>CM040123.1:1534751-2149795 GCA_022559845.1 Amorphophallus konjac
TGTTTGGCAGTGACATCTTAGGGGATAGGTGGAGGATTCTATTTTTACAGGACAAATGGTGTGGAGACAGGACCTTTGCAGATGTGCTGTTGGGTTAGTATGCCTTGTCTTCTGGTCCAGATGGTATCATAGCCAACGTGTTTGATCCTAGTGCCGCCATTGGCATTTGGGTGCTGACCTTCTGAAAGAGTTTGAAAGATGAGAGGCTACCATTACTTCAGGGCTCTATGGTGCACCAGATCAGAGCAACAGCTAGAAATTGTATTGGGAGAGGGATGGGGGATTCTCAGTGATGTCTGCTTATGGGATGATCGCTGATGAGGGCTTGAGGATACCCTATTTCATCGGATTTGGGGCTAAAACACTTTTGGAGAATGGCGCATGCTTGGGTACCCAATTGCAACAGATTGGGACCTTTTATGCTAGAGATCCAGACAACTTATTACCTGTGTAACACAGAGGAGGAGATTCTTGACCATCTGACGGTGCAGCATACCTTCTCTTAGCCAATATGGAGCCTACTTTTGCACAGGACAGGGCTCCCATGGTATGCAGCTCCTAGAAGGGTGAGCAAGAATGAAATTATGCTATCCAAGTTCCTTTGAAATAAATATTTAGAAAGATAATATATAGATAGATAGATAGATATAGATACATGGATGTATGAGATAAGGGTAACAACTAGAAATGCATTGCCTCCGGATTTCATAATCAGAGCATTTTCATTTGAATGGAATTTCAGAAAGCAACAACAAGGGCCACTGAAATGGCATCTAATGCACTGTATGTTCCAAGATGATACCTTCTGATGGCATAGCCCAAAATACCCACTGATAATACTCCGAGAAGAATGCCACTGCAAAGCAAAATATTCACATTGAAGGCAAGATCTGCTTCAAGTTCACTCCTTGTCATGTCAGATCTGGTGAGGAGGGAAACAGATGTGGTTACATTGAAAAGATTAAGTATCCTCATTTCCAATAATTCTGGCCCTGTCAATATAGGGAAGCCAATATAATAGATATCTGCACCCAACAAATATGGGAATATCATGGTACAAAACTGTCTCAGAAAATTCAACCGACTAAGTAAATGCACAAAACTTTGATCGAGCAGTGAAACCATGTTAACAACTAAATAAGCAAAAGAATAAATATGTTAGTCGTAATATATTGATCGACGAACATATCTGTGATTAGAACCTTGCCGAACTTTGTTTCAGTGGTAATTTATATTTATTGTCATTCATCCATCAGAAATGCGTTTAAAAATATCTCCTTATAACTTCTATCTAAAGCACTACAATTGAATATTTCTATCTCATCCCAATCCTTGGCACCCACATGGCCACACCTACAGAATATCCCCACACCAATGTGGCAAGTGCCCCCCTCTACCCACCCAAAATGACTTTAAGTACATAAGAGCTTAGAGCCCTTTCTGCCCACATAGCCATAGTCAGCCACCTGATCTGATACGAACCTCACTACCTGGTCTTCATTTCTTCTGCTCATTCGGTTGGGTGTACAACTTTCATCTCCCCTCATATCACCGGAAGTGTAGCATGAAACATCAGCCACCAGGCTTGATCTCCTTAAGAGTTTCACCTCTTGTGAGATACACAAAAGTGGTTGAAGATTGAGATACACAAAGTCAATGGTGAGAATGTTTCTTCCACTAAAGCATATAGTTTCTGTTGGTCAAGGCATGACTTCAAGGTTAGTCAGGTCATGGGACTTCGCATTTCGAGCATGTACATCATGAACAGGATATCCACACAACTATTTCATTTTTGGTATCTAGGACTATTTTTGCATCTTTTTTGGTTCTAAGGAATGTCAATACAATAGAAGAACTAGGCAGGAGCCCTGCCCAGGGGTTCTGTGAAAAGAGTAGCATGTCCTATATTACTCGGAAGTTTCAGTGGACCCAAATATGAAAGAAATCTCCAAGAGTTCCAAAACAATTAAAGCTAGTTAACAATGTAAAGGAAGAGAGAACAATAAATGAGTCCCAAAACAGAGAAATGCAATCCATCCTCTTCAAGAAGATTTTGACCTTTTCAGTTAATAATATAGTATGAGTTGTCAGTCGCCATTTTCCCTCACACTAGCTACTCGTCCCTCCACTCTAAACTCTATGCCTCTCAAAATTAACTGCAGCCTATTCTCTCTTCAAGAATCACTCTGCCCCTCTTTCCTATCTGCCAAGTGGTGGGGACACCCGAGCATTGGACCGAACCGACCGGGTCCAAGTTTGCCGCAGACGGAGGCAACGAGCAGAGACGACGGCATCCATTTGGCTGGGCGACTTGCTCCCGTGACACTAGCATGTTTATTTTATGAGTTTGGGTATCTAATTGATGTAATAAGGCCCATTTGAGGCCCATTAGTGTTTTTTCCATTTTTCTATGTATTTTCAGGTCCGAATTTGGGCTCATTTTAGGCTTGAGGGTTTATTACTCCACGTTGAGTCAGTGGGGGCCAGTAGGGTTCCCTCCCTATAAATAAAGTTGTAATCTCTTGTTTTAGCATTAATGAAGATTTGAAGAAAGCCTCCGCAGCCGCCTCCGAGTCTTCTCCTAAAGCGGGGTGGAATCCCTAGGGTGGAAGCCCAACCCGTTCGTGTTTTCTTCTTCTTCCTTGTCTTTCCTTTTTCTTTCTCCACTGTGCCGCATCATTATTGGTATCAGAGCAAGATC
The DNA here is from genome assembly GCA_022559845.1 of Amorphophallus konjac. Classification (NCBI taxonomy): domain Eukaryota; kingdom Viridiplantae; phylum Streptophyta; class Magnoliopsida; order Alismatales; family Araceae; genus Amorphophallus; species Amorphophallus konjac. The sequence continues at coordinate 1,537,453 of CM040123.1, forward strand.
GGCTTCTCCTACGTAGCCGAATGGTCCTGGTCACCATCTCTTTCCCGGAGCGTTCTCCCAGGCTCCTCGAGTGGGCTTCGCCCGCTCCCGTGTGAGCCGCCGCGTGGGTGCAGTCCACGCCCCCACACCTCCAGCACCAGCGCCCGGTGCCGCTCGCGCCGATCACCCACGAGGGGCCCTCTGCGCGCACCCCTTCCACGGCCAGCGTCCGCGACCCGCCGGAGACACTGCTTGCCCGATGTTGCCTCCGCCGCGAGTTCGCACCGCCATCGCTGGCTGGCCGCCCTGCCGCCGAGCCCTGCGCGTCGCGGCCTGCGCCCCCTCTTCGCGCCAGGCGCGACCCCATCCCTCGCCGATCCTGCGAGCGACCGCCGCTGACGCCGACCGCGTGCCACGACCGCTGCCGTCGTTCCTCTCCACGCCGGACCGCACCCGCCACCCTGCAGCGGCCAGCCTGCCGGCCTCCTCGCCGCGGCTACCACTGTAGCTCCCACCACCGTCATGCTTCCGCCGGCCTGCCCCGCCCTGCTGCCACTGCCGCGGCCTTCCCATCATCGTCGCCGCGAGCAGACGCACCACCCGTCGAACCGCCTGCCGTCCGCAACCGCCCAGTCGTCGGGGGGCCCTCCCCAGCCGCAACCTTCCTCGCCGGCCCCTCGCCCGCCTCGCCGCCGCGCCTGCCGAGTCGCCCGCACCGTCTGCCCACACCGGACCAGGCAGGCACCCGGTCGGATGAACCTGCACGGCGTCAAGAACGCCGACGGAGAACACCCGGTGTACGTCTACCTGCCGGCGCTCCCACACAAGGTATTCCAGCCTTGCCGGCCTCGTACGCCCCCACGTCGGCACCCGGAGTGGCTGGCAGCCTCGCCCCCTTCGGAGCGATACGTGGAGTCCGTGCAACGCGCCTTCGCCGCGTTAACACTCTCGTCAGCCCCGGACAGCAGCACGCAAACCGGCAGCAGCAAGCGCCTGACCACAGCCCTATGAGTCCGAGCGTCTGCACACACTCTCGGTGGACCTCGCTCTTCGGCGAGTTGGTTAGCGCTTACGACTCGCTCTCATCTCTTGCTCATCTTGTATTCGATTAAATTTGCCGCCGTGAATGTGTGGTAGGAATATCTAGCCCGTTCAAGTTATTGCTGCGGATTTTGAGAGTTAGTTGTGTTCATCTCTTGATATCAGTTTGTTATATTAACAGTGGAATATGATTTATAAGTGTGGAAAATTCTTTGATTGCTTGGAAAATGTTTCGCCCTGCTAGGACCGGCCATACCTGAATTTTTGTAGCATCTGTTTTAATGCACTCACCTTCCTGGACGCGTGCACAACACAGTAATTGCTGCAACCTGTTTAGTTCGCGCTACTGATCTCACTCGTCGTATGTTTGTCGTGTCATAGTTGTAGTCGCAGGTTCGGTAGTTTCACGAGTCATTTGCATTAAAAATTCTGGAAAAAAAAACCTATTTGTTATGTCGTCAATGAGTCGTTGCATGTTAGTTTAGCTTAGTCGGTGTCTCATGCCCACTCGTAACGGTGCTGAATACCACCTTTCGGTACCGATGTCTGGATCTCAACAAGCAATGTCAGGGAACCGCCACCCCCCTCAAGGCGCTCATGCCAACCCTCCTGGGGACCCGACCTTGACCGAGTTAGTGCTACAGCTCAGAGAGGAAATCCATAGAATGGACCAACGCATGAGAGAAGGTCTTACGGGAATAGAGGAGAGGGTCACCGAGTCTGACCGCACTGTGCAGGGGATTATGGGTCGCATTATGGCCTTGGAAGGGGCTACTCGTGAACCGAGGAGAGATCAAGCCGTTGAGAGACCCCAACCGCAACGCCCCCTTTCCGCTGTAGCCCCCCGGCACCCTCAGCCTAGGGTCGCCTTAGCCGGCGATCGGCGTGGTCGTTTCAATGACTACAACCGGGACAATTTTGAAGAGGAGATTGATGAGAACCCCAGGGTCCCTATTGCTCGTAGGTATGGGAGGTATGGTAGGAGGCCTGACAGGGAGTTTGATGAGGATGAACGGTGGGCATACCGGGATTGAGACCATGATATCCGGAATGCCCGCATCGAGGCTCCCAACTTTGACGGTTCGTTGGAACCTCAAGAATATCTTGACTGGGAGGCTAGGATGAATCGCTACTTTGATTGGTTGGGAATGTCCGACCCTCGGCGGGCTTTCTTCGCCAAGACCATGTTAAGGGGTCGAGCATTAACCTACTGGACCAATCTTGAGGAGCATCTTGTTCAGAGGTATCAGGAGCCAATTGATACATGGGATGAGATGAAGGCCAGACTTCGTGAGAAGTACGTCCTCGCGACGTACCGTCACCGATTGATTGATAGATGGCAGAACATCTCACAAGGGTCTAGGAAAGTGTCGGAGTATATTGATGAATTTGATGATCTGTTGTTGAGGTGTGGAGCCCGTGAGGAGGGTGCATTAACCCTTTCCCGTTTCCGGAGAGGCCTACGTCGGACTTATCAACAAGAGCTTTTCCATCAGCATGTGACCACTCTTGATCATACCTATCAGGTTGTGCGTGAAATGGAGCAATTTGAGCAAGAGTGGGAGTCCTCTCGTGTTAAGTCCACTTATCAACGTCCTCTGGCCCCGCGAACCGCCCCTGGGCTCACTCAGAAGGCCCCAACTAATCGGGTTCCTGAAGGACAACGCCAAGGGGAGGCCCCTCCTGCCTTACCTCCTGCCAGGCGCGATGATAGAGGGAAGGCGCCATGAAAGAAGGCCCCGCGTCCGGGTGATAAATCCCGCGATCGTTGTTATCGTTGCCAGGGGCTAGGGCACCATGCGATTGACTGCCCCCACAAGGCCCTAGTCATTGGTAACGGTGAGCCTTCAGAGCAGGAGCAACCCCTTGTGGATGTTAACCATGAGGGAGATGACCTGGCCGACGAACATGAGGGCGAGTTTGCTAACATCGGCGAGCCCGTCAACTTTGTTGAGGCGCCCGAAGAAAACAGGTTAGGCATGGTCCGGTGTATCCTCGCCCATCCCAAGGAAACAGAGGATTGGCGTCGTACGGCCATCTTATAGACCTACTGTTGCTTGGGCGGCAAGGTCTGCCGTGTTATCATTGATAGTGGGAGTTGCATCAACGCTATCTCCACCAACACGGTTGCCCATTTGCGCTTAGCGACGGAGGATCATCCTCGCCCATATCAAGTCTCTTGGGTGGACACCACTTCAATTCATGTGCGCCTGAGATGCCTCGTTCCTATTCATCTCCAATCATATGAGGCTCAGATCTGATGTGATGTCCTGCCTATGGAAGTCGGGAGTGTTATCCTTGGCCGGCCATGGATCTATGATGTGGATGCGGCTCTCTACGGTCGGTCCAACACCTGTGTCTTCAAGCATGGCGGTCACCGCATCACTATCCAACCCTCTCGACCTCGTACCGTCCCCTCTCCAGAGACCCCCGCTCCCAGCACCCCTTCTAGTGCTACCGCCCCTCAACTGGTCGCCCCTAGCGACCCGAGTTCTTCTCAGCCGAACACTTCTGCAAGTGCTTCGGTGCCCCTTGCCGGGAAACCCCCTCCTGCTAGTGCCCCTAAGACGAGTACCCCGGCAACTATGACGTTACAATTGATCACCGCCCGAGAGTTCGAGCGTGAACTATTTGATTATGACGTCATATATGCCCTGATGGTTAGGGAAGCCGAAGAGGAAGGTGTCAAGGAGGCACCAAGTGAGCAGCCTGAGGACGTCGCCTATCTCCTCCATGAATTTGCGGACGTCTTCCCTAACGAGTTACCTGAGGGGTTGCCTCCGATGCGTGACATCCAGCACGCCATCGACCTAATCCCCGGATCTTCCTTGCCCAACCTGCCCCATTATCGCATGAATCCCACTGATCACGCTGAATTGCAAAGGCAGGTTGAGGAGTGAAGCAAGGCTGCGTGAGAGAGAGCATGAGTCCATGTGCCGTTCCCGCATTGCTAGCTCCTAAGAAGGATGGAACATGGAGGATGTGCGTGGATAGCCGTGCAATCAACCGCATAACGGTGAGGTACCGGTTTCCCATTCTCCACTTGGATGACATGTTGGATATGATGGCGGGAGCCACTCTGTTCTCAAAAATTGATCTGAGGAGTGGTTATCACCAGGTGAGGATTCGTCCTGAAGACGAATGGAAGACCACCTTCAAAATGAAGGACGGACTCTATGAGTGGCTAGTCATGCCATTTGGTCTTTCAAACGCCCCGAGCACCTTCATGCGGCATATGAATCAGGTGTTGCGCCCATTCATCGGGGTGTTCCTCGTTGTGTATTTTGGTGACATTCTCATTTATAGCCACACGAGGGTAGACCATCTGGACCACCTGAGGCAAGTTTGTACCACCCTGCGCCGTGAAAGCCTCTATGGTAACCTTAAGAAGTGTGCTTTCGCGACCACTCGAGTTACTTTCTTGGGGTTTATCGTCTCTAGTAAGGGTGTTTCTGCTGACCCAAATAAAGTCAAGGCAATTGTGGATTGGCCGGAACCGCAAAACCTTCAGGAAGTTCGTAGTTTCCACGGTTTGGCCACTTTCTACCGTCGATTCATTAGAGGGCTTAGCACCGTGACGGCTCCCATTACAGACTGCATGCGAAAGGGGACCTTTGTCTGGACAAAGGCCGCTGCCTCAGCCTTTCATAACCTTAAAGAGCTTATGACCCAAGCACTTGTACTTAGATTACCGGACTTCTCTAAGGTGTTTGAGGTTGCTTCTGATGCCTCTGGCGTTGGCATAGGCGGAGTACTGAGCCAGGAGAGTCACCCCATTGCTTTCTTCAGTGAGAAGCTAAGTGACGCCAAATTAAAGTATTCCACCTATGACAAGGAATTCTACGCGGTAGTCCAGGCTCTGAGGTACTGGAGACACTACCTTCTACCGCACGAGTTCGTGCTTTTCTTGGACCACGAAGCTCTCAGATTCCTCCACGCCCAAAAGAAGCTTAACCCGAGACACAGTCGTTGGGTGGAGTATCTCCAAGCCTACACATTTACCCTCAAACATAAAGCTGGCGTAGAGAATCGTGTGGCCGACGCCCTGAGTCGTCGTGCCTCGTTGCTGGTCGTCGTCTCCACGGAAGTCACCAGCTTCAAGAAGTTGCGGGATGACTACTCCAGTTGCCCGGACTTTGGCCCCATCCTCTCGGTCCTCCAATCAGGCCCATCCCAGATATACAATGACTACGTCTTCAAGGACAGGTATCTATTCCAGGGGAATAAGCTTTGCATCCCACGTACCTCTGTGCGTGATTTTCTTATGTGGGAAGTGCATGCTGGTGGTCTGGCGGGACATTTTAGGCGCAATAAGACCGTCGAGTTGGTGGAGTACCGGTTCTACTGGCCGAGCGTAAAACGTGATGTGGCCCGAATTGTGGCCCAATGCCGCACCTGCGCTTTGGCCAAACAACGAAAGCAGAACACTGGTCTTTATACTCCCCTGCCCGTGCCCGACCGCCCGTGGCAAGATGTGAGTATGGACTTTGTCTTGGGTTTGCCACGCACAGTTCGTCGGCATGACTCCATCATGGTGGTGGTGGACAGGTTTTCCAAGATGACCCATTTTATTCCTTGTGTCAGAACCTCTGATGCTTCCCGGGTGGCCCGTCTCTTTCTCGCTGAGATCGTGCGTCTACGCGGGCTTCCCAAATCTATTGTGTCGGACAGGGATGTGTGGTTTGTTAGATATTTCTGGAAGACCTTGTGGCACCTTTTAGGCACAAAGCTCAAGTTCTCCACCGCCTCCCATCCCCAGACGGATGGTCAGACTGAAGTTGTCAATAGAAGTCTGGGTGATTTGTTGCACTGCTTAGTGGGTGAGAATGGTCGGAACTGGGATTTGGTCATGCCTCTGGCTGAATTCGATTATAACAACTCAGTCAACAGGTCCACTGGCATGAGTCCGTTCGAGGTAGTCACTGAGTATAGGCCTAGAAGTCTTGTAGATCCTGTCCCAATGTCTCATCAGTCCCGTGTCTCCGAGTCTGCACAGTCATTGGCCGAGCACATTAGAGGTCTGCATGATAGTATTCGTCACCACATCGAGATCAGTAACAAAAATTATCGGGCTACAGCAAATTTACATCGTCGCTTCCATGAATTCCAAGAAGGTGACTACGTTATGATCAGGGTCAGACCCGAGCGGTTCCCCTCCGAGACCGTTAAGAAGCTACAATCTCAGGGAGTTGGGCCCTTCAAGGTTCTGAAACGTATTGGGTCCAATGCATATGTCATTGATTTACCACCAGATTATGACATGAGTTCCACTTTTAATGTCTCAGATCTCGTAGCTTATAGAGAGCTCGCAGTGATTCCCAGTGATCCATTCGAGCCTTCGCCACCCCTTGAGAGTGACCCCACCCTTGAGTGTCCACCTCCAGCCATAACTCCTGCACGGCGTGAGCAAATTGATCAAATACTTGATGAGCAGGTGGTCACCACCCAGAGCGGAGACTGTCAGCGTTACCTGATTCGCTGGAAGGGTCGATCACCCACCGATGATGCGTGGATCACTCGCACGGAGCTACAGCAGATTGATCCGGACCTCTTGGAGCGCCACCAAAGCAGTCAGGGCCCTTACTCGACGGGGTCGAGTTCTTCCTAGGCGGGGAGGATTGGTGGGGACACCCGAGCATTGGACCGGACCGACCGAGTCCAAGTTTACCGCAGACGGAGGCGACGAGCAGAGACGACGGCATCCATTTGGCTGGGCGACTTGCTCCCGTGACACTAGCATGTTTATTTTATGAGTTTGGGTATCTAATTGATGTAATAAGGCCCATTTGAGGCCCATTAGTGTTTTTCCATTTTTCTGTGTATTTTCGGGTCCGAATTTGTGCTCATTTTAGGCTTGAGGGTTTATTAGTCCACGTTGAGTCAGTGGGGGCCAGTAGGGTTCCCTCCCTATAAATAAAGTTGTAATCTCTTGTTTTAGTATTAATGAAGATTTGAAGAAAGCCTCCGCAGCCGCCTCCGAGTCTCCTCCTAAAGTGGGGTGGAATCCCCAGGGTGGAAGCCCAACCCGTTCGTGTTTTCTTCTTCTTCCTCGTCTTTCCTTTTTCTTTCTCCACTGTGCCGCATCACCAAGTTTCTCTTCTGTCTTCCGCCCAGTAACTCAATTCATCTCTCTCTCCTCAAGCAGGACCTCTTATATCCTCCTCAAAATTCAAACTTGATTATCTTGATTGAAAAAAATAGCATTGAATTCTGATGCACCAAATTGCAGATCTTCATTCAGTCAATTTACGTAGTCCTGATGCAACCAAGCTTTGATAAATGAACATTCATGTCCAGCCATCAAATACTCACCAATATAGAAGTTTTTCCACTTTCATTTTAGATTCACTTTAAGCTTGCATTCACTTCCCCATTCTTTGGCTCAAATCATGACCTCTAAATTTCCTGAAAGAAGAAAACAACCTGTATGCTTTCTACTTACTAAATTACTTTCCCAAGGCTTATGATTTTTCTCTGGTTATTAGAACCAGCTATGAAACCCTACTTTCTCTACAGCTAAGATTAGTTAAATGCATTACAACCGATTGATGAACTTGAGCACTCCACCACCATCCTTACTCAGCTTTTTCTACAGTAACTTACAATTCTCCTTTCAACAGTTACATGAAAGAAATGCACAAATTTCTAGCAAGAACCAAGGGAAAGAGACAGAAACTCATGAAAAACATAAATAGATGGTACTTACAAGAAACATGGAAGGTCATCCGATGGTCTGATTTCAACATTTCCGTCATGTAAGCTGCATAGGCCAATTGCAGTAATCTCTGTTCCAACAGGAAGAATCTTTTCTTCATCTAATAAAGCAACCTTTCAAAAGAGAATATTTAAAACAACACACCTGTGAAAAAGAGTGCAATAAAAGTAACAGAGAAAAAAGGTAATAAAAGTCAACGAATGCTAAAAACATACAGGGTATCCATGACCAAACATGGCCTGGAAAAATGCATATGTTGTGGCCTGAACAGGGAGTAGCTGATGATAGACAGTTGTTAAAGGTAGAGGATACTTTGAACCCTCCAACTTTACATTGACAGATCCTCTATAAGGCCAATGGCCATCTTCAACAAGAATAAATGGCACCTTAAATAAAATAAAGAAGTTAGCCACTAAAAAACATCAGGTGAACAGAAAATTGGAGGATTCTTGAATCTATCACAATGCCTACAATGATCCTAATTGGTAAATCTACTTGCATGCATCTACAAAGAAATGTTCTATCCAACAAAATGCACCATTGCATAGGATAACACAACAGTACGATGACATAAAACTGAGGACTAAAAGTAAAGCACTTGGACAAACTTAGACCCCCTAAACAAGAAGACAATCCCTCCCAAGAAAGAACAAAATAGTGATCATTCCGTAAGCAAAAGATGGTTCAGGCTTACATAAACAAGTAATGCAAACATCTCAAAAAAATTGCATTTATCTTGTTGCAGATTACATTTGCAAAAAACTTGACCCATAAACCTTAAAAATTCACTGCATAACAGACAATTGTTGCTACATACTTCTACATCCTCTCTTGTAATCTCTTCTTGTCATCAATAATTAGTAGCACATTTCCCTAGAAAGCACCTTCCAAAAAAACATTTTCAAGAAAGGCAATTGCCATCCATGTAGTCTAAGGTGTGAGGCAGCCGAGGCGACCAGGGGGTCGTCTCAGCCTCAAATGCCTAGGTGATGGCCTAGGCGTTTGAGGCGACATTTTTAAAAAATAATATATAAAAATCAGAAATAAAAATATATGCATCTAAATATCACAAAAATGCATATGTAAAACCAATATACTTCCTAAATCCGTTCATTCATGTGTCAAATTATTGTATAACTCACTAAATTCATGAAAAAATTAACAAACCGAATTGCAACTATCAAATTCACACTCATAGTCATACATGAAAACATGCTAAACAAGCATAACAAGTGCAATATCACAACAAAACTAAAACAAGTAAAGAGCAGATAAGTTTGTTACATAATGTCATTACACAAGAGTGTTTGAAATACAAAGTGTTTGAGAGAGGGGGGGGGGGGGCTCGGCGCCTCTGTGTGTGTGTGTGTGTGTGTGTAACGACCCGAGATCCGAGTATCGGAAAAGAACCGGCGCGACTCGAACCTCGGCCCGCCACCCACGAGTCCGAAGACTCGGAAGGGTTAAAGGATGGTGTGAGGGTACACGAGAAACTAAAATAACTGCAGAGCTAGCACAATAATCTAAAAATTAAAGCAGGAATTAAGATAAATAATCACTAAACATCTACAAGGCCCGAAGTATCTCATGTCCAATATAAGTACAGTCAACAGAAAGAAAAGTACAAGTACACGGGGCATATTCCGGCTCTGACAATTAGCGACTAACCCTGGCTACTGGAACCACGCTGAAACTCTGACGCGCCTCTCGACGACCCCGCCTCACCTGAAAACACAGGGGTGAGCCTCATTTCATTGACTCAGTAGGGATCCCGCGGACCCCCACCTCGCGACGAGAGAACGAAACAGCAAGGCGCACATAAGAACGAAAGATAACGCTACCTAGCGGAAGTACGGCAGTGGCAACAAGCAATAATAAATAAACGGAAAAACTCTCTACAACTAACCGTACCGAACAAACCAACCCCGAACCGGCGAGAAAGCAAGTCCGTACCTGCCAGAAGACAGGAGCACCACCCACTAGAAGCAAAGTCGGGTGTGTCCCCTGACGTCTTACACCGCGCCTCAATGTCTCCCTACACGCCCCAGGCAGAGACTGAGACACACAACGAGTACCACGAACAAGGACTAGCTGGGGTCGCGCTCGTCAGCGCAGGTCCGACTGCCCCCAACCACGCGTGCACACACAAACCATGCGCTCTCAGTCAGACCCTCTAGCTGGTTCTTCCCCCCAGCCCGGACGCAGGCTGCAAAACGAGGGGCCATATGGTAACCAGCTTAAAAATCGTCTCTCTCCGGGTCATGCTCTTCACCACTCCCAAGTGGGTCCGCACACGCATGCGCAGGAAAACTACGTCTAGTGGACAGGTCATTGGAGGTAAGACTCAACTCACGAAAACCACCGATCGAAAGGAAACAGAGTGGCGGTCCTCCCCGGACAGTCTCTCAAATGGCGGCCATCCCTGGACCGCAAAACGGGCCTAGCGGTCTCCTCGAGACCGCCAAGCTCAGCCTAGCGGTCTCGCCATGGCCGCAACCAGGCAAGACAAGGGTTGCCTAGCGATCTATCGCCAGACCCACCAGGCGGTCACCGGAAGATTGCAAAACGCCAGGAAACGGTCCAACCCTGACCGCAACCCGGCCACGACTCCCTAACGATCAAAACACGCACCCCGAGGGTGCTCTGACCAAACAGAATAAACGGTCGGCAACCGACCGTTACCCCAAGGGTAACGATCTATCGCGAGACCGCAACCCTGGGCTTGGTGGTCCCAGGCGGACCGCTAAGCCCAACCGACAATCAAAATCGTCTGGCGGCCCCCTGAGGACCGCCAAAGGGTGCAAATGGTCTCTGGTAGGACCGCAACCCCAACCCGAGCACGGAAACGGCGAGAACGGCCAAAAAACCCGATCCACGCCCCGATCATCCCCCAATGATGGCGAAACAAAGGGGAATTCATCCCCAACCCTCCTAGCATGATTCTACACCCATAGATCGGTCAAAAAACCCCAAGAAACAAGAGATCCGACGCTCAAACCCCAAACATGCATTTTCACCCTCCCGGCTCAAATATGACCCTCTCGACCTCTCCTCGGCCTAGAAATCGCGGGGAAAGCGGAAAAGAGGGCAAGGATCTGTCCCCCTACCTCAAAGAAACTCGAAATCCGCCGGATCACCGTCGATCTCCAAATCTCGGCCGAACACGATCTCTACGTCCCACGGCGCGAGAATAGCACCGTCACGATCACCTCGCCGCCGCCGAGGTCCGCCGTCCGTCACCCGAGGAGGAAGGGCGCCGCGAGCTTGGACGGGGGAGAGCTTGCAACGGTCGGCCGCTCACGGGGGAGAAAAGAGAAGAAGAAGAAAGAAGAAAGAAAAAGAGAAATGAAAAAGGGTTATTTATACAAAATTCGGAAAATGCAAAAAAAAATGAAAAATTGAGAAAAATCATTTTCTCGATCCTCGGAACACGCTCAACGCACTGGTACTGTCCCGGAGTAAGAGAACGCAACGGTTTACCCTGCATAGGGTTCCGAAGGCTCGTCAGGGAAAAACACGCGTAAACCACAAAACGCGACCCGGGACCCCCAAAAGTGATCCGAAACCCACGGATCCAGATCTGAAAAAATGTCCGACAAACCCGGGACATTACAGTGTGTGTGTGTGCGCGCGCGCGCATGTGCATGTGAGAGAGAGAGAGAGAGAGAGTTGAACGTAAAAAATGCAACACGATGATGTTGAATTATGGTATCATCATGAATATGATCATGATGGGCCATTGGATCGGCATATAATCACGATGGAGCCGTTGAATCGGCATATGATTACAATCAGGCCGTTGGATCGTCATACGATTACAATCGAACCGTTAGATCGGCATATGGTCACGATCGAGCCGTTAGATAAACCAATTAGGTCTATAATGGACAATTGGTCATAACGGACTAAGAAGTCCAGCCGATTGGGCTTAATGATCCAATCAATTGGATCTATGATAGGCCAATTGGCCATATCAGACAGAGAAGCGTAGCCAATTGATTGGTCATCCCAAGGACCTACCAGGTCCGGATAGGTCCCCAATGCCTATAAATATCCATGTGGACCCCCCTTACAAAAGACAGTCCGAGATGACCTACAGGAGCAACTCTTGGAGAGCGCTTGGACATTTTTGTTGTGTTTGTGCCTTTGAGCAAGAGTATGTTATAAAAATACCCCTTGTAATGGCACGTATGTAATTTTGTCTTTGTTCATGGAATTTCTTTGTAATTTCATGGGGAAAAATATGTAATTTTTTGTATAAAAATAATATCACTGTACAGAAGGCCATTGCCTAAAGCAAAGAGTTGAGGGAGGCTCTTGTCAAAGTACTCCAAGAGCCCGAAGTTTATGAGGCTCATACTGTTGAGCTGTAGACTCAGGCCTATGAGGCATTCGCATCAACTGTTACCTTCTCAAAGAAGGATATGTTGTTATCTTCTCTGTGCCACAACTGTCCTCTTTATATGTGATGGAAAATCAACTGCCACAAAATGAACCGGATCATGGTGGATGCCTATGCGACTGTCAACATCATGCCCCCGAAAACCTTCAGGTCGATGTACTTAATGCCTTACCTGAAAAAGGTTAAAGTAGTCACGATCTCAGGGTTCAACCAATATATAGAGGATGCACTTGGCCTGGTTAGTGTCGAGATGGTCCTTGGTGATCTCACCACAAAAGTGACATTTTATATCATCGATGCAAACACATCATATAAAGTGATGCTAGGAAGACCCTGACTACATGAAAATTGAGTCATTGCTTCGACTCTTCATCGGTGCATCAAGTACACCAAGGATGGTGAGCAACATACTATCTTTGCAAACCAGGCTCCATGCAGCCCAAATGAATGCAACCTGACAGATGCTTCTCTATATTTCAGGGGGCCTAACGCGTCATCAACCGGCGTAGTTAAAAATAAGGGCTAGATCTCAGAAGAGGACGAAGAACTTTTCAGAGTGGATGAAGAAAAGGCAAAGTTACGTAGATTAAGCCTTGAAACCAGCTCCAACTCAACCCGTCCCAAAAGATGGAATATTAATTTTGAGGTGAATCTCATCAACCGAGTCATTGACAAAAGCATCTCTCTGCCACTAGAATGCATGCAACTCCCATTTGTAAGAGAGGAGCACAAGGTGGAACAATTTAAGACATTCATAGTCACCTACCAAAGGAGAATAAGGCCAATAAGGACAAGCCCATTATCTTCTACAAGGGCGACCTGGTCTCACAAGGCCCACCAGAGGACGATTTCGACTGGGCCACTTCGGCTGACAATGACAGAGACCGTCCAAGAAATGGACGATATGGCACAATACATCAAGAAAATGTGCAAAAAGGAGTAAATTCCTCAAGCACAAAACCCGGCTCGGTAAGAATACTTCTGTCAATTGTGGTATCCTTTACAAGTCCAAGGGAAACCTCCCTTCTCTAATAAAGACACAAGGGGACTTGGATATAATCAAGAAGAGGACTTTCAAGTCTATTGTGTAGTCAACACGGTGAGGTTGATGCCTCCAACCAATGGCCAAGCAGGTGCGGAAGCAAAGTTGACACTTCTGAGGAGGAAGACAAAGAAATCCTAGTGTTGTCCTCTTCAAACCCAGTGGATCCGCCCCAAGAGACCGGAGGAAACTCAACTAAATTGCCTATTTGTCAGGAGATTGAAGAACAGTCGACAAAGTCAATCTCCAGCCAAGAACCCAATGTCGTCACAAAATTCTTGGGGATAAAGGCAGCAGAAATTTGTAATGAAGAAAATCTATCATCGATATCAGGGATATTGAATATTTTGATGTGTATGAACCCATCAACATTCCAGAATCTCATGAATGACATATTCAAGAAATGTCTAAGAAGATTTGTCCTAGTTTTTTTTCGATGATATTCTAGTATATAGTGCTTCTTGGGAGTTACATCTACAGCATGTACAACCAAGGTTCGCCGACTCGGTGATCCGTGTCGGATCGGGATCGCCCTGATCCGGTACGGTACGCCCGAGTCGCAGCCCGACTCAGACTCACTCGTCAATGCCGTTCTCCACCTCCTCCCCCTCTCCCGTCCTCCTCCTTCTAGGGTTCCCAAATGAAGTCCGGCAACACCATCGGAACTCTGTCACGAACATCGTCCGGCCATGGCGTCGTCTCCCGCCGCAGACATCACCCCCCTCCGGCGAGATCTAGACCGGGAAGAAGGCGGATGGCAGGGATAGGAGATCCTCCATTAGCGAAAAGGGGGGATGACCATGCTTGACTTAGAGAGGATGAGCGAAAGGAGGGCAAAGGGGAGGCCCGACAGCCATCCTAGACGCCTAAAACCCTGAACCCGGTGACAGGGGTGAAGGGCTGAAGGAGGAGGAGGTGACTCGGTCCGATACGGCCGACTCATGTCTCAATTTTCTGTGGATCCAAGTAGATCTGCCCGAGTCGGTCCAACTCGGACCGAGTCGGCAAACCATGTGTATAACAAGTGTTGCAAATCTTACAAGCCAATAACCTGTATGCAAAATTCTCTAAGTGTGCCTTTGGGGTTACCAGAATAGAATACTCGGGTCACATTATTTCAGAGCAAGGGGTGTCTATGGAAAGTGGTAAATTGGAAGCTATTGTTTCCTAGCCAACTTCAAAATCAATTCGAGCCTTGAGAGGGTTCCTGAGTCTTACTAGTTATTAAAGGAAATTCAATAAAGATTATGGTACTATAGCTGCTCCTTTCACACAGTTGCTTAAAAATGAGGGTTTTGTATGGACACCATCTGCCGACCAAGCATTCAAAGCACTTAAGGACACAATGTCCAAGTTACCAGTTCTGGCCCTTCCTGACTTTAATGAACAATTTGTTCTCAAGTGTGATGCTTCTGGTACAGGCATGGAGGCAGCTTTGATGCAGAAGGGAAGACCAATTGCATATTTGAGTAAGACATTTTCTACTCAACAATTAGGAAAATCCGCATATGAAAAGGAATGAAGGCAGTTATTTTTGCTGTATAGAAATAGAGACCATATCTATTAGGAAGGCCCTTAGTGATAAGAACATACCACCAAAGCTTAAGATACCTTCTTGACCAACAGGTGCACACACCAGCTCAACAGAGATGGTTAGTGAAGCTCTTGGGATATGATTTTAGTTTGAAATATAAACAGGGACATCATAACAAGGCAGCTGATGCCTTGTCCCGTATTCATGAAGAGCAGCCTACAACCTCTTGTTTTACCATGTCTTAGTCCCACTATGGTTCCAAGACCTCCAATCTTCATACGAATCTGATGAAACATTCAAATCCTTGATGAAAAAGTGGAATGCGGGAGCACTCAATCCTGATAAGTATTCTGTAAAAGGAGGAGTTCTTTATTACAAAGGGAGGATCTACTTGTACAGGTCCCACCGACTAATACAAACCCTATTACAGGAACACCATGCTTCTCAGGAGGGTGGCCACTCGGGTTACCATAAGACCCTTTACAAGGCATGCATAACACAGTCAAAGGTTTTGTCAGGGAATGTGATACTTGTCAGAGGAGTAAATATATTCAGCAGTCACCAGCGGGAGTCTTACAGCCTCTACCTATCCCTGACAAAATTTAGACTAATATTCACATGGATTTCTTAGATGGTCTTCCACCTTCACAGCAAAAGTCATCAGTTTTGGTAGTAATTGACAGGCTCTCTAAATATGCACATTTCATTTCCCTGAGGCATTCATATACAGCAATGACTGTTGTACAAGAATTCGTTTAGAACATTGTTAGGCTTCATGGGTTACCACTGGCCATCATTTCAGATAGAGATGCTCTTTTTACGAGTCGTTTTGGTCAGAAATTTTTAAACTACACAGGGTCAAAATGTATATGAGTAGTGCTACCACCCCCAGACGGATGGCCAGGCTGAGTCCCTGAACAGATGTCCGGAAACCAACCTACGATGCTTTTGCTTCCAGCAGCAGAGACAGTGGTTACAGTGGCTCCCATGGGCTGAATACTGGTACAATACATCATGGCATTCATCAACAGGAACAACCCCCTTTGAGGCAGTTTATGGAGTGGCTCCGCCTACCTTACTATCTTATGTACCAGGAACAACTCAGGTTCAGAAAGTGGGAGAAGCATTACTCAAGAGAGATCATATCCTACAAGAGCTTAAACAACACCTTTACAAGGCACAGCATAGAATGAAACAACTGGCAGATAAGCATCGTACCGATAAGGAGTTTAAAGTGGGTGACTAGGTATACTTAAAGTTACAGCCCCATAGGCAACAATCAATGGTTCCTAGATACAACAATAAGTTGAGCGCAAGACATTATGGGCCATATCAAATTGAACAGAGTATTGAACTGTTGCCTACCGTCTACTCCTACCACCAGGCTCCAAAATCCACCTCGTCTTTCATATTTCCCAACTAAAGCTCAAAATTGGAAGTCATTCCTCATAGTCCTCAATATTGCCTGACCAGCTTCCTCATATGGAAAAACAACCACAGTAGCTCCTCGGGCGATGATTGATCAACAGGGATAACAAGGCTGCTCTGCAGCCTTTGATTCAATGGCAGAGACAGTCCTCTTCAGAGGCAACCTGGGAAGATTATACAACCTTCGTTGAAACTTATCCCTCCATCGAGCTGGGGGACAAGGTCCCTTTAAAAGGGGGAGAGGAGTTTGTAATGGAGCAACAGACAAGTCGGCAGGTTGAGGGCAGTTTGGAACGGTCCAACAGCCGCAAACCGGCCGACGAAGGCGGTTAAGTCGTCGTTTTTTTGTCTTTTACTCAGTTGCTGTAGTTTGTTTCGTTCTTGATTTTTCTTTCAGAAGAATTAGCTATAATTTGGGTGATTCGCCGTAGGAGTGATGTGGCGTAACCCCAACCAATAGTTCTACCATTGGAGCTCACGAGGAGCAGTATAAAAGATGGATGGAATGGCCCACGGGGTTATCATCCTGAAACCCAAACGAACTGCTCCTTAGTTTCATGCTCTTAGTAGGAAATAGCTTTCTTTAGCGCGTAGTTCCGATACCCTGTCGTACTTCAAACCTTCAACCTTCTTGTGTTCTTCGAGTTCTTGCTGTGCTAGACACCGGAGCCGGAGCCAGGAGGAGTGAACCTGGTGATGCAGGACGATCTTCCTTTGGCCCATTGGAAGAAGCGTCCACCCCCATACAGTTAATAGAGTTTGAATCTCCGTTAAATTATAGCTTAAAACTATTACCAAACCAGACAATTTCAGATGTGGATGACCAGGGGAGTTAACTGAGCAGACATTTTATTCTCCTTTTTCTTTTAACTGTTCGATAATTGATGAAGGCGGGGAAGTCACGTCATATCTAACAACATACAAATACTAATAATTCTGTCAAGTGGTCTTTCAAATTATAGTTCCATGAATTTTCCCAGTGGGCACTAACACCGCAAACTAGAAAATTAAGAGACTATAAGAACTATTCAGATACAGAGCTAGACGAGATCCCTTTAAACACAAAGTACAAGCTCCAGAAGGCCTTACCGTCCGTATAGACGTCGAGTGCCGCTCCTTCCCTTTCTTGGCGAAGACTGCATGGAGATCAAATCTCCATCCGAAGATGCCCCGCCACTCGCTGTACAAGCACTGCAACAAGGAGCGAGCCCCTGGTCAGTGATGACACATCAAACACTACGCGCGCGCTCGCGAGAGAGAGAGAGAGAGAGAGAGAGAGAGAGAACGCTACTACAGTGGAGGTCCTCTGGACGATGACGGCCCTCTCGCCGGACCCCTGGGAGACGAGGGCACCACCGCCTTTCGACCCCGTGGCCGACCTGGGCTGGACCTCCCCGCGCAGGACCACGAGCTTAACGGAAGAGGAGGAGCCCCCCTCATCCTCGTCGGATAGGACCGAGCGCAGGTCGGAGATGCGGGCATAGGGGGCGGCGCGGATGAGGCCGAGGGCGGAGGAGGAGCGGCGGTACTTGACCAACGACTGTGCGGCGAAGAATGCGAAGGCGAGGCCCGTGATCAGGCCGTCGAGGGCCGTGGCGACGGAGGCGATGGCCGCCGCCGTCGTGTGGTCGCGCGAGGACATGGCCGCCGTCGCCGCCCGACGAGCGCGGAGCCGCTTGCATGCGACCGCCTCGCGCGGCGAGCACGGGGAAGACTTGTCCGGTAGACGGCTGGCCTATCCTATCGTTCACTCCCCTCCGGCATTAAATAAAGCACTTATTTTGATCTCTATGATCATAATTTTACAATTTGATCTGATACGGATAAATCGTAGACCATGTCAACATAAGGGTAAAAAAGTCAGCACGTGACATGGCACTGGCTCTCGTTAGATCGCACGGGACCACGTACATCCCGTTGCATACCAGATCAGTTCGTTGTGGGACCAACATAGTACATGCAGCCAGTTTTACTTGTGCCGGCGATCGTACCGAGAGATGCCCCCTTCTTAACACCCCAAGACTCGTGCAAGATCTTGCGAACGTTGGCGATGGGCAGATGGTTAGAATCAAACTTGGTAGGCGAATGGGTGAAGACATCGAGCGCAGTGGTGGAGGGATCATCCAACAGTAGTGCAGACGATTAGGCGGCGGTGCAGGTCGACGAGCAGTCGTCTAGGCAGTGGGGACCGACGACCAGCGGCCTCTGGCGTGGTCCAATGAGAGGGTTTTTTCCTTTTTTGTTGCCTTTCTATTATAGAGAGGAGAAGGGCAATGGGGAGCGCTGGTGGGAGGCAGAGGCGGCTGGCAGATCCATCGCTGCCCATGGCCGAGTAGCAATGGATCTATCCATTGTCGCCTCCTTCACCCTCCCACTGGCGAGATCACGTCGGTCTGAGAGGGGACGGGGCAGCCAGTGGGCAAAGCCGTTGTTGCTCCGACTAACAAACCGTCGAGCAGCAACGGTTCTACCACCAGCAGCCTTCTTCGCACTCCCATCGGCGAGATCAAGGCGTGAGTGGGCGGAGGGGGTGGCTAGTGGTTAGATCTGTCGCTGCTCCGGCCAGCTAACGATCGAGCGGCCTGGGGAGAGCATCGATGGATCTGCCCACTGGCCACCTCCTCCACCCTCCCACTGGCGAGATCAAGGCGTGGGTGGGTAGATGGGGGAGGGCAGTGGGCAGATCCATCGTTGCTCGGCCGTTCGAAGCAGCAGCGGATCTGCCCACCGGCTGCCCCTCAACCCACCCACCGACGAGATCAAGCGGCAGTGAGGCGCAGGGGGCACCCAATGCGTAGCGGATGAACTGTGCTCCGTGATCCCCCTCCGCCCTCTCACTGGCGAGATCTAGTGGCATCGCTAAATTTATAGATTTTTTTGAATTTATTTACCATTTATTCAATGGTCATGTTTTAGAATTTATTTACCATTTAGATATTTTTTTACATATAGATTTTTAAAATTCTTCTAATAGATGACTCCCAAGGAATGAGTGAATGACATTGGATGGCAGCATGGAGTTATGATGGATGGCAACTATAGTTGATGGCATTACAACTTGTAACATCCTCAAATATAGCTAGGTTGTACTTTATATCATCAAGGTGCCTTTTGAAGTATCGGCTCAGTTCTTGTAAAGAACTCCGAAGTTAAGCGTGCTTAATGGGCAGTAGTACTAGGATGGGTAACCTCTCAGGAAGTCTCTAATTCTGGAGCCGATCACTGTTAGAAAGGGATAAAACTGTGAGATCAGTAGGCCAAAGCGGACAATACCTCGTGACAGAATGGTATCAGAGAGCAAATCAATCGGCCTAAATATACATCTAGCGAGAGCAGATGAGACAATCAAACCACAGTAAACAAGGGGTTGACTGTATTGGATATGATCCAGATTCCAGTAGGGACAGATCTTCAGATGAAGCTTCTCTTCTTCTCCTCTAACTCTCTATCTCTCTCTATCTTTCTTATTCTTCTTCGTTTCTTTTCTTCTCTGCTACTCTCTCTCTCTTTTTCTCTCTCCTTCTCTTCTTCTCTCTTTCTCTTCTCTCTGGATCGTGCAGGCTCTTTCTGCTTCTGCTCTTTCAAGTAAGTTCCCTATTTCGATCACTCTGCTGCTCAGGAGGAAGCTTCTTATTTATAGAGTAGTGAACAGATAGGACGTGTGGTCATCACGATTCCCGCCCGAATATCTAGGTCACGTGTCAGCATCATAGCGTCGTTGCATTCCACGTGTCACGATCATGGCACTTTCTTTCATTCTCAAGTTATGTGCCCTTCTTAGATTCCTCGAACAGAGATCATGTCAGGTCAAACTTATTATCAGTTTGAATCAATCTGAAGGAAAAGAAAAAGATGCATCGAGTTAGTTCGAGATTTGAACTAAGCATGTACAGACTTGATGGTGTGTAATGCAGTATGCATATAGGAAAGTATGCACATTGAAGAGGAATGCTCAGGCATGCCACCGAGATGTGTACAGACTTTTGTGTGCATGCGACAAGACGATGTACAGACTTGCTGTGCCTAGAGTTTGAGCATGAATGCATAATGCACAGGCCTAATGAAACTATGCACGAACTTAACTGCTCGTATCAACAAAGGTTGTACATACTTGTGTCCTTGCAGCACCAAGAGTTGCACCGACTTTGTGTATATGTGTATGCGCGAGGCAATGCGATGCACTGACTATGTGTATGCGTGAAGCACAACAATGCAAAAAGATGCACTGAGTTGGTTCGAGAATGTATAGACTTGCTAAGTCATCAAGGCAACTGTGTGCAGACTTAGTATTTAAATGCACGAACTTTACGTATGTATGGAACAAAAGTTGCACAGACATGCCACCAAAGAATGTACAGACTTTATGTGCAATGTACAAACGATGGACAGATATGCCACTGAAGAATGTACAGACTTTGAGTGCATGGTACAAAAGATGCACAGACATGCCGTCGAAGAATGTACAGACTTTGAAGTGAAAGATGCACATATGCATATACTTAGTCGCGTGCAGCAACAAATGTTGTACATACTTGAGTTGATGCTGCAACAGGAGTTGCACGGACTTGGTGACTAAGTATGCAATAAGAAGACATGCAGTCTAGGTAAAACTCTGTACATACTTAACCTGTGCATGGGCATTTAATCAGAACAAAGCACTCAAAACATCATTTCATCATCAATGCACAAGGGGCTGGACCTAACACACTCCCCATAACACTCCCCATAGCAGTTAGCATAGATCATCATCATTTTTATGTGGTGACTCATTGAGTTGCTATCATCAAAACAACAACACCCTATCATCAAAGCACAAGGGGCACAACAATCTCCCCATTTTTGATGATGTCAACACAATGAGTCACATATACTCAGCAAACAATTCTCCCCCTTTGACATAATCAAAAAGGAAATTGTTTGCGAGTGGAATGAAAGACATGTATGAAATATGATACCAATTCCCCCCCCCCCGTAGAAACATGCAAAATGAGCACTGAAGAATAAAATATAAGAACTCCCCCTATCAACATGAATATTTGACTACTCTCCCCTTAAATACAGATG
Source organism: Amorphophallus konjac (assembly GCA_022559845.1). Taxonomy (NCBI): domain Eukaryota; kingdom Viridiplantae; phylum Streptophyta; class Magnoliopsida; order Alismatales; family Araceae; genus Amorphophallus; species Amorphophallus konjac. Next base: position 1,558,658 of record CM040123.1, read on the forward strand.
ACCCAGAACTCCCCCTGAAGTGCAGGAATGCACTCTGGTTAACCAATGAAGCAATCTGAAATCTGCCATCACAAGGAATCCAAAACAATAATGGTTGTGGCACCTCACATATGCATGGACAGAGTAAAGCAGGTGAAAAGTCCACAGAACCAGAACTGGTTACAGAAACAAGATGGAAGATTCCAACAGTGTGGACAAGAGTAGGGGTGAGAAACAGTCAAAGCACAGTACATCTCAAGGAGCAATCAATCAACCGATAAGAGAGAATTATCGACAAAGTATCTGTTGATCAAGTTGTCAGGGGTGAATCAGATCATGAGGGATTGTAAGGCATGCACCACTACAATAAGTCTTAACATGAATAGACTCTCCTATCATAGAGGGTTATGAATTAGCAACTTGACCAACCTGATTTAATTATGATGTATACCAAATTTGTCAATTAAATTCAATACTTATATTTGAATTCAAGTTTTAATAAATGTGAACCAAATAATCAGATAACACTCAGGACCAATCATCTTTATCTTACACGCATGACCTCAATGACTCCTTTGAGAGTTACACAGATTAGTATTGAAATTAAACACTTTTACAAGAGCATGAGTTGACAGAGTTTGCAAGATATTTTCATTTGAAGCACATTATACTTTTCCTGAGCAATTTAAGTTGATCAACACCTTTTTACGTGAGGCACAACACGTCTCAGGTGAAGTGACCAAGTTACTCAGTGTGATAACTGTCATTGCCTCTCAACATTGAGACCAAGTTAGCAATAGAAATATCTTTTTACGTGAGGAGACACCTTGATTAGAGGCCAGACTCCCCAGTTACTCAACACAAACATGTCATTGCTCTGTCAGGTTCTCAATGATTTTTGCTTTAAGTGACTATGACACTTCATGACTTGGGTTTACTCCATTACTTTAATAGAGGACCCAGTTTCTCAGTGAACAAAGTCATTACATTGCTAACCGATTTTCCTTTTAGTCAGACTCTTCAAAGTTAATGCTTAAGAACAATACTTACTCTATGTATCTCAACCAAAGTAGCCTTGATTTCAAATTTTCAAATTTCAGATGAGTGAGTCTAAGGTTTTCATGACACATGTGGTTAAAATTTATTAAAGCTTATCATTCAGATATTTTCAAGTCATTTAAATGTAAATCTGAGAATACATAAACCTTATATCAGTCTGATTTAGTGGTCATTCTTAAACCTATATGATAGGAATTTCTACATGATTCTCAGACTGAATTACATGGCCTGCAGCTTGTGTTCCTCAGATCAGATCAAAAATATAGCTGACCAACTAATCAACAATAGAAACAAATCAGTCACACCAGCTAAGAAGTATGTGAAGAATGAGTGTAAGCTGGTGGAAGAGTCAACAGCAAGAGAGAAGAGCATCAGAAGAGAGTATATCAATAAGCAGTAGCTGAGTCTAGAATATAGACATATCAGCTATTTCAGTGAAGGCAACAGAGAATTCAATTGAAACAAATTGAGAGCATTAGAAGATCCAATAAACTAGACATGAAGATTTCAGGTGAAAGTGAATAAGATGATCAAAAAAGCTCCCTCTGTCTAGATTCATCATGTAAATAGCAATGCATGAGCAGCAGTATGGTTAATCAAGACTAGTTATGAAATGTAATAAAAGCACAACACATGATTTCAAATTCTTCATTCATATATGATTCATGCAATTCAGACGGAAGGGAACTACCATAAGCATGATTGCGTAATTCATATTTAAAGAAAATTTCAATTTAGCACCAACAGAGCAGCATGATATATAGTCATTTCAAATTAACAATTTCATATGATAGAATTTAAGGTGAGTGCTCAGAACAGACCTGAAGAGCAAGATCATGGGGTCTTTCTTTTGAGTGTCTTGGTTTATTTACCCCTCTTTTTTTGTTCCAAGGCACACCTGCAACAACTGGGTTATTTTGATCCAGCAGGAACCCAATTCGCCTTGGGTCCTGAAGTAAAAGTGACACCTCTGAATGGTGCTTTCCACATTTTCTGAGACTTCAGATCATCACTCATCATCAAGGAGCAATTATCCATACAATGACTTATCTGACCACAGTAATGGCATGATGCAGCAGATTTTAAATTCTTTTTATGCAAATTACTGTTGTCATTAATTCTATATATCTTTGCATGAAAAATTCTGTTAACAGAATTAAGATTATGTTGACCGAAGCCAACCTGTTTATTATAATCTGCCAGCCGACAGGTTGCAGCCCTGTGGCCTGACTTTCAACATTCAAAACATACAATGTGCTTACTTCTAGAACCGAACTTCTTTATATCGAAAATGTTTTTATTAACAGGGAAATTAACAAATCCAGAATTAGTTTTCTTTCCCTGAGCATGCCAACACTTGGCATCAATGTGGCCCAATTTACCACAGTGATAACAGTAAATTTTCTCATTCAGATGAGCATGACTTTTTGCATGAGATTTCTTAGCTTCCATGTCATCTTGTTTCATTAAATTACATTCATGCATGACATGACCAATTCTATGACAATAAAAGTATTTAGATTTCCTGTTTTGAACAGAATATGATTTCTTAGCATAAGAAGTCCTAGCATAAAATCTATCATCATCATTCTTCATGACAAGACAATCGTTGATTACATGGCCAAAATTTCCACAATAAAAGCATTCAATATTCTTTATGTGAACAATTAGGAATTTTTTAGCCTTAAACTTGTTTGCATGAAATTTATTATTCTTCTTGAGTGTTTTCATTTTCACATTTTTGTTCTGTTTTTGAATCTTCTGATCATCAGACTGTTCTGAAGAAGGTGCAGAAGTGCTAGCTAAATTTGAGCTACTCACAAATGTTGCGTATAGTTTGTTCCTTACAGCCTGCTTAATTTGAGAATTACACCCTTTCTCTTCACTCAATTTGGTGACTTCAACATTTAAAAAAGCTTTCATTTTCTCTTTACCTTTGACAAATTTTAACATGGAATGGTTCAAATCAGTTACCTCAGATTGCAGAGAAGAAATTTTGAATTCTGAATTAGTCAAGTTTTCTCAGCCGGAAGTGTGGGAACTAAGTGCCATGCAGGGCAAAGTGCTACGCTATGAGAGTCACCTCTTGAACCCGTAATGGGACAAAGTGCCACATAGTGAGAGCCACCTTTTGAGCTTATAGGGGCAACCTCTAGAATCCTACCCGCCTAGGGGTTTGAGTGCCTGCTATATGTGCCCATCGATGAGGACATCGCCTATATAAGAGGGGTAGATTGTAACACCCTCAAATATAGCTAAATTATACTTTATATCACCAATATGTCTTTTGAAGTATCAGCTCAGTTCTTGTAAAGAACTCCGAAGTTAAGCGTGCTTAATGGAGAGTAGTACTGAGATGGGTGACCTCCCGGGAAGTCCCTTATTCTGGAGCCGATCACCCTTCAAAAGGGACAAAACCGTGAGTCTGGTGGGCCAAAGCGGATAATACCTCGACGGTATAGAGTACGGGGCGTGACACAACTATTGCAAAGTAATACACAGGGGAGGAGGTGTGTCCTAGTTAAAGAAGGATATTACAGGAGGGGCAGGCGCGAGATACTCTGCGATTGATGATTGTACACATGTGCTCAGAGATGTGAAACTTACAATGGCCAACCACTTGCGGGAGCGAAGAGCTAAGGTGCAACAGAAGAAAAATAATGAAGATGCGATCAACATAAGAGTAGCAAATTCGCACGAGCAGATGCCCGACTGCTTCGTCTGAGTCACGCCCGACTGCTCTGCACGAGCTGGTGCTCGACTACTCCGCACGAGCTGCACCCAAGTCAACACCTGCCTGGTCCCTATCGAGCTAATGCCAATTGTTCCATGTCTGAGCCAACACCTACCCACTCCACCTCTAAGCCAATGCTACACTCTCATCGGGAGTCTGTATCCCTCCGGTGCCAACTATAACCGATCTCCAAACCCCACTACCCACAAAATGATGCTGCTGTTGACCCGTCGCTATAGCTCAGGTCAAGTCCTCCCGACGTCGCGGCCCCTATGGTCACTGACTCTCCTTCTCGGTAGTTAAACAATGATGTTCAGATTACATCCAATGTAACTTAACACCGACTACGCTCGGTGGAGAAGTGTCCTGCACCCGAATCTCACGTCACCAGATACATCCACACGTGCGGAATTACACCTTGCGCCAGCTACCCAAATAGCACACACCCATATCCACATGTCGTCAGTATGTCTACGCACACGTGTTATGTCAGGGAGACACATCCAAGTTAAAATTCAATTACGGACACTCATCGAAACTAGATTTGCACGCCCACAAAATAAAGCAACAAACGCACCTAGCAAAACACATAATCCCCATTCCCCGTGTGCTGTCAAACAGCTATCCAATAATTGTTTTCGGAGAAAAAATGAATTATTAAAAAAATCTATAATCCCCAAACCAAAGAGGGGCTAAGTCTTTACAAACGCACCGTCCGTTGTCTCATTAACACATGTTACAAGTTATAGTTTATGGTTTTATTAAAAGCGTCACTCCCATTTAGATTAATGTGGTGCAAAAAAAATTGAACTAATAAGAACGGACTTTGTAATACTTGTGACAAACCATGATTTGCACCAAGGCCGTGCCATCACCTATTTGATGATGTAAATTGTGATAAGAGACAGATGTGAACGAGTGATCACCTTCGTGCATCTTATGCCACTAGCATTTTTGTAGTTTGTCAGAGTTGACTAGGCTAGGTGATAGCAAACTAATTTAGGGTTTTTTTAATAATAATATATTATTAAATAATTATCAAAATATATACACTCGAAGAAAAAATGTTTTCAAATCTATACCTTTGTTACACTTTTTTATACGCGAAATTGTAGAATTGTCATCCTTATATGACTGGTAAAATTAATAACCTCTTGCATGAAAATGAGTGCAAAATTATGTACGAGGCTAGTTGTCATTTAAGATGTAAATAATATTCCATTTGGATCCATAACATTAAAATTTTGAAGGAAATACTCTTATAAAAAGTGTTATTTTTATTTTTTATTAAAAACTGTTATTTTTATTGGCACATTACATCGGAGAGAGAGAGATATATTAAGGCGCAAAGAGATACTGAATTTTGGAGAGATTATGGATGTTTGGTCCATTTTAAAAAATAATATCCTAAGTCAAATAAGATATTTAAATAGAATGCTAACAACATACAAGAGAAATGAACTCTACAATTATGCATGTAAGATAGTTATTTTTCAATTAATGTTGAAGAGGAAAAAATCGTGGTTCACTAATTCTTCTGTTTAAAGACCCACGAGACACGTTCGGCCCGATAGTTGATAGCCATTAAAGCATCAAGGCCTATCTATTGAAAGCTCGAGTAATATGGCCTAAGAAACCTTACCTGACCCTAGAACGGATACCCATGCGGAGGGCTCCCCAAATTCGAGAAAAGTTTCCCCGCATGACAGTTCTGAGTGACCGGGAAATTATCGAGGGAACCCCCTTAGAAGAGTGCTAGGATAGGAGCGATGCTCGGTAACTTTGGCTCTCTAAAGAGGATAATCCTTATCCAGAGGAGGACAACCCTACGTCAGGGATCTCCCCTTGACCTCGTGGAAGATCTATATTGGCCAGACTTCTATCCGATATAATTGTTGGCGAACTCCTCGCAAACGAATTAGACCAAAGAACGAGGAGAGATTAAGATAAGACTGGAGAGTCACACTCCAGTAAAAGTCCTTACCCGAGGAACACAACTCTCAATCTAACTCCCCTCTTGCCATTCTCTGCGAGGTTAGAAAGGGAGTACGTGACTATTTAATCTCGGTGACCCCCTCCAAAGAAGATCACCTTGTATTAACTCTCTCGGACCCTCAATTTGGTGAAGAGCGATCTCGTATTCTCGAGTCCCTTGTTTCCTCTTGCCTTCAGCTCTTACCCATTACTGATTTCAACATCGGAGGATTTTTTCTGAGATCCCCAACCTGGGCCTCCTGATTTTTAATCTTTCTTACAAATCTACTCTGGAGGAGCCTTCACGTGATCATATTATCAACTTTTCTTTCAACATCTAACGATCTGCACCCAGGTCCGAGATGAGCCTCTTCAATTCCTTTAATCTAAATCATAGAATTTTGTAACCAGATATCTACGTACACATTTTAAATATAAACATGCATAGTTTTACAACAAAACACGTGCTCTGTAAGCTACAAAACATATTTTTAGATTAAAATGTATAATTCGGTAGAATGCGCACGTTTTGTTATGTAATACACGTCCTTGTAAGGAAGCATAAAGTTGTAAATATTTTTAATTGAGTTATATTTTGATAAATATTTAAAATAACATTATTTTTTAAAAATATGATTAATTTCGAAGAAAATGTTTAATAGAAAGAATTTCCTTGCATACGAGTTAATTGGTTATGGATATTTTATTTTTATTTTTTTGATCAACTGAATATTTTGGTTGAGCTTCAGATTGTAACAGGCAAAATAGTTCGGAATGGTTAGTTTGCAAGAGAAAATGCTTGGACATTAGTTTTCTGACTATTTTCTTAAATTGTGAAGAGAGAGAGAGAGAGAGAAAGGATATTTTAACTTAGAAAAATACTTATTCAAATGTTGATGAGAAGGGGGAAAGATAAAAAAAAATTTTCAACTTGAAGAAATATTGTTGAGAGTGGGATTTGAACCCACGCCCTTTCGGACCAGAACCTTAATCTGGCGCCTTAGACCAACTCGGCCATCTCAACGCTGTTGGCAGGGTTGGATGATAAATCCTTAAATATACATCCAACATTGATCATCTCATCAGTTGGACCGGCATACCTACCGACCGGGAAGAAAGGGATCATCGTAGCATTATCTTCCATTTCGGAAGGGTGAATCACATTACCCATATATCTGCATGGCATCACAAACATATCACTTGGGAACAAATTCATCATATCTATATATCCTCATGAAAACCTCGCTCCCTTTACCCACGATTGCTTGCGTCTGGGATCGACTTTGTTGGGTTTCACGTTTCAGATGTTGTTAATTACAGTAATTATCCGCACAATTCCTACGTACGTTATGCCGTGGGGGGACCCTTATCTTAACTATGGCAATTAGACACATCACACATGTCTTGCCGACTAAATTTTTTCACATGACTATGGACCATGCCATGCTCACTTATACATACCCACATTCACAACGTATCAAGTGTCTATGGGATCATTAAATTTCTCATATTCAAAGTGGAAAATATTTACATATGCAAGTATGGGCTTGGGGACACAACTTACTTTGGTGGAATATGCGATTTCACGCATCTTAAGCTTGAATCTTATGTGGCTAAACAAAAACAATTCTTCAATGAAATGCTTTTAATGATAGGGAGTTGGGTTGCTCAAGGCACTTCGAAGTTTTAAATCACCTAGAATTCCAGTGGTTTTTCATTACAAATGTCCCTTGTATTTATAGCAAACAACTAGACTGTCCGTTAACCACGTCTTCATATTCTCATGTGCTTCTCTCTGACTTATATTGGCTCGAGGGATGAAACTAGGTAGCCACTCAGTTTCTTTTTAAGTCACGCTTGTTCTTACTGTGTCTTCTTCTTTCAGGATTTATTATGATTTGACGGTGTTGCACCCGTTTATTTTCTCGAGCTAATCGATACTCAAGCAAAGAGAATTACTCCCTAGACTCCACAAGGCGGCACAACGCCGACCGCACTCCGACGGGCGAGTCGAACTCGGGCTCCGGGGCCACTCGCCGTATCATACAGCACCATACAAAGAAGTGAGAATCACTCCCGAACATCTTAACGAGTGGCATGACGCCAATGACGTTCCGACGGCCGAGTCGAACTCGGACTCCAGGACATCACACCGTATCGCACGGCACAAGACAAAGAGCGAGAATCACTCCCGAATGAACGGCACCATGCCGACGACTGGGTCGAACCCAGGCCTCGAGATAACTTACAAGTGGGAATCAATCCCGAATAAATCTACAAAACGCACAACACAGACGATGACTTTTTGACGATCGAGTCGAGTTCGAGCTCCGGGACCACTAGCCATAGCACATGGCACAACACAAAGAACGAGAATTACTCCCAGACAAACTACGAATGGCACAATGCCGACGATGCTTCGGATGACGGGTCAAAACCGAGTCTTAGGGCCACGAGCCGTATCACACGGAATAAGTTGAAGGACGAAAATCACTTCCAAAGTAACTACAAATGGCATGACGCCGACGGTGCTCCAAATGCGGGCCGAACTTGGGTCCCGGAGCATTTCTGCCGTGGCAAGTGGCACGACCTAAGGGAGCCCAATGCGCCGAGCAACCAGAAGGAGGCATCCTACGGCACTCACAAGACGTCCACACGCGGAGCGGAAGCGATCCAGTCAAAGCAATATCAAAATCTCGGAACAACATCTTCTTCCTCCACGCTGCAAAAAATCGAAGCCCCCTCCATGAGTCTACCCAACTCGGGTATACAAAAAAAAAAGAAAAAAAAGAGAAGAAGGGGGAGAAAGGAGGGCGGCATGACCCCTCCATGAGTCTACCCAACCCAGGTATACCCTGCCCACACAAAAATAAAAAAAGAAAGAAAATGAGAGAGAGATGGGGGGGGAACCCTACCCAGGTAGACCCCTCCCCGGGTCTACCCGATCCGAGTAGATCCCCTCAAGGGTCTACCTGGTCCGGGTAGACCCCCCTCATCCTAGTTGCCCATAAAAAACTCTCAAGGGCCCAAAGACTCAATTCTGAAGGCTCAGGCGAAGAACGCAGAACGCACGGACAACCCACAACGGGTACAAGCTTAAGGCGGTTTGATGAACACTCGGTGGGGAAGGTGATCCGACTTGCATTGGCTTTGGTCTTTGACGCTCGAGTGAGGGTATGTTGCCAAAATACTCCCACTAATGATGCTTAGCCAAGTCATGAGTCCTACGATTGACATCATGTAAAGACAACGAAAATACTCGCATGATAATGCAAAGACTCGAGAGCAGACAAAATTATGGAAATGTCCTGCGGCTTTCGCAAGAATTGTAATTGGGCCTTCAACGCCTCACATGAAACCTTTTACGGCAATTAATGAAATGAAATCCTCTAGGAAACCTTCTCGAGTTGCTACCAGTCTCAACGATGCCCGTCTCATGCCTGGTCCGCACCCGATCAAAGGGGTCCGCACTCAATCAACGGAATGGACTGTCACACCCGGGCTAGTGCCCGTCTGCTCCTTGCATAAGTTGGTGCCTAACTGCTCCACCCCGAGCTGGTGCCCGATTACTCCACACCCGAGCCAGCGCCCGACTGCTCCACCCCCAAGCTAGCGCCAGACTATCCACACCCTAGCCAGCACCCGCCTGCTCCACACCCGAGTCGACGCCCGACTGCTTCACACCCAAGCCAGCGCCCGCTGCTCCACCCCCTAAGTGAAGCCCCGATCGTCCCACATCCTTGAGCCGGTGCTTCCCTCTCACAAATCTAGAGTCAGTATCCCCTCCAGTGCCAAACTGAGACTTGTCTCCTAACCATACCACTAACCCTATTGTTGATGTTGTTGCTTCTTCTCTACAGCTCGGGTCAAGCCCTCCCGACGTTACAGCCCCCCTGGGTCACTGACTCTTCTTTTCAATAGTTAAGCAAGAGTGTTCGGATTATATCCGATGTAAATTAACACCGATTACGATCGATGGAGAAATATCTTACACCCGAACTCTACAATCGTCTGATACACCTACACCTATTGAATCAAGCCTATGAACGCTACCCGAATAGCCATAAACACGCACACATATCAGATCGCACACGCACTACATGCCGCATTGACACCGCGTGTTTTCGTTCCGCAGGGATTGTCAAAACTCAACCGGCACACCCGCAAAACTAAACAAAACCCCTTTAGTGTGTGCTTCAAATAGACACATATATCTTTTTCACGTCAATAACACACGTCAGCGTAAACAGTATATAGTGGAAGAGGTTATCTGTGTAGTCCTATTAGAGTAGTTAGATATGCATGTCCAAGACCCCTTTGTTGTCATAAGATTGGATGGAGAAAAATAGAAAGATTTTGATTGCAGGCAATACTTCTACAAGACTAAAAATATACGATGATATTTGACTAGTGGTTAAGTATAATATATAGCAAATATAAAATAGAAATAAGGAATACGCTAAGCATTAGGTGCATTTGAATTACAAAATATATTTCAGCAATATATTATATCAGGTGCCAAAGAAAGATTTTAAAGTTGATGTAAATATCACTTGAATTTCTCAATTGAAATATATAAGATAAAAATATATCAACTAAAATGAATATGAAGCTGTCTCATAAGATAAGATCAGTTAAAGAAGATTAGTCGATCAAAGACAGTTGAAGTATCACCTACAACTTTGACAATTGAAAGATAGTTAGATAATGTAGACAATTGAAGTAGAGAGACATCACCTAAAAAAAATTAATCGACTGAGTAAGGTAAGCAAAAGCTATTGCCTAAAGACAATTGGAGAGAAATAGACGCAAGAGCAATAGGTGCAAGGATGATAGTTGGAATATTTCAACTGAAGAGAGTAACCAAAGAATTCAGCTAAAATTAATAGTTGAAAAGTCTACATTCAAAAAAATCTTAGTCAAAAGTAAGATAAGCGCAAAAAGTACATGACTGAAAAGCAGTTGAAGAGATTAGTTGAAGAAGATGGTCTAAGAATCATCAGTTAAAAGGCCTATTACCTTAAATATCGATAGTCGAAATATCAATTGAGGCATTGTCAATTGTACAACTTTGACTAGTAATGATCAATTGAATCAGACAATGAAAATTTTCAATCAGTGACATTTTATAATCGAATGATTTCGAATGATTGTCAATCGCAAGATATCGACCGAACTGCTTAGTCAGATGTATCGATTGACGATAAGTCAATGCTTCGATTGTGGATATTACTAGCCGAAGTCTTATCAAATGAAAAAAGTATAGTCAAAGTCTATCAGCTAGAAAAGCTAGTTGAATGACTTCGACTAAAGCTACCTATAAATTGATCGTATCGACTGAGCCTATCGACTGATTTTTCAGTTGAAGGGTTTAAGACTCAGTCGGAGTTTATCAAGTGGATAAGGTCAATTGAAGGGGTTCGACTGAAGTAATCTGCTGATTCAACTGAGTGATTAGCCTAATAAATTGCTAGAAGTATTTTTTAACCAAAATATGATTTACATGTGTTTGTATGTTATTTTTTTATATAAATTATGTCATCAAGTAAAACATGAGATTTATTAACAAACTTAAGGGGTAGGGGTCTAACACAAACAAATTATAAATGAAACTTCTAATGAAATTGAACAAAACTCCATTACCCACATGATTTTCTTCGAGAATTACCCATTCTCACCTTGTCTTCCTCCTTTCTTCTATTCTCAACTTTCCAAATGAGCCAAAAAGGGTAAATTTCGAATTTGAGCCCCCTTATATAGACCCTCTATGTTCCCTTAATGGTGACAAATGTGTGTTTAGATGGCTGCTTATTAAATATTTTCCCTTAGGTTAAATTGCAGTGGCATAATTTGTAATTTTGGAGATTCTGAAATAGTTTGACTAGTCTCTATTCTTTTCAATTTTTGACCTACTAAATGACTTGTTTAGAAAAATGATTAACATAAAATATGTAGTGAACGGGATAAGTTTTCTAATGGTTCATGTCCCACAACAACTGTACTTTTCTACTAAAATTTATATTAATGCTACTACGGTGGTTAATTAAAACCTTGTTTCCATGGTGTAACTGAAAGTAATTCTCAATGGGCCTAGACCTATTGGGCTCAGGGTAATCAATTGGCCTTTCTGGGCCTCAAGAGATGGGATGTTACAAGATTAAACAAAACTAAATTAATATGTTTCTTATCTTACTCCACCTAAAAACAAGCCAAACCAACGGCATTTGATGGTAAAAGGACATATGTTAAAAATGTAATTTAGGTTCTTTTTAGTTTCTAGTATCTATGAAATGTCGTTTTTACCTTCTAATCCTCGTAAGTTGGCTATTTAGTCCTGACTCCATAAAATATGAAGTCCTTTAGAATTAAGTTCTCACCATCTATTTTTGTCAATTTAACTATGATTTGACACTAACCATGGTTACCATGTAAAAGAAATGACTATACCCTTGAGGAAGAGAGAGAGGGAGGGAGCCCTATAGCACTGTAGCTGCTGTTGTTGCTCCTCCTTCTACCCCCTATTCTCCTCCTTCGATCCCCCCCCCCCCAACCACGATTGCCACCATCAGTTGCCCTCTTAACCCTTTCCTCTTCCTCTCTAGTGGAGCTCCCAAACCCCTCTTTCCCCTAGCATGGGCAAGCTGCCCCCTTGGAACAGTCACCATGCAATATGCACAGTCCAAGATCGAGAACAAGGAGGTCATCTCCCACTTCACAGAGTGAAAGCATTTCAAGTTGTCTCCACAACGCCTTCGCCACCGGTCACTCGACTTGTTCTCCATCTTGGACTGTGCATATTGCATCGAGAGAGAGAGAGAGAGAGAGAGAGAGAGAGAGAGAGAGAGAGAGAGAGAGAGAGAGAGAGAGAGAGAGAGAGAGAGAGAGAGAGAGAGAGATGTCTCCACAACGCCTTCGCCACCGGTCACTCGACTTGTTCTCCATCTTGGACTGTGCATATTGCATCGAGAGAGAGAGAGAGAGAGAGAGAGAGAGAGAGAGAGAGAGAGAGAGAGAGAGATCTCACTCCACTTGAGAGTGTTTGCGTGTTTGTTGGTTTTTTATTTTTCCATTTATTTTAACCAGAATATTCTATGAATATTCTTTGCCCTCGAATGGGTGTTAGCTAGGGGGACTAAGTTTGGGTGGCTTTGATATGGAGTTAGGTTAAAGATGGGCTAAGTCAACCCGATTAAAGTATCCCGGAATTAACCTATTTTTGATTTGGTAGGAGGGTAGTTAATCTGGGAGTAAGGATGTGGGTTAACCTAATTTTAATCTAGTATGATTTGATAAATAGTAGGTTAACCTAGTAATAATGAGAGAGAGAAATAGCATTTATTATGAGAGAGAGAGACACATTTAGTTGAGCATGTATTGAGGTAGGAGGTTAACTCACCTTAACCCACCTTTGGTTGTGAGTTTCAAAACCCAAGAATATCCCTAGGTTAGCCCTTAACCTAACCCGACTAACACTAACTCCTTACCAAAGCACAAAAAAACTTATCCCGGAGTTAACTTAGAGCTAACCCCGGGATAAACTAATACCAAAGAGAGGAGAGATCTCAGGTTTTGTGGAGTCAGGACCAAATAGATAACCTATAGAGATTAAAAGCTAAATATGATATTTTATAAGGACTAGAAACAAAAACCCAATAATTGATTATGAAGGTATGTATGACAACATCAAGAGTATAGCGTAAAACACGTGAGATTTTGAGAGAGATGTGTAGTTAATCGGATCCCTTATAAAACATTGTGAGTTGGTGGAGACGGGTCAGCCCGAGTCCTCCTCCCTCTTGTTCCCCTGATGAGCCCTTACTCCAATATCTCTCTTTTATATTCATTGTCCATAACCCTTGCCTTCTCTTGCAATTGAAAAAAAAAAAGAAGAAGAAGAAGAATGCGAGAAGGTTGACGCAGTAACTTTCTTGATGAACGAAGTGCAGATTTGCATGCATGACACCAGGTATCATGGGTGCCAATGATGGAAAGACCAACATGCTATCCGAAACCAAAGAATTTGATTCAGGGTAGTTAAGAAGCAAGCCATTCATCAAATCACTCCTAGTGCAACCTTCTCGAAGCAAGATGGACACAGGGGATGGGGGTTCCTAAAGAACTTGAATCACATAGAGCAAAAAATGATTTCCAGACATCATCCGGGACCAAGGATTTTCACCAAGATAATGGAAGTGTCTATGCCATCCATTCGTGATCCAAGATTGAACACACAAAATGCATGTGCTGCCATTATGCATAAGATATAATAAGAAGAATCTCTAACGCTGAAGGCTATTTAGCCACGTCCACATTATTGATTATTTTCTTCACATTTTTAACATAGTATGAGTTGCCAAGGTCTAGAAATTTGACAGTTAATCTAGTTTCTAGCAATCAATATCATCTGCACCAAATGATAAAATGCATCAAGCATTCATATTCTTATGTCTATCATAAGGCAAGTATTACACGTATGGAAGCCAAAGGAGATCTGAAAAGGACAGGAAAGAGGGAATTCTCGAAAAAGCAAAAACTACAGAATTCGAGATCACACAACAAATTGAAGATTGATTCATTTAGACAGAAGAATAAGAAATGTTTTAAACACACAAGACTGATGTGATAAGGCTTCAATTTGTTAAAATTCTTTCAAATGCAATCCATGTAAGCAGTCTATTTTACCTAAATAAATAAAGCTATTACCCGGTATGTAATCTAAAAAACTACATCACGACATTGTGCCTGGTTAATCACCCTCAACGTGTTACTGCCATGATTCATTGCTAAAATAGGAAAACAAGAATATAATAAATCATCATGCCTCTTTTTGCTGTTCTTTCCCGTCCTGGCAACATTGTGAAAATCTTAAATACTACGAAAAAAGATGATGAAGTTCAATATAAAAAAAAATCCAAAATGAGGTCAGTATAGTACTACCAACCAAGAAGAAAAAAAATATGAGCTACAGACCAGATAAGAGAAGAAGAAATCATGTCCCAAATCCTTGAAGTTGGCCACCAAACTTTTCAACCTACGAGCAATATAATCAACAAATATGAGGAACATCTCAATTACAAAAACTTCTATATTTTGTCCCGTCCAGTTCATCCTACCCACTGCATGTGAGACTGTCTTCCAAGATCTACACTCTGCTGGGTAAAAGGATCTGGCTTCTATGAACCATTCTCTAAGTTCACCAGAAAGTCATAGAAACATCAAAAATGCTCAAGAAGCACCAAAGAGAAAGAAATAGATATAAGTGGATGAATAGATGACTCCTGGAAGGCTGGAACTCTTGTGGGGGTTGTATGTATCATGAACATCAACAACGATACTAGCCGGTTTGTCACATACAAGAATGTTCTAAGGACCATCTTCAAACAAAAGCCTGAATACTTGAATCTTCAATGACACCTCCCTGAATCCTAGTTGAAACTAGAAACTTAAAAAGGAAAATTACCCCTATACCCCTGAAATCTTTTAAAATAATCCCTATACCCCCTACCTTTATGTTATTTAACCCCATACCCCTCATATCTTTATGAGGGCTGCACCGTACACCTGCCGTCAACGATCCCTCACAATCGGTAACCCAAGGTGGGTTAAGAACAGGGAAATGACCTCTCTATCTCTCTCTCTCCAGTCCTCCACCCCCCACTGCTCATCTTCTCCCTCCATCGTCTCAACTGGTCCTCCGCTCCCCACTGCTCGTCTTCTCCCTCCGTCGTCTCAACTGGTCCGCTGCTCCAACAGGGTACCCCCTTTCTTCCACCCGTCGCTGACTGGTCAGGGCATGACTCCTCCCCTTCTCCTACCGAGACCCTATCTTCTCTCCGACTACCAGAGGTGACGTGGTTCTGCTCTGGTGCCGGCCGAGACGCCGTTGAGGTCTGGGTCCCTCCCTATCCCCCCTCTCGCCATCGCTGCCAACAATGGAGAGGAAGGAGGCCAATCCTCCGCCTCCTCTCTCTTGGACGAGGATTCAGCCCATGCGTCCCGCTATTACCGCTTGGGAGTCTAACCTGACCAGCTCCACCTCTTCCTCCTCATCGCCTTCTGACTCCGACTTTGACTTTGATGATGCTGCTGCAGAGGAGGACGACGACACCATGAAGGTCCAGGCGATGCTGGAGCCCTGCAGCAAGAATGAGGACATCGGCCACCTCTGCGACGCAACCCTTGGCAACCCCACCCTCCACGCCCGCATCTGCGATGCCGCCGACCAAGATGTCTCCCACCGCAAGGTCTTCATGCACGGCCTGCTGTGGGACGCAATGGGCAAGTCCCTCCGCCAGGTGTTCTCCGCCTTCTGGCACGTGTACGCCTGCAACTCCAAGAATAGCTCCGACACCCAGTCGAACAGCACCTCCACCACTCGCTACCCTGCCCCTGCCTTCCACCTCATCCTTGCCAAGGTTCAGCAGACCGATCCTAGCATTCCAGCATAGCTCGCCAGGAAAGCTCGGGATCATCTCATTCCAGGACGCTTGTCTCAAGGTCTGCGCCTCCCTCTACTTCCACGCCTCTGTCGACCCGGTGATCCTGCTTCCGCAGTGGGTCTCCGTCACCGGCAAGGCCGATCCGGTCATCTTCTTCACCGACCGGGCGAGGAAGAGCTCCACGATGAGGGCCTTCCCCAGCAGCAGCAGCAGCTTCCAGTAAGGCCCCTGCACACATCCGGTAGTGGCAACTCTCTCTCTCTCTGTGCAGCATTTCAGGGGGGGGGGGTGGCTGCAGGGCTGATGGCGTGCTTCTTTGCGGTGACGATGCTGGGCATGATCGTGGCGGGGGCGGCGTTGCCGTCGTTGTACAACCCGGACAGCCCCAAGGCACTAACAGTGGAGGGACTGTTGGACTCGGTGTCTACACACGCCGGGGGTGCCATTGTCTCTTTCTCTCTCTTTCTCTCCGCACACACTAGGGGTGCTCTCCCTCTGGCACCCTCCCTCCCTCCCTCCATCTCTCTCTCTCTCTCTCTCTCTCAAGGATGCTCCCCCTCAGGCACCCTCCCCCCTCTCTCACGCTCTCTCTCTCTGCACTCCATTCTCCATCTCTATACATATCCTTCCAATAAAAGTGGGAGCAAAATGGTAATCTCACATGAGTGAGTTACCGTATGGGATGGAACCTCAGGGGCATAGCAGCTCGGGTTAAGAGATTTGAGAGCTATTGGGGCAAATACCATAAAGGTAGGGGTATAGGGGTTATTGAAAAGATTTCAGAGGTATAGGGGTAATTTTTCCCAAAAAAATGGCATTGTTCACTTGGATGCCAGTCAATCTGTCCAAGTCTAATACTCAAGTTCTTTTATTCCAAATAAAAAAGTATAAATCCAAAATCATCACATAGTTTCCAGTCATTCCAAAATATGAGTGCAGCATAGCTCAAAAGAAAGCAACTGAGCTCAAACACCCTTTTTGATGCATCAATGAAAGTAGAACATTACTCGCAATTTAGAAACCTCAAATTCCTTATCCTAAATTTGCTTATACTACGAGTTTTGTGCATGCGTTAATGCCAAAAAAGGAATAAAACCTCCTCTTATTTGGTCTCTTATCTTTAGAGAAAGTGAATTATAAATCTTCTACAAGTAACTCCTAATATTATGCACATTGTTCCAAAATGCACTTTCAAAATGACTAGAATTTGGAAATCCCATAACAGAGACCCATTACAATATCATCCTTAAAGTAATCAAAATCATGTACCTGAAAAATAGCAGCATGGGGCTCTTCATTTCTGGAGGTCATTGTCTGTCAGAAAATAATTGCAAAGACATTCCTGAAATGAATGCCTTTGTTGATTCTTTCTTAGAATTGTATTACATATAAGTAATTGCTTAAACTTTTCGTAGTGACTATTACCAAATGATTGTTTCTACTCTGACCATCTCTTCCCACAGGAATCTCAACAAAGTTAACCAACACCTTTGATTTATTTTTTTTCAAAATGGTACAAAATCTAAAATGTCACTATAGGTTAGCAGTTCATTAACGGGAAGGCCTTCTTATGTGTAGGTCCTGAATGCATGAAACAGAGATTCAAAAAAAAGGAGGATGGAAGTGGATACCAGAAAATATAGAGATTGATTGTACATTCTGTATAACATATTCAATAGTAAATAGTATAAGGGGAAACAGATAATTGTAACATTCATTCGGAAGAAATTCCCCAAAAACAAGATAATAATGAGATTCCGCTAAAGAAAACAAGTATCGAAAAAGCTCAACAATAAAGCAAGAAAAATCATTACTCTGATTTGATTTAATGATGTACTCTATACGTACAGCAGAGGCATGGTTGGTTTTGCTAACCTTAAAAATGTACGACTACCTAGTGCACAGATTTGTGTGTGCCTACTCAGAATATTCTTCAGTTACGCAACTCCTGTGACATCAATACTTCTTAATGAACAATGAACTTTACTTGATGAATTTGTATCCAAATTCTTTCCTGACACACAATGCATGATTCGGTTTGCCTCACTAGGCATGCCGGCCTTAAGAAGACAGGAGATCAAAGAACAAACAGTAATACCGTCAGGCGAACAGCCTCTGGTCCCCATTTTGTCAAAAAGGGCAATAGCCTCCGACATCTTCCCTTTCATGCAGTGCCCTATAATCAATATCGTGTATGTCACTGTATCAGGAAAACAACTCCTCTCTTCCATTTCCCTCAAAATTAAATTTGCTTCATCTATATTTCCTGCCTTGCAGAATCCGTCAAGGACGGGATTATATACAAAAGGCCGAGGCACAAGGTCAGTCCTTCCCTTCAGTTCCGTCAAGAGATCCCGGGCTTCGCCTATTCTATTCACTTTGCAAAGGGCATTCACAACAACAGCAAAGGTGTAGCCATTGGGACGGACATCCTTCTCACACATTTCACACCAAATCTTCAAAGCATCATCTACTTGCCCACTGCGACAGTAACCATCTATCAAGGAAGTAAATGTCACGACATCTGGGGAACAACCTCGAGCAACCATGTTCTCGTACATGAAAACTGCTGACGCTATATCACCTGTCTTGCCATAACCATTTATAAGAATGTTGTAAGTGACACGATTGGGTCTAATCCCAGAATTAACCATCTCATCGAAGACACCACATGCCTCTGTCATCTTCCCCACCCTGCAATAGCCCGAGATAATGGATGTGTAGGTTAAAACATTCGCCATACTTGACCGGTTCAACTTTATGTCCCTTAGAATTTCGTGCCCTCTCTCCACCTGGTTTGCCTTGCATAGCCCATCGATAAGTATGTTGTGTGTGAACTTATCAGGTGTACAACCAAACCTTCCCATGTCATTAGCGAACTTGAGTGCCTTCCCAATTTCTCCCATTTTAAGCAGACCCTTGATGGCGATGTTAAAGCTGCAAGTGTCCGGAGTGAAATACTGAGAGCCCAATTGCACACTAAAGAAATCAATGGCTTCTTGTGCACAGTCTCTGGCCATCAAGAGACTCATGAGGTTGTTGTAAACGTATGTCCCCACCCGGCAACCAAACTCGGGGGCTCTCCAGAGCAAACCCATTGCGGCATCCAATTCACCCGCTTGAGCAAAAGAGTCAACCAGGCACCCCAAAATGGGACCATCAACAGGGTGCCCCGTCATAGGCATTTCCTCGAACATCTCCAAGGCGATGCTTTTGAGCCCCGACTGACAGAGCATCCTGATCAACACCTCGTACGTGGGGGCGGCAACCGAAGAGTCGCCACCGCAGATCGACCTCGCAGCCTTGAAGAACTCCATTGCCAACTTGGGACTCCCAAGCCGGTGGATGGCCAGGACAGCGACTGAAGGGGTGAGGAGGGCTTCTCTGAACACCGCCAAGCGCGCTGCAGCGGTGGCCTGGGAAGGGGAGAGGAGGAAGACGGTAGAGACGACCTTGGCTATCCAATGATTGCAGGAGCCGGGAGCGGCGGCGGACGTCTGCGGGGAGGCGCAGAAGCTGGCAAAGAGAAGGTAACCTTTCGAGGGAGGGGGAAGCGGCGGCCTACGGAGAAGCATTTAAAGAAGGCGGGCACCGGTTGCCGCGGTGGACGGTCATCTGGGTCGGGGCGGTGTCGACGGCGGAGCAGCCACCGGCGAGCTGCACCGTCCGGTGGTAGTGGGGTTTTGGGATCCGAAACAAAGTTTTGGCAGAGACGTTCTGAATCCAAGCACTCCCGGTGCTGTTACCATCGCCGGGCAATATGACCTTAAAAAGAGAGTATATCTAGTGCCCAGCCATCATTTGTTAATGGATACTCTGACGGCTCATGTTTGAAACTTAATAGGGCTACAATCAGGCCTGGTTTGATTAGGATTGCAAAAGGAAGAGATTATTAAAAAAAATTTCAAAAGTCCACCTGTCATAGTGTCAGAGATTTTTGAAATAAAAAATCTCATTTGACAACTTGTTGCGTCGTCAATTCACCTCCCTCCACCATTGTTGACCGTGCCATACACCTCTTTCTCATCTCAATTAAAGCCTAGTTATAAATGATCGGTGGAGTTTAGGGGCCCTTTAATGCAGGTTTAAATGCGTTTGGGAGGTTACATGGTACTGATGGACCTAGAATCTACTCAGAAGCCCGATAGAAGGAGCTTCTCCAGATTTTTTTAATCCCCCTCCAATGTGTCTCTCTCTTTCTACTTCTAAAATCCCCCAAGCTCAAAAGTCGAGACATTCAGGTGCATTTTGGTTAGGATTGTGGGATGTCAGGGATTCCAATGATTGGAATCCCTAGAATTCCTCCCATGATCGATTCCAAACGGGCCCTTAGGCATACACCGGATGTTACATTACAACAATTGACTTTTTGACCTTGTGAGAGGGTTTGAAGTCACTTAATCACATGGCTATTCTTAGTAAGTGGTAACACACTTCAATAAACATTGACTTTGATGAAATCTATTTTATCTAACATGTATAGTCAAGTTATATAGACCAATCCTATGACTGAGTGGTTTCAAGTCTTTTTGCATGGTTTAAATATCCTTTGTTCGAATTTAAACATGGAGCAGATCAAAACTTATGAGGTGTGTTTTTCCTTATTCCCCGTTCTACGCTCTAATTTGTTGATGTGTTGGTTAATAAAAAGACAATGTATTTGATAATGGTTCTACTAAGTCTTGAACTTGACGTGTCAAATGTCCAAAATTAAGTCCCAAGTCAACTCTTTTACAGTCTATATTATCAAAAAAATATTATATGAAAATTCTATGATAGACACAAAATCTTTTTTTGGAAGTAAGCTCATTCTATATAAATTTTGATAATGTGTCTAGGATTTATAAGAAACGTAGATAATTAGAAAGTAAATTATGAGAGAATTTACAAACTCTCTTTCTTTTGGTAACAAAAAGATTGATTTAGATATTTTAGTAAACTCGGGCTAAAATCACGAAGAGTAGTTAGTGCAGCTTCTTTAATCTTTTTTTTTTCTTTTACCAAGATGACTGGACAAGTATTTATCTATCTTTCTCGGAGGGTTCACATTTGAGTCATTTCTAAAGTAACATTTGATAACACTATTACTTTTATAAGACTGCTTTGGTAACAAGTTGGGGTTAACCCTAACCCTATCCCATGAAAAAAGTTATCATATGATAAATATAGTTGGCTCATCTTGTAGAATAACTTGAATTAAACATATATGTTCGGTATGTACTTCAGTTGAAATTACGAATAAAAGGTACAGAATAGTAGATAGATTAGTGTTATATGAATTCATATGATGAGTTGACAAAGGAAAAAAATGAACAAGACAAGTCAGATTAACTCCATTCTAAGGATTAAGATAACTCATGGAACCCCAGCCTATTACAGAGAGGAATGCTATTATACCACGCGAGTGGTATCGGGTCATTTGTCATGGAGATCTGATTTATCCAGAGAGTGGGACTTGCATCCTCATTTACATCTCCATTAACCATTTCTATTAATCATCTCTATTAATTAGAAAAGAAAATATTACTTTAACGAGGAGAATTGGTAAAAAAATCATCTGAATAAAGATAATTAATGTTAATAATTAATATAGATGTGGACCCCACTTCTTGGACCAATCAAGTGTTCATGGTGAATATTTTATATGGTGACATTCCGCTATCCTGACCCCTTTTAAAGAAATAGGAGATCCCAGGTTCGATTCACCCTAGGAAGATTTTATCTAGTCACGTGCTCAATCCTCGAAGGGTGCATGACCCGGGGTTTTCTGATTCTCCAAATTCCTCGTCATCAAAAAAAAATACTCCGCTATTCTCGAATAATAAATATTCATCATTAAATCACTTTTTGACTTGTCCTTAGGATTAGCTTGGGTTAAGTTGGGGATGACTGCGGCTAAAATAGTGCTTAGATTTTGGTGATAACTCTAGAATAGTAGTGAAAGAATCATAATAAAGGCATGTGTTACCAAATGAGATTCAAATGCATTGTTATTACTATACATTTTTTTTTGCATTTAAGACTCATAAACTAGTGTGACCAATATGTGGCACTTTTTTCACAACTTCACACCCAAATATTATGATTCTCCTGCAACCTATTTTTTTAAGATTGTAAAAGAATCTATTGATTCTTGATTTTTTTTCTTCCAGATATTTCAACACAAGTCTGGACTATTTTGTGCCTACATTTATAACATGTCTAGATTTTGGGATCATTGTCAATAAATCATACAAGGAATAACTTATCTAGCCATCCCAAATCTAAAAGTGAGAAGGACAAGGAATATATCAGCCACGTCATGCTAGATAGTTCTAATATCTGATCTGACTTATATAATGACATGTAGGGATATTTTAGACCAATGCAAGAGCAAATTTGTGCGGGGTCAAATACCTCGACATTCTAAGCCACGAGGGGGTTCAATGCCTCATTATCTCAACGCTATGGCTCCAACTATAGACTGGTCCAAACTCTATAGCAAAGGATGTCATTTTCATCTGGTTTCTATGTTTTACAATTTTGGCGTGAGATTTGTACGTTTCATGTCACTCTATTGTTATATTTTTCTCCTACGATTTTATCACTCTACCTAATGTCACAAGTACTTTAAAATTTTAGTATATTTTGTAGTTAATGTGATTTTTTGGAAAGCTATGGATAAAAAGAACATAGCATCTCCGTGCCTTCGAATTAGTTGCCTAGTGCAGTTGGTTCTATTGATAGCATTGCAGATCCACTAACTAAGTCGTTGACTCAAAGTGTAGTTGAATATCACCTAAGGATGATAGAGATCAAGTAAGATATGATTAGCTTTAGTATAAGTAGGGGAATATGAGAAGTGTATGCCCTGCAAGCCAAGCACTTATGAAGTAATAGTGTCATTTCATGTATATTCTCATTCATATTAATAATATTTATGATAATTTTCTTCATTATGTCTCATTTATTATTTATGTGTATCACCGTTTAATGTGATGAAACCTTTGAATACATACAATGAAGGTTGGATCATAATGATATTATGATAGTGAGACTAAGCTTGCAGATGTATGTGCTCTAAATGTTCCTAGTCATAGGATCTTTGAGAACATTAAAGAATCTAGATAGATCAGTGCACATGATATCCTTTCATGTGATAAGGGTGACTAATCTCATAGTCACTGGTATGAAGACACTAAGATATATATGTAGGTGTCTATTATAAGAATAAGGTTCACAGAACTGATATGATTATGAATCGCTGGATGCTAATTATATCTAATTGTCAACCAAGAGATCCTTCAGTCACAGTAACACAGTTGGTCTTTGAACGAGAGTCACGAAGGATACCTTACATGAGGACAATTATGTTTTGATTCTTGACAAATGTACTTTAGTCACAAGTTATGGATGCTTTGATATTTGGATAGAGTTGAATATATGCGAAGTTAATTGAGTGACACCAATAGATCATTCACTCTCAGATATAGCATGAGAGAGAATATCCTATGAATGGTACTCGAAAAAATCCCTGACTAGGATTACACAGTTCACTAAAAAGGGAGTTTTCCAATGGGACTTAAGAGTATGGAGTTCATCAAGTCAAAAACAAGAAGGGTTTCACAGCATGACCATATCATTAATTATGATCAGGGGTATTGTGTATGGATGAAGGACTAAAACTGTATGGTAACTGTAGACGAAAATGTCCGAGAGTAATTTTATAGAATCTCTTTGTCTCTTATGGTCACAGAGTGTTATTTGGTGCTTACCGTGACCTAAAATTCTAATAGAGGGATAATCATGAGACGATTATCTAGCATGGGATAATGAGTTAATTATTTAAATCATGAGATGATTAAATAATTAATTTCATGTTAATTATTAATATGAAAAGGTTAAGAATGAGTTCTTAAGTTTAATAGACCTAAAATCAGGCCGACACTAGGCTTGGAGGGTCACACATATTAAGGTTATAGACGATGAGAGTATTTATGTAATTATAGACTTATGAGGGATTTTGTAAAAAAGAAAGCAGTCTATACATAGTTGCATCAAAGGGGGGGAATTATTATGGTATGTGTGAGAGACCTTGGCTTGTGTGAGGCCAGTACTCAGTTAGTCCCACATCGGATATTAACTGGGACGTGAATCCCTAATAATAGTGTGGTATGGACCTCCTAAGTGACTAGTCATCTTGGGATGGTACCAGCCCATTACAAATTGGTGTCTGAACCCATTCGATCCACGTTCACGAGGAAACACGCATAAACATCCGGGAGGTAGCGATAGGGGGGGCAAAGGGCGCCTAAAAGTCTCCATAGTAGGCAATGGGGGCAGTGCCTCATGAACGGAGGAAGATTTGTTACAGTATGTGTGAGAGACCTTGGTTTGTGTAAGGTCAGCACTCAGTTAGTCCCACATCGGATATTAACTAGGAGGTGAATGCCTAATAGTAGCGTGACATGGGCCTCCCAAACGGCTAGTCATTTTGAGATGTTACCAGCCCATTACAGGAACCCTTGACCAAGCATCCAGAGTTTCCCTTCTCCAAATTGCTCGACGATCGGAAGCTCGGTGACGGTGGTATCTAAGGCAAAACCAGTCATACCTTGAAAAATGATGTCGACTCGTCGAAAGAAGACACGACAAAATTTAATGCAAGTCTCATCCTCAGGACCAAGGCCTCTCTGTTAACCTCCAAAATGTCCACATTATATTTCAAAACCTGGAGCAGGAGTCGCCCTCTTCTCTCTCGCCAAACATCCAAAGACCTTGGCTTGTGTAAGGCCAGTACTCAGTTAGTCCCACATCATATATTAACTGGGGGGTAAAGGCCTAATAGTAGTGCGATATGGGCCTCTCAAATGGCTAGTCATTCTGAGATGTTACCAGCCTATTACAGGAACCCAGGCCTAATAGTAGTGTGATATGCGCCTCCCAAATGGTGTAGACTATACTAGAGTGTCACTGAGAAGATCATCGTCGTCTTTACCCATGTGGATACCAGTACAGACCGGACACTTGCGCGATTCATTACTCCATTACTCCCACGAGAGATCAATTTTCGCTTCACTGCAATCCTCGTATCACAAAATAAAATCGAATTTCTTGTTCAAGATAGTTATCAAGAATCTCACCGGAACAATCAACATGTGCCATGATAAAATGTTAATTTTTTATTTCTACTATATTTTTTATCTCTACTCAGATCCTTACACATCTCTCTATCCCCATATCTTTTTGTTTCTCACACTTATTGTGTCATTATAACTTTGCATTCATAAACATGTACGTTAAGTTTACACCAACAATCTAACACACTGCAAATATAAATGAAATTCCATATCCGACATCAGATTTTATTGACGTATGTGTAAGGAGCGACATCACGGTTAATATTTTACTCACTATAGTCAGATCTTTGTGGTATGCGTATAATTGCACATTATGTGAAATTTAGTTAATTTTTTTTGCATAATTTATACTATATTTTTTAAGTAGAATATTTTGACAAAAATGTATTGTTACTAATTAATAATTCAATTCCTCGTAATCCTTCCCACCACCACAACCCCAAATGAAAATTCCTGACTACCCTCTAAGTTATAGTCCTTGTCTGCTCTCTCTCTCCCCCTCACCCAACTCTTCTCTATCTATCCCCCCCTTCAACACACGGTTAGTAACTCTTATGCCCACCCACCCCCTCAGCCCTCCTCAAAGATGTATTCTTGGTGTTGGGTTTTGCCACCTTCCCCCTCACACGGTCACACCCTATTGCTATCAGGGAAGGGAACTTCCTCACTTCTCTATCCAAACCCCCCACCCCACCCCCCCAAGCTTGTACGTTGAGCCACACTCCTCTTATCCCAGGACTCCATGAAGTAATTAAATCACACCGACCTCTCTTCACTATTCATTCCACCGATCTTGATCGGAAGGACCAAGGAGGTGTTTTTTTTTACAAGTCCATTTCTCTGAATAAAGTGTTTCTTGATACTTTGTGAATAAGCAAGGAGCCACAATTTAAGCGCAAAACCCCACAGATTCTAGAGTAAAGAAAGTCCAGTAGGAGTGAACGAGAA
Source organism: Amorphophallus konjac (assembly GCA_022559845.1). NCBI lineage: Eukaryota > Viridiplantae > Streptophyta > Magnoliopsida > Alismatales > Araceae > Amorphophallus > Amorphophallus konjac. The sequence goes on from CM040123.1 coordinate 1,584,910, forward strand.
ACGGAAAAAAGCACTAACGTGGAGAAACAATGATAACATTAACATATCGAACAGAGTTGGGTTAGACTATTTTGAAGACATTGAGTTGGAGGTTCTTCCAACCCAGTCTATGCTACAATCCCAAGTACCGTAACACTACTCTACTTCTCAGGGTTTCAGCACGAGTAGTCCTCGACCAAGGTGAGGTGGAGCCAAATAATCTCCAAAAACGTATAGAGTTTGACTCGCTACATAGCTCGGTGTGCATCACATCTTAGGTGTGCAATATTTTAAAATTTTTTATTTTTAATTTTAATTTTTTTTGAATTGACCTTCAAGATACTCTAACTTGAGATGTAAATCACGTCACCATTTGATTATCTAAAAAATAAAAAATATGTCAATTTTTTAAAAGAATCGACCTAACACTTCATTTGATCTGATTTTTTTTATTTTTTTGATAATTCAACAGTGACATGACTTACACCTCAAATTAGAATATATTTGAAGTCACTTCAAAAAATCAAAAAATTAAAAGCTGTAATGAGCCTTATTCAAACGTATATGTTTGAACTCAATTCATCTCTTTGCCTTGTTTTGGTCAAGTGGACTGAGTGTCCAAACACTTATATCCCCTCCTCTCAGTGAGAGTTTGATTCCAGTGAATAAGAGAGTTTTCCGCACTCGCACAAGTACTTCGCCTTACTCATGATACTCTATTCGAGGCAACCCATCTCAAAAGAGAGAAGGAGAGACCTATGCTGCTGAGACATTTCGTTATTCACAACTCAACTGTATGAACAACTCAGCTGTCTCCAAATATGAAGCATGGCAAATCTTAATAGGTCATAGAGATTACAATATAGAAATTAACTTTTCTACCCAGTTTTAAATTGAATCAGCACTTTCATAAAAATAATTAAAAACCACATTTAAAAACTATAAAATTCTACATATTGTGGGTGCCGAGCAAATGAACGCAATTTCAGCCCAGGAGAGCATGGCAGCCCTAATCTCTCATGTGCAAGTGCTAGCCCATGTCATGTCCCGGCCTTCCACAAAACTAAGACGGAGCCAGGCTCAAGGCTGATGAACGCCTGCCCACCATGGCATCGATTTAGTACAAGTCTGTCAATGAGCCGGGCCGACCCGACGGCCTGACCCGATTTCAAGTTGGACCATAAGATCTTTTTCAACCCACAGACTTTTAGTCAGATTTAAAAACTCGACCAGAATAGACCCGCGAGCCGGGCTCAGACTTTAAGTTAGATCGACAGGCTGACCCGACCCGTTCTCTTTTTTATTCTCAATTCAAATTTTAAAATCTATTTTGTTAAACTTATGTTATTTTACTAAATTAAAAATTTTAAAACTCTCTTTTCAGATAAATTATATAGTTAATATCAAAATTTTAATTAATTAAACAAGACTATAAATTTTATAATATTAAATCTATTGATTTTTATTATTTTATTTAAATTATCAGACCACCCTAGTCAGACTTTTTCTTTTTTACATAATGTCGGGCCCAGCCCAACCCGGCCTGACATAAGTCGGACCCGGGCCGGGCTCGGACCTTAATCTTAATAAGTCGGGCTCGGGCCAGACCGACCTAAGTCCGGCCCGGACCCGACCCATTGAGAGACCTAATTTGATATCATTAAAAAAAGGGAAATTAACGAACTTTATCGTATCAAAACGTCATCCACGTTCAACACACCAACACCAACACTCGACCCGCCATTCCACCGTTCAGCCTTAGACTCTAATCTCTGTCTTGGTATCTAGAAAAAAAAAGGACAAAGTCGACTTATTCTGATAATAAGGGACATCTGTTTGATATTGGGATAACTGTAGATAAAATAAATTTGACTTATCTATATGCAACCATGGCATCTAGGACAGAGTCGTCATCACCTTCAAGCCTCATCCTTCCAATCTTGGATCAGCTTGAGGTCTGAAGACTACAACAAACATATGAACAGGAGTTCGAGAAGGTGAGTCGGTACAAAACTTGAAGAAAAATAAATAAATAAATTTCAACCTGATCCGTGGAAACTAGGGCAAAAACATTTAGATGAATACCACCAAGAGCAGGTCGTTCCATTGTTTGTTTCAGTGGGTGGATGACATGATCACTTTGAGGAGCCGCACAAGTCTGCTGATGACCTAACTCATGGCCCTGATGTCAGCTTTGGTCTTCACATGGCACGCTTTCACATCAAGGGCCATGACAGGCTCTTGTAAGAACCACTGCCGCCGTCCATGTCATGCAGGGGGGTGGATGCATGTTAGTAGCTCAGAAGCACCAAAGGATTGTGCCAGTGATGCAAAAGACATCAATCTCCATTATCTGATTAGGTATCTATCTGACTTCTGAGAGCCTCTATTTTCTTCTGAAGCTCCACATTAGATGATCTCTCTATGTCCAGTGCTCTTTCAAGCTTTGCAAATTGCGCACACACAGAGAAAGAAGATGTGTTCATTTGCAAAGTAGAATGATTAAGCACAATACAGGAACAGGAATAAGCAATGGTCCTTCTGATTATACCTTGGCTGCCCGAGCACTCCATTCACTTAGTATGGCCCTCAGCCTCTCATTTTCTTCAATGTACTGTTTGAAACCATTGGGTAAGACATAAGTCTGAAGATACAGGAAAAACAAAAGGTAGAGACATGAAGATAGAATATCTGCCGACGATTGTTGATTACCTGATTGTTTGTTACACGAACTTTCTGAATTTCCGATTCCCGATCAGCTATCAAACTTCGAGCAAGACGTAATTCAGAAGTTACCTGATTCATCTGCAATGACATTTTCACTTTCAGTCTCCACTGATTGAGCCTTGTCCATCACAAGAAGTTCAGTCAATTATCCATATCCCAAGGTACAGTTTTTTAAGTGAAAATCGGATGAAATGAACTCCATTTCTTTTCATTCTCTTGCAAAATGACGAGGGAGAATTATATACCAATGTATTTGAATGCATTCTAAGAAGGTTAATGCATATTGTTTTCCTCCACTCATACACCCAGATCTCTTTTAATTGTACTATAGAAGTATAGACATTCCTGAACAGCCAACATAAATATCCAAGACATCTAGGCAAAGGATTTCATTATTGTTTCTTAATGGACAAAATGAAGTTTATACTCAATGTTACAACGATCAAAATCATGGGAATTACTGGTATGCAACCTATCTTCATGTGCACCAAATTTTCAGGAGGCAGTGGTTTGCATATGATTTGGATTCACATAATCTGATTGGAAAGTAATTTTTTCTGAATGCTCAGATTTTTCAATATAGAGTCTAGACACCTCAAGTTTCAGATAGCAATTCTTCTTCAAGACAGTTGTTTCTTGAACTGGAGACAAACTATTATACAGAGGTAACTGTAAAGCCATGTTACACACGGCATGGTTTAGTATCAAATACCAGATGATCTAAGTATGTCATTGACTTTTATACAACTTTCTCACCAAATGAAAAGTAAGATCCAAAAAAAAACTCAAAAAGAAAAAGAAAAAAAGAAATGACAATCAAAGTATGGTCAGAAGGTCATAGATGAATACATAGAAACAATTCCAATTAGATAATCAAAAAAGGAACTATCGAAGGAAAAAACACACAACTAGTTGTAATAATATATCCAAGAATGCATCTTTATGGATGGTAGGGTGAAAGAAAAGCTTATAAATGTACACAGCATATGGCTGAATACCTCTAAAAGAGCTATAACCAGATCTCCATCAACTCAAGGGAATCACTATGAAAAGAGATGCAGCAAAAATGTATAAGGCGCTTATAGAAGGAAAAGTAAGATCAAATTTCTAAACAACACAGTCAATGTAGATAGTGTAGTACACCTAGTATAGAAAGAAAATAACAGAATATGATCTTATGTACACCACAAGGCAAAAAACCAAGCATAAAGATCACTAAAGACACTGAAATGCAACACGTCTTTTTGACTTTGTAATTGACATAAGAAATATTTTACCTCAGCAGACAGAGCACGTAGTTCTTGACCACGAGCTGCTAGGAGATGGGCAAGGTCAACCTGCAAAAACATTAATATTATCATTTCTTAGTGTCTATAAAACAGGTAACAAGGCAGCAATAAGTGAAAGCTTCACACAAGACAAGCAAGTTCCTGTATAGGACCCTCTATCTGCCATTGCTTACAATTAAAATGAAGAAAACCGTTACTCAACATTAGGGACTTCTGGGAAGAAGTGACAGCCCTATGCATGTCGCTAATGAACTCGGTATAACTGATGTGATATTTGCTTGACAGGACAAGACAAAGTATGAATACAATTAATGGCATCAATTCAGAAGACTTTCCGGACATCTGTTTTCCGTTGTTTGATATTAATGCTGCTAGCTCTACCAAAGGGGTAATGATGCATCAAACGAGAGACATTGACTAATGTAGCGAACCCATGTCAAGACAACAAACAACGAATCAGACATCACTAGAAGATTCTATGTGATAAGCTGCTCAAATGTACCTATAGAAAAGAGGTGCAAGAAACAGACCACCAATATTGCTTTTGGTATGCCAAAATACATAGAGATGAGATGGACTGTGATGTTTTTCCAGTAGACTAGGCTTATCATGAAGTTAGAATCCTCTTGACGGGGACGTTGGTCCAAGACCACGGCCTCATGGCCAGCAGGCGGTGGTGTGAACGCGGCAACTACAGAGGCCGCGACCTGGCCGCGCCCCTGTTAGTGACCACGACCAGCAAAAAGGAACACAGCTGTTCCCAACGCCGCGTTCTGATCGCGGTGTCTGTTGTGACCGCGTTCTCAGAGTCATCCTCGAGCTCGCAGAAGCCAATCCACCTGACGATTCAAAGCTCGAGAACCATAAATTTTTGTTTCTGTTCCCCATGTAAATTCAATATAGATGCCCCCTCGTGTTCACCTTCGTCCCTTGGGTTTCTAATGGGACTGTTCCCCTTCCCCAATCCTCTATATGTACCCCCCTCTACCATGTTTAGAAGAAGATGATGATGGAAATTTGAAATGGAAGAACTTTAAGTTCTGTGAGCTCCGTGGAGCTATATCCCCGATCCCCTTCCTCTCCTCGTCAGTCTCCCCGAACCCCTGAATCTTCTCCTCGAACCCCAAGTTCTTCCTGCTTCCCCTCTCCCTCTGCAACCTCCTGCTGCCCCTATCCTCTGGACCTCCGATATACCTCTGCTGTCCTCCTACTACACTCCTTTCCCAGCTCCTTTCTCTCTCCCTCTACCTCCCCTCCTCTGGGCTTCCCTTTCCCCTCTCTTTCACTTCAGTTTCCCTATGCGCGCTTCAAGCTACACCTCCCTCCACGCCGACGACCACCTACCCCGCTGGTCACCCACCGCTGCAAGATAGCCGCTGCTCATCCCCGAACGGCGTCCGTACAACCATCCTCAGCTGCCTCTACGCCGAGCACCTCCTCCAGGACGCCTAGAGGCACCTTCCCTCGCCGACCACCCTCCTTCCCGACAGCAAAGCTAAGCAGAGCACCGTTCTGAAAGGCCAGCCCTAGTTGCAGAGCTCGACCAGATCGCGGTCGCCCGACTGGGTGCGATCTAAATAGAACGCAGCCAATCGTCTGGCTGCGTTCTAAAGGCGGCACCTGGGTCGACCACGCTCAAGCAGGACGCCTAGACAGAACAGCAAATTCCGACGACCCATCGGCTGTCTTCCAATTTCGGGGGACCGCTTCTCCTGTGCCGCATCAAATCTGCTATTAGAAGTTTAGAACAAGTTTCTGGCTTGTTCTATCCAAAGCCGAGTCCATCAACACAAATCGCATTCAATGGATCCCGCCACATTCTGGACCATCATGGCCAAATTTGGTGAGATCGACCAATCTTTGACACGAATCGAGGCCAGTGTGGATCGGCAGCTTCCGCGCCAACAACTCGCCCACCCCATCTGGCCATCTCAACGAACAGCCCACGCAGAGCCAATGTGCACTCCCCCACCGCCTCCAACTCCCCCTCTGGCTGCTCCAAAGGCCCCGGTGATCGAGCCTCTACAGGATGAAGAGCCGCTGCCGGAGGTGACCTATGAAGCAGATCCAGCAGTGATCGCCCATTACGAAGAAGAAGAGCTCGAGTGGGCACTACTGCAAAATGCCATGGAACCATATTTGACCATCACCGAGTAAGAACTAGCCGTCATCAAGCAAGATTCAGCCATCACCGACAAAGTGGTTAAGACGACTCCGCCAGCTGCTCCATCGCCCACCCCATCTGGCCATCTCAACCAGCAGCCCACGCAGAGCCAATGTGCACTCCCCCACCGCCTCCAACTCTCCCTCCGATTGCTCTAAAGGCCCCAATGATTGAGCCTCTACAGGATGAAGAGCCAATGTCGGAGGATACCTATGAAGGAGATCTAGCAGTGATCGCCCAGTACGAAGAAGAAGAGCTCGAGCGGGCACTACTGCAAAACGCCATGGAACCAGATTCAGCCATCACCGAGCAAGAATTGGTCATCATCGAGCAAGAATTGGTCGTCATCGAGCAAGATTCAGCCATCACTGACAAAGTGGTTAAGACGACTCCGCCAGCTGCTCCATTGCCCACTACACCCAGCCTCGTCTACCCATGGAAGACGTCTCTTGTAGACACCATGTGGCACGATTTCTGCGCAGCATATGAGAAGCGACGCCCGGACCTTCTATTCACGTTCGATCCGTGATCGTCTCGGTCGTGCTCCTCCACTTCAAGATTCGAGGTCGAATCTTCTCCAACCAAGGGAGTAGGACGGGGACATCGGCCCAAGACCACGGCCTCACGACCAGTAGGCGGTGGTGTGAACGCGGCAACTACAAAGGCCATGACCTGGTCGCACCCCTGTTAGTGACCACGACTAGCAAAAGGAACGCGGTTGTTCCCAGCGCCACGTTATGATCGCGATGTTTGTTGTGACCGCGTTCTCAGAGTCATCCTCGAGCTCGCAGAAGACAATCCGCCCGGTGATTCAAAGCTCGAGAACCATAAATTTTCGTTTTTGTTTCCCGTGTAAATTCAATATAGATGCCCCCTCGTGTTCACCATCGTCTCTTGGGTTTCCAATGGGATCGTTCCCCTTCCTCAATCCTCTATATGTACCCCCCTCTACCATGTTTAAAAGAAAATGATGATGGAAATTTGAAATGGATGAACTCTGAGTTATGTGAGCTCTGCAGAGCTATATCCCCGATCCCCTTCCTCTCCTCATCAGTCTCCTCGAACCCCAAGTTCTTCCTGCTTACCCTCTCCCTCTGCAACCTCCTGCTGCCCCTATCCTTCGGACCTCCGATCTTCCATCTGCTATCCTCCTGCTACACTCCTTCCCCAGCTCCCTTCTCTCTCCCTCTGCCTCCCCTCCTCTGGGCTTCCCTTTCCCCTCTCTTTCACTTCAGTTTTCCTGCGCGCGCTTCAAGCTACACCGCCCTTCACGCCGACGACCACCCACCCTGTTGGTCACCCACTGCTGCAAGATAACCGCTACTCATCCCCAAACGACGTCCATGCAACCGTCCTCAGCTGTCTCTGTGCCGAGCACCTCCTCCAGGCCACCTAGAGGCACCTTCCCTCGCCGACCACCCTCCTCCCCGACGGTAAAGCTGAACAGAGCACAGTTCTGGAAGACCCGCCCTGGTTGCAGAGCTCGACCAGATCGCAGTCGCCCGACTGGGCGCGATCCAAATAGAACGCGGCAAGTCGTCTGGCCGCGTTCTAAAGGCGGCACCTAGGTCGACCACGTTCAAGCTGGACACCCAGACAGAACAGCAAATTCCGACGACCCATCTGCTACCTTCCAATTTCGAGGGAATCACCTCTTTTCATGGATCCTACATCTGTCTAAACCCAAAGTAAACTTAGAATATTTATCTTGAACAAAATTTTGACTGGAATGATAGAGAGCAAACATATCTTATGAGAAAACTTTAGTGAAGATGAAGACATCAATGTGAATGCATTGTAAAAAACAAATTATTTTGGGATGATCATTACTGCTAGAATTTGTAGCTCAAATCAAAAGGTCAGGAAAGTAGAGCCAAAAGACTTGGATAGACATGTATATGGATTCGTAGATATGGAAAGAGGTGATCAAATGAAAGATGAGGATCAACTGATGATAATTCAGTAGAAATGCAAGAGATTATCGAAAATGTTTTTCTTCAATGAAAGACAAGTGCCACACAGAATGAGACAGTTGCGATAGATAATGTTAGAATGGTCCCGTATTGGAAAAGTCAAAATTATAATGTGTTTAAAATAGTGGAGTCCTCTTTACTAAATACTTCAGGTTTTGAGTTCGTTGGTCCAGTCCAACAACTCTAACAGATAAGCTAGGATTCTCTAATGGAATTTTCCATAGATCAAATATACATAGGGTTCTCTAATGCAATTTTCCATAGATCAATGATGGAATCTATGATTACATGGTGTTGGAAGAAATGAAGAGAGCAAGAGAGCAGAGGAAGAAGATGGAAGAGAGGGAGAGAGAGTGAATGGGAGACATGGTCGGCTGATGCTTTTTTCTGCACACCACCCTAGGTGTTTTATTAGATGCCCTAAACAATACAAGACAAGAGTACCCCTGTTACAATGACTCTAATCAGGGGTATTAAGTGTGAAAGTGTTTTAAGTTAAACAGATCCATCTTAGTGGGTCTGGAAATGAACTAGTGACCCAGACCCAAACTAGACTCAAATAGGCCAGATCGGCCTGGGTTTATCTTCTACACTCCCCCTTAAGCTGAACATAGATATCCTCCATGCATAGCTTGCCTAGAACGAAATTGAGTGTCCGTCGTGTAACTCCTTTGGTAAACATATCAACTAGTTGATCACTAGATTGAACGTAGGGTAGACAAAGTTCCCCATAATCCATTTTTTCCCGAATGAAGTGGCAATCGATTTCGATGTGCTTGGTTCTATCATGTTGCACAAGATTGTCGGCAATGTTGATGACAACCATATTATCACAATAAAGCCTCAAGAGAAGTGTAATAGACAGACGAAGATCCTGTAACAGAAGTTTCAGCCATAGTAACTCAGCCAAGCCATGTGCCATAGCGCGATATTCTGCCTCAGCACTGGAATGAGCACACACTGATTGCTTTTTGTTGTGCCAAGCCACCAAATTGTTGCCAAGAAGAACACAATATCCTGTAGTGGAATGTCTATCATCTCGAGAACCTACCCAGTCAACATCTACATACCCCTCAACTTGTAGACTAGTAGAGTTGATGAACAAAAGTCCTCTCCCTAAGAGTGTCTTCACATAACGAAGAATGCGGTCCACTATTTGCATGTAAGATCTTGGTGTATGCATGAATTGACTAACAACACTCACAGCATATATGATATTCGGATGTGTAAGAGTCAAATACAACAACCGGCCAACAAGCAGCTGATACCTCCTTTTGTCAGTCACGGAGAATACTTCACCTGCCTGGGTAGACAAACCATGATTTGTCTCAATTGGGGTTGTAGGTTTGTAGCCCAACTTGTCAGTCTCCATTAGCAGATCCAGGACACATTTCCTTTGACACACAAATGTTTTCATTGGAGTAAGCAACCTCAAGTCCGAGAACTATCGAAGCAATCTCGTGTCCTTAATTTTAAATTCTTTGGCTAGAGCCCTTTTCAACTGCTTGATTTCTTCTCCGTGATCTCCTGCAATGACCATATCGTCAACATAGATGAGAAGGATGGCCACCTTGCCAGCTTTCCATTTGACAAACAGAGTGTGGTTTGCATTGCATTGGGTATAGCCAAAGTGAATCATAGCAAGCCAAAACCTATCAAACCAAGCCCCAGGTGACTGTTTGAGACCATACAAGGCCTTGTGTAACTTGCACACTTTGCCACCTATAGAATAGCTAGGAGGGGGCTGCATGTAGACTTCTTCTTGGAGGTCACCATTCAGAAAGACATTTTTCGCATCCAACTAAAAGAATTTACAAGAGTAATGGGCAGTAAGTGAGATAATAACTCGGACTGATTTCAATTTTGCCACAGGAGTGAAGGTTTCCTCATAATTCCCATAAATCTGAGTGAATCCTTTGGCCACTAGCCGTGCTTTATATTAATCAACGAACCCATCTGGCTTGCACTTAATGGTGAATACCCACATGGAGCCAACCAACTTCTTCCCTTGTAGTGGATCAACAAGTTCCAAGGTCTGATTCTTTTACAATGCTCTCATCTCCTCATCCATTGCACACAGCCATTTCGGATCTCTTGTCGCTTCTGTAAGGGACTTAGGCATAGAAACAGTGGATAATGCAGTGACGAAGGCATGATAAGAAGACAATTTAGAGTAAGTAACAAACTGTGAAATGGGGTGTTCTGTACACTCTCTAACACCTTTGTGAAGAGCAATGGGTAAATCAAGGTCAGAAGGTACAATGGAATAACTACCCGAGGGTTCAACAATTTCATGAGAAGGGCATTCCATAGGATGGCCCTCCATCCTTCTCGACCGTCTAGAGCAGGTGATCAGCTCTCGTGGTAGCTAGTTAGTGGTAGGATGATCCAGTGTGAAGTGATGATTCTACTGTGGCATCATTTTGATAAGAGAATTGCCAAAACAAGGAGAGAGGCGGAGTTCGAAAGAACAACTCAAAAGTATGTGGAAGAGAACAATGATCCCCCTCAGGAGGAATAGCAGTGGAGAAATAAGATTCGGACTCACTGAAGGTGACATCCTTGATAACATACTTCTGGTCTGCCTTGGAGTCAAAACACTTGTAACTAGTTTGAGTTGGAGAGTATCCTAAAAACACACCCTTTATAGCACGAGAGTCAAGCTTAGTAGATCCTGGTCGGAGACAATGAATGAAGCATAAACAACCAAAGACTTTAGGACGCAAAGGAAACAAAGGACGGCCAGGGTACAAAAGGGAAATGGGGGCCCTGGGTCCAATCATTCTGGATGGCATTCTATTGATAACATAGGCTGCAGTAAAAACTACCTCACCCCAGAATCTTTTGGAAATGTTATGTTGAAACAGGAGAGCCCTTGTAGTCTCCAACAAGTGCCAATTTTTCTTTCAGCCATCCCATTCTACTCAGGGGTATAAACACATGAAGATTCATGGATAATTCTCTCCTGCTCAAGGAAAAACTCTAGATTTTTTTCGCAAAGAACTCTTTTGCACTGTCAAATCAAAACACCTTTATCTTTTTCTCAAACTGATTCTCTGTCATTTTACAAAAAATTGCGATTAATCTTGGGACTTCGTCTCTTGATTTCAACAAATAAATCCATGTATAATGGGAATAGTCATCAATAAAGCTCAAGAAATACCAAAAGCCATCCAAAGAAGGAATAGGAGATGGTCCCCAAACATCAGAATGAGCAATCTCAAAGGGAGTAGAACTTTTATTCATTGAAGTTGGAAATTGAGTACGACATTGGTTTGCTAACTGACAAACATGACAACTAAGTGACTCTGAGGTCACTTGACCAAACAAAGTGGGAAATAAGACTCTCAAAGGCTGAAATGAAAGGTGGCCAAGGCGGGAGTGCCACAGCTGAATCTCCTTTATTTTATGGTTCACATCTCTACTTGCATTTGAGCTAAGAGCTGCACCCTTTCCTGGCTTGAACAAGTAGAGGGCTCCTACTTCACATCCAGTCCCAATCTTTTGCCTTATCCTTAGGTCCTGGAAAACACAATGGTCAGGAAAAAAGGGTTACTAAACAGTTTAAGTGCTTAGTGATGCTGCTTATAGACAAGATTCATAGACAATGTGGGAACATGCAAGGCAGAAGACAAGATAAGGTGACTATATAGTTTAACATCACCACAGCCTACAATAGTGGCTTAGGAACCATCTGCAACACTAAAAACAATCACATTATCTTGGCCAGAGGCAAAAGAATAAAAAGAGAATAGTGTAGAAATATAGGTCCTATGGTCTGTTGCACCAGAGTCTGACCCAGGGAGAATGAACCTGAGGAGCAAAAGTGGTGCTCAGTGCAATACTAGCCATACCTAACAAAGGACAGGCAAGGGAGGATACAGAGGAGCTGATGATAAGCCGCGAAAGGAGCCTCTGGAGCTATGCAATGTCCTGTGAGGACATGCCTAGAAGAACAGAACCCGAGGAGCTAGCTGATCCTCATTAGGGAGGATAGCTGGCTGAACTTCGACTAGGTGAGATGCGACAACATTGCCCTTTGCTTGCTGTCCCTTCTTTCCATCCTTGAATTTCAAGAGTTTTTTTCTCAGGGTGCAAGTCCCAACAATCATCAACAAAATGATTCTCACAGCCACAATGACTGCAAACCCGGTCTGTCTTCCGTCTGTCCCTATGCTAATCAGCTGTTTCTTTTCCATTCCTTTGTTCAACACCAACCAGGGCTGAAAATGCCCCAACCCCGGGACTATTTGGTGAGATCTTGCAGCATCATTCATGGCTCTTCGGTGACTTTCTTCATTCAGGACCTTGAAGTACACCTATTCCAAAAAGAGAAATGGGTCCATGCTCAAGATCCACCCCTTTAGGGTTTCAAATTTTGGATTAAGGCTAGCCAAGAATTTGAACACTTGAGTTTTCTGAACATAATGCAGATGCTTCTTCTAATTCTCTACATATGACCAGTCATCAATAGCATAGCAGTCAAGTTCTGCCCACTTGCTCAGTAAGGTGCGAAAGTAAGTCGTTACAGACAAACTTCCCTGTTTCAAATCATGTATCTCAGTTGTCAATTGATATACCCTTACAACATCTTTTTGTCCAAACATGTCTACAAGGAGTGTCCACATCTCTCTTGCAGTCTTGTGTCATAGGATTATTGGTTGAATCTCAGATCCAACTGAATTCAAAATCCAAGACATAACGATGATGTTTTCCAGGTGCCAATGTTCATATCCAGGATACCTTCTGTTCTGGACAGAATCTTCACTTGGACAGGTGCCCTGGGGTTTGCAGCTCAGAGGATCAATTAGATAGGATACAGAGGAGGCTGCGGATACCTATGCTGCCTCACGCTTATTCCTGAGCACAGACCCTCACACGTTGGGGTCAACGAGACCCTAAGGGTGCTGCGCACAGAACTGGACAGGGAGAAGCAGTACTTGGCTGCTCCACATCAGCAACTTGCTGCACCGATGGACCCTAGATAGGCCCCAGACCGTTGTTGCTCTGATACCATGGTGGAATCTATGATTACATGGTGCTGGAAGAAAGGAAGAGAGCAAGAGAGCAGAGGACGAAGATGGAAGAGAGAGAAAGAGAGCGAATGGGAGAGATGGCCGGCTGATGCTTCTGGCCACACACCTCGCTAGGTGTTTTTTTAGATGCCCTAAACAGTACGAGACAAGAATACCCCTGTTACAATGACTCTAATCAGGGGTATTAAGTGTAAACGTGTTTTAAGTTAAATGTATCCATCTTAGTGGGTCTGGTAATGAACCAGTGAGCCAGGCTCTTTACCCAAACCCAAACTCGACTCAAATAGGCCAGATCGGCCTGTACATGAGTTTATCTTCTACAATCAAATATAACTTACATATGAACCTAAGAACTAAATAAAAGTATGCAGAAGAACAAAAAATCTTACCAATAGCTGAAAAATTATATAATAAAACACAACAACAAAAATGGAGAAACACTTTGGTTCTATCGGATTGTGTGCCTCCTACACATAGCTGCTTTATTCTTACCTGAGGGGTGCTTCCATCATCAGATCGTTCATATTTGCTCAAGCATTCTTGCAGTCGAAGAACCTAGATTTGTAATCGATTAGCAAACTTTTATTCCAGAAAAACAATGTTGAACAAGACATTTCCAAGCAAAGAAATGTTCTGATGATATCACATCCAGCTTATTAATTGATGTAATTTACGCTGATAAATCCATAAAAAGCATTTAGAATAATAAATATAAAGAACACAAACAAGATAAACCAAACACGGTCTTTAAAACTGGAACATACTTCCTCACTCAAATAGTGCAAATTTTCTCGTTGATACTGCAGAAGTGCCATTTGTTGATCAGAAAGTCTGCCACCATCATAATATCTGCAAAATAAAGCTCATTCTAATGATGATGTAAGGGAAAAGAAAACAAAATGAAGATACCTACTTTAAATGATATTCAACAAATTAAACCTTTTCTAACACAAGGGTGAAACACAAAGGCATCCAGACAAATCTCCTGCATGTTGCAGGCAGTGTTTGGCAGCCAGTGCCATAACCATATACGCCTGATCCTCCCATGGGGCAGACAGTAAGGACATGGCACACGATAATTGCATGTGTATAATTGTACACACCTTTAGTGGGTGGGGGAAAATCAGCTTTAGACCTGTGCAGAAAGCGGCAGCTTCAATAGGATGCAGGAATGACAAAAGAAAACCATCTGGCAGGTTATTAAACTGTCATGAACTCATACTCAAGGAGTGGCTCAGTTGGTAAAAGGCCCTCCATGTTCACTCAGGTGACTAAGGTTCAAACCCAGCAAGTGTCAGGTTTAAAAAGGATTTGTAAGAACGGCTGTAAATAAGGTTAGTAGAGTATGACTTCCAACCAAAAAAAACTGTCTTGAGGTCACATACAACAGCACCAGCATAGGGGTGTCTGGACATGCATCCATTTGTTCAAAAACAAAGCCAACTAACAAAGGATTTGATTAAAACAAATAATATTACAGAAATCAGAAAACAGACTGGCCTTTATTTAGACAAAAAATAACAGACACAATGTGTGATTGGATGAATCCATTTCCCGGATGCTGGCTTCAGATTACTACAGAAACTCAGAAAGTGACATTCAGAAATAAAAGGAAACAAACAACTTTACAAGGAAGTTAGCTCATGTGGATGAAGCAAGGATGAAGAACAAAATTAAACATTCGCAGTTTCTCTCAATGAGCATTTCTAGTTTTAGCTGCCACTAACCACACCGGAAAATCAAAAGGTGTGATGGCACAGTGACATTCTACAGCTGCTGAATCCACAAGATAATGCCATTTAATAATTGGAGTGACTCATAATACTTCTCTTTTTCAAAGAATGCAGGGAAGCAGTTAGAACATTACCTCAGGTCTTCCAAAGTGCTTGATGGTTGCAGTGCAGAATATAATGTCTTTAAAACATCAGGCTGCCCATTTAATGAATTGAACTGATGGATGCACCCTGCATCAACCAGAGTAAATGATAACATGGTAAAAATATCTCAAAATCTAATGAAAAAGGTAGGAAATTTAGACATGACACCATTATGAAGTAATCCTTTCAATGTAATCAATTGTGATGGCCAACTTTTACATAAATCTTCGTAAAAATGCAAAAAGAATACTGATACTTTATGATTGAATGAGCTGCATGAAAACAATGGAAAGCATGATACAAAAGCCAGCTTAGAGAGTGGAAAGAGACACTCAGTTTGAACATAAATATCATGGCTTGGCATGTGGTAGCAAGGATATTATCTTGGGCAGGCAGAAATGAAGGCCAGATCCTTGCTTGGGAAACTAAGAATTACGTAGAGTTTACTGTATGAGTCAATGAAACCTTATTACCAACAAGAAGGTACCATGCAGAGGAATGACATCTCTCACCCACTGTAATAAGTTGATAAGTAATATTGATTGAATTTAACCATTGTCCTCATTTATTACTTGGATGATGTAAAGTTCTCCACTAACTTCCACAAAAGTGGACACATGATGAGACCTATGAGAAAGATTGAAAAAGAATCTAGCAAAGTTATGCAATCTACAAAAGCCTGAGGCAAGCCAAGAAAAATAACATTACTGTGTAGGGAAAACAAATGAGCAGTCTTGATGTGTAGGGAGGAGCATTACTTCCATGTAGTGATAAAAAATAGTAGAGCTGATTTTTTTTTGGAAAGAACTATGAGAGAGAGAGATTGGCTTTTCTGATGGAGGCAGAGAACTATTCGAAAGTTAGTAAGAGGATTAGTTCAATAAGGATGAGCTATAAAAGAATTATTTTCAACATTATATTAAAGCAAAATGAGGTTATCTTCCAACAAAGAATAGACCTATGGTCAAAAGGTTAATGGCTTTGATTCATCAAGAAACAGTACTCCACATGGTATCATAAAAGCCTATTGGCAATATGGAAGCAGTACTGAGACAATTGAAGTTACAAATGCTTGAGCAATTAAAGTGATAAGCATTTTCTCACAGCCAGATATAAATTACCAGAAGACATGAAACTACAACTGAAACAAATTGAGATCAACATAAAACTAGGCAAGTAGGCCAAGGTAGAAAATACCATACAACTTTTTTGCTTTCACAGCAATGAAGTA
This sequence comes from Amorphophallus konjac, assembly GCA_022559845.1. Lineage (NCBI taxonomy): Eukaryota > Viridiplantae > Streptophyta > Magnoliopsida > Alismatales > Araceae > Amorphophallus > Amorphophallus konjac. The sequence goes on from CM040123.1 coordinate 1,601,186, forward strand.
ACTCTGTTAAAATAGTGTAGAATATTGCATCTTATTATCTTGTTAGAAAAAGGTTAATATTCTTGGCGAGGTATATGAAAGTTCAAAGTGGCTGAGTGAAGCATAATACGTAAGATGAAGGTCATTTGTGCCATATAGACTGAAAAACTGCTGAGAACACGCCAAGACTTGACCCCCTCCCCTCCCCCCAAATTCTCACAGCAGAAACCTCCTTGCCAGCGTATAGGCCAAAAAGTTGAAAACATGCCTACACCTGACAGCCCACTCCCTCCTCTTCTCCCTCCTTTTCCCCCACCCCTTGTTCTTGGTACTGAACGAAAAAGTTGTGTGTCATATTGACTGAAGAATGACTGAAGAGTTAACACTTGACATTAATCACCCCCCACTGCTGCACTGCAGCTCTTTCCTCTCTCCTCCCCTCCCTCAGTCCCCCTGGGTATAACTATGATTTTCAGTTGATTTCATTTAATCCCTTAGTAACAGTGTAACAAGAGGTTGCATAAATCTATGCAGCTTACAATAGCGATGGCAAATACAGAGTTTTTTTTCTTGTTAGCCAATGTTGGAATGGGGAAAGCTGCTTCACAAAAAAAATTAGCATGTCTTTCTTAAAAAGTGTACACAAAAAAGCCAAATGCTCTAGAATAGAATCCATTTGAGCCAGACTAGCATAACTGCATATAATTAACCCACCTATATAGGCACTCATAAAACAGCCTGCACAAATGGCTTCAATAAACATAATTATCCTGCAATCAATGACATTATGAGAATAAACAGAGGCAATTAGGATGCTGGACCTCTGGCAAAGAGGAAACATCCATGCTCAAAGAGAGAGAAACTTGCAATCAAATTAGAACATTGAAAAGTTAAGAACTATCTGAAATAAACCTGACATCGTAATTAGTAAATGACTCACTTTTTGAAGCGCGGATGGTAACAACATGAAATAAAGCAACAAGAAATAAATATGAAGGGAAGAGGTATGAAATAGGGTAAAGATATAGCATCATGCTTCTGACAGAATAGAGATAATAGAAAACATATTTAAAGCAGTTTCTCATGAAGCCACAATTTTATATCATCTCAAATGTCATTCTCAAAAACGGAAACCATGGAGGTAAACCTATGATTTGCAGGTGTCTGTTAGGACTGGCCATATGTTGCTGATACCAGATGTTGCTCTCCATGCCAGAAACAAAACTGGAATAGGCTAAGACTAGTTCAGTTGCAGAATCCAGTCTGTGGGTCCTGGAAGCTGATTCCACTCCACTTTTTTGTTTCAACATAGTCCTAAACTTGAGCTAACCACCTCTGGTTGAGCCATATGCTCTAAGACAACAAGCAGAATGTGAATTCACTGGATCGTTAGCCTTCTCAAACTCCACAACTCTTTTGATACATATTTGTGGGAATGAATGCACACGTGACCCATAAGCCACATGCAACAGGGTTTCCAAATCAATCTCTCTTGATGAATGCACTCTAGTAAGTAACCGAACAGTGACCACTGAAACGAACTTGCTTGTCAGCACCTTACCTACGATTTTATCTGATCCCATTCGTATCTTGAAGATTGAACAGCTGATAGGCCCAAGAAACTATCTTTCCTGGAGAGGGAAGGAGGAGGAAGGGTGGGGAAAGCAATGTAGCATCCATCCGTTCTGGGTGAATGGGTGTGAATCACTATTTTGGATGTCTGAAATGACTACCATAAGGTCCTTGTCAATCATGAGCCAACATGACCCACAGAATCACATTGGAAGCCTCAAAACATCCCTGTACAAAAACAGACATCCAGATGTGTCCCCCACCTAGCCCCCCAGGCAGGTCAAAAAGAAGAATTGAGAGTATGTATACTTTTTTGAAGTAATTGAGAGTATGTATGTTGAACCATGCGAAAAAAAAAGGTGGAGAAGCACCCAGTCCAGGTGGCCCCTCCATGGGGTACCCGGTCCAGGTGACCCCTCCATCAGAGGCACCCGGTCCGGGTGGCCCTCCCAAGGGGTACACCCAGTTCGGGTGGCCCCTCCACGGGGTGCACCCAGTCCAGGTGGCTCTGCCAAGCCCACCACCCGGTCCGAGTGGCCCCTCCACGGGGTGCACCCGGCCCGGGTGGGTCCAAATCCACCCCCACCCGGTCCAGGGCGGTCTAATCCCATGCCAACCCCTATAAATACCCCCCCAGTGGTCTTCAAACCCTGAAGCAACCAAGAACGAACGAGAAGACAACCCAGGGTGGTCTAATCCACCGGCACTGGAGCTTGCCACCATGTTCCCTCCTCACTTCCCTCTCCAACTTCTTCTCCCTCTTCTATGTCACGATCCGCCGGGGCACCGCCATCGCCATCCACGGGAGGATGCAGCCTCCACAACCTGGCCGCAAACCAGTCCCACTCTCTCTCTCTCTCTTGGGAGGATGCCGCCTCCACAACCTGGCCGCAAACCAGTCCCACACCGGCCATCATTCCCCTCACCACCATGAGCCTGCCTCGACCCACGGGGTAGTGCTACTGTTGCCAACCCGCTGGCCATCTCCGCCTTCCCCAGTGCCAATTAATCCCAGGTCCTCCCTCTCTCTCTCTCTCTCTCTCTCTGCACTATGGTACCGCCTCCGCCAACGATGACCCATGCCACCATTCCCCCTGTTCATATCCAAGTTGGATCGGCCACCATCGAAGCTCCGCCTTGCAACCGACCGCCCTCGCTGACCGTCTACATCACTGCCGCCTGCAACAACTCACCACCACCGGTCGTCTACCCTTGCACCGTCGACTGAAGCAGCCCCTTTTATTTCCTGCATTTTATTTGTCTATGATGTGAAGCCCCTGCCCGTCCCTTTCTGTTTTGTAGTTCTGTAATCCTTCTCTCCCATTCTTCAGTTCCCATTCCCTGTAGGCTCATTTCCTCACCCCGTATTCACCTTGCTGTAGCTTTTATTCCAGGGGTCCGCCATCCAAGTTGGTGTGACCTCCACACGACTCGGGGATAGCGCCCTCTCAGCTCCATACTAGGAGTCAACAAGGTTTGTTCATATGCATTCATGAAGCACGCCACCAAGCGGATGTGCTATGTGGGCCAATTTTAGTTGTAGGTTGTGAGCAAGAACTTGTTATCACACCCTAGTCCAGTGATAGTTCTTCAACTACCCCATAATCCCCCTCGCTTCTACTTAAGGGATTCGCGACTCTATCATCATCTAATCACCGTGTGAGATTTAGAGACCTTGAGGGAAGTTACTAATTGCTTGTTAAAAGATCTTCACTTAACTTGATGCGTGAATGAACCAAATCTTACCTAGGTCAATTGGGTCCTTAAGAGTCCATCCCTCTCCCCCTACTATATTTAACACTTTCACAAATATCAGTGGCCAGCAGAGAATGAAAACAATAGATCGATCATCACATTTTAGATAATATACACCAGAGTCTAAAATGTTTAATAAAATAGGCATACCTCAGTAATATAGTGACGGAAAGGATATGAATATATGGTTCCCAAATAATTGCAAGTAGCATCAAAGCGGTCCCTAAAGCACATTAGCAGGCGAAAGTTATTGACAAGAACTGTACTCTAATCCTCCTTAAGAAAAAGTCTGACCAATGAAAAGGAGGGCAAATGACCTAAAATTATTATAAGAAGAACAATGAGAAGTGGCATAAGGGCAGTCTCAGTTATAGTTACACATACTCATGTGGTTCGTCAGATGTGCACTAAAGGAAATTAAACCTTTATAAGATATGAAGAATTGAAAATGGCACATTAATCAAACAAAAGGCACTTCAGAGTAACATTTTTCTAAAAAAAATCAAAAAGTAAAAAATGCTTATTTGGAAGCCTAAATTTGAACATTGAGACATGTCTTTGAATGCCATTTTGCTAATATGGATGCATAATTGCACATGATACAGATTCCTTCTATAACCAGATATATCCTTTAATTACAAGTTGGACAATTTAATTCAAAAAAATTTCATAAAGAGATTATATAGTGATGGAATTTACATAACACGCACCATAGGAAATTGTGGCAAATGGAAGACGAACGATGTGCTTCAACTTCTCGCTGAAAATGTAATAACCCTACAACCAAGCACATAACCTTCTATGAGCAATGCTCACTCGAATAAAAAATAATCAGTTCATGGGATCCATAAAACGAGAACAAATCAATTGTGTCCTTTTGCATCTGTATGTGAGAAAGAAGCATCATGAAATTGGCACAAACACAACCAAAGCATCAATGATGTGCAAGCAGGCGGGCAAGCATGAATATTCTCTACTTGTTCCATTTTCTACTGTTTACTTCATGGGGCTTTAAGGAGAGTCCTGGGAATTTTATTCAACAAAGTTGGTTCTACTTAAGAATGACGTATTCATCTGTGCACAACCTTGAATGGGATCGCTACATGCAACAACATATTATATTGGCGGCGTAATAAAAGAGTTATCCTTATGTGAAATTGTTGAAGCCGTCATTTATCTTGAATAAATCGAGACAAATAAAGTTAAATTCGTCAAATGATGGCCGAAAAATGACGAAAAGCCGAAGCCGTCATGAGATGGGGTCAAATACAGGCCCCCGGGAACCCCCGCCGGAAAGACGTGAAATAAAATATTTTCGCAGTAAGTGGATACTCGAAAAAAAATATTATTATGACTCACAAGGTGTCCGAGCTCGAGCAGGAAAAAATCCTTCAAGGACGGAGTCTCCACAGTCAAACGACGCAAGAAACTAAAACAAAAAGGCACAAATCCCAGAGGTGTCACTTTCTTCTCCCATGTGAAAGAACAAAAAACCAGGGAAAGATTAAAAAAAATGAAAAAATGAGGACCTATTTATAGGTCGGCCCCCCTTTTGCCCTCATAGAGGTTACCCAACCCGAGTAAGCTCCCGCGGGAGCCTACCCGGTCCAAGTAAGCCTCCGCAGGAGCCCACCCAGACCGGATAGGCCCCACGGGGCTTGTCCAAGCCGGATAGCCTCCCGCGGGAGGCCTATCCAGTCTAGATAAGCCGCTCGCGGCCAGTCTGGCCTGAGCGGGGCCCACGCGGCCGGTCCGGGCCTAGTAAGGGCCTTGCGGCTTGACTGGGTTGGGGAGGCCACCCACAGGTGCTTATCGGGTCCAAGTAAGCTCCCGAGGGAGCCCATCCAGCCCGGGTAAGCCCCAAAACCCCTTATCTTGTCTGGTTAAGCCTATTTGGCCTATAAATACCCCCGTAGGGGGGCCACACGCACAGACGGACTAAGAAGCAAACTCGGAGCTCTCGTGAAGGTTTGTGCCTTAAGGATATGCTTATAAGAATACCCTTGTGATGATGATTATGCCCTTGTGCATTTTTGTAATGTAATTTCTTGTAAATGCTGAGCAAACTTTGCCTCCACAATTCTTTCGATCATTTGTCTCTATGCCATCAGGTTTTCTAGTGTCGGCGTGCTTTAATGACCGATTGTTGGTTTCCACCTGAGGAGTTTCAAACTCCACTATCACTGGTATCTTAATTGCCGTAGTTGAATCATTGACTACAACCGGCCTGCTTTGGGGAACCTGCTCCACTTGCGTCATCACTGCAAGTTGTGGTAGTAGTTCTCTCTCCCGCATTAAGTCTTGCAGAATACTCTTCAACTTTTGATTTTCATGCTACAATTCTTCCAGCGTCACATCCTGGACATTATCTCCTAGTTTGTCATTGTTCATTGGGTTCTCATTTTCACGTGAACTACGGGTTTCTTCCGGCACCCCTTCAACATTCTCCTGACCTTGCTAGCTTGATGTAGTAGCGATAGTACGATTCAAGTGTGCCACAGCCCGAGATACGAAACGAGATTTCTTCGGGGCAGTAGTGACTCGTTCAGGTCATTTCATACTTCTTTTGGTTGCTTGCCGGTGGCATAACAAGTGAATACCTTGACAGTATCATTAGTTACTTGTACCATCCTCTTCTTCCTTGATGGTTGTACTCCTGGATGGGCAGGTGCCCCAGCCTGTCAAAGACTGAGACTCGGGGTACAGATGCCTCAGGTGGATGACTGACTTCTTCTTGGGTCGACCCCAAGGGTGATGAGCATCGGGCTTTTTGTAAACCCCTTTTCGCTTTTGCCCACGACGACGTGACACCTTGACCTCTAGAGCCACTGGAATCTCGGCTTGTTGCCGATCTGCCGAACTTCAAGCTTGGTGCAAGTCTGACATACAAACGGGCATTCTTGCTCTAGCCCGCTTGATAGAACGAGCCTCTTCCTTAGTGACCCAGATTTTCTTTATGAGGAGCTGACGCTCCTCCACTAGGTTGCTCCCTGGCTTGACTTTGGTAGCTGTTGATTCAAGTCGGCGCATTTGCCCTAGTTTACTACTGATACACTGGACTTCTTCAGATCCGCCTTATCCTCTCAAGTTTGTCGGAGAAGTTCAAAGCGGTTGGATGGGGGAATAGTTGGGACATGCTTATCTAGTGACAGGATCGTCTCGCCTCCATCAAGGAGCCCAATGCGGAGGTTCCCGACAATGACAGTTTTGCAGGAATGAGAGACAGTCGCTACAAGCTTATTGCCCTTACGGTTGTGGCGGCACCCCCATTGAGTAAGAGCAGAGTGGATGCTAATATGGTTGACCGAGAACACCCAGTCAGTAGTAGCAGTCTGGGGCTCGGTGCCCTCAGTAGGAGTTGGCGTGGTCGGCTTCTCCTCGGCTACTGGAACAATGCCCAGAAAGTAGGGCATGCCGACAACTGCTGGGAAGTCGCCAGACACCAGTAGGGTCGCCAGACACCGAACCTAGCACAGTTGGTCATGACTTGGGAACCGTTGGTGACCATTGCCATCATCCAATTTGTTGTTGTTTGTTGTCGCTGGTCGCTTGCTGCAACACAAGTGCCCTCCTCTTCCTCTCCTGTTAGAAGGAAAAGGACATCACAACCTTGGTAAATACGTGGATCTTCTTTGGCAGAAAAAAGAAAGACGGGAAAAATCCCACCGGATGTGCCAGTCTGTTTACACGTAGAAATTAACATAAAAAATAAATTAAATATAAATACATGAAATATTAGAAAAATTAATTATTGGATGTCCATTGGTTAAACATTTACGCACATTTGCTCGGCCATTTACATTACATGTGCAATGTTAATCTCACAAGTTAGGTTTATCAGACGATCAGTATTCGCGTGCTGGACTTTTCCTCACGGATCAAAATCAGTGTTAATTTACATCGGCATAAAGTTCGAACATCTTTGTTTAACTACCAAAGAAGTCATCAACCTTCACAATATCGGTTGTGATATTGAGGGCGTATTTGCAATCAAAACGGCAAACACCCTTGAAGGGATGAGGGCATTTATGCCATAATGAGAGTATAAATGTAATTTGCTTCAGGCTAGCATAGACTTCTAGGGGTAGGTCTGCGATTTAAGTGAAAGTTTGGATATTGGCTAAGGGTTGTTTCACAATTTTATATTGTCTAAGAGTTTAATTGTAACTTGAAAAGAGAGGCATATTTGCAGTTTTGTATTGGCTAGGATTTATTTGTCGTTTTGTACTGGCAGAAGTTTGTTTGGAATTTTGTACTGGCAGAGGTTTGTTTGCAATTTAACAATGGTTAGGGTTTGGGGTGCAATTTGGAATTGGCGAGGGTTTAGTTGCAATTTGACTTTGGCTAAGGTTTGGTTGCAATTTGGACATTGATTTTTTATTCCGGTCTATCGATCTAGAACTTATCTTCATTAATCCATTGGATCGCCATCGGAGACTTAGTTTCGAGCTTCATCACAATCACACCGTTGGATTGCCAAGATGATCACTACCAAACTATCAGATGAACACCTTGAACGCATCTCCATGAGGCGGGGGACACTTGTACAAGACTTCCAGATGTATCAAAAACATTAACGCAATTTACAGAAAATTGAGGGTATTTTTGTAAACTCTGGACATTTCTATACAATTCAAGATATTTTGATAATTGCTGGACATTACAAAACTTTACAAGACTCTTTCAACGAATTGTAGACTTTACCGGATTTCCTGCAAAATGTAGGACATATATACAATGTACAGAAGTTGCAGGACATTTCTACAATTACATAACTTTACCAGGGTTTTCTTATAAATTCAAGGGTATTTCATAATTTCTTCTTTATTCATAAAATTACATGATTTTTCCCCATGAAATTACAAAAAAATTATATAAGTGCCATCACAATGGTATTTTTTAACATACCCTTGCTCAAACTTCAAAGGCACAAACACAAACAAAAATCTCCAAATGCACTGCAAGAGTTGCTCCTGTAGGTTGTCTTGGACTGTGTGTATTGAGTAGGGGGCCCACAGGGGGTATTTATAGGCCTTTGGGACCTTCCGGACTGCATAGGCTCCTTACGAGACCTATCCGGGACCGGATAGGTCCGCGGATGGACCCCCAGGCCCGAACAGGCCCCATGGGACCTATCCGGTCCAGATAGGTCCGCGAGTGACCTATCTAGTCTGGATAGGTCCCGTCGGGACTTATCCGGACCGGGTAGGTCCTGCGAAGGGCCTACCCGGTCACATTTGACCGGGGAAGGAGAGAGGTGGGGTCAGCCATATAAAAGGCCCCCCATTTTTTATTTTTTCTGGGTTTTCGTACTTTGGCTACATGCAGAGGAGGAAAACGACATTCCTCCAACTTCATGCTTTGTGTTTTCTTGTTCCTTCCATGTCGTTTGTCGTGGGAGGGAGGTTCCACCTTGCTGGGACGACTTGCCAATGCGTGCCAAACGTTCTGCAAGAGCGACGGAAGTTCCTTTTTGTTGTTTCTTTGCTGCGATGACTTTTCCCTTTATGTCAGGCATCAGCGAGGAGTCCCCGGGGCTTGTGAGTAGTCCGGAATCATGACGGCACTAGCTTTGCACCATTTATTGGCCGTCAACGGACTAATTTAATTTTTATTTATCTCAATTAATTCGAGAAAAATAATGGGCTCAACAAGTAGCCATAGAATTTTATGACTTTAGGGGAGGTTCTTTTGTATAAAATTTGTTTTTATGTAGACATGTAGTTAAGTGAGGTGAGGAATCGCTCCTCTCCCATTGATTGTACTACCTCAATTTATCATTGAATAAAATTGGTGGAATAATCCACATCCTTTTGAGGGAAAAATAAGGGCCACTGTAGGGAACATCTTCCATGCCAAGATGGTGGAGGTATGGTCTTAGAGGTGGGAAAATAATGAAAGTTTCTCAGATAAGTCAGCTTTTTATTCCATAGTGGATGGTGGGACTGGGCACTGAATCAGGTTTGGCGTACTAACAGCCCCGTCAAGGTAAAGTTCTCATTGGGACAATATGACATGATAGATTACCTACTTGTAACCAGATGGCATACTCCATTGAGGATATTACGAATGGTTGGTGCCTTTGTGGGGAATCACTAGACCCTCCGTTTACCAAATGTTCTTTTGTCGAGGGAAGACAGGCAGCTCAATGTCTTGCATTACAGGCACCTTTTTTGAGTGTATAGTCTTTTGTGGAGAGCCTTTAAGAGGGCATTAAATGTAACGATGTATTTTAACATTTTGTTATCTTTTTCTTTTACATAACAACATGCATTTCAGACTAATTTCAGAAAGGGAGAAAAACATCTTCAGAGTTCGTAGATGAGAGCTAAGGATTACCTGTAAACGCACTTTCCTAACTTGGTAAACCCAATACTGCTGGAAAATGCCTATGAAACACTTCACAATCAATTACAATTGCAATGCGTCCATGCAGCAACAAGCAAAATTTTATTCAAAATAGTAAATGATGCAACTATAAATTTTCCTTCAACCAAAGCAACAAATATCATCTCTTCATATTTCACATAGTTGTAGCATGCTTTACTATAAATTACATATAAAGTCAAACTAAAACATCTCAAGAACAAAACAATGAATAGTGGTTGCAGTAGTTGGAAAGTAACCTAGTTGTATATCGATGCAGTACTACTTAGAAGGAAAATGATAAAGCCTTCACGTGACAACCCAATTGCAAGCTGTGCAGGAAGAGAGGGCTACCCGGGTATGCATCCTAGTGCGGAGCAACCATAGTGTGGAACTACCACCATATATGAGGGCTGGGGTAGAGATGAGACGAATTTAGCCCCATATCCAAAAGTGGGAAAAGTTATTGGACTATATATGTAAGGCTGGAATCCACAATTTGTAAGGTGCCTTTTGGGGACAACCATATGGACTTGGTCCAAAGTAGACAACATCTGACAAGGTTAGATTGGGTCGTGGCACTTTAGGAGCTAGGCAAATTTCATACTGTAAGCCTACTAGACCTTATAGAAAGCATATCTTATTAGCATGGCTAATTGGGGGCTGGCGGGTGGAAATCATAAAATGGTCTTTCATGTTTTACTGAGTTTTGAAAAAGCCCGTCCATCTAACCTGAAGTCAAGGTGTTCCAAAATGAGAGCAAACACTTTAGACCTTACTTCTAGATCACTTTCACGTTAACAAAGAAATAGGAAACATCTGGATGAGGGCATGTGAGAGAAAGGTCTAGATAATCAACTTGACATGATTCCCCAGCATCCTTCTAGGAACCACTTTTAGGAAAATCATGTGAATCCCCTTTTTAAAATCTTTTGTAAAAGATTAAGGGGGTCTTCTTTTTAAAGAAACCTAATTTATGGAAAAGCATGAGATAGCTTGTGTGATGTAAGAGCTCCAAATTTCAGCATTTGGAGAAGTGGGGAAATCACTTCTAACACAAAACCATTGTACTTGTCCTTGAAAAAATATTAGCTGATACGATAGCTTAGCAAGTTATATACAAGCAAAACACAGCATAACATAAGAGATACTCTCTCACTAGCCTTTTCTAGAGAGAGAAGCAAGCATGAGATAGCTTGTGTGATGTAAGAGCTCCAAATTTCAGCATTTGGAGAAGTGGGGAAATCACTTCTAACACAAAACCATTGTACTTGTTCTTGAAAAAATATTAGCTGATACGATAGCTTAGCAAGTTATATACAAGCAAAACACAGCATAACTTAAGAGATACTCTCTCACTAGCCTTTTCTAGAGAGAGAAGAACTGGATTTTTCCCCCGACGCCTGACCCGAGGGGGTGGCCTCTCGTTGGATCATCCCCCTGCCGCCAGTCAATCGTCAACATGTTTCAGGTGTGGGAGACGGGGGAACATTAGGCGGTTCTGTTTGAGGGGTGGCCCGCCTTCCGCAGGTGCTCGAGGGGGAGCCGATCGTCTCTAGTCGTTTGCAAAGGTGTTGAAGGGGAACCAAGTCCAGAAGCAGCAATTGACCGGGAAGTAAACAGTGGATGGACGCAGGGGAGTCCCTAGCGAAGCTCTTGCAGGTTAGGCGCGCTTGGTTGAGTCACTGCCTATGCGCGACCCCCCTGGAAGGCTCCACCACTATTGAGACATCCAGAGGCGGCTCGAGGAGAGCTTGAAAGGTTGCTCAGAGGTGGCTCAGACCGCCCATGGTTGTCAAGGTGTCCAAGGCGACCAAGGCGGTGGCCCATTGCTTACTGCTTAGGCGACAAGACAAGGCACCTAGGCAAAGCCTAATTTATATAACTAAGTAGATTACAAGAGAACCACTACTATACATTTGCTACATATAAGTTCTATCTTTACTTAATAGAAAATTTGATATTCACAAATCTTCAACATATACCTATATTTTAAAAATCAAAAATAGAATAAATGGCAAACAATAATAAATTAATAAGAATTTGTAAATACATGTCAATCGATATAAAAATTTTAATCTAAAATTTGGAATTCAAATAGTTATTCTTTTTATTAAAAGGAAGCATAAATATGACACATTTCTAGATAAATTATAATCACATCAACATAATAATTTCATAATTTTTTACTTGTAAATTATCAAAAAGAGACACAAAAATTGTACTAGCTTTAAAAAGTGCACCATGCTAATATGAATCAATGTCCTTAAGAGGAGGGAAGAACCAACAGAGAGAAGAATCCGAGAGAAAGGAGAAAGAGAAATAGAAGTCTTATCTTCTTGACATATCATTTGTCAATTTTTCAAAATTACCCCTAAACTTTTACCCAAATGCTAAAACAAACCTCAAATCAATAAGTGGATGTCCTGCCAAGGCAGGCTAGGCAGGCCCATAGTGGCCTATGTGCACCAAGGTAGCCAGGTGAGTGCCTTAATAGGTTGCTCGCCTCGGCACCTGGTCGCCTTGAGCGCCTTGTCGCCGAGGCGACGCCTTGAAAATAATAAGACCGCCACTAAGTCTTTCCTGGTGGTTCGACAGGACACGGAGGCGGTTAACAGAGTGGTGAATGATGGTTATCTTAAAGCCAGTGACGGCCTTCTCTGGCTCCAAAGGTGGTCGGAACATAGGGGGACATTCCCTAACCCGTCCGTGAGGAGATTCCGGGATATCTTAGACGGGGTCCCATTACTCTGCAACACAGAAGCAATCTCCTTCTTGATGAAGGGCTTTGGGCGGGTGCAAGTTGACAGTCTAGGGTTCACAGAGATGGGGTTGCAGGTGGCGATCTTGGCAACCATTCAGGTGGCAAATCCGACGGTCATGCCAGGGGTCATCATTGCTGAGCTTGCAAGAGAGGTTGTCGTCATCCGGTTGTGGAGCTGAAGATGCCACCGCCGTCGTCGCCCTTAGAGTTCTAGAACAGGAGGTCGGGTGTAGATGACGGGCGACTCAAATTTCGCCTGTGAACCGGGGCCATCTTGCGGCCCATCTCAACGAACCGGAGTCACTGGGCCAGGTGGCGTCTCAATCGGGTTGAGGGCGGAGCCTCTATCATGTTCCAAAGACCCGAAAATTACCTGACTCCGCCTTTTCACCTCTTAACGGGTCTTCGAGGCCCAAGCAGGACCTCCGTCCCCGCCTGATCCTGCCAGGGAGTGGGAGAACAGCTGCGCTCTGATGGTGGCTGGGAGACCGGAAGGGGAAGCAGCCTCTGTCCGTTGGTCTGCCGATAGTGGAGGATCAACAGGCTGTTGTACAACAAGAGGTCGTGGACCACAGTGGGATGCTTGCTCAGGCGGAGGGTTTCTCTGTAGTGGTATGCCAATCTGATGCGAAGTAGGAAGCAACGTTGATGCTGGGGCGCCTTCTGGTAATAGCCTCCCCAGTAGCCGGTGGGACTCTTCAGCCTCTACAGGTGGCCTTTATCCTTGCTCTACCAGGGGTGCCCGTGTCGGGAGATGTAGGTGCCCAACTCATGGAGGCGCCCGCCAGCATCTCGTGGCCAAGCCCAGGGGGGGCTGTCCAAGCATCTGAAGGCCAAGAGGTTGAGGAGGAGCCTCTGTCGACAGGGGTGGTAGCAGATCCGAAGTATCTGAGAGGGCCGGTCACTCTAATTACCGCAAGGGAGGAACCAAAGGTGAAGTGCTTGTTGGGGAAGGAGGAAGTGGAGGTGGGGACGATAGAAAAAATTAAGGATGGGCATATGATGGAGTTGGCTGAGCAGGTTGATATTTCCTTTGAAGTCGGGGTAGAAGAAGATGTGAAAGGGGCATTGTCCGAAATCAAGAAGAGGTGGGGTACTTCCATTCGGCAGAGAGAGAGGGCTCAGCAAAGAGAGGAAAGGGAGGTAGAGGGTGGTGAGGAGGAGAGGTCTATCCCTCCGTCTTAATGAGGATAGTCTCTTGGAATGTGAGGAGGCTAGGGGGGTGGAGAAGAAGAGGACGGTGAAGGAGCTGATCAGAAGATGTAAGATTGACATTCCTTGTATCCAAGAGACCAAATGGATAGGGGATGGGGAATCCCTCATGAGGGAGTTAGGGGCTGCTAGACTTTCTAAGGGAGTTGTGTCCCTAGCAGAGGGCAGGTCTGGGGAATTAAGATCCTCTGAAACCCTTATGAGGTTGAAGAGGTGATGATGGATAGACAGGTGAGCAAATGGGCCATCTCCCTTCGCATCATTAATGTGAAATATGGTCTCTCTTAGGACTTCACAGGAGTGTACGGTCCCCAAAGTAGGGAGGAGAAGCGGCTTCTATGGGAGGACTTGGTCGGCCATCACCTTTTCTCGGACCGGCCATGGTGTGTTGATGGGGACTTCAATGGCGTGGCTGCCCAATGTCTATGTAGGCGATAGGGAGGACTCCATTGCCTTCGTTGAGGAAACGGCTTTGGGAGACATAGGCATGGCATATGGTCAATTAACTTGGTCCAAAATGAGAGCCGATGCTTCTTGCTCCAAGTTGGACAAATTCTTAGTGTCTGTTGACTGTGAGGATCACTATCCTCATGTGCAGGTGCTCCCTTTGGCCAGATCAATGTCGAAGCACAAGCCCATTCTTTTGAAGACCATCCGGTTGTAGGATAGGAGGTTCAGTTTTAGACGAGCAGTTCTGGTTCAGGGAGGCAGATTTCATGGGCATTGTCAAGGGAGCATAGATCTCACAGGTTGTTAGTAGGTCTGCTACGGCTACTCTGGTGTTAAAGCAGAGGCACATTGCTCAAGTCCTCAAGACTTAGGGGCAGACAAAATCCTCCTGGGGAGGACAACTAAGGATAGAATTCTTCAACAGATTGAGGGCCTGGACTGTTGGAGGAGGCAGGACTCATAGATGCAGAGGATAAGAGTCTCAGGGATTCGCTCAGGTGCCAATTTGTTGAGATCTCTAGGGAGGTGATCTATTGGAGGCAGAGATCTAAGAACAGATGGATCAAAAAAGAAGACAGGGATATTACTTCCAGTGGATTGTCTCAGGGAGGAGGAGAGTTAACACAATTACTTGCATCAGGGTGGGAAACATCTCTGTTTCATCGAATGAGTAGATCAGGAGTCTGGAAAGAGACTTCTACTCTAGGCTATTCACTGAGGATGACCACTTTAAGTCTCGGATTGTAAACGATCTCCTTCCCCGTCTCTTACCCGAGGAGAGGGATGCTATCACACAGAATTTTACAGAGAAGAAGTTCGCCAGGAGTCTTCTCTCTTGCAGGAGATAGAGCTCTAGGGCCGTATGGGTTCCCATTGGCCTTTTTTCAGAAGTATTGGGATATCATCAAAGTTGAGCTTTTGACAGCTATGCGAGAGTTCCAAGAGGGGAGGGCGCATTTGGGGGGAATCAATAAGACCCTCTTGGTCCTTATCCCCAAGAAACAAGGAGCCCAAGATTTGTGGGAGTTCAAGCACATTAGTCTTTTGAATGGCACCTTCAAGATTATCACCAAGATGCTGGCCGGGAGGTTGGTTAGAGTTATGGACAGGGTGGTGGTTAGCTATTTTCAGGGATCCTTTATCAAGAGGAGACATATTCAAAATAATTTCTTGGTGGCCCATGAGTACTTATCTGACATGAAGACTTGGAGGAAAGGAGTCGTCCTTAAATTAAACTTCAAGAAGGCGTATGATAAGGTCAATTGGCTATGCCTATTTGATGTGTTAGAGAAGATGGGCTTTGAAAAGAGGTGGGTCGGCTAGGTCCGGGCCTATATTTCCTCTGCTTCCTTTGCTATCCTTGTCAACGGGAAGCCGATTTCCACAGTGGTAGGGGGCTCCGACATGGAGATCCTAGGTCTCCTCTTCTCTCTATGCTTGTGGCTCATGTGCTAAGTAAGGTGTAGCTGAGAGCATAGGCTTCTGGTCTGATAAGGAGTTTTCAGGTAGGGAGAGGTAGCCTCTTAGTCACTCACTTGCAGTATACATATGATACTATCTTGTTCCCGGCTGAGGATGAGCAGCAACTTTATGTGCCTAGACTTTTGTTGGAGTTATTGGAGAAGGTCACTAGGTTGCAGGTTAACTTCAACAAGAGCATGCTTGTTGGGGTTAACATGGAGGACAGGGCTCTTCAGAGGGTAGGGTGCATTTTGGGTTGTCACTTAGGAGCTTTTCCTATCTCCTACCTAGGTCTCCATCTGACCCCAGGTGCTCTGCAGTGTGTTGATTGGCTTCCTATTTTACAGAGATATGAATCCAGGTTGGCTAATTAAAAGGCTCTACTATCTTATGGGGACAAGTTAGTACTTTATAGATCAGTTTTGAACAGCTTACCGATCTATTTTCTCTATGTTCTGGATCTCGAAGACAGTGGTGAAGAAGATAGAGCCTATTCAGGGAAGGTTCTTTTGGCATGGGAGTGAGGAAGATGTAGGGGTTGACATGATATCAAGTGGGATAGGATGGCTACCAATAAAAAAGAGGAAAGTTTGGGGATCTCGGATGTGGGATACTTTAATCTGGCTCTCTTGTGCAAGTGGCTATGGACGTTGGGGACAAGAGATGAGGGACTGTGGGCGAAGGTTATCAGACAAAGATATTGTGGCAGGAGGAGAGTTTGGGATATAGATTCAACAGCACAGTCTCGGACTTCACTGATTTGGCGAGGCATTTTGACTTGCAAGGATGTTATCTCCTCCGACGTGCGGGTCCGACTAAGGAAAGGCAACCAATATCTTTTTTGGAAGGACAGATGGTGCGGTGACTTCACATTGGAAGCTTCTTTTCTCAACCTATTTGTAGTTTCAGTTGACCCTTTAGGGTCGATCGCCCAAGCTTTTGACTCCCAATTTTCAAGAGGCACCTAGGTACCAACCTTCAGGAGGGACCTCAGGATTGATGAGATGGAGTAGCTCCAAGACCTTTTACTCTTCCTCCTCACCTACGCTCCTCATTCTAACAGGGAGGATGCGTGGATCTAGAGGTGGAGTAGGGAGGGGACCTTTTCAGTGAGTTCGGCTTACACCATTATCTTTGACGAAAGGATGCGCCACCACCTTGCTCCTCATGTTTGGAGATAGCAGAGTCCGCTAAAGGTGAAGGTCCTCATTTGGAGGATTTCCCACGGGAGGTTGCCCGCTCAAGACAACTTGCTCCAATTCCTATCGGGTATCCAGCCGACCTGCTGCCTATGTGGACAGGAGGACGAGACCATGGATCACTTGTTCGTAGGCTACTCCTACTCACAGGAGGTGCGGGAGGGGCTTGCTACGGGAGCCCATTGTGTCCTTGGCCGGAAGAGAGAGATGCATCACTTCATTTCGACGTGGGACAGGAGGTGGCCCCTTAGAGAAGATTGTATTGTGTGGTGTCTGATCCTGCACGTCACTCTTTAATCTTTATGGGGTGAACGGAACAATAGGATCTTTAGGAGAGAGGCTAGAGCAGAGGACTCTCTTATTTCTTTCATTTGTGACAGAGTGAGGGAATGGGCGGAGCTACTTTGTAATGTGAACTCTCAACTCCTCTCTTTTTGTTTTGCTGGGGGTTAGAGTGTCTCGTACCATCTTGGTGTGTCTTTTGTACATGGATTTTATTTTTTATTTTTTAGAGGGGAAGAGCTCGTTGCCTATACTTGTACATCCCTTTTTTTCTTTTAATACAATAGTGGTACTACCCACTTCAAAAAAAAAAAACACAGCATAACTTGATGATCTTAGTTAACGCAATTTTGACAGTCCTTGGCAATATGCCATGAGATGTTCTGCTCATTTATAATGGAAAAGATATAGCATTGTCATGCCCTTGCCCATTAAAGTAAAGTGATGTTTTGGATGACATAATTCATACAAAAATATTCTAAACCAGTGCTAAAATACTTAATCTATTTCTAATTCAATAGCACTCAAGCTATAGGCAATTCCTTCAGTCGATAATATAGGTCCATAGATTCAATTGATACTCTATGCAAGCGATAAGCCTTCCATCTATCACTATTCTTTCATATGATATCCTTACGGTTAATGCATTTCACCTATCGATTAGCCAATATCCTTTCACCTATTAATAGCCGATTGACTTCACCTACCAGCACCAGTCGACAGCCTTCGTCTATCGACAACCGGAACCAACTTGAATCAATGACATTACGCCTAGACACATCAATTGTTGAGATTGCCATCTCATCAATCGATACTTTATGCCTGTTGGCAGACGATACCTCAAGATTGCACATCAACTCAATGCCTTCTGCACTCCTATCAGTTGCTACTCTCAACAATCAAAAGTTTTTGTCTATCAACAGTCGATGTATTTTGCCTAGTCCTTGCAGGCGATAGCAGTAGTAGTCGATAGTTTTTGACCATCTCTTCTAATTGCCTATTCCAACTAATAACTACCAACTATCTCTTCCAGTTGATTAGCTCTAAAGTGCTTGGATCGGTTGTTGCCCGATGCCTAACAACTTGCAACTATAACTCTGTCAGGCGATAGCCTCTCTTTTATTTCTTCAGTAATTGCTCTTTCAAACAATATTCTTGATCGATAGAATACTTTCGACTAAGATCTTATTTTATCTATCAAGCATTGTATTCTGTCTTATTCTCTTAGGTGATGTATTATTTAGGCATTATTTGAATTTCAATTGAATATTGTTTATATGCCAATATTTCAAAGAATATTTTATGGATTATTCTTTTCAAATGAGTATCATGTTTTAAATTTCAAATGCACTAAATGCTCAACTTATTTCCAATGTATATCTATGAAATTCTGATATTTATACGATTTTCTTAAGCTTAGCCCACTGGTCAAAATTCAATATTTCTTTTCTAAGCCTTGTGGAAGATATAGTACGTGGTATATGTTTCTGAATTTGTATGAGATCTATTGTCAGATATTTATGAAAGAAAAGAACAAACATTAGAAACTGGCGCGAGTTAAAGAGAATGGAAAGGTGTACGTGTCAAGCTGTGAGCCATCTCTCAAGCTCAAAGAATGCCAAACAAAGAATGAGCTCTCTAAAAAAAGAAGAAGCTAGAGTTCAGACACATCGAATATAATCCTCTCTCAGTGAGATGAACGTTAAAGAGAAGGTTGTGCAATATTAAAGTTGAGTCTAACGGATAGCTCACTTGAAGCTCTATAGAAAGAAGCTTCTTCCGAAGATGAAGACCAATGTAGGGGTGAAAAATGGAGGGAAAGAGCACTCAAGCCAAGTACTTACAAGTGACCCAAGTTCCACCTACTTCAAAGCACTTCATTGAAGAACTCCATCTTCAATGAGCCAAAACATTCAAGAGAGCAACCAACTCCTAAGCCACTGCAAGCAATCAGAAAGTTTCCATGCATGCGCCAATACTATAATCTTCTTGCATTCACTCGCGTACTTTTGAGCTTTTCGTTTCTCCACATTCAGCCTATCTTGAAGGCATCTTTATCATGGAATTCTCTCTTACCTTGTAAAGGGATACTACTTGAGGGTAATAAAGGATCTACGGGTCATGTATGTAAGGGCTACTTGTGAGCAACACCTAGGTGTGCCTATCACCTGAACAACAACTAGGAGTCTATCTGCTTGTGGGCAGTGTTGCTATGTTGGGCATATGAGTAAAAACCAGTGTGTTAGTGCGTTGAGCACCTGAGCAAAAATCAATATATTGGTATATTAGGCACTTGAACAGAAATCAACATGCTTTACTGGGCACTTGAGCAAAAACCAGTGTGTTAACGGGCAATGCACCTGAGCAAAAACTGGCATGTTGGTGAGTTGACGGCTGAGCAAAACTCAACTGGTGTATTTCTTGAGGAAAATAGTGGAAATCCTAAGTAGTAATTTGGGTACTGGGCGTAGGTCATAAGTGGTGGCCAAACCAATATAAAAACACCAATGTTTGTGTGGCTTGATCCTTACCTTCTTATCCTTCTTCACCACATGATTTAATTTTAATATCCATTTCAATTTGAACTTTTGATCGGCACTCTTATTCAACCCCCCCCCCCCCCGAGTTGCATGGCTTCTAAGTTCATTCATACCATTGAAAAGGAAATAAAAACTTGCTACAGAACCTTCCACTTTGCACCATTGTAGGGGGGAAGGAAAATCTTGTTATAGCGTCCAAAACACCGGTTAACTCGTTTATACTCGGAATGGGGATATTTAAACCCAAAAATGAAAAAAATCAAAGTGACAAACGAAGCCAGCTGTAGGCAAATGAACATGCAATTACATACCTGTGATCACCAAGAGGACGATGTTGCAACTGCAAAGTAATGGGGGAATCAACCTGGGGATGAAAAAGAATATCCATGGAGCTCCTGCAGCCACAACAGCATATCCCACCTAACAAAATAAAACAGAAAGGCCTAGGGTACTCAGTTGCCCATTGCAGCAGAGTTTCCTAACAAAAAGGAAACAAACAAAAAGAGGACATAACCGAAGAAAGAAGTAAAAGAACAACTCAAACTTACCAGTAACAGGCAATACAAAACAGCCCCGACAACCCTCGCGGGCTGCCGGTGCCCGGACAACGGGGCTTCCTGCAGTATGTCCTGGAAGCTGCTCCCGCCGACATGGTAAAATCCTCCGCA
The DNA here is from genome assembly GCA_022559845.1 of Amorphophallus konjac. Lineage (NCBI taxonomy): Eukaryota > Viridiplantae > Streptophyta > Magnoliopsida > Alismatales > Araceae > Amorphophallus > Amorphophallus konjac. Next base: position 1,621,434 of record CM040123.1, read on the forward strand.
ATTAGAGCACAATTCCAAGAGAAACGCATTACACAGACCAATCACAGACGAACGGGACGAACATGGGAATTAGGAATGCACCTAAAAACCTAGGAAATGTGAGCGCGATAGGGTGGACGTGTGGGAAGATCACGGATCGGGATGCGAAATTGGTGAACTGGGAGGCAGATCATCCAGAATGAGGTGGATGGAGAGGCGACAAATTTCTACCCAGAAGCGACGCGATTTGGAGAGGGGAGCTGGAAGATCGAAGCTTACAGATTGTTCTCCTCCGCGGACGGGGACGCGGACGCAGAGTAGATCCTCTCGCGCGACATCGATTCTTCGTCCACCACGTCCTTCCCAGTGATATCCGGAAAGGGCATTTTTCTAATGTGGGTATATATACGTATATATATATATATATGATGAAAATTACAGTGCCACGTTTATAAATTAATTTTCTATTTTTAATCGCTATAAATAAACATGTTTTTTCATTTCATAAATATAACTATTATTTTTAATTCTTATAATCTTTTAATTCTTGTTTTCAAATCTCTATAACTCATAGGCATTAGAAAAAGATAATATACAATGACATATTTCACCGTAAATTAAGAGGACATGAGAAATGTTGAAAACACCTTTACTCACTCTCTTTTTATTGCCTCTCTTCTCTATTTCTCTCCCATGCCTTTTCTCTCTCCCCAATTAAGTTTCCCTCCACCTGTAAGGATGGATGACAATGCTGATGAGGACACTTACAGTGACACAAGTTTGAGGACAATGATGACACAAGCCCAAGGATGTAGTCAGTGGGGTCTTCCGGTAGAGGTCCGAATCTGGGGAGTGAGGGGGATAGAATAGTAAGGAGAGGGGGGAGCTTCATCACCGGAGGGGAAAGAGAGGGGGATGGGGTGAGAGAGAGAGGGGGAGGGAGGGTATAGGGTAAGAGAGGGAGAGAGTGCGAGGAGAGGGGACGTCGGAGGCGTCTCCCCCTCTGCCATTGGAGCCCATGTTCGTTGACTTTCCAGCAAAGGTCAGCTCCTCTTGAGATGGCTTTGAGCATGGCTGAGCAATGGAATCCCTCTAGACAACACTGTCACCTCATGCGAGGGGTAAATAAGATGAGAGAGGACATAGCAACCGACATCGGGTGACAGTCCTCTAGGTGTCCCCTGTAACAGTGACAGAGGAAGAGGGAGAGGGAGAGGGAGAGAGAGAGAGAAATAGAGGGAGGGACCGTCTGACAGGGATAGAGGGAGAGGGAGGGAACGAGAGAGAGAGGAAGGCACGGGATAGATAGAGGAGCGAGATGAAATGGCTCCGTCTTCCTAACACGGAGAGAGAGGAGCATCTTCCTCCTCACTCACCTTGTGCCTTTCTCGCTCTTTCTCTCCCTTTCCCCCTCTCCCTCTATCATCGCCACTGAAGGGAGAGATGTCTCTAGCGCCCCCTTCCCCTCCCTCTCTCTCTCACCCCATCCACTCCCTCTCTCTCTCTCCCTACCCCTCTCGCTCTCTCTCTCCCTCCCTTCCCCCCTCTTCCCCTATCACCGCTGCTAGAGGGGGAGACGTCACCGATGTCCCCCCTCCCTGCATTCCCTCTCTCTCTCCCCCTCTCCCTCTCCGACCCTCTGTCACCGCTGACTCTCTCCCTCTCGCTCTCGCTCTCTCTCCCCCCCCTCTCCCTCTCCGACCCTCTATCACCGTCAACTCTCTCTCCTTCTCGCTCTCTCTCTCTCCCTCTCCCTCTCCCTCTCCGACCCTCTGTCACCACCGATTCTCTCCAGCGTCCCCTCTCTCCCTCTCCCCCCACTCTGTCACTACCGTCCGACATCGCTCTCCCCCTCTCCCTCTCACTTTATCTCTCTCTCTCTATCTCTCCCTCTCCTTCTATCATCTCAGAGGAGGAGCTCTGACGCCTCCATGTTCTCTCTCTCTCTCTCTACATCCACGGCGGGTGAGATGCCTGCGCGGAAGAGAGGAGGTAGGGCTCACAACTACGACGAAGATAGAGGGGAGTGTGGGGACTACAGTTTAACTAGGGTTATCTTAGTCTTTTACGCATCTTAAGTTAATTTAACCCGAGTTACATTCAACTCTGGTTACTGAAATTAACGGTAGGGACTGATAATTACAACGACGAAGATTTGAGAGACTTTAAAAATAATAGTTATATTTGAGAGACTATAACATAAATATGTTTATTTGTAGGGATTAAAAAACAGTTTAAATTAGATACTATATAAAAAAAATCCGTAAAAAAAGCTAGAACAACAAATTTGAAAACTCTAAACATACACAGCAGATTATGAGTTTAGGACACATATTGGCATCCACTACAAAGCTAATCCAGCTATATCGCCATTTTGATAAAATCTCATGCCCCCCCCCCAATAAATAATCATTTACAATACATTTTTTATTGGATTGGGCGATGTGGCTCTTTAATTCATATTGAGTTGTGGCTCTTTTTTTTAGCAATGCTTTGCACAGCGCACCCGATGTCTTTAGTCAACTCAAACTATAACACCGACTCTTATTGGCCAAGGCATGACGTGACGAGGGATGTACAGAAATGAGACATGACATATATTGTGACAGCTGAATTAAACGGGGTCAATTCCCCACTGTTCTCCCCAATTTACCTCTCATCCTCTCCCATCCTCATTCTCGTGGAGAAAGCGCCAGCTTGGTTTCCTCAGTCTCGAAAGGGAGCGTTTTAAATTTTAAACACTTCTTAGGAGAATCGACTCCATTTGATTTTTTATTAGGAGTCTTAATAACTATTTTTATAAAAAATAGGATAAATATGATATAATCAATTGGTTGAATCCATTAGAAAATTTAAAACAAATAAAAATAAAAACAGATCATGAATAGTGCATATGGTACGTAACATCTTATTATTGATTGGTTCTATTAGACTGTACAAAACTTTGTAAATAAAATGGAGGGTCTTAATAAGATCTATTAAAAATTTGGTAATTACTATTATTAGAGTAAGAAATTTTAATAATAATATTTAAAAACATATTTAAAATAATATAAATATATTTTAAATTTTTTTATTCTAAAAATATTGAAGTGCTTCGTCTGAGTTTCAAATTTAGATGAAGTCATTTGTCAAGGTTTTAAACTTTTACGAGAATAATTCAAATACGTAAGAAAATATTTAATTTGTGTAATAAATTATTTCATTGTAGCAGTGAATTTTATTGAAATAATTTACACTGGAGTGAAACGTATTGCACTAAATTAAAATATAGACTTTACATTAGAAATGAAATATATTATAAGAAAATAAAAAGTATTACATTGGACTGAAATATAGTATATTGTAATGATAAGCTATATATTATAATGAAACATATTGAAGTGGAATGAAGTAGATTGTACTAAACTGAAGGCATTATCATTTCAACACATGACAATATCCAAATCTTTGAGGAGGGATGACAACTAATCATTTGAAGACTAACACAGCCATGCAATTCCATATGTGAATATTTATTCGTTTGATGTAAATATTTATGCCATTACTATAAACATTTATGAATGTCATATGATGTAAACATTTATGTTATTGCACGAGGCAATCCAACGGAATGTTTACAGTGGAGGGTTTAACAAAAAAAAGATAGTTAGCATAACGAAGTCATCTAACAAATTGTAGAAAAATATTTTACAAAATTTATGAGACTTAATCAACTAAATCATTAGCAATATTGAAGTATAAAAAAAAACTCCATATCATTTTGAACAATTGGAAAAAGACTTAATGTTGACGATATATTTATTGAAGTGAAGGTTCAAGGTCGAATTTTATCATTTACTCTCGTGGGAGCTTAAAAAAGGGACCATAAGATCTCGTATCGAAAATTACAAATATGTGTATGTAATTATAAGTAAGGCTCAAGTATTCTCATTTCAGAGTCATTTTACAAATAAAAAATGATAAAAATCTAGTTGTCTCCGAGAATAATGAAGATAATACCTCAAATGAGGCATTCAAATTTGTATGTCTTCTTAACGACGACATAGGTGGGAACCCCCGACTCAACTAACATCCCACCCTTATTGGGGGGTTAGTGTGAGGGCTTAAAAAGAAAGATCATAGGATCCCATGTTAAAAATTACAAAGATGGATATGTTCTTGTAAATAATACTCAAACTTTCTATTTTGAGGGCCCTTTTACCAAGAAATAAGGACAAAATCCTAACTGCCTCCAGATGTAGTGAGGATAAATACCTCAAATCAAATGAGTCACCCAAATTTATACGTATTCACCTCTTAATTAAAATTTAACTTTCTTTTTTTTTATCTTATATAATTTATTTATTATTTTATTCTCGTAATCTCAATTTTAATTATTCATTATGCTTCTCGTTGATCGTATTTGATATTACAAATGACTATAAATGACTACAATTCTAGTTGTATATTTCACTTTGTTAAATTAATATACCATCTTTCTTTGTCCTTCTAAATTAATATTTACTATCATTATCTTGAAATAAAACAATGTATTATATTTATTATTAAACTGTACTATATTTCACTTGAATACAATACATTTCATTATAGTGTAAAATTTATCATTACAATGTATCGTATTCCAGTCAATTGTAATATGTTTCACTCAAATATAAACTTTATCATTACAGTGTAAACTTTATCAATCCAGTGTAATATATTTTACTAAAAAATGAAATAATTTATTACATAAATAAAAGTTTGTCACAGAAATAAAACATTTCTTACATAATTGAGATTTTTACTTATAGAGTTTAAACTTGGTCGAAGGACTCCGTCTAAATTTTAAACTAAGATGATGGACTTAAGCAATTTTAGAGTAAGAATATTTTTAAAATCTCCTTATATTATTTTAAATATTTTTGTTAAAGTGTCTTATTTTAACAATAATAATTACCACTATACTAAATTTTAATATAACTCAATAATGCCCTCATTTTTATTTATAAAGTCTCGTACGGTCTAATAGACTCGATCAATTACAAAATGTCATATACCCCATGCACTTTTGATTATCTACTTTTAATTATTAATTAATTAATTATTTATTTTTTACCAATTAATTACATGATACATGTCTTAAAGTTATTTCTAAAAAAGTCATCAAGATTTACAATCAAAATTTAAAAAGGTCGATTCTCGTTAAGTTAATAAACGTTTAAACCATTTTCAATCAAGTATCGAGATCGAGGTGAGATTTTCCCTCTAATAGTGAGGATGGGGGAGGAAAGGGGGTAAAATAGGGAGAATATTGCGATTATCACGGTGAATAATTGACCCTATTTAACGATGCTCTCACAAGGGCATGTCACACCTCGTTTTTTCTATGCCTCTGGTTAGGTCACGTCTAGTCAGGCCAATGAGAGCGGGTGTCACATTATGAGCTAACCTAAATACACCAGGTGCGGTATTTGTTTACACACACATATATATATATATATATATGGTGACCATGTGCATTTACATTTTTTGGTCATGGTTTGAATACACATATTATGCAGAGTAATGCTTGATGCAACCCCTCCCCCTTTAATTACACTCGCACGATGATGCACGAAGTTTTTTCTGAAAAATTTGAGAGATGGAGCGCACCCTTCTCTAACTTACCTTGCAAATAAATCTTGACATTGAACGATCTAAAAACAAACAATAATAATAATATGTGAATACTTAGAGTGAGGTGGGCTATGCCTCCCATTTTTTTTTAAAGTTTGATTATCACATACCCGGGGGTGTAATTAGGTGGGGGTGCTGCAAGCATTTCTCTACCCGATGAAATACAACACTTGAATAAAAGGAATAACACTATTATTTTTCTCATAAGATTGACAATCAATTAATTTTACATAAACTATAACGAATTTATTTTCACATAGGATTATTAGGCTCGACCTGTAGTGTAGACACGCCGTTTTCACGTTTTTCGCGGGTAAATCTCATATTATATTATGATGCCTCAAAGTGACTTACATATTTGATTTATGTGAGTGATTAGTCATTTTTTAGGGTTTTACATAAGAAAAATATAAAAATAAAAAATTCAGAAAAAGTTACAAAAAATAAACAAATACAAAAAAATTGAGAAAAGGTTCAAAAACAAAGGTTAAAAAGAAACTCAGGAAGACTTATAAAAAATACAAAAAAGAGATAAAAGTTATAAAAATACAAATATAAATAAATAAATAATAATAAACATAAAACCCAAAAATAAACATGTAATTGTATATAATTGTAAATATATGGTTCTTATTATAAACTCATCATAAGCTAATCTCTTAATTTTATAAATCTGTTTATATTATTGTATCTCACCTCCCTAATCTCTTTTCATACCGCACTCTCTCCTCTGATCCATACATCTCCGTTATGTCTCCCTCCTTGCCCCCCCTTTCTTATCTCTTTCACACTCTCACCATCCGACATGTATACACACCCATCTCTCTCACCCACGTGAGAGAGAGCCCATCCTTCTCTCTCACCCAATCTCTTTCTCTCTTATCGCAATATTCCTCATCTCATTGTCTCATTATTTCCCTTCAACCAATCCCCTTATGGAGAGGACCCCTCCTCTCGCCACATCACTCTCACCGACAATGGACACACCACCTAACATTCATCTTATTCATTTCTAAATCTCTCAATCATTCTTCCCACGTCTCCCGGACTTTCAACACAAACTCCCATTATTTTCTCTCTACACACCCTCATTCCCACACTCTCTCTTTTTTTTTTGCTCAGCCACCCATTCCCTAGATCTGCTCGTCCACTCTCTCCTACACACACTTCCCTCTCCATCTCTCTTCCCACCTCCCTCTCTCTCACACTTTTTTCTTTCTCCTCCACCACGATGGCAGCGACCCTCACCAACCGGCGCGGCCACCCTCGACCTCCACCGTCGCCAACCGCCTGCACCCGCGAGCCACCTCCCCCTCCTTTCTCCACTTTCACTTCCGGTCGCCGTCGAGCCCACCTCGCTAACCCTCTCCCTTGCCAACCCCGGTCGCCGACGAGCCCCCTCTCCACCGACTGCATCGCCGGCAGTCCCCCACGCACGTCGCCCAACCCCCACGAGCACGCCAACGCCCCCACGACTGCTGTCCGTGAACTCTGCACCGCCTCCGTCCACCTCCGGCTGCCACTCTCCACCGGCAACCTCACGCGACCCCCTGTTGCCACCGTCCCTCCACTGCCGCGGATACCGCCTGCGGACGCCACTGCCGTCGACTCCCCCTCCACAGCCACCGCCTCCCACGTTCTGCCATGAAGCCCCGGACGCCGCCGTCCGCAGCCGCCCCGTCGACCGCCGCTCTCCCACCACGTCCACGAGCTCCCCTTGCATGCGTCGCCGCAAGCCACTCCACGTCGCCCACGTCGTTGGTCCGGCTGCACCTCCGGCCACCTTGCACGCATCGCCGTGAAGCCACCAACACCACCGTGAAGCTTCCCTTGTGTGCCCCCCGCGTCGCCGTGAAGCTCCCCCGCCGTCCGCCTCCTCGGCACAGCCAACGTCGCCCACGGCAGCCACCTTCACCTCTCCACGCCGCCCACGTTGCCCTCCAACTCCATCGGTCGCCGAACGCCCCCACATCGCCACCACGCATGCACGTCGAGCTCCCCGGCAACGGACGCCGCTCCTTGCTGCCGTCTTCACCGTGAAGTCACTCTCGCCGTCGGGAAGCCCTCCACCGCCGTTCACGTCCGCCTCGCCTACCACCTAAGTGTCGCTTGCAGCCGCAGCTCCTCCACCTGCCACTGTTGCCACCCCCACGAGCCCACCTCCGAGTACCACCATGCCCATGCATGCCTAGACGCAGCGCCACCGGCCACCGTCCGCAAGCCGCCGTCGTCGGACATCCACCTCCACCAACACAGCCGCGTTGCCGTCAGCCGCCGCTCCCATCCCGACCGGCTACTGCTCCCTCCGGCTCCCGCCGCGTCCACGCCTACGCATCCGCGAGCCCGCAGCCGGCCACCTTGGCGCCTCCACCGACGCCGCTGCACCCTCTCCGGCCACACCTGCGAGGATCTCTTCCTCCCCGCCGTGTCCTCCCCTCATCCTCTCTCCCCCCGCTGCGACCGTCGCGGCGTCCTCCTCTCCCCCATCCGTTCCCTCTCTCTCTCTCTCTCTTCCGCGATCTCTCTCTTCCCCATCCGCCTCTCTCTCCCTCTCTCACTCTCTCGTTCTCTCTCTCTCTCTTTCACACGCACACACTTTTTTTTCTTCTTCTTTCTGTTTTTTTTCCAACCGTTACTCTCTCCCTCTCCTTCTCTCTTCTTTTTCTCTCACCCTCTCTCTCTCTGTCCACCGTTACTCTTTTCCCCACCCGATATCTTTCTCTCTCTCTCTCTCTCTCTTTTACACATTTTTTCTCTTTTTTTTTACTTCCTCTTTCTCCCTGTTTTTTCTTTCTCTCACCCTCTCTATCTTTCTCCCGCTCTCTCTCTCTCCCCCTCTTCTCACTTCTCTCTCTCTCTCTCTTTCGGTTATTTTATTTTATTTATTCTCTCACCCTCTCTCTCTATATCTCTCGCATTCATCCCTCTCTCTCTTTTCTCTACCCGCTCTCTCTCCATCTCTCTGCTATTTTCATCTCTCTCTCTCATTTTTTATTATTATTTTATCCCTCTTTCCCTCTCTGCGTCTCTGCTCTCCTCTCTCTTCTCTCAAACTCTCACCTTCTCTCTTTCTCTTTCTCTCCCTCTCATGTTGTTTCTTCCCTGTTTTCATCCTTCATCACTGATGCACACACACAGTATATAGTTTTACATTTACGTGACCCACCCACAGCACATGCAACTTTTACATATATGTTTATATATACATACTGATATATTGACCTGTATATATATTTGGAAGAATATATATATATATGTGATATAGCATATATACATATATATTAGGTGCTCATATGCATATTATGTATATGTTATATATACATACTCATATATGATATATATACATATATTATACTCATACGTATACATATTATATATATAGATATATATCTAAGCCGTTTGTGTAATCTGTTTATAGAAATATTTCTATTCATACATGTATATATACTTTGTATATCTGCATGTCTATATTGGTATAATTGAACATGTGTGTGCGTATGGAATGATGTATATGTAGATATTTCATTCATATTAATTTGTTATCTGTTGTAAAATTCAGGAAAAGTCGATCTTTAGCTTAGTTAGTGCTCCTGCGTGTTTCTGTACACAGGGAAAGCCGTCTCGTCCCTCCGTCCGCTCGCCCTTATGCTTGCATCATCATCAGTGACTCTTTTCTTATTATTTCATTTTATTGTATTTTCAGTCTATTATCCAGTCATTAGTGTTTTATCTTATGAATTGTCATCATATCGTATCATCTGTTCTGACTTAATTTTATTTCGTGTTTATTCATTTTGCAGGGTAACCAGTCAAAAGCCCCCTTCTTCGACCCGTCGAACGAAGAGGAAGAAGGAACCCGCGCAAATCCCGCGTCAAAGGCCAAGCGATCAATCAATCAGTTTGGGGCCCACGGTCCCTGGCGATCACACCACCAAACGCGTGCTTGTAGTAAATTTTATTTTATGTCTATAATACCCGCGGATAGCTAAATCTCGGGTCTGTTTGTACTATAATCGGCCGCGGTGAGTCATTTTGCCGTGGTCATTTACTTTCGGTATTTTTCTTTCTGTACTTTATTATATTGTTGTTAAAACCCCGCACGGATCAATATCCTGCGGCGGTATGTTTACTGTTTATATTCATGTTATTATTATTATGTGAGGAGTGATATGACGTTCTAAATTCCGAGTCAACGTGTGTCTTTGTGTCCGTCAACTTCTACTACGTAGAGTCCTAAGTTCGCACTCGGTATATACAAAGCTGTCCTCGGAATGGTAGGTCACGACTACCGGGAAGGGGTTCAGTTTGCGTGAGAGGGTCTTCAGATCCCGTTCTCCGCCCTGTACCGAGGGTCCGGTAAGTTTAGGCTCCACGTCCCCGTACAGAGTGACCTTTCAGGTCATACTCTCTACCCTCTTTTCTACATCATCCTTTTTACGCACGCGTTTTTATTTTCATCATTTTTTACTCTTTCACTCAGAGAGGGAGAAATCCCATCTCTCTCTCTTAGTCCACCACGTGACGCGTTCACATCTCTAGCGATCACGGTGGGACCTACTTTTTACTTTTTTGGTTACCCACAAGCTTTCGGCACCCACGTGTGCCCCTCCTTTTGACACCCCCGCGTGTCCCTCCTCTCGGCACCCACGTGTGCCCTTCCCTATTGCGCCCACGTGCGCTCACTCCCCTCGTGCACCTCGTGCACTCCCCCGGTCCTTTGTGGTTATTTGAGAGGTTAACGTTGTCTCGTGCACCACGTGCACTCCCCTCCATTCGGCACCCACATGTGCCTCTCCATTTAGCACCCACGTGTGCTCTCCTCTGTTTGACACCCACGTGTGCCCCTCCATTTAGCACCCACGTGTGCTCTCTTCTGTTTGGCACCCACGTGTGCCCCTCCATTTAGCACCCCACGTGTGCCCCTCCATTTAGCACCCACGTGTGCTCCCCATTATTCGGCACCCACGTGTGCCCCTCCATTTAGCACCCACGTGTGCCCCTCTCCATTTAGCACCCACGTGTGCTCTCCTCTACTCGGCACCCACGTGTGCCCCTCCATTTAGCACCCACGTGTGCTCTCCACTACTCGGCACCCGCGTGTGCCCCCTTCATTTGGCACCCACGTGTGCCCCCTCGCCATTCGGCACCCACGTGTGCCCTTTCTTATTGCGCTCGCGTGCGCCACGTCATCCCCCTCGTGCACCACGTGCACTCTTATAGTCTTTTCTGTTTTTCCAAGTGGTCTACGTGTTTCAGAAAGAAGAACAGTTATATCTTACTCCATCTGTTCATTGTTGTTATATCCTTGTTATATCACTGTTATTTCTGCTATATTTGTGTGTTCTTGTGTGTTATATACCTTTTATTCGGTACTGTATTTCATGCATCAACCCCTTTATTTTACTTTTCTAAGGATTAACCTTTCTCGGTGAAGGAAGGACTCTCCGTTGGGAATTCCTCTCGACGGACTAGGATCTCCTCCATCGGGACCTCCGTAAGTCCCCGACATCGAAGGATTCCCTCTTCGTTCACTGGGCAGGTTGTACCACTGAAGTACCCCGAAGTTAGTTACCTATCCGTGGTGAGACGAGTGTCCCTAGTTGACACGGCGGTAAAACCAAGGTGTAACTAGGATTTTTGCAAATTTTGTGTGAATATTTATATTTGTTAAAAAGATAAAAAAGAGAGGTAAAACAAAAACAAAAAAAAAGTGGCGTAAGATCATCCACTTGTTTGGTAATCTTTGATATTTGTTTGTTGGTGTATGCTTTTACGTTCTGGAAAAATTACAACAATGGCCCACGATTCTCTCGAAGAAAACCAATCAGGACGTGGTCAGTCAATTGACCCACGTGTCCACGTAATAGACTCAGGCCCTTCTCGTGAGACCTCACAAGAGGTTCCCGCTGTTTCACGGGAAGTAGCCCCACCTCAGGACATCTTTTCCCTGTTAGGTGTCATCGCCAGTATGCAGCTCAGTCCTGAGCAACTTCTAGCCTTTCAGGCTATTTTAAAGGGGAAATCTATTGCTCCCCCTCCTCAGGGGTCAACTCCGGCTCTCACATCCTACCAACAGCCGCTCCAGGCTACCACTTTTCCATCATATGTACATGACGTTCCTTCTTCCTCATTTCAAGGACAGGCGAGTCAACAGCCTGCCTCTTACCAATTTCCCCCTCCATAATCTCAAGCCCCTGTCATCCTTCATACGGTACCCCAAACGGGTCCGTCCACTAGTGTGCCATCATACCCTTCTGGTTCAGCATTCCCTTCTCAGGCCCTTGGCAGGCCTTCTCAGCCTCTGTGGCAGGCCCAACCTCCACCTGCCGAGGACCTCACCCAGTCTCTCCTCAACAAATTTAATGAAATGAACGAGGAGTTCCGAAATTTCAAGAAAGAGGTACATGGGAAGTCTGCCCTTGACATTTCCCTGCCAAATCTTCCCACATTTCATCTCCCTCCCTCCGAAATGCCTACATACCGTAGGTATAACGGCACGGGAAATCCTTCTATTCACATCAAGGATTTTATGTATGAATCTTCCTCATGGCAGAACGATCCAAAATCCCTGGCTTACCTTTTTCGGAAATCATTGGATGGTCCCGCCCTAGAATGGTTCTATTCACTAGAGCCGAGTGAGGCTGGAGATTTTGAAATTGTCAAAGCCAAATTCATACAGAAGTACCGGGATAGGGTCGGTCCCTCCCTTTCTATCACCGACCTAGTTGCTGAGAAAATGAGGTCAGATGAGGATTTTGTCCAGTATGCTGATAGGTGGAGGTCTCTGGCCGATAAAATAAAGGATACCCTTTCAGAACCCGAGCAAGTCAAGATGATTGTGTCTAATGCAACTCCGCAGTTTAGACACATTTTAGCCATGAATAAGCTTACCACGATGGAGGAATTTTATGAGAGGGCTCGGTATATCCAGACCCAATTAAAAGATTATCCCATCATGCACATGCTTGAACCTCCAAAACCAAGGGTGTTTAAGAAGACGGGCACTGGTGTCCAAGGAGGAACAACTGAGGGAGTCGTCATAAACGAGCAAGTGAGTGTGCTTGGTGGCCCCAACAAACCAGTTAACCCAAGGCCTCCTCAGGTTTCACGACCTCCCTTTCAACAAGGTCCACCTCTTTATCGTCCTCCACCCTAAAATAACCCCCTTCAAAACAACACGCCTCAACCCTTTCATCCCCAGCAACAACAACAACAACCGCAACCTCAGTATCACCAAGTTCCACCCCCGGGAAATTACGGCCCACCACAACAACGGATGAGGCCCATTGGACCCAAAAGAGCCCATTATCCACCATTGCCCGAGGCATTGCCGGACATTTTTAATGCCCTCATGGCTGCCAACCTACTTACTTTGCCTAAAGAAAAGTTTGCATGGCCCCCAGATGCTGATACCTCCAGGTACTGTGTCTATCACAGACAGCCGGGCCATATGGTGAAGAATTGTTTCAACTTCAAAGATTACATTTATGACATGAATGATCTGGGTGAAATCGATTGGGATGAAATGAGGTGATGCATCACCACCCTAAAGGCCAGGAGACCTCCGCCTAGGCCACAGTTACCACAACAACCACATCAACAACAACAGCCTCAGCAAGCCCCACAACAGCAGCCTAATATGGGCATCATCCATAACCCGCTTCCGGAGCACCAACAGCCCAACTACCAGGTTAATCCGATTTCCTCATTATCGGAAGTTGGAAGAGAACAAACCTGTCATTTAGAAAGCACCTCTGTCCTTGCTACCAGTCATACCACCAATCAACCTCCTCGTCTCCTTCGAACATCATCTTCTTACCATTCAACCCCCTCACAACCCCTATTTGGTCCTTCTCCCGTTCCAAAGCCATCACGCCCTCTTATTCGTACCCCTATCGTCAATTCACCGTTAGTCCATCATCAAAGGCCATCTCCCACTCCTTTTTCACCCCTAAGTCCCCTGATCACTTCTTATTCCTCTAATTTACCATCTACCTCTATCGCACCTTTATCCCCGCCTTCTAACCTTTTTACCGCCCATTACCCGTATGACGCACCATCCACCTCTACCCCCATTGAACCTCCTCCTCCACCATTTAAACCTCTTATCAGTCACCATTCATCTGAGGTCCCCTCTACTTCCACTATACCCCCTCCACCATATAAACCCCTTATCGTCCATCATCCACCCCAAGTCACCTCCGTTTCTAATCTACCTCAACCTTCCAAACCCCTTATCATCCACCATTCACCCGAGATTCCCTCTACTTCCCCTATTCTTTCACATTCTAAGCCCCTTATCATCCGTGATTCACCCAAGATTCCTTCTACCTCTACTATACCTCCGCCAAGCAAACCCCTAATCAAAACCCCTACACCCATCATAACCCCTATCCCACCAACCGTTCCTCCACTATTACCCCTTAAACCCTTGTTAAAATCCACACCCAATACCATAGAGGTGCAACAAGACCCACAAGCAATGGTGCTCCGGAGTGGAAGGATGTTCCACCGGGTGTTTCCCCAGAATAGTCAGGCCCCTGAACAATCTCAGCCCCAGAAAGATAAGGAAGAGCAGTCAGAAGAGTCTATCCCTGGGACCCAGTATGATTTGCTAAAACATATGGATAACACACCCGCCCGTATCTCCATTCTTGAGTTGATCAAAAGATCCACGTCTCATCAAGAAGCTTTGAAAGACTATCTTCAAAAAGTCATGGTGAATGGGGATCTCCCTGTGGAGAAAATCTCGGCAGTCCTAACACCCACTGATACACAACCGCCCATCATGTTCTACAATCACGAGCTTGCCCCCAAGGAAGCTCAAAAATATGCGTTGTGTATTGTGGTAAAAATCAATGGTGTGTCAGTGGATCCGTGCCTGGTGGACACGGGCGCGTCTATAAATGTGATTTCCCCGAGTACTCTCCAAGCATGCGGGGTTGATGAAGAACAACTCATGCCCTCCTCAATTACAGTCACGGCCTACGACAACAGTAAGAGGCCGCCAATGGGGATGATTGCCCTCAATGTAGAACTAGGTCCTGTATCAGTCTTTACGGAATTTCATGTCCTTGATATGGATCCCACTTTCAAGGCTATACTAGGCCGTACCTACATTGAAGTTATGAATGCTGTACCATCCACCAATCATCAGTGTCTAAAATTTCCATACAAAGGATGGCTTATCAAGGTAATGAGCATGCCCCTCTGTTCTACGGTGGATGCAATCACCACCTCTTTGCCTTCGGTCTGGCCGACTCATCGGCCCATACTATCCTTGTTGGATGTGTATGACCCCTGTCATGCTCCCTTCAGACAACAAAAGCCATTCCCTTTGTCAACCTCACGTCTTCCCTTCCGCTCTAAAGGATGGGAGATTATGAGAAATATTAGCTACCAAGATGGCAAAGGTCTAGGGGCACAACTGCAAGGAAGGCTGAGACCACTCCAAAAGATAAAGCCAATCCATAGAGCTGGCTTGGGTTTTAAGGGGCCATTCGAATCAGACGGTAAACCCCTCACTTGGACTTTGTCCTCACATTTCAAAAAGGGGCCCATCGTCCAGATGGGAGATCCTCCACCGGAACCACCTGGGGGGTCACGGGATGTGTTTTTAGCTCAAGCATGTTCAAGGATCCCTAAAAGAGGGAAGATTGTCCACCTGGATTGTGAATGGTATAAATGGTTTGACATACCAGATATATCCATTGCACTGGAAAGAATGTTCTCGCCTCCACATCTAGAAGGGTCGTCTTTGATCTCCGAAATGTCAGGGGACACCATCACACTTGCCAGAATGTCAAACCCTCCTCGCCAAGAGGATGTTGTCATCGACGGGTCATCATCCGTCACCAATATTGTCACCGACGGCTCATTAGCCGTCATCTTTTCTATCCACATATCACAGCCTTTGTTGCTGTCTCCTTCCTGGGCCAGACAGTTGTCTGATGATCTTCCCAGGTCCCCTTCTTTACTCATATACCTACGTGGGTTTCTTAACTCACGCCAGGTTTTCAATCACGATCTGCTCTACGAGCTACACAACCCTCTAGCTCTAATTCCCTTTTCACCTCCTCCAATTTCTTTTCATTGTTTTGTTATCAAAAATGAAAACGAAAAAAAACGTCAATTTCTCAACTCCCCAACAACACATCTTTGTTGAGGAGACATCCTATATCTCCCATGAGTGTGCCCCGACTTACAGGCCACTCATTCAAGGTCCCTTGAGCGACCTCTTTTACCCCTCCTCTGAGGGGTCCTTCCCTGTACATTCTTCACTATCCTCTTTAGCTTCTTCTTCTTCTGTAAATAATGTGTGTCAGGTTAGGAATAAGTTAAGGGTAGTGCCCAAGAAGAAATCCAAGGGTAAGCAGATCCCTCGGCGATTTCTTTTAGATTTAGCCGATAGGTGTCAAGCCCTTCTAGCCATCCCTCAATTGATAGAAAATCCTATCCAATTGCCGGAGATAGAATGTGAAAATGATGGTATGATTGATGAAGGGTACGGGGTTTATGAAATCACCGATGATGAGTACCCCGTTGAAGAAGATGACAAAGAATATGAGGATGCGGCCGACGCATATGCTAGTGGAATGAGCAGATTTGACGAGCCGTCAGCCGCTGTAGAAGAGTCTACCAAAGAGATTAACCTGGGAACTGAGGAAGACCCTAGGATTGTCCTCATAAGTGATAATTTACCATCATCTGATGAAGAGGCATTAATTAAGGTTCTCGAGGATTATAAGGACACGTTTGCATGGAGCTATGAGGATATGCCAGGATTGGATTCTATTCTGGTCGAGCATCGTCTCACTCTCAAACCAGGATCCATCTCGGTAAAGTAACAGTTAAGACGTTTTCGCCCACAAATGGCTTTAAAAATGAAGAAAGAGGTCGACGAGCTCCACAAAGCTAGGTTCATAAGAGTCGTCCTTTATCCTCAGTGGGTCGCAAACATCGTCCCGGTCATGAAGAAAGATGGAAAGGTGAGAATTTGTATTGACTTCCGGGACCTTAACCGTGCGTGTCCGAAGGATGATTTCCCTTTGCCTCATATTGATGTGTTGATTGATAACACGGCAGGATATAAAACCCTTTCATTCATGGATGGATTTTCTGGATATAATCAAATTCGTCTGGCAGAAGAAGATCAGGAGAAAACCTCATTCACTACTCCCTGGGGAACTTACTGTTATGTGGTCATGCCATTTGGACTGAAGAACGTTGGAGCCACTTACCAAAGGGCTATGATGGCAATATTCCATGACATGATGCACATATATTTGGAGGTATATGTGGATGATTTGTTGGTAAAATCCAAAACTAGGGTGGAACATCCCGAGGTCCTTGCAAAGGTGTTGCAAAGATCGCGTGAATTCAATTTGAAAATGAATCCAAAGAAATGTGTGTTTGGTGTATCATCGGACAAGTTACTTGGCTTCATTGTGAGCAAAAGGGGTATTGAGATAGATCCCAATAAGGCTAAGGCAATTAGGGATATGCCACCCCCGAAGAATTTGAGAGAAGTTCGAGGATTAATCGGGAGGTTAGAATTTATCCGTCGCTTTGTGTCGCAACACTCGCAAAGGTGCTGGCCCTTCTACGAGTTGACCAAAGCAGGGACCAAATTCTGTTGGGATTCTAAGTGCCAGAATGCTTTTGACGGATTAAAAGAATATCTGGCCAACCCGCCTGTTCTCACTCCACCTATTCCAGATAAACCTTTGATCCTATATATCTCGGTCCTAGACGACTCTGTGGGAGCCGTCCTGGCACAAATCAATGAGGAAGGTAAGGAACGGGAAACCTATTACTTGTCCAAACTCCTCAACCCCTGTGAGCGAAAGTATACTTCCATGGAAAGGACATGTGCCGCCCTTGTGTGGGTGGTACAGAAATTGAAACATTACTTTCTTGCTCACGAAGTCCACTTGATTGCTCGGATGAATCCTATTAAATTTCTCTTGGAAAAGTCTGTCCTTACTGATAGGCTAGCACGTTGGCAAAGTTTTCTATCTTAGTTTGATATCACCTATATTCAACAAAAGGCAATCAAAGGCTATGCTATAGCCGAGCATCTCGCTCATCACCCTCTCCCCAAGTTTGACCCTGTTCAATCAGAGTTTCCAGATGAGGAACTAATGTCCATTACCTAGTCTGATGATCCCATATGGACATTATATTTTGATGGAGCTTTGAATTCCCAGGGGAGAGGTATTGGCATTGTCCTTTTGTCACCTGAAGGTGTCGCTATCCCAGAGGCATTTCAGCTCTCATTTTCAGTCACCAATAACGTGGCTGAATACGAAGCTCTTCTAGCAGGTCTGAATCTTATCTATTCTTTCTGGGTCACTGAATTACGAGTTATAGGTGATAGTCAACTTATCCTTCGTCAAGTGCTCACCAAATATCACACTCGCGATCCCAAGCTCAAGCCATATCAAGAGCTTACTGTTGCTTTCGCTAAACTGTTCACTAAGTTGGTCTTTGTCCATGTTCCTTGCAATCAGAATATTTTGGCCGACGCCCTTACTTCGTTGGCATCATCATTAAGATTTCCTCTGGGCAAAAGGGCTCTGTCCGTTTCTATCCACAAGCTTCTCTTCCCTGCTATTCACAACCCTTCCTATTTAAGGGTTCAGGAGGAAATGTCAAAGATGGCTCAGAATAGAGAAGTTGTTGAAAAGAGGGAAATTATGTTGGTTGAATTGGAGGAAGAATTGGCTGATGAGGAGAAGCCATGGTTCTATGAGATTGTTAAATATTGCAAAGACCAGTCTTACCCTGAAGAGGCAACAGCAGAAGATAAGAGGGCCATAAGAAGAGTAGCCCAGAGGTACACACTTGTTGGAGGGTTGCTATACAAAAGAAGCTTCACTGATGTTCTCCTAAGGTGTCTTGATGATGACGAGTCCTGGAAGTGTGTAGAGGAAGCACACTCAGGTGTGTGTGGTGGCCATGTGAACAGCCAAATGCTTGCCAAGAAGATCCTTCGGCAAGGCTTTTACTGGCCCACCATGGAGGAAGACTGTGTTGTCTATGTCCGTAGGTGTGTCAAGTGTCAACTTCACGCCGATAAGATCTATTCCCCATCTTCCTCTCTCCATCCAATATCCTCCCCATGGTCTTTCTCCATGTGGACATTCAACATCATTGATCCTCTCAGTGATCCTAACTCCCTTACTAAACAAAAATCCTTCATCCTTACTACAACGGAGTACTTCACCAAATGGGCCGAAGCTGAAGTTTATGCGGAAATCAAGGCATCAACTGTTTGCAAGTTTATTATGAAGAACATCATCGCCAGGTTCGGCATTCCAAGAACTATCATCACCGACAATGGGCCACAATTCATTTCTCAGGACCTTCAGGACCTCTGCAAAAGGTATAAGATTGCATTGCATCATTCATCACCATATTATCCACAAGGCAATGGCCAAGCAGAGGCCATGAATAAAGCACTGATCAAAATCATAAAGAAAACTTGTGAGTCTAGCAGATTCTCGGATTGGCCAGAGAAGCTTATTGAGGCTCTATGGGCCTATCGCACTTCAATCCGTACTCCCACTGGGCAAACTCCGTTCGCCCTCACTTACGGGATGGAGGCGGTAGTTCCGTATGAGATTTTGATTCCCTCTTTGAGAGTACAATTGGGCAAGGACCTTCCCCTCGACGAACGTCGTGATTCTCTCCTTGCCCAGTTGGAACTCTTAGACGAGAAACGTCTGGTTGCTGCCGAGCATGCTCGCGTCTATCAAAATAGACTCGCACGTTTTTACCAGAAGAAGGTTATTGAGAGAAAGTTCAAAGTTGGTGAAATGGTAGTGAAAATTTTTTTTGTAAAACCTGGCGGGCCGCATTCTAAACTCCAACCCAATTGGGAAGGACCATACGTGGTTCAGACTGTGCATCCTGGCAACGCCTACAGGCTAGTCAATGCTGAGGGAGTTGAGTTATCCCACCCTTGGAATGGGCTCTACCTTAAGAAGTATTACCCTTAGATAGGTGTACATATTGTCAAAGACAAAAAAAAATTGAAAACAAAAACAACAAAAAAATGAAAAATAATGAAAACCATAAAAATTTGTATATAAAACAAAAAAGGAAAAACAAAAAAAAATAGAAAATTTAAAATGTTGATGTTTGGAGACCACCATGGAATCAAGTTACTGCATCTTACCTCCATGTCAAGATAGGGCCCATTAAGGCTTGGTAGGTCTCAGGTCTTGGTTTGTCAGAACCGTGGAGACCCCTGTCCGGCCAGTTCGGCCTATGCCCCCTCAAAAGAAGACAACATGTATACACATCTGTGTTATAAAAAAATTGATAGCATCGCTTATGGTAGGGCATCACTCAAAAGGTCTCCAAGAAAGCTTAAATCTTTATTCTCTTCTTCTCGACCGAATGAGACAGCCGACGCCCTTAAAACGCTGAGCATGGGAAACACAAACACAATCTCTCAGGATAACACTAGGATCCAATTCCTCGAGCATGGATCAGAGCACGAGAAGAGGGCAGTGTCCCCGCAAGCATACAAGAGGGATTCCACATTGTCAAAAGATTGTCCCTCGCAAAAAATCTATCAAAAAATCAAAAAAAAAAGAAGCAAAAAATCAAAGTCAAAAGAAAAGGCCTGGTCGTAACCGTGCCTGATTCTACCAGATAAACTCCTTTGACTCAAAGTCAAATTCTATACAAAAGGGGTCATGAGATGTAAATGCTCGAGATTTGGTCTGAAGTTGCCCGAAAGGGGAAGTTAAGTGCGCCCCTACTGGCTCGCCGGGTTAACGGTTTTGCCGGTCCTCTCAGGAGGTTTACCCCCTATATTCTTCCTTCTTCCCCTGAAGATCAAAGCTCAATGGAGTTCCCGAAGGGTGAAACTCGCCAAAGCCTACAACATCCTTTTAACACAAACATGTGGTTGTCCATTTTGAAAAGGCGAAGCCATTGTCGTGAAGGAGTCTCCGTGTTTCTGGCCGGTCAAGACCCTTGTCTACCACCTTAATGCTTTCTTATCTAACATCGGGCTTAGACCAATGCAAGCGCGTCACCTATGGGTGCGACGGCGTCTGATTCCGGGTCAGCGTCGCGCGGTTGGTCGTTTGGGTTCCAGGGTGTTCCATTACATATCATCTGGAGTTGTGAGGAAATAGACCCGGGTCGGGCAAATCATTTACCTCGAACACTTTTTGGGTGAATCCCTGCGGTCGGAAGCGACTGGGAGCCTAAGCATGGCATGACGGTATTGTCATCAGGATAAGTCTTAACCGGCGGGATTATCATTCGAGGAGTCTAGAGGCCCAAATCAACCTAGATGTGCACTTATGATACCTGGGAGGTTAGTAAGAAATCCATATTCTCATGCAGGTTAGGTGCCATATGGGTGCTTACCAGGCATTAGCAACAAAAAAATGATGATGATAAAAATAACAAAAAAAGGGGGAAAAGAGAAAAATGTAGACATATGCAAAACAAAAAAATGATGAAAAATAAAACAACAAAAAAATGCAAGAAAAAAATAAAAAAAATCGCATTTCCTATGATTGCATTTGTACTTGGCCCCTTGACCCATTATCAAGGACAGTCAAAACAGAAATCTGCTTATTGAGCAAGGGGCCAAGTCAGAGCAGAGATTCTGACTTGTTTGTTTCAGTGATGTGTGCAGGGATTCGAGATAGCAAGAAAGAGGTGAAAACCAAAAAATCAAACTTTTTATTCCATTCTTTCTAGAAATTGTACATTAAGTCTCACCTTCTCTCTCTACATTACTCGTCCCTCCGCTCTCCGGGCAAGACGCTCTCGAGGGTGCAACCCAACTACGAAAAGCGGTACTTCTACCGCCCTGCACTCCTCTTCCCATCTCTGTACCCCGACGTCGATCTGCAGGGGCAGTAAAGAAGCTACTAACACGAAAGCCACGCTCTCGTGCCCTTCGATAGCGTTCCTCACCATCTCTCAGCCATTATTCAGCAAGGCCAAGGCTGGTTCGGAGTTCAAATAACTGGGCCTCCATGGCCCTTCGCTCCTCCCTCTCAGCCAACCTATCGGCTCTCTCTCTTTCTCTGTCCCTTTCTTTCTCTGCCCGTTCTCTTTCTCGGTCTTCCCTCTCCAGTTGAAGGGTGATCCTTAGCTCCACGGCGTCCCTAGAAGAGTCATCATCTGGACGACGTCGCAGTTCATCTTCCAGCTCCGCTATTCTAGCCTCCCTCTGCGCAGCTTGGGCAAGTGCCTCTTGCGTCTCTTTTTCCTGCCAGATATGCCGTCTCAGATATGCGGCAAGGCATGAATGAGGAAGATTCAACAATAAAACTTTTACCTGTATAGAGAGCATGCCTTCTGCCTCCACGGCACGCTGCGTGCCATGAGCAAGTTGCTCGTGAAGTAAATCTAACTCTGAGGTAGGGATCCATAAGCTGGAAGAGACGCCATCTGCTCCCATCGCTGATGAGGCTGCGTCGATCTGGACGCGCTATAACCACATGAGGTGATAATTAGTGGCTAAGCACCATGAATCTAGGGTCATAATTCGGAGTATGCATTGCATATACACTTATCGAGGCACTTAAGGCACCACGCGTGTCACCCAATTGTCGCTCCGTGTCTGCCAAGCGAGCTCGCAAGTTCGCTATGATGGTATCACGGACATCCTACAGCCATGTTATAGGAGTCAGCATTTTCACAAAAAAAAAAATAGATAAGAACAAAAACAACAAAAACAACGAAAAAAAGAAAAAAGGGGAGGCCTACCTCCACAAGTCCCCCAGGTTGGAGTCGCTCTGCATACATTGCCCTATACAGACGCAGATAGTCTTCACTATCTTGTGCCTGCGATTCCACAATTGTGCCACCCCGTTGCCATTCTTCATACTGTTCGGGAAACCGCACCCGCCAATCAATACAGGTTGCCGGTCCTCGCGTCTTTCTCCCGACCCGAGGTGGCGCATTCGTATCCACCCATTCCTGGGCTAACCCTAGGGTCCTCATAACTAATCGTAGCCGAAGCGGCTCGATTTCATTCAAGCAGTGCATCCAAAGCTCTCGTCCAAATCGGGCACGGCTCATCAAAATCCACGGTTGGTCAGCATCGACCATCCCTGAGTAGGGTCTCTAGTTCACCTAGATTAGATTGTACATATTCTTTTAGCTAGTCAAATGTAGAAGCAAAAAAAGAACTAAAAAATAGGAAAAGAGAAAAAAGAATCCTACCATCGCTGCAGGGAACTCCTGCAGGGAACGTCTTAACACCATCAGTTGGTAGGATAGAGGCGATGTACTCATAATGGGTTGCCACCGTCTGGCTAATGGTACCGTCACTGGTCGCCAATGCCGAGCTCTCCCCATCGGGAGGTAATAGTAGCTCCATAGCTGCATCATCATGTGTCATTAGTGCCTTAAGTGAACTATTGGGAAAACACACAAAAAAAATGAAACAAAAATTACCTGGATAAATGGTGTAAAGCCACTGACAGTCACCTCACAGTCTGCCTCTTGGGATAGGCCTGTAAATAAATGTGCCAGCACGGCAGCTCCCCAAGCATACTGCCCCACTCTCTCGAGATCTACTAGCAGCTCTAGGAAGCGACAGTCGATGCTGCCTCCCTTCGAGCTCAGTAGCAATCTTCCCAGCAAGAAGAGGAGAAATCTCCTCAAATCCATGTTGGACTTTTCCCAATTGCCGAAATCTGTGCAGTACATAGCACGGCACCCTCTTTTTGTCCTTTCCATGAATTCTTCTAAGGACTCATCGTCCCGGGGACGAGTATCAGCAAGTCCCAATGCCTCCATGATGGATGCCTTGGCTACTGATCGGTTCTTCCGACTGTCAAGTTCCAGTCCTAACAGCTTCTGGGCACCTTCTCGGTAGTCTGCGTAAGTGACTTCAGTCACTGCCTCCCCATCCACTCTGAGGCTCGTGATTCGGACCACATCTTCCAGACTGGGTACCATGTGCCCCCAGGGCATCAAGAATGCTCGACTCACTGGGTCCCATCTTTCGCGCAATGTTTGGATGAGGACGAGGTCGAGCTTGATTGGCTCGATCCGCAGAAAGGCCCCAAATCCCATCACGTCTAGCCTGGCCTTCTGGAAGTCTGGAAGACCACGATATGCGGCAACCACTAGCTCCCAGGAAATGTGTGATTTCATCATGCTCTGCACATACACAAGAACTGAGCAAAGGGGAGCTTTGCCAAGGAAGAAAAAGGGAGAAAGAATGAAGGAAGGGATGACAAGGTCCAACTTACGAGTTGTGATTGCATCCTCTCACCGAGTTGCCCCTCGACTTCTGAAAGTCTCCTGGAACTGCTGCCAGATCTGCTCCTCTTTGAAGAGCGGGAAGACTTACCTTCTGCTCTGAAGGTAGATTCGCCCTCCATCCTGAGAATTGAGCAACACTCACTACCTCCTCTCTTTATGAATTTTCACTCTTCAATTAGCTTTCACGGCTTTGGTGCTCTCAAGTCGAGCGAAAGAGGAGGTATTTATAGGATTGGAAGGAAGGTGATCTAGATTTATCACCATCACCCTTAGCAATAGCCTTTGCGACAAGTCACCCCCCCTTACTGTTGCGGCCACTCTACCATGGGGAGTGATCGATTTGGGGGCGTGATTTGTTGACTTGTCGTCCTTATTCGGTCCAAAGATTCTCCGCGTCTATGGTCATGTTGCATCTACTTTTAGAGCAAACAAGTAAATCGGGGACATTTATGCGGGAAAATAGGGCCAAGGGTCGACGTTTTGAAATTGGTGGTAGATCCTTTTGAAAAATCATGGCCACGGTACACTCGCGTGTCACTTTGCCATGTGAAGTGAATGGAGCAGAGCTGTGATTTGTTGACCTGCCACTCCTATTCGGTCCAAAGATTCCCTATGTCCCTTGTCCTATTGCGACTATTTTTAGCACAAAGAGGGAAACGAGGGACATTCACGTGAAAAAGAGCACCACAGGCCGATATTGTTGAAGTCTGATGGCAGATTCTCTTTGAAAACCATGGCTATGGTGAGTCACCACTCCGTGTTTTAAGGCGACATCTCGTCAAGCATGTCTCGCAGGAACCCATGTGGTAGAGAAGAGCCACAGAAGAGAAAGAACGAACGGGCAAGCAAGCTGCGTTCAAACCAAGCCAACTCATTCCACTTATATATCTATATAAGGGTTTGTGCCCGTCATGAGGAAGGAGTGGTGTAGACACGCCAAAATTGACATTACTTTGAGTATTTCTCATATTGCCTTGTAATGCTCCATTTGACCCTCAAATTATCTTATTTGAGTATTTTTTCCATTTTTCATGGATTTTCTCCCCTTTTCCTTTTTTTAAAATTAACGCCCTGGAGAGGGGCGTGTTTTTAAAACGCGGCCTGATCCAGGGCGTGTCTCCCCATTTTATCTATTTCTCCCCATTTTACCTATTTTATAAATTCGTGACCTGGTGAAGGGCGTGTTTTAAAACACGACCTGACCTGGGACGTTTCTTGATGAAAGGACGCCCTGAGATGAGGGCGTCAATTCCCGGCATTATCCAATTTTCGAAAAAGAATAAATGTTTTGAAAAAAAGTTAATTAACGCCCTTCTTTGGGGCGTGTTTCAATTAACGCCTCTCCAGGAGGCGTGTTTCAGAATTTCCAAATAAAAGAAATATTTATTTCCAAAATTGATCTGGGAGTTGACGCCCTTGGCCAGGTCGTGTTTTGAATTAACGCCCTATGGTAGGTCGTCAATTCTTGAATTGACGCCCTGACCAAGGGCGTGTTTCATCTTCTAGCTTCGTAGCCCTTTCCCCATAGAGCCCTTGCTTCGTTAGACTCCTGCCTTGATTGGGGCTCTTGCCCATTCCTATCCTTTCCCCCCTTGGACTCTTGCCTTCTCTTCATCCAATTCTATTTAATAGGGCCGATGGGCTCTGTTGTGAGGTTGGATTTCCTCTTTTTCCTCCCCCCGCTGATTCTTCTATTTTTTTTCTTTTTCTTCTTCTTTTCTTCTTCTGCCGTCTTCTTCCTCTTCTTATTCTTCTTCCCCGTTTTCTTCTTCTGTCTCCTTCTTCTTCTTCTTCTTCTTCTGTCTCCTTCTTCTTTTTCTCCTTCTGTCTTTTCTTCTTCTGTCTTTCTTCTTCTTCTTTTCTTTTTACAGGAACCGAAGGTAGAAGGGGCTTTGACTAAGGAGGATTTCCAACGTTCAACATCTTCATCCCTTGGGAGGCTTCCTCCCTCGAGCATTCAAGCCAAAGGAGCCACCAAACAAGACTTTTCTATCTTATCTCCCCTTATTTGTATTTTTCATTAGTTCATAATACATGCATCATGTTTCATTGTTATATTGATTTTTCTCAACCATCATATTGAGATTTCCCCATAGTGCAACTCTTGCACTCTTTCCCCTTAATTTTTTATTCTTATCTTCATGCATTCATCATATCTCCTCACACCCTCTTTGCATAGGGGTTTAAGGGCCACCACCCTTAAGGTGTGTTTTTCACCATATTTTCATGCTCATACTTTTATTTAGAATTTGATGCTACACACCATATTCTAATCCATATTTTTTATTGGTGTTTGTCTTTTTTTTGCAAGGGTAATAAAGGCAAGAACTCTCTTCATCGGCCGGCCGATTTGAAGAGAAAGGAAGCACTCACATCCCCGTATCTTTTGAGGTACTTTTCGCGATCATTCCTCCCATGTTCTTATTGATTATATTTTTGAGACCTAGCCTCTCTGGCGATCACACACTCCCCTTGTGCACCTCGTGCATATATTTTCCTCCATATTGATGATTATTGCATGTCTTTTCTTTGATATTTTTCTTAAGTGGATTATTCTAAATTAGAGATCTACAAATTGGCGATCACGGTGGGACACTTTGTGTTCTTTGTTTATTACCCTTTCCCCTTAGGCACCCGCGTGTGTCGTCTCCCCTATTGCACCCTCGGTGCGTCTCCTTTTGTGCCCCTCGGGCACCCTCCATTGGCTTTGCACTCTTCCCTAAGTGATTTGCCAGTTTGTTATTTTTTTTTTTTAGAATTTCCACTTATTCCAAATCTTTGATGAGCATGCTGTTATCTTAATATCCATATTGTTGATTGCCTGCTGTGACTGTGAGTGCTTGATACTGTCGGCCGTGAAGGTTTTCTGGAAGAAAGGTAATTAGCGCCTCTGACAGAGGCGCGTTTTAAGTTAACGCCCTAACTCGGGGCGTCTTATTCCAGTGTAACGACCTCTGGCAGGGCGTCTTCGAGCATATCTCCTGATTTCTTCCGTTATTTTACGCTGCCTGTGAATTCACGCCCTGATCCAGGGCGTCTTTTACTTGATTAGCGCCCCAAATCAGGGCGTGTCTTGTGAATTTGACGCCCGCTGGAAAGGGCGTCCTTTTATTGATAGCGCCTCACCCTAAGGCGCGTTTTACCCTGCCCCTGGGCCCCTCACGTTGATTCACGACAGTTACACTCTCGTGTCTTTGGTTAGTAGCGCCCCCTTCCAGGGCGTGTTTTTTTTACTGTGGGCTTCCAGAACCCTTCCCGTGGGTGAGTTTTCATGATATTTCATATTGATTGATCATATTGTGTGGTTGGCCTGATTTCCCCTGTTGCATTCATTCTTTGCATTGGTTTGGGAGCCCCCTCCTCTTCATTAGGATCCACACACCCTCTTGGAATCGGGACGACCCTCCATTGAGCATTCCGTCTCTTTGGACTGGAAATCCCTTTTCCAAGCCTCCGTAAGTCCCCGCACCCGTGGATTCCCTCACGGACGCCGGGCAGGTTGTACCCTTTTGAAGTCCCGGATTAGTTGGCCATATACGTGGTGAGAGAGGGTTCCTAGTTGGCATTGGAGTTCAAACCATATTGAAACTAGGTTTCTCCCCCCCCCCCCCCCCCCCCTTGTGTGAATCATTCAAAACTTTGATAAAATCTTTAATTCACCAAGGTTCAAACAAATCAAATCAAGGTAACCATCTCTTTTGTGTGCTTCTTTGCATATTATTTTGAACTTTGATTGCATGATGGCTTACTATAAACAAGATAACATGTTTAATTCAATTCATGAGGATGCACAACCTAGCACTTCTTATAATCCTCATTTTCAACATGTTCAAAATTCTCACCATACTTTCAAAGGACCACGTCCTCACTCTTATGGTGTTGCCCGACCTTTGGGCAATGTCCAATCCAATGGTCCTCCAACTCAATTTCGAGCCACTATTCCCATTAAGCCCTCTCGTCCCAATGATGAGAAGGTCTCCCAGATTTTGCATGCATTAGGTCATCTTATCCCTCAACAGATCCAAGCCCTTAAGGCCGCCGTTGAGGGTACATCTCATGCATCTCCCTCCAATTCTACACGGGTGGCCCATCACCCACCTCCTCCTTCCAATCCTGATCGGGTGGCCCATCACCCACCTCCCTCTTCTATTTACGACCATCCACGGGTGGCCCATCACCCACTTCCCTCTTCCACTCATGTTCCTAATCGGGTAGCCCATTACCCATCTCCTTCTATTCACACTCCTCCTCGGGTGGTCCGACACCCGCCTCCTTCTATTCCTCCTCCATCACGGCCCCGAAGCCCATTTACTCCTTGCAATCCGGCCCGTCCGGGTTCTTTTACGGGTCATCCCGTCAACTCCCCTCCACGGCCTTTTTATGCGGCCCCTCCTCCTTCAAGGCCCTGTCAGCCCTCGGTTGTTCAAGTCACACCCCTCCAACAATCTCTGCTTGATAAGATTACTTTGATGGAGGAACAAATAAAGAGGGTCACGGCTCCTCCTACTCCGGTCAATCCTCTCCATGCCGCTTTGGACGAGATTACAAAGATGGAGAGAGAATGGAAAGACAGGAGGGATGATTACGGCGTCGGCGGTTCAAGTGAGCAAGAGCCGGCATTCGAAGAATCCGAGGCAGTATACGATGATGATGAAGCTCCGCAGGCACCCCTTCCGAGTTTCCTTAACTTTCCGCTTTCCCCATTTTCATTCGATGAACCCCCTGCTCAGGATGAAACCATCCCTGATCCAACCCCTATTTATGAGACTAATTGGTGTTACGATGATGGGTCGATACTTCAATCACCCACACCGGCACATTGTAAGTCTCCTCCTATCCATGACACCGCATACATTACACCTCCTCCAGTTACACCATTAACCTCCGCAACACTGGCCTCCCCCGAGCCTTCCACTATTAAACATCCACTCGTTAAGCCATCTACCTCCACACCATTAGCCTCCGTCGAACCCACCATTGAACCTTCCCCAATTAACCTCCCATTACCGCCACCTCGGCCTTCCATTATCCCTTTAAAACCCACTTTGCCCATTCCACCATTTAACCCTTTACCCTTACCCATGGCTAATCCTGAGCAGGATCCACCCCTTTTTGCACCCGAGCCAATCCCAACTGCTTCCGAGCAAAGGGAGAAACTCGGCGTGTTTGAACCTCCACTTCCACTCATCCTTTCTACAACACCTCCCATTACGCTTTCCATTATACCTCCACCATCCACGGAGCCTTCCGCCTCCGCCTCACCTCCCCTTGTTACTCGGAAGGGGAACGCTGCTATAAGTACTTGCGCCAAGGATGATCAAGAGCCGGGCAAGACAGATTTGGCCACGGCTATGCGATTCAAGATTCAAGAATTCATTTACCGGATGCCAATCCGGATTATTGTGCCAAGCATGGTCGCGGAGGCCAAGTCACCGCCATTGCTCAGAGAATGCCAAGCGTTGATGCCATCCAAGGGCCGGGCAGGGCACCCTTTGTTCCATCTTCCAAATCTTGATTCCATTCCTCCATACAAGGGGCGAATGCCCATTTTGTTCAACACTTCTTATACACCACAGTTAATGGGTAGCACAATGCTTCATGTTCCAACTTTCCAACTCCCTCACATCATTGATCCTTGCCTTCCAAGGGGGTTGTCATTCATTAGTGAAGCTTCTTCCATTGGGCCAATTGGCTATACTCTTTCACTGCCGTGGAGGGGCAGTTATCTTGGCGCTAAGGGGCCTTCCACTCTTTTATCTACCTTCCGCTCAATTCCATCCATATTCTTGTCTATCACATTTTCTTCATGGGCCACTCCCAGGGGAAAGAGGAGGACCTCTCCCTCTCACCCTTCATATTCTTCTTGTTTTCCGTCTTCTTTCGTGCATTCATTCTATTCACTGCATTCATTGCATCCATCGCATTGCATTCGCATACATTTGCACCTCCCGCTTCCCGGGTTTCCAAACCCGTATCTTCCCCGCCTTCCGGCACCTCCGGATATTCCGCACTTCCCATCTTATTCATCTTCAGCTTTTTATCCACTATCCCTGGGGCATCGCGTCCCTTTTCCTGCTATCTCCCTGGAACCTCCAGGAATTTTATCCCTCCTCTTTGGGCATCTCGCCCTTTCTGATTCTATTCCTCCGGAACCTCCGGACTTTTCCCTCGGGCATCGCGCCCCTTTCCATTCTCCGGAACCTCCGGACCTTTCTCTCGGGCATCGCGCCCCATTCCACCTTCCTCCTCCGGAACCTCCGGATTTTCCCCTTGGGCATCGCGCCCCTTCTCATTTGCTACCTCCGGGACCTCCGGATTTTCCTCCTGATCCTCCTTCATTCCTCTCTCTTGGGTATCGCGCCCCTTTCTATATTCTTCCTCCGGAACCTCCGGATTCTCCACCTGATTGTCTCCATCTTTTCCCCGGGCATCGTGCCCCTTTCCATTTGCTTCCTCCGGAACCTCCGGACTTTCCCTTTGGGCACGACGCCCCTCTCCACCTTTTTTATTTGCTTCCTCCGGAACCTCCGGACTTTTCCCTCGGGCACGACGCCCCTTTCCACCTTCTCCTTCCTGATTTCATTCCTCCGGAACCTCCGGATTTTTCCCTCCTCCCTGGGCATCGCGTCCCTCGGCATTTGCTTCCTCCGGAACCTCCGGACCCTCCATCTTTCTTCCGATTCATCTTTCTAATCTTCCTGAACATCGCATCCTTCATTTTTTTCTTCCTTTTCCATCATCTTTTTCCCTATTTCTCCCCAGGGCATCGCATCCCTTCTTTCAATATTCCTCCGGAGCCTTCGGATTTTTCCTCTCATGATTCTCCTCTGCCTCCGGACCCTCCGGATCCGCCTCTTTCCATTTACCAATTTCTTCTTCTGATTCCTCCTAATTCTGGGTCTGACCCAACTTCTTCCACATCCACTGCCTTGGGCATCTGCCCTTTCTCCCATTGCTTTCGAGGCTTTAGTCCTCATTCCTCCTTCTAATTCTCCTCTCCTTCTGTAGACTGTTCCATGTGATCAGGGTCTCCGCGCCTTAGTGAGGGAGTTCTAGCCCTCGCCTCTTTTCCTTTTTTCTCTTATTTCGTCTGAGTCTGGTCTTGGCACCACTCCTTCTTGTTAAGCCACTTTCAATCCTTTGCTTCCAATCCTTTATCTGCCTAAGATGACTATCCCACGATGATCAACCTCTCGCGGCAGCTGCTTTAACAAAGGTTGCAAGGTAATATATTGACGTAAGTATGCATTTATATGATATCATTATCTCATTACTTCACGCATGATTTTCAAAATGAAGTGCTTCCTAACAAGATTAAGAGTGGTGTTTTAGATCTTTATCTTAGGCTTTTGTTAAATTAAATCATTGTTAAAAAGAGTCTTTAGGCTTGCTTATGCAGCACCTTGGTTAATAAGAACCCCGCGCTGGGAATTCAACATTCTCTCCCTGCTTGTTAAGATTAACCCTTAGCTGGGCACCGCACACACTTCACGGCGTCTTTAGCCGGCTCCTTTGGTTAAACACCGTTGCTACCTTGGCCATGCCATGAGTATATCTGAAAGTCTTTTCTCTTCTTTACTCGGCCACGTGCAGGGGCAAGAGGTTGACGGATGAGATGACCAACCTAGGTAATCCCCAATACGAGAGGAGTCTCAAATAGGGGCAGTCTTGACCCAAACTAAATATGAATTTCATGATATACATCTCGCCAAAAGGGCTATTATGAAAATCAAGTCAGAATTTCGATAAAAGCAAGATTGTGAATTATGGCATGACAAGAGTGGCAAAGTCCCCGCAGGGAAAACCTTGGTTGTATGCATGTCAAGGGTAAAAAGCAAAGGCACAAAGCCCCGGCGCAACAGACTACCTCTTTGAGGGTTAACACCTTGGAAAGAATTCAAGTCCCGATATCTCCCATCCTGCACAAAGCTTATCTCCAATTGTTCTTCTCTTCTCCCTCCAAGACCGAATGTTTCTCAGGTATGGCCTTGGTAGGGGCACCGTTGATCAAAGACGGTCGGTTATAGGGCGCCACCTTTCAATGCACGCCCAGCTTTGGGCAATTTTTAGCAAAAGGGGAAGGAACAAGGGCCCCTAGCCAGTGGTTTAAGACACCCTTTTGATGCTGCTTTAGCAATGTCTAACCAAAATCAAACAAAAAATTGAATATTTATTAATCAAAATTCATAAAAAATTGAATATCTTTTTCAAAACTTCACAAAAGATTGAATATATTTTCTAAAAATCTCCATAAAAATTCAAATATTTCCAAAATTCATAAAAACTTGCATATTCCAAAACTCATAAAAATTTGCATATTTCCAAAATCCAAAAATTTGCATTGTATTTTCTGATGGTGTTTTGCAGGAACAGCTTTGCAAGGACCAAAAGCATGGGATGGGTCCTCTCTCTACTTATTGCTATCAATCTATTGATTCTTCCCAATATTCTCATGACATGCCACCCAGGGGCATCATTTCCCTATATCATTCTGATTATCATATCTCATGATTATTCATCTCTAAATCTTTCAATCAACTCCTGCTCGTTTCATCTGATTACTCCGCCGATGGGCATTATCAGATCCTGATTATTTAACTCTAAAACTTGATTAGCCAGATTGTCATCCTCATGACAAACAACAAATAATGATGCTTTGCTATGCCATGATTTGACTTATGCTGTTCATGATATATGCTATGATTGGTTGCTTTGATTCATGCTATGCATGCTATGATTAAATGTCTTATTCATTGCTTGTTATATCTTGGCTAATGAATTTTTGAGCGTAGGATAAGAAGCTCTTGGTCCCGCCGGCAGGGCATCATCACTCAAAGTCCCACGGTGCTTGCAGCTCATTTCTCAGTTCCCATGCTTATTGCCCCACCATCTCCTGTATGCATTTTACTATAGGTTACATATGCTACTAGATTATATCAAGGACCTTGTGGCTTTGGTAAATCTGGAATTTGAGTTCCCCTTCATCAAAAACGATGACGATTCCAGAGGCATCTTAGTCATACGGATAGGCCGTTGAGCCGTCCGAGACTGGGGACGATGGTTCCTTTTTATGAGTTGGTGCGTGGATAAACGGGCTTCGGCTTAGTATCAGCTCGTGAAATCGGTTTCTTGACCCAGTCTGGGCAGTTTAACAATATTATCCTTGATTATATTATATTTTCATTTGTTATTTTCCCTTTAGCCCAACATGCATTCATATAGGAATTTGAAACAATTATTGAAAAATCATTCTGATAAACTTCTTTGAGGGTTGAAGTTGATCTTAATCTTTCTCGATATGAGATTTTCATTGTCGAATTGGATCCTCAGTTCGTTTTATCGCTGTTTTGGATCTTTTCTCGAAAGCTCCTTGTTTGGATTTTTATCATCTTATTTCAATCCTTTCCTTTGATCCACCTTGGCTGCAGCACGTCCACATTGGCTGGTAACCGCTCTCCAATGGTGAAACTTACAGGTTTGTGACCTGGGGTACTTCCACCGCGCTGGAAGTTGATCATTTATTTTATCTCCTTCGTGCACCGCGTGCACACTCCCCCTTTTATCCAAACATCGTTGATTTCATTGAATTTCTCGAGATTACTTCATCTCGAGCTTTTGATTTGATTCTCATCACGTGATGTTGATTGCGTATCTCATCACACCTTGGCATCTACTTTTCAGTTTGCTACGCTCCCTTGCAAAGCAGACGCCAAGGCGGAGTAGCTGTAGACACGCCAAAATTGACATTACTTTGAGTATTTCTCATATTGCCTTGTAATGCCCCATTTGACCCTCAAATTAGCTTATTTGAGTGTTTTTCCATTTTTCATGGATTTTCTCCCCTTTCCCTTTTTTTTAAAATTAACGTCCTGGAGAGGGGCGTGTTTTTAAAACGCGGCCTGATCCAGGGCGTGTCTCCCCATTTTATCTATTTCTCCCCATTTTACCTATTTTATAAATTCGTGACCTGGTGAAGGGCGTGTTTTAAAACACGACCTGACCTGGGGCGTTTCTTGATGAAAGGACGCCCTGAGATGAGGGCGTCAATTCCCGGCATTATCCAATTTTCGAAAAAGAATAAATGTTTTGAAAAAATGTTAATTAACGCCCTTCTTTGGGGCGTGTTTCAATTAACGCCTCTCTAGGAGGCGTGTTTCAGAATTTTCAAATAAAAGAAATATTTATTTCCAAAATTGATCTGGGAGTTGACGCCCTTGGCCAGGTCGTGTTTTGAATTAACGCCCTATGGTAGGTCGTCAATTCTTGAATTGACGCCCTGACCAAGGGCGTGTTTCATCTTCTGACTTCGCAGCCCTTTCCCCAGAGAGTCCTTACTTCGTTAGACTCCTACCTTGATTGGGGCTCTTGCCCATTCCTATCCTTTCCCCCCTTGGACTCTTGCCTTCTCTTCATCCAATTCTATTTAATAGGGCCGATGGGCTCTGTTGTGAGGTTGGATTTCCTCTTTTTCCTCCCCCCGCTGATTCTTCTGTTTTTTCTTCTTTTTCTTCTTCTTTTCTTCTTCTGCCGTCTTCTTCCTCTTCTTATTCTTCTTCCCCGTTTTCTTCTTCTGTCTCCTTCTTCTTCTTCTGTCTCCTTCTTCTTTTTCTCCTTCTGTCTTTTCTTCTTCTGTCTTTCTTCTTCTTCTTTTCTTTTTACAGGAACCAAAGGTAGAAGGGGCTTTGACTAAGGAGGATTTCCAACGTTCAACATCTTCATCCCTTGGGAGGCTTCCACCCATCGAGCATTCAAGCCAAAGGAGCCACCAAACAAGATTTTTCTATCTTATCTCCCCTTATTTGTATTTTTCATTAGTTCATAATACATGCATCATGTTTCATTGCTATATTGATTTTTCTCAACCATCATATTGAGATCTCCCCATAGTGCAACTCTTGCACTCTTTCCCCTTAATTTTTTATTCTTATCTTCATGCATTCATCATATCTCCTCACACCCTCTTTGCATAGGGGTTTAAGGGCCACCACCCTTAAGGTGTGTTTTTCACCATATTTTCATGCTCATACTTTTATTTAGAATTTGATGCTACACACCATATTCTAATCCATATTTTTTAGTAGTGTTTGTCTTTTTTTTGCAAGGGTAATAGTTGACACCCGGAAAATGAACAAGGGTGGAAGCATAATTGAAAAGAAGATCTGACCAACAGTGAAAGACTAATGATGAAGCTTATCAACCTTTCACCCGGCTAAAGCCCTTGTCGGCCAAAGCTGATGCCCGGTGCCAATGTCACTCAGACGGCAGCACTGATAAAGCGGCAGTCACTCGACTAATGAGATCTTCCAGCCCCTTAAGAAGAGCTATACTACTGCTTCGTCCAAGAAGTCACAGACGATATGTCAGGGTAAGTCAGATGTCGGCTTACTGACGGAAGTAATATGAGATAAAGATGAAGCCAGCACCGGCAGATGAAGATGATAAAGGCTCCTGAGAAAATAGAGCAGAAGAAGAATCATCTACACAGATTATACACCCGGCTGAGGTCTCCCCAGACTAAAGCTGATGTCCGAGCTCGTCACCATTAGAGTGACGATATTGATAAGATGATACCCGGCTTTGTCACCGTTCAGATGACAATCCTGATAAAACCCCTGTCTACGGACTGATGAAACCCCTGTCTACGGACTGATGAAATCCCTGTCTATGGACTGATAAATCCCTGTCTATGGACTGATAAAACCCTGTCTGCGGACTGATGAAACCCCTGTCTACGGACTGATAAAACCCTGTCTGCGAACTGATGGAGATTGCAATCGCGATTTCAATACAAGATATTTCATAGATGATAGACCCTTTGGGATGATGATACATTTAAAGAAACCCCAAGTGGGCCTATATGAAGGTGGCGCCGAAAGCCCATGTCGAAACCCAGATAATGGCGCCGAGAGATCAAATTTGAGCGCGCCGGGAAGCCTGCCTCAAGCGCGCCGTGAAGATGCCTGCCGAGAAGGAAAAGGGAAAAGGGTTATAAAACCCCCTCCCTTCGAAGAGAGAAGCAGCGAGATAGCAAGAAAGAGGATAGACAGAAAAGAAAAGAAGAAAGAGACGAAGAAGAAAAGAGCGAACAGATAGCCAGAAAGAGAAAGAGAAAGGAAAAGAGAGGGAGAGAGTCTCCGTCGAAAGAAGAAGCAGAAGAAAGGAAAGAAGAAGGGCTCCAGGTGGGCTGATAGGGGGAGGGAGAGGAGTCAATGCTCCACCCTTCCCCCCATGTTCGATGTTTCTTTTTTCTTCTTTTTACTGATTCTCCGTATGTAATAGTCGAAGTCTTGATGTTTAGATTATTCATACGATTCTTTCCCTGTTCCTCCCCTCTATGTTTCTCGATGTAAATGATGGTGAGATGAAATAAATGCAACGGCCGTGATGGATTTTAGGCAATACTACCTTCTTTTGTCTCCATATGTATGCATACTGTTTGTATGAATGCCCCATGGGCGAAATGACTCAGGCTTCGGAGTCAGGTCTGTTCTTCGAATGGGGATGAAGGTAGAACCCCCACCATTGTTCAATGGGTTGCTGGGTTCTATTCTCTTCCCTCTTCCCGCTTCAATAGCATGCCCTCCGTATGTATTTGAGTCTGTTCCTCAAGCCCCTTGTGCTGTCCGGGAACCAGAGACATCAATCTCTTGGTTCCCTGGCCCGCCGGCTATAAATGATGCATTTGAACCCGTAGACGAATGCTACCCTGGATCCTCATTCCAATCGTTGAATGATTAGGGTCTGAGGTCTCAGCATCAAGGGTTCTCTCATTACAGATCTGTTTCCCGGATGATACCATGCTAGTCCGGGGGATCAGAGACAGCCATCTCTTGACTCCCCCAGACGTCTGGCAGTATACAGATAAAGGCCGAATGCTACCCTGGATCCCCATTCCAATCGTTGAATGATTAGGGTCTGAGGTCTCAGCATCAAGGGTTCTCTCGTTGCAGATCTGCTTCCCAGATGATACCATGCTAGTCCGGGGGATCAGAGACAGCCATCTCTTGACTCCCCCAGACGTCTGGCAGTATACAGATAAAGGCTACTCAGCCCCGTTGATGGTCTCTCCTCCTCCTGATGATCTGGCCTCTCAGATCCCTTGGCATCCTTCCAGCAGAGGTGTTCGTGAAATCTCCTCATACTCCCCCGATTCGGCCTCGATCTGAGCCATAAAACCCAGAAATCCCAAAAACAGAGCATCGTTTTTGAGCTCTGAAACCCTGAAATCCTTCTGTATATTCATCTTCTCGGTGTGCGAGTTTCCCCGCCGAGAACCATAAGGCCGAGAGGCCTTCCCCTCCTTTCAGCTAAACGACAAGTCCTTTTGTGAAGCACCCACAGCCCACAGCCTCCCGGCGCTAGGCTCCCGGCGCGGCCATGAGCGCGCCGGGAAGCCTTGTGCCGAGAGCTCCCTCCATCCACCAAATGCCCAGGCCGAGAGCCCCCCTTGGCCAACCAAATGTCTAGGCCGAGACCCCCCCCCCTTTTTGGCCAATCAAAGGACCGCGCCGAGAAGCCCCTTTCATCCACCAAATGTCCATGCCGAGAGCCCCCTTGGCCAACCAAGGAGCCACGCCGAGAACCCCCCCTTGGCCAGCCAGTAAGCCACGCCGAGAGCCCCCTTGGCCAATCAAAAAGCCACACCGAGAGCTCCCCTTGGCCAACCAGTAAGCCATGCCGAGACCCCTCTTCTTGGCCCAATGAAGCCCAGTCAGGGGACTTTCTCCCCACTGCCATGAGACCGTCATGAATGATCTGAGAAGATACAGTAATGGGGAGGACCTCCCTCCCCTACAGCCCTCATTCCCGATCCGGATTCCACCCTTATGAACCTAAAGGGCCATGTCGTTACATGCGTTCTGAAGGGTTTCAAGGGGATATTGACCGATGAAATAGAGGCAAGCGATGTCCTGGGGCCCGGTGCCCATCCTCATTCGGTTGTCATCCCGGCATTCCGTGGGTGATGACCTATCTTCTCTTGGCACAATCCAAGTCAAGGGGACATGTTGCCGAAATTCACACACACCTGGCCAGGTCACTGTGATATTATCTCTCAACCCCGTCGGCCCACGGAGTCATGCCTTTGTATGCCCTCCGATGGTCCCCTCGAAGGGGGGATATAAACGTGCTACCGCACCCATATGGGGCGTGCCATGGCATGTCGGTCCCTATTCGGACTCCGGGTCAATTATGCCCGATCCTTTACGGTTCCCACTTTGCCACTGCATGGGTGGTTTCCTATTCCCCACTTGACATCATCCAAGATGGTGGGAATATGCCGTCGGATTTGTCCCCGTAATTAACAAGCCCCTGCTTTGCCCGAATACATTTAACGTCTTGCAAACAGATGAATTTTGTCTCCTTTGAGCATACGGCTTTACCGCTGTCTTCCTCCTACCTCTAGCGTTTAATCAAGGGTTGTCTTCCTTAGGGAGAACGTAATTAACGTCATAGCGTTCAGGGTATGACGGACTTCTAGTCCAGACACGATCATTCACAATCGACTGACCATGTCAGATCGAGCGCACAATAAAATTGTCACTTCGGTGACTGGCACGCCAATGAACCAATAAATAGATAAACCAATAAATCAATAAACAACCAATCAACCCAATAAACCAAATTAAATAAATAAACAAAGACATCATATCCTCATCCACACACACGGATGACGATGACGAAAAAATCCGCGTCCACAAGTCTGGCACGCCCGATGGGACCGAGTCTCCCTTCATCTTTACGCTAAGGTAGGAGGCCCAGCGGGCCCCCCTCAAATTTCTGATTCCGTGTGTTTCCAGGAAACTACGATGACAACACAAATCGCGTATGTATGCTTCGACAAGCAACCGGTGGACATGCACGTCCAGGAGGGGTACCTGGCGGTACCACTGGCGTTCGGTTCGTTTCCCCCAACTGTCGGGCTGCCCAACTGCTTGGGCGTTGTCTACACCGACCTTCTACAGGTCGATAACGAGGAGCAAGGCACTGCTGCAAACGCCCCAGTGGAGGCCGCTGATCGCAAGGATGGCTTACTGAAGAAAACGGCCCCCACGGCCGTCGCCTGCTACGTTCATCATGTCCAGAAAAGGGACATGGTCCCCACTGCTGCCCAGAAGGGGAAGAAAACCAACCGGAGGGGCCGGTCTACTGCTGTTGATCGTCGCCTTTCCAATTCTGGAAAGACGATAATGATGGGTGCTATTAGGGCGAACCTCGATGGTCGCCCCAGGGGAGTCCGGTCGGACAGAATCGTCCCGACCATCCCAACTGACAACAAGTTCCAGGTTTTGGCCTCTAGGAGGGCCAACTGGGAAGCTGCTGAAAAGAAGCCGCTGGCGCCCAAGCCAGCAAAATACAAACAGGTCTGGCGACCGAAGAGGATCCAAAGCTGGGCCCCAGCTGAAGACAGAGAGAACCTCACTGATATCACTGTTGCCCGCCTCAGAGCAGGGGGCAGAAGGGAGATGAAGAAAGATGAAAGAAATGCTACTGCTGTCTACCCCAGGACCCGGGGGAAGAGAGATGAGATTGAGGGTCAAGAAAGAAATATGATTGTTGTTCGTCCCATGATGAGGGGCGGAAGATATGAGACCAGGGAAAACTTCACCAACACCCATCCCATAGCCAGGGGCAAGAGATGGGAAGAGAAGAGCTACAATGCTGCTGCCAACCGCTGCCAAGTTGGCGATATGAGAAGAAGTGAACCAGTCACTATGCTTACTGCAAGAAGATCAGGAGCCTGTGCCAGACAGGCTGATATCTTCAAATATCCCAGGGCCGAACATCTGAATGCTCGGGTGACAAGACTAGCCCGGCAGCAAAAGGGCCAGGACAGACTGATGCTCCGACCTGAGCCGAAAAGGCGCGACCCAGAGGAGACTAAGCAAGTAGTCCAAGACTACTTCCACTACCTAGGGAGCTCTGCCCTAGGCCAGCGAAGACTGTCCCGTGCCTTGGGCACCAGGGATGATGAAGAAGAAGAAACCTTCCAAGAAATGATGGTCGAAGCCTCTTCCTCCGATTCAAATGACTATGAAGAAGGCCCCAGGGTCGGATATAATGAAGAAGACCTGTACGAGGAAGAAGCCAAAGAAAGAATATCGGTCTTTGACCGGCTCAGATATCCTAGCCAAATAAAAAGAAAGGTCTACAGGCAGAAAGGAAAGATGCAAATCTTCGCCTGCAATATGGCTGGACTGGCCAGGGGGCAAGATATACTACCAACTCAGCCAGAGGAATTGCTCAGGCTGGCAACTAGACCTGGTCCTGTCACAAGAAGAGGCTAGGCAGCAAAAGATAAAATCAAAATTGATGATGAAGCCCGCAAGGTTACCATTATGACAGTTAATGTGGTAACAGCGGAAGATGGAGATAACCCCTTCGTTGATGATGCTGAAGGGACTTCTGAAGATATACAAATTCCATCAACCATGGATCCCATGATCCAGATGATGTTCAGAAGATACCAACAGGAGATCAATGCTCTCCGAAGACAGCTCAATGAGAGACAGGAAGCTACATCAGTCTCGAAGCAAGCTGAACCTGCGGGGCAGACATCTAGCTCCACAGAAACAACTATCCTGGCTAATCCTCTCTTAGCTGATAAGGGCAAAGCACCAAGTCAACCTGTTCCACAGCAAACTGTAGCACAGCCCTCTGTGTCTCAGACACAGCCTACCGCGCCCATCTTGCGCGCCACTGTGATGACAACTCCTCACAGCCAGCAACAAGCTCACTTCTTCCCAGAAGAGATAGATCCAGCTGTAGCTCACGAGCAGATGATTGAAAGAATTGTGGAAATGAAGCTGTCAGAAAAGACTGGTGGTGATGCGGGTACTTATGATGTGTACAAGGTACCGTATCCTCCCCAGTATGCTGCCAAAAGACTACCTCCAGGCGTCAGCAAGCCGCCAAAGTTTGAGAAATTCAATGGCCAGGGCTCCCCCAGAGAGCATATAGCCTACTATACTACCATCATGGGCGACCTAGCAGTCGATGAAGCCTATCTGCTCAAGTTCTTTGGCTCGTCCCTCACTGGGTTGGCCTTTGAATGGTATTCAAGCTTGTCAGCAGGATCAGTGGTTGATTGGCCCGATATGCAAAGAAAATTCCGCGACAGGTTTCATGTCACGGAGAGGGAAATCACAATAGCAGAACTGTATGCTACTAGGTAGAAACAGGATGAAACTGCACTGGAGTACATCAAAAGATGGAGAAATCTAGCCATGAGATGCAGAAGACCTCCTCATCAGGAGGATGCAGTGCAGATATGCAAGCAGAACCTCAGGAGGGAAGTACTAGAAAAAATGATCGGTGCAGATGTCAAAACATTTGACCGACTGAACAATATAGTGGCGGAGGTCGAGGCGTTCTTGTCCAAACGTCCGACCGTCAATGCTCCCGCCATGCCAAAAGGTAAATCCAATGATCGGCGGCCGTCACACTCTGAGGCCAACACCGTCGATTTTAAAACCTTTGAGCAACAAAAAGGGAAGAAAGG
This sequence comes from Amorphophallus konjac, assembly GCA_022559845.1. Lineage (NCBI taxonomy): Eukaryota > Viridiplantae > Streptophyta > Magnoliopsida > Alismatales > Araceae > Amorphophallus > Amorphophallus konjac. The sequence goes on from CM040123.1 coordinate 1,662,829, forward strand.
GGCAGATGAAGCTCCCCCGATGGCAGATACAGCAGAAAGAAGAGACAAAGTCTCTCTGAGGGACAGGATGAGAAGGGCTTACTCTTTTCCCAAGGATAAGACTGCAGCATTATTTAACTGGGCATATAAGTTCAATAAGGTAACATTGCCTGAACCGAAGAAGCCCGAAGATGCAGAAAAGAAAGATGATCCGATGTTCTGTCCATTTCACCGGGTGTTGGGGCACCCAATTGAGGACTGTTATGTCTTCAAAGATATCATGGAAGGAATGGTCAAGAAGGGTGAACTGCAGCTGGGAGATTACCAGGTGAAGCCTCCTCGGCCACATGAGCTTCCGCCCTGGAGGGTGGCCGCTAACATGATCTCAATCTATCAACAGCTGCCTAAGGAAGCCATTGAAGAATGCACCAGGCACACCTATGAAGCCAGCCTCCTCACCCCATTAAGAGATCAGGAAGGATGGCAGACGGTACCCACAAAAAGCAGAAAGAAGACTCCCGCAGCTAAAACCAACGGAGCAGTTATCCGGGGTGTCACCCCAAGGCCTGAGTCGCCTCCAATAAAGCCAATATGGCCTGCAGTTGAGACCGGACCAGTCATCCGGATCCATACTCGCAACCGGAGGAGACAAACTCCCCTCCCTGCACATAAAGAAGAAAGTCCTGCGACCAGGCGTCTGCAGCAATATATTAATGAGCTTGATGAGTATGAGCAGAAAAAGCCGAAACACCTGTTGGTGAAAGACTGTATACTCTGGGAGCAGCTCGAAGAATTGAAAATTGAAGAGCAGCCGGAAGCAGAACAAAGAAAAGATAAGACTGAGTCCTTCTGGGGGCAGGAACTAGCAAAGCCAACTTCCCAGAAAAAGAAGAGACGGCCTAAGGCCAAAAAGGGAAAGAAGGTCACGACAGTACAATGCAATACTCTGTCGGTACTCTTTTCCCTGCCCGGGGAGGATGATGAACAAGAAGCATCAGATGTCCCGCTAGAAGCCAATCATGCTGAGGCCTCTACCTCAGCCCATGCAACACGTTCTGGGAGAAAATGGGGGCGTCCGCCACCAGCTAACCATAATATTATGTTCAGAGGGGAGCAACCCTATCAAATCCCAAAACCAGAGGTGCGCGGTGTCCAGGTTCCTCCCCCTGCCAGCTTGTACCAAGGAAAAGATAAAGCAGAAGGAGCCCCTTCATTCCTGGAGTTCCTGTCCAGCTTAGAAAACGAGCAGCCGTCTCATACTGCTCCAGCTAAAAGCAATAAGTGCCAGCAGACAGCAGTCGGAAAGCAGAAACAGCATGAAGAAAATGAGGAAAATAGCCCTCTAGCAAAACCAAGGGCAGTCATTACAGAAGAAGCCCTCCGGGAGACCGATGAAGAAAATGAAACTGGGACTGGGCAGCAAAGGCCACAGGCACCACACGAACCTCCAAGACCCCGGTGGGCAGAGGAGATGAGGCTGTCTAATGTTCGGGTTGGCAGTCGAATCATGAAAATGTTGAAGAAGCTCCCCACCAGATTCTCCATCTGGGAGATACTCTCTCTGAGTGAAGAGGCCCGCCAAGCAATTGTGGATGCCCTGCAGTCGCCAGCACAATGTGAAGCACTCTTGGCAGAAGTGAATGCTGGGCCATCAGTCACATTCACAGAAGATGATATGCTGATCCCAAATGCCAGTCACAACAGACCGTTGTATATGAGGGGCTCCATGAACTGTCAGTCGCTGAGCAGGATACTGATAGATCCCGGGGCTGCTGTAAATATTCTCCCGTATCGCATCTATCAGAAATACTACTTTGATATGCAGCTTACCAAGGTCAGAGACATGAAGATTGCTGGGTTCAACCAGAAATGTGAAACACCTCTCGGGGTGGCTGATTTCAACCTCACATTGGGCGACCTCACTACCGTGGTACGATTCTATGTGATCGACTCCAACACCACGTATAAGGCCCTGTTGGGGAGACCGTGGCTGCATGAATACCAGATAGTGCCGTCCACGCTACACCAATGCATAAAATACTGCCATGAAGGAAAGGAAGAAAGGGTGTTTGCAGACTTACATCCCTTTGAAGTGTTCGAGTGCCATATGCTCGATGCATCCTACTACACCAAGGTGTCACAAAAGGATGAAAAGAAAGAGGCTGTAATTAGCCAGAAGAAGCCAGCGACGAAGGCAAAAGCTTGGTCTCCACCGCCACCCAGGGGCTATGTTGAAAAGCATGAAGTAGCTCACATCTCTTATGCTGATGATTTTGCTCGGATCACCCCTCCTAGCATCCATCCAGATAGCACTGATCAAGAAATGAAAGAAAGGTGCATACAGGTGAAGGTCCCACGAGGTTTAATCAAACCCGTCGCCAGCCTAGAATACCAAACAGTGCTGCCACTGAAGACTATGGAAATCCCTCGCTTCTGCGAGCCACCTACCATATTCTACACCGGGGAGGCAGTCGAAGAAGATGATCAAGACTGCATGGTCCCTGAAGAAGCCGCAAACCAGATGGTGCCGATTACAGGCCTGGAGTATACTACCCAGCGGGTTTCGCAGATGTTCTCCAAGATGCAAATGCCATCACTACAATCTGCAGCCCAGAAGAAAGCATTCAGGGAGCTATGGGATCCGCCTCGAGATAATAAGGAACTGAGGAAGATCACACAGCATCTGGGATTGGGTTATACCCTTCAAGAATATTATGAAGCCGAGGTGGATGTCATCTCTACCTTCTACCAGCATGGAGACTCCCCTGGGTTAGGATATGATCAATATCCCTTTGAGGATGAAGAGATTATGTATCAAACCATAACAGACAATGAAGCCCAAGATGACCAGCCAGAAGCAGGGATGTCTGATAAAACTAAGAGGGGTCGGTGCTGGAAGGACCCGTCCTGCAAGGAGGATCTATTCCAGGCCGAAGCACAATTTGATACGGGAACTCCGGATGAAGACCAGATGGCCAAAGAACTGAGAGAATGCCTGGAATTTGAGCGCATTCTGGAAGAAGTCCGGGCTCTACAGAAAGATGACCTTTCAGGGGAGCCTGCAACAGAAAGATCCCTAAGAGCGGAAGATTCCACTTTTGAATTCTCTTCTGAACCAGTCTCGTCCTCGGGGCAGACTGAACAGAATCCGATGGTATCGGCCTTATATGATAAGCCGACATCCGCTGATGAGCAGGATGACGATACAGAAGAACATGAAACTGAAGAGAATTATATCCCGGGAGGCTTTATTGATTTGCAAGAAGCCCCACCCGAAGTTGAGGACGGAGGCCAGGCCACCGTCGATGAGCTGATAGAAGTGAATCTGGGGTCAGCGGATGAGCCAAAGCCGACATTCCTCAGTGCACTGCTAGAACCAGCTGCCAGAGAACAGTACATACAGTTTCTGAAAGAGTTCCGAGACTACTTTGCATGGACATATGATGAGATGTCGGGACTGAGCTCTGATGTGGCACAGCACCGATTGGCGATAAACCCGGGGGCAAGCCCTGTAAAGCAGCCTTCAAGGAGAATGCGTCCGGAACTGATAAATCAGATCAACAAAGAAGTCGACAAGCTGATCAATGTGGGCTTTGTTGAAGAGAACCAATATACTACATGGCTGGCCAATATAGTGCCCGTGAAGAAGAAAAATGGGCAGATCAGAATATGTGTAGATTTCAAGGACCTGAATAATGCTTGCCCGAAGGATGATTTCCCAGTGCCAATCACTGAAGTAATGATCGATGCAACCACTGGCCATGAAGCCCTGTCATTCATGGATGGGTCATCCGGATATAACCAGATCTGGATCGCTGAAGAAGACAGAGTGCACACTGCATTCCGCACTCCGAAGGGGATATTCCACTATAAAAGGATGCCGTTCGGCCTCAAGAATGCCGGCGCTACTTACCAAAGAGCTATGACAAAGATCTTTGATGATTTGCTCTTCAAAAAGGTAGAGTGCTACATTGATGACCTGGTGGTGAAAACCAGCAGAAAAGAAGACCATTTGCAGGATCTGAGAGTAGTGTTCCAGAGGCTGCGCAAATATGAGCTCAAAATGAATCCTATGAAATGTGCCTTCGGCGTGTCCAGTGGAAAATTCCTTGGGTTCATTGTCCGTCATAGGGGCATTGAGATTGACCCATCCAAGATTAAAGCTATCCAGGAGCTCCCTCCACCAAGGAATCTCCACGAGCTGAGATCTTTACAAGGGCGTTTGGCCTACATCCGACGATTCATATCAAATCTATCAGGGAAATGCCACCCTTTTCACAAGCTCATGATGAAAGATGTGCCGTTCCTCTGGGACGATGGCTGTCAGGAGGCCTTTGAGAAGCTGAAAGAATATCTCAAAACCCCTCCAGTGCTGGGGGCACCTATTAAGGGCAAACCCCTGATACTGTACATTGCAGCCACACACTGTTCCCTGGGGGCAATGCTAGCACAGATAAATGAAGAAGGCAAAGAGCAGGCTCTATACTACCTGAGTAGGAGGCTGATCAGAACAGAAGAAAGCTACAGCTATATAGAAAAGACATGCTTGGCACTAGTCTTTTCCGTTAAAAAGCTCCGGCACTACATGCTGTCACATGAAATCAGATTGATATCTACAGCAGATCCACTCAAATACATACTGACTCAACCAGTACTGAAAGGCCGGTTGGGCAAATGGGCAGTAATTCTGATGGAATTCGATATCACATATATACCCCAGAGGGCAATAAAGGGACAGGCTGTGGCCGATTTCTTCGCAGAACATCATGTGCCAGAGAATGATATGTTGGGGACTGAGTTACCCGATGATGAGACACTAGAAGCCTGCCAAGCTCAGTCAATTATGTGGCAGCTATTCTTTGACGGAGCATCTAGAACAGAGACGGACTCCGATGGAAAAATCAGAATACGGGCCGGAGCCGGTATTGTGCTGAAATCGCCGAAGGGGAGGTTGTGCATACTTCCTGTTCTATAAACAAGCCCTGCACTAATAATGAAGCCGAGTATGAAGCTCTGATAATCGGACTGCATATCAGCCTCAACATGGGTATCCAGATGCTTCAGGTATTCGGGGATTCAATGTTGATAATAAAGCAAATCCAAGGTGAGTTCGAAGTGCGAAAGCCGGAGTTGAACCCCTACCACCAAAAAGCTGTGCGCCTCATGGCGAAATTCTATCATATTGAGCTCAAGCATGTGGGCCGTGCACATAATGCCCAGGCTGATGCATTGGCAAAGCTAGCCAGCTCAATAGCAGTCCCACCAGATGAGACACTGAACATTGTTGTCATAAATCGGCGGCAAGTCCCCAGCATGCTAGAAGGCTGCCCCGAAGAAAATGAAGTCACCACGATCAGTACAGAACATGCATCTGATTGGAGACAACTCCTGCTACAATGGTTTTTACACCAACAGCTGCCGCAGAAAAGAGAAGAAAAGATGAAACTCTTGCGAATCAAAGATTCTTATGAATTCAGGAATGTGACTCTGTTCCGAATAATGGCAGATGCACGCAAGAAGATTCTGCTCCGCTGCCTATCCACTGAGGAAGCTTGGCAAGCGATGAAAGAAGTACATGCTGGGACAGCAGGTGCCCACCAGGCCGGCCCCAAGATGAAGATAGAAATCAAGAAGCTGGGCTACTATTGGCCCACTATGTTTGAAGACTGCTGCACATTCGCAAAGTCATGCCAGAAGTGTCAGGAGCATGCTGTTATGCCTAGAAGGCCACCTACGATTCTGCACCCTACAGTCCCTAGCTGGCCGTTTGCACAATGGGGAACTGATGTAGTCGGTCCACTACCGACTTCCTCGGCCGGGCATGAGTATATACTGGCCATAACAGATTACTTCTCCCGATGGGCAGAGGCTATAGCACTAAGAGAAGTTACTGGTGAGTTGGTCGCTAGATTCATCAAGCAAAACATCATCTTCCGGTTTGGGATCCCCAGCCGAATAATATCTGACAATGGGAGTCATTTCAGAAATCAGAAAGTCTATCGGCTTGCCGAGAAATATAAGATCGAATGGAGGACTTCCACTCCTTACAATCCACAGGCAAATGGATTGGCAGAAGCTTTCAATAAGACTTTGTGCACCCTGCTGGCCAAAGTCGTCAGTGCCAATAAGAAGGATTGGGAAGAAAAGATGTATGAAGCTCTGTGGGCGTATCGCACCGTCTTCAAAACACCTACAGGGTGCTCACCATACTCCTTGGTATACGGCTCAGAGGCAGTAGTCCCACTAGAGCTGGAAGTCCCGTCACTCAGAGTGGCAGTCCAATACGACCTAGCCCATGGCGAACAAACCAATGCAGAAAGAAGATTAGAAGAATTGGCTGAATTGGAAGGGAAGCGTCTCCAAGCTCAGAAGAATATCCAGATGTATCAGGCCCGCATGGCCACCGCATTCAACAAACTCGTAAAAGGGCGAGAATTCAAGAAAGGTGACCTTGTCATGGTCAAGAAAAAAGAAGTCATGGCGTCCAACCCGAAGGGAAAGCTAAATCCCAATTGGGAAGGTCCATATGTGATACAAAGGGTCTACGAAGGAGGGGCCTACATAGTTGTTAATCATCGAGGGGAGATCCAATTCTCACCACTCAACGGTAAACACCTGAAGCTGTATCATGCTGCACAGCTGATATTCCCCGAGTAATCGGGCAAGAGATACCCTTTTCTTGGCCTAGCGGCACTCCGCCCTAGCCGAACTACCCTTCCTTGGTCTAGTGGCACTCTGCCCTAGCCGAGATATCCTTTCCTTGGTCTAGTGGCACCCCGCCCTAGTCAAGATACCTCTTCCTTGGCCTAGTGGCACTCCGCCCTAGCCGAACTACCCTTCCTTGGTCTAGTGGCACTCCGCCCTAGCCGAGATATCCTTTCCTTGGTCTAGCGGCACTCTGCCCTAGCCGAACTACCCTTCCTTGGTCTAGTGGCACTCCGCCCTAGCCGAGATATCCTTTCCTTGGTCTAGCGGCACCCCGTCCTAGTCAAGATACCTCTTCCTTGACCTAGTGGCACTCCGCCCTAGCCGAACTACCCTTCCTTGGTCTAGTGGCACTCCGCCCTAGCCGAGATATCCTTTCCTTGGTCTAGTGGCACCCCGCCCTAGTCAAGATACCTCTGCCTTGGCCTAGTGGCACTCCGCCCTAGTCGAACTACCCTTCCTTGGTCTAGTGGCACTCCGCCCTAGCCGAGATGTCCTTTCCTTGGTCTAGCGGCACCCCGCCCTAGTCAAGATACCTCTTCCTTGGCCTAGTGGCACTCCGCCCTAGCCGAACTACCCTTCCTTGGTCTAGTGGCACTCCGCCCTAGCCGAGATATCCTTTCCTTGGTCTAGTGGCACCCCGCCCTAGTCAAGATACCTCTTCCTTGGCCTAGTGGCACTCCGCCCTAGTCGAACTACCCTTCCTTGGTCTAGTGGCACTCCGCCCTAGCCGAGATATCCTTTCCTTGGTCTAGTGGCACCCCGCCCTAGTCAAGATACCTCTTCCTTGGCCTAGTGGCACTCCGCCCTAGTCGAACTACCCTTCCTTGGTCTAGTGGCACTCCGCCCTAGCCGAGATATCCTTTCCTTGGTCTAGTGGCACCCTGCCCTAGTCAAGATATCTCTTCATTGGCCTAGTGGCACTCCGCCCTAGCCGAACTACCCTTCCTTGGTCTAGTGGCACTCCGCCCTAGCCGAGATATCCTTTCCTTGGTCTAGCGGCACTCCGCCCTAGCCGAACTACCCTTCCTTGGTCTAATGGCACTCCGCCCTAGCCGAGATATCCTTTCCTTGGTATAGTGACACTCCGTCCTAACCAGGCTACCACTTATCGTGATCTTGTGTCGTCACGGTCTGACACCCTCTGAACAGGGAGAGGGGGATAAAAAAAAAAGAAGAAATAAAAAAATGGGGTTAAAAATAGAGATACCCCGCCAGTCTTGTTCAGACATTCTGAACAAGGGCAAAAATGGCCAAAACCCAGCTGTGGTGAAAACCCGAAAGGGCACTGCAGGCAAAATCGGGTACCCCACCGTGCGAAAACCCGAAAGGGCGCACGGGCAAAAGCAAGAGGGGGCTGGCTCTGGTGAAAACCCGAAAGGGCACTTGGGTCGGTAATGTGGTAACCACGAAGAAACCCGCATAGCTCTTTACATCCCGCCGTGATAAAACCCACCCAGTTTGGACCTTACGTCTATCTTGGTGAAATTTATAAAAAATTTCCTTGCATTGGTATAAACCCAATACCGATGATGAAACCCATTGCTGATTGATTGGCGCATTGCCCGATCAGCGATGAAACCTGTCCAGTTTAGACCTTACGTCTATCCTGATGAAGCCTATAAAAATCCTTGCATTGGTATAAACCCAATACCGATGATGAAACCCGTTGCTGATTGATTGGCGCATTGCCCGATCAGCGATGAAACATGTCCAGTTTAGACCTTACGTCTACCCTGATCAAACCTATAAAAATCCTTGCATTGGTATAAACCCAATACCAATGATGAAACCTGTTGTTGATCGATTGGCGCACTGCCCGATCAGCGATGAAAACCTGTACAGTTTAGACCTTACGTCTATCCTGATCAAACCTATAAAAATCCTTGCATTGGTATAAACCCAATACCGATGATGAAACCCGTTGCTGATTGATTGGCGCATTGCCCAATCAGCGATGAAACCCGTCCAGTTTAGACCTTACGTCTATCCTGATGAGACCTATGAAACCCTTGCATTGATGTTAGCACCCACATCAATGATGACATATGCACAAGTTGCGCCCATCAGTTATAGAATCAAAGTTTCAATAAAAAAAAGAGAAAGGGAGAAGAAAAGAAGAAACAAAATGGGGTTAAAAATAGAGATACCCCGCCAGTCTTGTTCAGGCATTCTGAACGAGGGTAAAAAATGGCTAAAACCCAGCTGTGGTGAAAACCCGAAAGGGCACTGCAGGCAAAATCGGGTACCCCGCCACGTGAAAATCCGAAAGGACGCGTGGACAAAAGCAAGAGGGGGCTGGCTCTGGTGAAAACCCGAAAGGGCACCTGGGTCAGTAATATGGTAATTCAAAAAGTTCCGTGCCAACCGGCACGATACCTTCGTCTGCCTTCATTGGTAAAACCTTCCGTCGGTCATATGGCTCCATGCCCCACCGATGATAAAGCCTTTCTGGGACAGACCTTACGTTTGCCCTGATGAAATCCACATACCCCCATTCGCATGTCCCACCAACAATGAAACCCATCACTGTTCTGATAAAACCTATACATTCTTGGCAAAGTCCTACCTGCGATAAACCCTACTCAGTTTAGACCTTTCGTCTATTCTGAGGAAACTTATAAATCCTTTTTTGCATCGATATAAATCCAATATCGATGATGAAATCAGCTGTTGATCGATTGGCACCTCGCCCGATCAATGATGAAACCCTACTCAGTTTAGACCTTTCGTCTATTCTGAGGAAACTTATAAATCCTTTTTGCATCGATATAAATCCAATATCGATGATGAAATCAGCTGTTGATCGATTGGCACCTCGCCCGATCAATGATGAAACCCTACTCAGTTTAGACCTTTCGTATATTCTGAGGAAACTTATAAATCCTTTTTGCATCGATATAAATCCAATATCAATGATGAAATCAGCTGTTGATCGATTGGCACCTCGCCCGATCAATGATGAAACCCTACTCAGTTTAGACCTTTCGTCTATTCTGAGGAAACTTATAATTCCTTTTTGCATCGATATAAATCCAATATCGATGATGAAATCAACTGTTGATCGATTGGCACATCGTCCGATCAATGATGAAACCCTACTCAGCTTAGACCTCTCGTCTATCCTGAGGAAACTTATGAACTCTTCTTGCATCGATATAAATCCAATATCGATGATGAAATCAACTGTTGATCGATTGGCACCTCGCCGATCAATGATAAAACCCTACTCAGTTTAGACCTTTCGTCTATCTGAGGAAATTTATGAACTCTTCTTGCATCGATATAAACCCAATATCGATGATGAAACCAGCTGTTGATCGACTGGCATTTCGCCCGATCAATGATAAAATCCTATTCAGTTCAGACCCTACGTCTGTCTTGATGAAAACCACGTATCCTGTAATCGTCCCACCTGCTATAACCTCTACCCAGTCTAGACTTTCCGTCTATTCTGATAAGACCCCTTCTTTCACATTCCTGCAAATTGTCTCCCTCACTGCACATATTGCCAAGAGGGACGTTTGCCGCTACCAACAGAATCCGGTTTAAGCACCTCTTCGGATGCCGTCACGCGATGGAGCGAGTTCCCCATCCTTTCTCTGAAGGGGTGGACGCTCTCCTGCCAGATACGAGCCATCCGCATGAGGGGTTGCTAAAACCACTACCCCACTTCCCTGAAGTGATAAAACCACATGGAAAAAAAGGTGGATACACACAAAGCAAAATTTTTCCTTTCATTAAGAAGTGAGTACATGAAGGGCCCCGAGGGGACATTGTATCACAAAAGAGCAAAAAAAAAAGAAAAAGAAAATGATTCATGGCTGCCGGAAGATATCCTCGAATGCCAGAAGACCCACAGAAGGGGCGGCTCCTAGTTCATGAAGCCGAGCCTCCTCTTCCTGCAGTCGAACAGACTGGTCTCGAAAGGATGCCACCTGCCCCTCTAATAAAGCTGCTTCTTCCTCGAGCTGCGGTCGAGAAGTTGTTAGCTGTGGCAGCTCAGCTCGGAGATCAGACAGTTCAGCTTCAGGATAGTTATCCGGTCGCGCACGAAATGCTCCCGCTCCTCCAAAGACTGCATTTGACGCTGTCGCTCCTGAAGGATAGAGTTCATCTTTGCCAGCTCGGACTTGCACTCCATTCTTTGCAACTTCAAGGCTGCCAATCTGTCCGACATGATGTGTGTCAAGAAATCCCGACGATGAACAAATTTTAACAACAAAAGAACCCGCTGGGCCCAGATTTCTGTGGGACATCCCATCGCCTGTAAGCCGGCGGTGAAGCGCCCGGCTATCTCCTTCAACTGTGAATAAGTTAGTCCAGGTTGGGACTCCACCAGTTGACGCAGCATGCCCAGATGTTGCCAGACAAAACTTTCAGGGGAAGTGAAGCCAGGCGAAGGAAGAGGAGCTACTTCAAAAGTTACTTCACTGTCTATATCCGCCCATAGGGTGATATCCGGCTGCGAAGAAGAAGACGGCAGGTCTGCCGAAGCCACCAACGGAGCTCTGCCCGTAACCTCTGACGTGGCCGAGAGATCTTCCACCTCCATCTCCTCGGAGGCGGCCGTCGGAATACTCCCGGATGCAACTTCAGGCATCTCCTCCTCAGATTCTGAAAATACGGAAGCAGATTCCGTGGCCGTTATAGGCGATACTCCCAGTTCTGCAACAGATACCTCTCCTTCTTCCATTTCGGTGCCTAGCCCCTGCAATGTCAAGGCTGCGGGGGCCACGGTCTGAAGAGGCGAAGGTTCGCTCTCCATGACCGATACTGTGGGAACTGTTGATTCTGGAGCGATGGTCATCACTGCAGCTGGTATAAAGGCAGAACCCCTGGCTGGGTCCATTTCAGCTCTAAAATCCAAAGCCTTGATGAGAGCCGGACCTTCCCCTGCATTCCGCAGGTCCAATGATGCTAAGTCTGTGGAGGACTGCACCCTCACAGGCACAGGGCGAATTATCTCAAGAACGGCTGCCGAAGCAGGAACAATAGCCAAGGTGCCAGATAAAGTGGCTTCAACGGCCGCACTCGTAGCCGGGAGGGCAACAGGGGATTCCTGTGAACGGATCAATGCAGCGTCAAGCAGCAGATAAAGATGGGGAAAATGAAACCATGAAGGGAAAAGACTCACTTCTAAAGTGATGCCAATACCCTCAAAAGATTGCAGGGAAGAAGAAAGCTCTGCTGATGAAACCACAAAAGGAGGAGTTATATCTGCCTCGGTATCCAGAGCGGCGAACTCTTCTGGTAATTCTTCTCCAGAAAATGGCACCACCAGCTTGGGGGGTGTAAATGATAAAGCAATGGCGGTACATACGGATGGGGCCTCTGGTTTGGAGGCATCCTCCGTGTCGCTCCCGCTGAAATCTGTTTCTTCTCCACCTGCCTCAGAAGCGGCCGCAGAGCTACCGGAAGAGATTTCTACTCTGTCCATGGGCGGGGCCATCAATTCTAACATCTGCTTGGAGGAAGACCGGGTAACTATGCGCCTTCCGGGAGCGGGGCCCCATTTCGCCTGGGTCTTATAACCCTCCCGCGGCTGAGTAATGTCACCAGCCGCTCCTGTAATCTCAGTCTCCTCCCCGGCCAGCACTATAAAGAAAAGCCTGTGAGAGGGACGATGAAAAGCAGTTGAAATGAACAGAAAAAGATGAAAAGGGCATGCTTACCCTCCGCCTCACTAGTCGGCGTAGGAGAAGGCAATCTGGTCTCCACCACAGAAGGTGCCATGACTGTCTCTTCAGCTGTGCAAAAAGGAGTGGTCAGATTTAAACACCCCTCTGAAATCCAGCAAGAGAGAATGAAGAATGCAATGGCAGAATATTGATGTTACCCTGAACTGATGCCTGAGCAGCCTCCCTCTGAGTTTCGAACTCATCAAATGAGGGAATGTCAGGGAGAGGGGTCCCGGTGTCCATCGATATCGAAGCCGATTGTTGAACATGGGCCTTTTTGGCCTTCCTGGCCTTCCCAACCGCAGCCTTGACTGCAGAAGCCTTCCTCTTCTTGCCAGGAGGCAGGGGAGTAGTAGTCGGTGCTGCTACAGGGACTTCAAAATAAGTGGGCTTCTCGGCCTGCGCAATAATCTTCCTGTAGAGCCCCTGCCGCTTTATGTCGGGCCGGTCTGTTAAGAACGGCAGAAAGATGATGGGATCAATAGATGCAAAATTCAGATGCTAAACAGAAAACACTGCAGTCAGAAAGGAAAAGATTATACCTGCTGGTCCATCATAAAATACAGAGAGCGGCCAGTACAGATAAGCCACTTCTTTGGAGCGGGAAGCAGCCTCCTTGATAAGCCAGCAAACATCGCCGAATATCTGGCATTTCTCCACTAAAGCTGCCAGGTCATTATGGCCATGAAAATCAAGGCAGCGAAACAAGTCAAGATGGTCCATGCCCCAGCCATCGACATAATGAAATGATATAAACAGCGGCTTGTTCAAAATGCCAGCTATCGGGCTTTCTGCAGATAATCCATGCAAATTCAGCAGAATGAACAGCCAGGACGTTTGCTTATAATACGTCTGAGTTCTATCTTCCCGGCGTACAAACGTCCTATACGGATGAAATTTATCAACTGGACCCCTCCAATGAGCTACTGCCGGGAGCGGCTCTTCAACAGGAAATGGATACTGTTGTGCCTCCAAGCGATCATCTCCTATATGGCACAGATGTTTCAGGGTCTTTACGAAACTATCTTCGTTAATAGCGGCAAAAACAGGAGCGGGCGGCTCAGAATTCTTTTCCTTCAGAGCTCGACGCTGGGCCAGATAGTTCTCTGCCTCCCTCGGGTTCTGCGAATAAAGCTTTCTCAAATGGGCCTCGGGGATTTCAAACACCGGCCCAGGCTGCTGTTTCAGGAAAGAGCGCTCTGCTACATCCCAGAAAGCACCCCTGCCATCCCTGAAAAAGCCGGTCCGAATGTTCCACCATTTAATATATTCTGGTGTTACCCGGGGAACACGGTTGGAGACGGTGGGCACCCTGAAGATTGCATCGTCCTGACGATGATAGAAATCCCACCACAACCGGCCGTCGCCGACAATGGTGGACCCGTGCTTGGCCCTGCTATCCAGGGGAAATTGAGCAACTGATGTAGGGATGTGCTGGTCATAACCAAAGTTCCGCCCAAATCGGAACGGATAGTATGGCTCCAACAGAAGCAGGCCACCCTTTCTGTAAACCAAAACACTGGGCCGAATTGCCATGGCCCATCTCACCAGCTCCGGTTCCAAGATTGGCCGAGCAGTGTTGACCCCTGAGACAGGGTGGATATATGTCTCTATCTCCTCCAGCTTGCACTCTCTTTGAGGATCAATCAAAGGAGCTGAACCTGCTGCCAAGCTCCAGAAATGTATGCTGCCAGGGGCGTCCACTGGTACTTTTATCAGTCGGCCCCTTATTTTAAATAGCTGATCATAAAAGGGACCAGGCTCAGCGCTGGCAAATTCAATCATCCTGGGTGACACTGTATCCGCCTGCAAGGTTCTCGGAGCTAATTCAGGGAATATACTGCAGACCCAGGCATTGAAGAAATGAAAAGGACCCACGGTCCTCAAAGAACGGGGAGTCCGATGCTTGTGCAGGTCCCCCAAAGATTTATAGATCAAACACAGGGCCACTGGGCAGAGCGACAGCTTCATCCCCCAGGCCATCTGACAAGCTGGATATATGGCCTCTGGCCGAATGACTGTCTCGTCCCCTTGTGGAAGAGCAAAAGTACACAGCCAGAATGTGAAATAAGCTGCACAGTGTGTGATGGGATCTACCCCTGCCGGGTTGGGACCACCTTTGCCCGCATGGCGCAATGAAGATGGCAGTGCCGATTTATAGCGGGGAGCTCTTATCTGCTTGCTCGCAACAGGACCCATGGAGGGGAAATCTGCATATTTCAGGGGACCGTCGAAGAAGTACTGGAGCCACTGCCTGATCCGGACCCTCAGTTTGCTACCTTTCTCTCGGGGATGATAGCCTTTGGAGGATCCTCTACTATATGCCAGACAGATGGAGCGATAGACATTCATCAGATATCGGTAAGAGAAGCCAAGGGAATACTTGCCTTCTCCATCAGAGCTGTCTTTCTCGGAGTCCGCCAAGCAGACTTCTTCATACGGTTCACCGTCAATAGGCAGACCGGAAAGCCGTGATAAACTCCAGAGGTCTAGGGATGTCTCACCCTCTGCTGTATAAAAAGTGTTGAACAAAGGACAGAACACTTCAAACATCCCACAGCATAACCCCCTGGAGATGGGATATCAAAATCTGGAAGCGAAAACACTGTGGTATACTCCTGCTCTGATCAGCAGAGGGGCATATTCCGTCAGAGCAAACTCGGTAAATTCTACTGCCCCTACTCGGAATAGATGGGAGTCAGTGATCTTGCAGTCTCCGAACCAACCAGCCGACAAATGGTACTTGAACTGAATAGCCGAACAATTTAGCACGAAGGGCTCTTCGCGATATCCCCACTTTATAGGTGCCAGGAACATACCATAGCCGGGCTTCTCCCTATGAACTCGGCCGCCAGCATTGTCCCACCGAGCAGGTGTAAATTCCGGTGCCCGGGTCAGCATCTTTTTCTCCGGTTCTAGCTCCGATATTCCAAGGACTGCGTCCCAGTCCCGCTTCTCCCCGGGAAGATATATAGCCTTGCTGCGATACACTGATTCCTTCAGGCTATCCCGCTCGGCAAGGATGGCAGCTTCAACTACGCGAGCTATCCGATAATCTCGCAAGCCACCCACTGTGAAGGTCCGGATGAACGGCATCAAGTGGCGATCCTTCGGGAAGTCTGGCCGGTAGTTATTATCCCGCCTGAAGTATGTCTCGGTCGCCGTGGAGTATACCCGGGCCGTCGACACTGTGTCAGTTTCAGAATCAGATGATTAGTCAACTGAAGCTATTCTATCATATCCATAATCCAGGCTGTGCACGTTCAACCAATTCACTGTGGCCCGAGATATGTCTGGTTGGGCCGATGAACTAGCTCCAACAGCTCCGGAAGACGCAGCAACAGAGCCAGAAGCCATTGCTATATCTGTAAACAAAAGAAGAAATGTGGATTAAAAGTCAGTCTTATAAGGATTGCAACATGAGATTCTATAAAAATTTCGGCAGCATCTCCCCTTATTCGGGATCTGCCCAAAAAGAATAGGGAGTCACCAACCAAGAGGGGGTGATCCCGGAAGCAAAGGGATTGAATCCCTAAAAGACGTCACCCAGGACGGAAGGACCTGCGGCCACGGCCGAGAGGACGAAGACGGCTCGCGCCGAAGAGAGGAAATGAAAAAAACTGAAGAAAGAGAAAGAACGGTGAAGAATGAAGAAGAACAGGCCGTCGGCGCCCTAAATAGGGGCCCAGGCGACGAGGCTCTCGGCGCGGTAAAACGCGCGCCGAGAACCTCTAGGCCGAGAGCCCCCGGCGGCCAGAAGGCACGCCGAGAAGCCCCCAGGCCGAGGCCACCCTGCGGCCAGGGCGCGCCGAGAAGCCCTCAGGCCGAGAAGCCCCCAGGCCGAGGCCCCTCTGCGGCCAGGGCGCGCCGAGAAGGCCCCCAGGCCCAGACCCCCTGCGCCAGGGCGCGCCGAGAAGGTCCAGGCCGAGAGCCTGGCCAACCAGGCTGCGTCGAGAGACCCCTGCGCCGAGAAGCTTCGCGCCGGGAGGTCCTGCAGGCCGAAAAGCCTCAAATGCTGAAAATAATGACAGAAAATATGAAGAGAAGAAACATCGATGTGCAGAATACTGTTACAGTGAGATGATCAGGTCTGAGAACTGAATTGAAGATAAATTGAGGAAGATACCCTCGAATAGTAAAAGACACCTGCAACCCCCGTGACGCTTATTCTGCGCTTACGCTGCCTGCAGGTGGGGGGCATTTGTTGACACCCGGAAAATGAACAAGGGTGGAAGCATAATTGAAAAGAAGATCTGACCAACAGTGAAAGACTAATGATGAAGCTTATCAACCTTTCACCCGGCTAAAGCCCTTGTCGGCCAAAGCTGATGCCCGGTGCCAATGTCACTCAGACAGCAGCACTGATAAAGCGGCAGTCACTCGACTAATGAGATCTTCCAGCCCCTTAAGAAGAGCTATACTACTGCTTCGTCCAAGAAGTCACAGACGATATGTCAGGGTAAGTCAGATGTCGGCTTACTGACGGAAGTAATATGAGATAAAGATGAAGCCAGCACCGGCAGATGAAGATGATAAAGGCTCCTGAGAAAATAGAGCAGAAGAAGAATCGTCTACACAGATTATACACCCGGCTGAGGTCTCCCCAGACTAAAGCTGATGTCCGAGCTCGTCACCATTAGAGTGACGATATTGATAAGATGATACCCGGCTTTGTCACCGTTCAGATGACAATCCTGATAAAACCCCTGTCTACGGACTGATGAAACCCATGTCTACGGACTGATGAAATCCCTGTCTACGGACTGATAAAACCCTGTCTGCGGACTGATGAAACCCCTGTCTACGGACTGATAAAACCCTGTCTGCGAACTGATGGAGATTGCAATCGCGATTTCAATACAAGATATTTCATAGATGATAGACCCTTTGGGATGATGATACATTTAAAGAAACCCCAAGTGGGCCTATATGAAGGTGGCGCCGAAAGCCCATGTCGAAGCCCAGATACTGGCGCCGAGAGATCAAATTTGAGCGCGCCGGGAAGCCTGCCTCAAGCGCGCCGTGAAGATGCCTGCCGAGAAGGAAAAGGGAAAAGGGTTATAAAGCCCCCTCCCTTCGAAGAGAGAAGCAGCGAGATAGCAAGAAAGAGGATAGACAGAAAAGAAAAGAAGAAAGAGACGAAGAAGAAAAGAGCGAACAGATAGCCAGAAAGAGAAAGAGAAAGGAAAAGAGAGGGAGATAGTCTCCGTCGAAAGAAGAAGCAGAAGAAAGGAAAGAAGAAGGGCTCCAGGTGGGCTGATAGGGGGAGGGAGAGGAGTCAATGCTCCACCCTTCCCCCCATGTTCGATGTTTCTTTTTCTTCTTTTTACTGATTCTCCGTATGTAATAGTCGAAGTCTTGATGTTTAGATTATTCATACGATTCTTTCCATGTTCCTCCCCTCTATGTTTCTCGATGTAAATGATGGTGAGATGAAATAAATGCAACGGCCGTGATGGATTTTAGGCAATACTACCTTCTTTTGTCTCCATATGTATGCATACTATTTGTATGAATGCCCCATGGGCGAAATGACTCAGGCTTCGGAGTCAGGTCTGTTCTTCGAACGGGGATGAAGGTAGAACCCCCACCCTTGTTCAATGGGTTGCTGGGTTCTATTCTCTTCCCTCTTCCCGCTTCAATAGCATGCCCTCCGTATGTATTTGAGTCTGTTCCTCAAGCCCCTTGTGCTGTCCGGGAACCAGAGACATCAATCTCTTGGTTCCCTGGCCCGCCGGCTATAAATGATGCATTTGAACCCGTAGACGAATGCTACCCTGGATCCTCATTCCAATCGTTGAATGATTAGGGTCTGAGGTCTCAGCATCAAGGGTTCTCTCATTACAGATCTGCTTCCCGGATGATACCATGCTAGTTCGGGGGATCAGAGACAGCCATCTCTTGACTCCCCCAGACGTCTGGCAGTATACAGATAAAGGCTGAATGCTACCCTGGATCCCCATTCCAATCGTTGAATGATTAGGGTCTGAGGTCTCAGCATCAAGGGTTCTCTCGTTGCAGATCTGCTTCCCAGATGATACCATGCTAGTCCGGGGGATCAGAGACAGCCATCTCTTGACTCCCCCAGACGTCTGGCAGTATACAGATAAAGGCTACTCAGCCCCGATGATGGTCTCTCCTCCTCCTGATGATCTGGCCTCTCAGATCCCTTGGCATCCTTCCAGCAGAGGTGTTCGTGAAATCTCCTCATACTCCCCCGATTCGGCCTCGATCTGAGCCATAAAACCCAGAAATCCCAGAAACAGAGCATCATTTTTGAGCTCTGAAACCCTGAAATCCTTCTGTATATTCATCTTCTCGGCGTGCGAGTTTCCCCGCCGAGAACCATAAGGCCGAGAGGCCTTCCCCTCCTTTCAGCTAAACGACAAGTCCTTTTGTGAAGCACCCACAGCCCACAGCCTCCCGGCGCTAGGCTCCCGGCGCGGTCATGAGCGCGCCGGGAAGCCTTGTGCCGAGAGCTCCCTCCATCCACCAAATGCCCAGGCCGAGAGCCCCCCTTGGCCAACCAAATGTCTAGGCCGAGAGCCCCCCCCCCCTTTTTGGCCAATCAAAGGACCGCGCCGAGAAGCCCCTTTCATCCACCAAATGTCCATGCCGAGAGCCCCCTTGGCCAACCAAGAAGCCACGCCGAGAACCCCCCCTTGGCCAGCCAGTAAGCCACGCCGAGAGCCCCCTTGGCCAATCAAAAAGCCACACCGAGAGCTCCCCTTGGCCAACCAGTAAGCCACGCCGAGACCCCTCTTCTTGGCCCAATGAAGCCCAGTCAGGGGACTTTCTCCCCACTGCCATGAGACCGTCATGAATGATCTGAGAAGATACAGTAATGGGGAGGACCTCCCTCCCCTACAGCCCTCATTCCCGATCCGGATTCCACCCTTATGAACCTAAAGGGCCATGTCGTTACATGCGTTCTGAAGGGTTTCAAGGGGATATTGACCGATGAAACAGAGGCAAGCGATGTCCCGGGGCCCGGTGCCCATCCTCATTCGGTTGTCATCCCGACATTCCGTGGGTGATGACCTATCTTCTCTTGGCACAATCCAAGTCAAGGGGACATGCTGTCGAAATTCACACACACCTGGCCAGGTCACTGTGATATTATCTCTCAACCCCGTCGGCCCACAGAGTCATGCCTTTGTATGCCCTCCGATGGTCCCCTCGAAGGGGGGATATAAACGTGCTACCGCACCCATATGGGGCGTGCCATGGCATGCCGGTCCCTATTCGGACTCCGGGTCAATTATGCCCGATCCTTTACGGTTCCCACTTTGCCACTGCATGGGTGGTTTCCTATTCCCCACTTGGCATCATCCAAGATGGTGGGAATATGCCGTCGGATTTGTCCCCGTAATTAACAAGCCCCTGCTTTGCCCGAATACATTTAACGTCTTGCAAACAGATGAATTTTGTCTCCTTTGAGCATACGGCTTTACCGCTGTCTTCCTCCTACATCTAGCGTTTAATCAAGGGTTGTCTTCCTTAGGGAGAACGTAATTAACGTCATAGCGTTCAGGGTATGACGGACTTCTAGTCCAGACACGATCATTCACAATCGACTGACCATGTCAGATCGAGCGCACAATAAAATTGTCACTTCGGTGACTAGCACGCCAATGAACCAATAAATAGATAAACCAATAAATCAATAAACAACCAATCAACCCAATAAACCAAATTAAATAAATAAACAAAGACATCATATCCTCATCCACACACACGGATGACGATGACGAAAAAATCCGCGTCCACAGTAATAAAGGCAAGAACTCTCTTCATCGGCCGGCCGATTTGAAGAGAAAGGAAGCACTCACATCCCCGCATCTTTTGAGGTACTTTTCGCGATCATTCCTTCCATGTTCTTATTGATTATATTTTTGAGACATAGCGTCTCTGGCGATCACACACTCCCCTTGTGCACCTCGTGCATATATTTTCCTCCATATTGATGATTATTGCATGTCTTTTCTTTGATATTTTTCTTAAGTGGATTATTCTAAATTAGAGATCTACAAGTGGGTGTACAAGCCATTCACTAATCCTCGTCACCCTCCTGGTTACGTCTCTTCTCTCTCCAAAGGTAAGAAGTCCCTCAGAGGCCTTCTATAGTCTGGTGATACAACAATCGCTTTACTGTGCCATGCCTTTCCATCTGTTCTGGTGGTGCTTTTCGTCGTCCTCCTGCTTCTCTCGCGACCCTGATGGCCGCGAAGCTCTTGAAGTCGAGGTCGCTGGTTGAGCTGCCCTCTGCTTTGCTAATGGAGATGCTACCAGCTCCAGGAGCTCCCTTGCCGCGAGCTCCAATTTCCCTCCGATCTGCGGAGCAAGTGACGTGTCTGGACGCTCTTCCTTTTAGAGTTCCATCTCTTGGGCCTCCTGTGCTACTCTGTCTTTGCCTTTCTCTTCATCTTCTCTCGCTTTACCTCTCTCCTCGCCACTTGGAGAGAAACCTTTAGCGTCAAGGCATCTCGGGGCAATCCCTCATGCTGTAGTTGCTCTGATCTTTCAGCTCTTATTCTGCGATGGTCAGTTGTCACCCGGCGTCTGCCATCTTAGTCGCTTACAGAAAAGGGATGGAGGAGATTCAAAGCATGTGCAAGGGCATTAAGGCCTTATTTCATTCCAAAATGAGGACTACACCTCGGGTTTAGGCACTTCGGGCCTCAAATTCCCCAATTGGGTTGCATAAGCTTTCCACAGCTCCATGTCCTCATTTACAGACACCATTACCTTCAGTGGAATACTTGCCTTCCACGATGCTTTAATTGTCTTCACATCATTTGCATCTCCCTCCGTACCTAGCTCTCTCTTCTTCAGGGGAGGAATTTCAGATAACATTGGGAATGAATGGCGAGGGAGGCCGATCTGAGTATAACACCAATGTGCATTGTACAGAGCAAACTCAGTCGCGCCGACCAGCTGCACCTCCGCATCTGGGAAAGACCTCGTGAGGAGTTCACATGACAGTAAACATGTTGGCGCATAAGTGAACATGTTCTGCATCATAGTGATGTAGTGATTCCTCCAGTCTTCGCGTTTCTTCAACCAAGGAGCGCGATTTACCACATTACCACTAAAGCCTAACACATCGGCTATGTGGTAAAGTGGACTTTGTTGGAAGATTTTTGAGGTAGTCGTCATCCCCTCGTGGTGGTCAAATTTGAAATACAAGTCAATCCAGCAATTTAGAAGGAGTATGCAACCGAAAGGAGGCTTACCTAGGGGTGGGCACGGTTTGGTTTGGTTTGGTTTGAAGAGAATTTTTTTCAAACCAAACCGAACCGAATTAAGGCTTCAACCCGAACCAAACCAAACCAAACTAGTTTGAAACCAAACCAAACCAAACCGAATTAATTCGGTTTGGTTCGGTTAGGTTCGGTTTGAACCATATTCATCTCCCATTTTATAAATTAGATTGGATTCAAATAACATTAGAGAAAGGTAGGATAAAATAATTTCTACCAAATAAAGTAAATATAAAAAAAAATAACATATAAAGTTGTAACTTGTAAGAACAAGCTCCATAATATTTTCACATAAGAAATTAAGAAGTTCGGTTACAGTAAAATAGAAGGTGATTTGAAACCTATTTCATAAAGTTGGAAACCCCATTAGAATGGTGAGAATTAGACTTTTTAAATTCGGATTTATGGTTACATATACATTTATATTAATTTGATAAAAATATTCTTAAATTTGGGTTATTCGGTTCGGTTTGGTTTTGTTCGGTTTCTTGAACTTCAAAACCAAACCAAACCAAATTTTTTAATACGGTTCGGTTTGAACCCAAACCAAAAATTTTTAAATTTCAACAAAAACCAAACCGAACCAAATCGTTCGGTTCGGTTTGGTTTTCGGGTTGAACCCGAATAATGCTCACCCCTAGGCTTACCCATGCTGGAAGCTGTGAGACCGCTGTAGAGATAGGCAAGGATGGCGGACCCCACTCTCTTTCCATTCCAAATCCCACAAATAGCGCTCAATTGGTCCTCCTCCACTATGTTGTCTGTATAAGGAAATAGGAGAGCTCCCGCTAAGCAGATTGTGAACCCCTTCATCAGTTTCTCCAGCTGATCATCACTTGTCGATTCTTCCAGGGCACTCATGGTCCATTCCGCAAGCTTTTGTAAGTTAATTCCCTGTCGAGTTTGGACCGCCTTGATAGCCTTCGACGGCATGAAACTTCCGAGAACTTCCTCAGAAGTCACATTTTTCAGCATGCGCGAGATCTTTATCTTGCCATCCTTCCTAAATCTCTTCAAACCGAGCAGCAACTCCACCTCCTCAAGAAGAATTGTTGCTTCAAAAGTGGGGAAAATGAAGGTGTGAGTTTGAGGGTGCCAAATTTCTACCAGTACCCCCATGGCTACCCAATCCATGTAAATCTTGTCATAGTGTTTGGCGTGAATCACCAGTCCCTGGAGATGCCATTTTGAAATCACAGCTCTCATGCCAATGGTTATATTTGAAGTGAGCTTCGATAGCCAGGGCAGCTTTGAGAATTTCCTTGGGCCCGGGAAGAGAGGATATGGCTGAAAAGGAAAGGAAATGTCGAGAAGGTGAAGGAGAAGTCATACAGAAATTAGAAAATGAGTCAACTCACCAGTCCTGAGTGAATTCTTTCACTTAGATGCCCTTCAAGGTCCCTAAGCCGTTGGATCTCATTGCTAGCCCTGCTTCTCTTCACGGGACGCGAGGATTCGCCTTCCATCTCAAGTCAAAGGGCTAAGATCACTCTTTCTCTCCCTTGCTTCTCGTAGGGAATTCGTGCTTCTGCTTCTTCCTGATTCGCATGTGAGCTACTTATAGAATAGAAAGGAATCAAGGTCATCATCAACAGTTTATCGTGTTATGATTATTAATCCTGTATGATTGGTCATGTTATGATTATGTCTTGTCATGATTGTGTTGATAATTCTATCTTGTCATGATTGTGTTGATAATTCTGTCCTATCATGATTACCTTAAATAACTCTATCTTCATGATTGTATTTTGTTATCGTTGTGTAATTGGTCTATGTAAATTTTAAAGAAAAAAGGAAAAGAGAAAAAAGATGAAAGAAAAACAAGAAAAATGGATCATCCCCTTCCCATGTGTATATCTCCGCATTATGTCCTGCATTGCATTTAGTTCAAGCCATATGGATATGTCGTTAAGTCGTGCTAGTATGGGGACGACGGTTCTGTTCGGTTTGTCGATAAACGGGCTCCGGCTCATTACCGACTCATCGAATCGGTATCCTGACCCAGTCTCCACAGCTTAACCTTGGCTAGTTGATCTCATTGTGGAAATCATTCACTTAAGTCGATTGTGCAAGGCACTGTGTTTAAACACTCTGAAATATGATATATTCCATTCTGAGTCGAGTACTGAGTTTTCTTGAGGTCGCCTTGGGATGTTTCTCTGGAAGAAACCATTGTTTGGATTTGTCTTCAGTTCATCCTTTATTCCCCTCGGACCCACCTTGGCTGTAGCACGTCCACTGGCTGGTAACCGCTCTCCAATGGTGAAACCTGCAGGCCTACGACCCAGGTACTTCCGCACCGCGAAGTTGGCCCTCTTTTAGTTGTTTGTGCCCCAGAGCACACTTTGTCTTCCTTGTTTGTTTATCATCCAAATAATGGTTGATTTCGGAGAGCCTTCTTCAAGGTTACTTCAGTAAAACTTGGGAAAGATTCCCCTCAGGAAAATGATGAAAGCGTGTCTCATCACACCTTGGCACCTGCTTTTCACTTCACTCCATTTCATTCCAATCCACTTCATTCCATTCCATTACATGTCCTGCCCCTACAAAGCAGATACCAAGGCGGGGCAGCTGTAGACACGCCGTTTTCACGTTTTTCGCAGGTAAATCTCATATTATATTACGATGCCTCAAAGTGGCTTACATATTTGATTTATGTGGGTGATTAGTCATTTTTTAGGGTTTTACATAAGAAAAATATAAAAATAAAAAACTCAGAACAGGTTACAAAAAATAAATAAATACAAAAAAATTGAGAAAAGGTTCAAAAACAAAGGTTAAAAAAAACTCAGAAAGACTTATAAAAAAATACAAAAAAAGAGATAAAAGTTATAAAAATACAAATATAAATAAATAAATAATAATAAACATAAAACCCAAAAAGAAACATGTAATTGTATATAATTGTAAGTATATGGTTCTTATTATAAACTCATCATAAGCTAATCTCTTAATTTTATAAATCTGTTTATATTATTGTATCTCACCTCCCTAATCTCTTTTCATACCGCACTCTCTCCTCTGATCCATACATCTCCGTTATGTCTCCCTCCTTGCCCCCCCTTTCTTATCTCTTTCACACTCTCACCATCCGACATGTATACACACCCATCTCTCTCACCCACGTGAGAGAGAGCCCATCCTTCTCTCTCACCCAATCTCTTTCTCTCTTATCGCAATATTCCTCTCGTCATCTCATTGTCTCATTATTTCCCTTCAACCAAGCCCCTTATGGAGAGGACCCCTCCTCTCGCCACATCACTCTCACTGATAATGGACACACCACCTAACATTCATCTTATTCATTTCTAAATCTCTCAATCATTCTTCCCACGTCTCCCGGACTTTCAACACAGACTCCCATTATTTTCTCTCTACACACCCTCATTCCCACACTCTCTTTTTTTTTTTTGCTCAGCCACCCATTCCCTAGATCTGCTCATCCACTCTCTCCTACACACACTTCCCTCTCCATCTCTCTTCCCACCTCCCTCTCTCTCACACTTTTTTCGTTCTCCTCCACCACGATGGCAGCGACCCTCACCAACCGGCGCGGCCACCCTTGACCTCCACCGTCGCCAACCGCATGCACCCGCGAGCCACCTCCCCCTCCTTTCTCCACTTTCACTTCCGGCCGCCGTCGAGCCCACCTCGCTAACCCTCTCCCTTGCCAACCCCGGTCGCCGACGAGCCCCCTCTCCACCGACTGCATCGCCGGCAGTCCCCCACGCACGTCGCCCAGCCCCCGCGAGCACGCCAACGCCCCCACGACTGCCGCCCGCGAACTCTGCACCGCCTCCGTCCACCTCCGGCTGCCACTCTCCACCGGCAACCTCACGCGACCCCGTGTTGCCACCGTCCCTCCACTGCCGCGGATACCGCCTGCGGACGCCACTGCCGTCGACTCCCCCTCCACAGCCACCGCCTCCCACGTTCTGCCGTGAAGCCCCGGACGCCGCCGTCCGCAGCCGCCCCGTCGACCGCCGCTCTCCCACCACGTCCACGAGCTCCCCTTGCATGCGTCGCCGCAAGCCACTCCACGTCGCCCACGTCGTTGGTCCGGCTGCACCTCCGGCCACCTTGGACGCATCGCCGTGAAGCCACCAGCACCACCGTGAAGCTTCCCTTGCGAGCCCCCCGCGTCGCCGTGAAGCTACCCCGCCGTCCGCCTCCTCGGCACCGCCAACGTCGCCCACGGCAGCCACCTTCACCTCTCCACGCCGCCCACGTTGCCGTCCAACTCCACCGGTTGCCGAACGCCCCCACATCGCCACCACGCATGCACGTCGAGCTCCCCGGCAACGGACGCCGCTCCTTGCTGTCGTCTTCACCGTGAAGTCACTCTCGCCGTCGGGAAGCCCTCCACCGCCGTTCACGTCCGCCTCGGCTACCACCTAAGTGTCGCTTGCAGCCGCAGCTCCTCCACCTGCCACCGTTGCCACCCCCACGAGCCCACCTCCGAGTACCACCATGCCCATGCATGCCTAGACGCAACGCCACCGGCCACCGTCCGCAAGCCGCCGTCGTCGGACATCCACCTCCACGAACACAGCCGCGTCGCCGTCAGCCGCCGCTCCCATCCCTACCGGCTACTGCTCCCTCCGGCTCCCGCCGCGTCCACGCCTACGCATCCGCGAGCCCGCAGCCGGCCACCTTGGCGCCTCCACCGACGCCGCTGCACCCTCTCCGGCCACGCCTGCGAGGATCTCTTCCTCCCCGCCGTGTCCTCCCCTCATCCTCTCTCCCCCCGCTGCAACCGTCGCGGCATCCTCCTCTCCCCCATCCGTTCCCTCTCTCTCTCTCTTTTCCGCGATCTCTCTCTTCCCCATCCGCCTCTCTCTCCCTCTCTCACTCTCTCGTTCTCTCTCTCTCTCTTTCACACGCACACACTTTTTTTTCTTCTTCTTTCTGTTTTTTTTTCAACCGTTACTCTCTCCCTCTCCTTCTCTCTTCTTTTTCTCGCACCCCCTCTCTCTCTCTCCACCGTTACTCTTTTCCCCACCCGATCTCTTTCTCTCTCTCTCTCTCTTTTACACATTTTTTCTCTTTTTTTTACTTCCTCTTTCTCCCTGTTTTTCTTTCTCTCACCTTCTCTCTCTTTCTCCCGCTCTCTCTCTCTCCCCCTCTTCCCACTTCTCTCTCTCTCTCTCTCTTTCGGTTATTTTATTTTATTTATTCTCTCACCCTCTCTCTCTCTATATCTCTCGCATTCATCCCTCTCTCTCTTTTCTCTACCCGCTCTCTCTCCATCTCTCTGCTCTTTTCATCTCCCTCTCTCATCTTTTTTTATTATTTTATCCCTCTTTCCCTCTCTGCGTCTCTGCTCTCCTCTCTCTTCTCTCAAACTCTCACCTTCTCTCTTTCTCTTTCTCTCCCTCTCACGTTGTTTCTTCCCTGTTTTCATCCTTCATCACTGATGCACGCACACAGTATATAGTTTTACATTCACGTGACCCACCCACAGCACATGCAACTTTTACATATATGTTTATATATACATACTGATATATTGACCTGTATATATATTTGGAAGAATATATATATATATATGTGATATAGCATATATACATATATATTAGGTGCTCATATGCATATTATGTATATGTTATATATACATACTCATATATGATATATATACATATATTATACTCATACGTATACATATTATATATATGGATATATATCTAAGCCGTTTGTGTAATCTGTTTATAGAAATATTTGCATTCATACATGTATATATACTTTGTATATCTGCATGTCTATATTGGTATAATTGAACATGTGTGTGCGTATGGAATGATGTATATGTAGATATTTCATTCATATTAATTTGTTATCCGTTGTAAAATTCAGGAAAAGTCGGTCTTTAGCTTAGTTAGTGCTCCTGCGTGTTTCTGTACACAGGGAAAGCCGTCTCGTCCCTCCGTCCGCTCGCCCTTGTGCTTGCATCATCATCAGTGACTCTTTTCTTATTATTTCATTTTATTGTATTTTCAGTCTATTATCCAGTCATTAGTGTTTTATCTTATGAATTGTCATCATATCGTATCATCTGTTCTGACTTAATTTTATTTCGTGTTTATTCATTTTGCAGGGTAACCAGTCAAAAGCCCCCTTCTTCGACCCGTCGAACGAAGAGGAAGAAGGAACCCGCGCAAATCCCGCGTCAAAGGCCAAGCGATCAATCAATCAGTTTGGGGCCCACGGTCCCTGGCGATCACAACACCAAACGCGTGCTTGTAGTAAATTTTATTTTATGTCTATAATACCCGCGGATAGCTAAATCCCGGGTCTGTTTGTACTATAATCGGCCGCGGTGAGTCATTTTGCCGTGGTCATTTACTTTCGGCATTTTTCTTTCTGTACTTTATTATATTGTTGTTAAAACCCCACACGGATCAATATCCTGCGGCGGTCTATTTACTGTTTATATTCATGTTATTATTATTATGTGAGGAGTGATATGACGTTCTAAATTCCGAGTCAACGTGTGTCTTTGTGTCCGTCAACTTCTACTACGTAGAGTCCTAGGTTCGCACTCGGTATATACAAAGCTGTCCTCGGAATGGTAAGTCACGTCTATCGGGAAGGGGTTCAGTTTGCGTGAGAGGGTCTTCGGATCCCGTTCTCCGCCCTGTACCGAGGGTCCGGTAAGTCTAGGCTCCACGTCCCCGTACAGAGTGACCTTTCAGGTTATACTCTCTACCCTCTTTTCTACATCATCCTTTTTACGCACGCGTTTTTATTTTCATCATTTTTTACTCTTTCACTCAGAGAGGGAGAAATCCCATCTCTCTCTCTCAGTCCACCACGTGACGGGTTCACATGTAGTACACAGTGGAGGACGGGTGAACGGGATCTTGTGGGGGTTTTTTTTATTACGTAGGATTTTTTTTACATGTTAAAATTATCTGTGAAACTCAAAGGAAAATAAATTTGACAAAATGCAAAAGAAATAGCATTCACATCACACAAGAATATGGAAATTTATAGTGGTTCAACCTGAAGACAATCTACTCCCCAGCCCGAGTTACCATTTGTTGGGAAAAAACCTCTCGGGGATATATACAACAAATATATATAACCAAACGAGTTCAGAGTTGGAGGACGTACCTCGCAGCGGAAACGAGACGTACACACGAAACAGCGGAAGCAGAAATAAAAACACGTGTGTACCTGTAGAACTCGGGTACAAGATCGGCTACCAGAGTCGACCCCTACCCGTAAATCGTCGCGGAGTCACAGAGCCAGGTACTAGAGTCGACTCCAAGGGTCCACACTCCAAATCCAGGGACTATGGTGATGGTCCCCCAGAGATGCAGACCATACTCGTCACAGGACTAACCCGCGACTAATATCGCGCGGTCGGCACACCGACGCACTACCCTCGTCGCTTTTCCATCTAACATATAGATGAGAAGATGAGGAGAGAGAATGGACAGAGAGAATCGAGAGACAGGGTTGCTACAATCATCACGGGCGCTATGCTCTCGAATTCTCTCTCTATACAACATGCACATATCCTCTCTCTTATACACTTATCCGTCACCTCACAAACATACCTTGGTCAATGGAGACGAACTCCTACCATGATACATCTCCCGAGGTCATCGTACTCAACGGACCGACACGAGCATCGTGATGTCGTCTACCGACACGTCGTCCCTTGTACCTCGCACACATAGTGCTCTCCTATCATATTACTTTCTCTCTCTCCCATTATATCTTCACCTCTTCTCTTTTTTTTTCACCCTTTCATCAACCCCCTTTGGGGGGTATATATAGTTGGGAAGGAGAGGGCGAGAGGATGAGATGAGATCGCGGGAGAGAGAGGTGGCGACGGGAGGCGAATAAGAAGAGGAAGAGGAGGCGGGAGGCGCGGTGGCGCCCCCGCGAGCGTGCCACGCGGAGCACGTGGGTGCTCACGGGGGGCGCGGGCGAGCCCACGCGGGCGAGCGCACGCGGGCGCGCGCGTGCTCGCCGGCAGGCAGACGCAGGCGCGCGCGCGCTCGCGTCCGGCTGCCACCGCGACGGTGCCACGCGGCTGCCACTGCGGCGGGTCCGTGCACGTGGCCCAATGGGCATCGGCCCATCAACATCTCCCACTTGCCCGTTAGTGCCTGCCGTGCATATCCTTCATCTCACAATGTACAATCTAAAATGGTCTGCAGTTGGAGCGTGTGACCTTCGCGAGATTTATCCAAACAACTTGGGAGCATTCCGTTAAGCCACCACCTAACTAATGGAGTACTCAGAACATCTCGGTATGTATCTCAAACATTTAATATTCACCAGATTTGACACTCTGGATGTCTCAAAAAATAGGCAGTGTCAAACCCTCAACTGCTAAGTGCCCATGACTTTATCATCACACAGACAATAAAGCCTCCTCGGATATGGGCTACTAAGCATGGTGAGATATAAAATGTCTTCCCTATGTTGCTAATGTCAATCCAATTCGTCTTCACCGCTTTCCTAGACATGTCCCGCTGAACGGTATCAATCATCGCCCTAAGTAACATGCTAAAGTAGCGACATCAAGCTTCTTTTTCATGACACAGCGCTGCAGGTCACTGGGGATACATAAGGAATCACACTAATGTGATTCATGAGCTCACGCAATGATGAAGAGGGATCCATTCATCATTCTCATATGCGGTCATATTACACATGCGGTATGATACGCATGTTACGGTGTTCTTCCATTTTCATGGGCGTGTCATTAGTATGATTAATTAAACACCGCACGGATACCAGTCTAGTTGTGACTTACGCAGCTAACCCGAGTCTCGCAAACCAGTCGCTCCCACTCGGCGCCTTCTTGCGACTCACATATCCAGATTATCATGCTCCATGGGATTGCAGCCAAATCCTCATGGCCGATCTATGTTAGATCTCATCTTAGCCTCTGACAAGGCGGCATATCTATGTTGTTTGGGGGATATTACGCTCACACCTAGTCCTCCAGGGCACCGTGATATCAAATGCCTCATCTTGCACGCTATCTATAGCGCCAAGGTGAATCACCCGTGTGAGAGGGTCGATTCAAGCCTGTTGACACTCTGACGATGTGTAAATCAACCATTCAATCCAAGGACACTCCTGTGGAGAATGATCTAACTATATTCTTAATGATGTCCTATCATGATCTTTAACTGAACAAATCTGTCAGATCAAGTACTTCGACTTAGTCGAAGCTTTACTAACTCTCATACTAGATATAATGATATTCTGCTATCTAACGTCCTTGGCGAAGGCCAATGTCCACTGTAACCTATACAGTTGTACACCATTATCTCAAGATGTATTCGCCAAATATAGCAGGACGCTTCACAACTACGTAAGAACGTAGCGGAACAAGCCACTTACTGTGCCTTTATAGAGGAGAAAATAATGCACATTTATTCTCTACCAATTAGCTTTGGTACATCTATCTCACAAGACATGGCTGAGTGTCCCTCGCAAATCTACAAAAGATGCGTGGGACCTATATTATCCAGGTGACAACGAGCTAGACTCACAGTGTAACTAATACACTGCGAGCATAACACCATGTGTATCTAACTTCTAGGCGTATAAGGCACCCTTGACACTTCTTCCTTTTCATTTTCAATACCAAGCACCGTTTAGCAAAGGGAGTATGAATGGGTGGTAAATTATGCCGATCCAATCGTTCTATTATTATAGGACTCCTGAGATAGCACATGGTCCTTTACAAGTGATACTGCACAAATTTCACTCCAAGCACATAACTTGTCTCACCCATATAGGGAATCACACTCCAGATGATTATAATTAGCTATCTAGAAATCATTGACTTACAATGATAAATGGAGAAACACTTTCCTCCCACTCATTTGACATGCATATAGTGGCCATTGAAGATTTTCTCGAAACGAAAACGAGATAATCACCTTATTCCACTGTCTAGACGATCATTTCAAGCTCGATGTTTGGGGCAACAAGCTTTGCGCCCTTACCTTTTTGGCCTCAAAGCCATCTGCCTGAGCCATATAATTTTCTCGTCTAGTTCTCCATAGAAAAATGCAGTCAAAAACTAAAGATAGCTAATTACTGGCGAACGATGAACAGACGAAAATCTCACCATCGGAGATGGTACCTCATCATAGACTAAATCCACTCTTAGATTTAATATTTTGCCATAAGTGCTTCGTATAATCGACCCATCTGCCTTGCGCTCGTGTTTGAAAACCCACTAGTTCAATCTTTTCACGCACATGTAAGGGATCTACAAACTCCCAAAACATATGTTGTGTCATGGAATCTGACAATGATGTAAAAAACTCCTGGACAAACCTGGACTTTTCATCATTTCTGAGGCTCACAAATGAGCACATGGCCATCAAAATTTTTAAAATTGACGAGGGACATACCCACGCTTGCCATTACATTCTAGTCTTAATTTTCTAGTGGTTTCACCAACACACTCCCACTGAGTGTGCACTTCCCACTAAATGTGCACTCCTTAGTATGTGTACTCCCACTAGGCTGATCATTCCTACTATTTTCGGCAGATACGTGATGATCAGGCACGTGATGAGAAACACATCCCCCCCCCCCTTGCTGAAAATGGTAGGATATCAGACTACGGCCCCAACGAATGAGAATTAAGACTCTTAGCACTATTGCTAAGGCAAGAAAATTTCCTTCTACAGGAAGACCATGATTTCTTCGTCAGAGAAGGAAGAAACTCGACAATAATGATTCCATGATTCATAGCATTTACCGAAAGGCGTCCATCATGCTAGATTAGTCAAGCCCAATTCACACATAGGCATTGACCCTAGCACGTGTCACATGACAAAATCCAGGGCCTCAATATTCGACACACAAGTCGAATAAGAAAGGGAAGAAAAAGAGGACGATCCTCGTCAATAATGATCCAATATCGCATAAGCAACCCATGCTTATTTTGTCGGATCTATACGGTGCCAAATACTGTAACCAATTAAGTTGTCACCCAAAGTGAGATTGATAAACACATTGTCAGTGGTCATCACATTAAATCACTACATTCTATATTGAGAGTAGTGGACATCGTTGTTACACATCGTTTAAATTTGCTACCAAAAATCTGAACTAATCACATTCAACTTTCTTATGCGGTGACATCGAAAGTAGACGTTAGGCAACCTACAATCATCTCCCACTCACATAAGATTATTGAATGGAATTAGAACGACTTTGAGCAAATTTTCTATTGAGAGAGAAACACATATTCTTATATCAATAAGCTGCAAATAAATGCGATCACATCGCAATAGCACTCAACCACGTGGCGCTAAATAAACATGCTCATCTATGCATTATTGTAAATATAAATGCAAAATAAATTTGCACATATATGCAAAATAAATTTGCACAATTAAAAAAATATCATATATGCAAAACAAATTTGCATATAATATGTGAAACAAATTTATATTTATAATATGCAAAATGAATTTGCACATAAATAAATATATAAATATGACATATTATCATGAAACATATTCATGACTGCAAATTAAATCCGACTCCATGCTTATAAGAGCGTAAATTCAAACATATTAAAAATACACCTTGAGCATGGTCTAAATTGCACAAACGTACGAAAAGTCAGAAATAGCAGTAAACCACCACTCTCATTCCCTTAGAGGTTTTCAGAACAAGGTATGACAGTGATGCATAGTGGAATTACATATTCCATCATGGTAATTAACTGCCAGAGTGTCGCAATGTCCAACATGCGAAAGCACTAACAGACTCACCCAACGAGTCTACAAACATCGTATAGCTGTATAAATCAGAACCCATCCGAGATGTAATTTACAGGATGTCAGCCGGGTCGTCTCAACAATTCTATTTTCCGTTACCGTGGTCACTACCACCGGAAAGGGCAACAAATAGCCACTTTTATGTCAGTTCCTCTTTATCTATCAGTCCGAGGGTTAAACGTCGCAATACACACATGCTCGTGTT
Organism: Amorphophallus konjac; assembly: GCA_022559845.1. Classification (NCBI taxonomy): domain Eukaryota; kingdom Viridiplantae; phylum Streptophyta; class Magnoliopsida; order Alismatales; family Araceae; genus Amorphophallus; species Amorphophallus konjac. The sequence goes on from CM040123.1 coordinate 1,696,439, forward strand.
AGTCCAAGAAAGAGAGGATACCATACCCGCTGACAAATTTATCGTAAATTAAACCGCGACAAAACTCTAAGCTCTGATACCACTGTTGGGAAAAAACATCTCGGGGATATATACAACAAATATATATAACCAAACGAGTTCAGAGTTGGAGGACGTACCTCGCAGCGGAAACGAGACGTACACACGAAACAGCGGAAGCAGAAATAAAAACACGTGTGTACCTGTAGAACTCGGGTACAAGATCGGCTACCAGAGTCGACCCCTACCCGTAAATCGTCGCGGAGTCACAGAGCCAGCTACTAGAGTCGACTCCAAGGGTCCACACTCCAAATCCAAGGACTATGGTGATGGTCCCCCCAAAGATGCAGACCATACTCGTCGCAGGACTAACCCGCGACTAATATCGCACGGTCGACACACCGACGCACTACCCTCGTCGCTATTCCATCTAACATATAGATGAGAAGATGAGGAGAGAGAATGGACAGAGAGAATCGAGAGACGGGGCTGCTACAATCATCATGGGCGCTATGCTATCGAATTCTCTCTCTATACAACATGCACATATCCTCTCTCTTATACACTTATCCGTCACCTCACAAACATACCTTGGTCAATGGAGACGAACGCCTACCATGGTACATCTCCCGAGGTCCTCGTACTCAACGGACCGACACGAGCATCGTGATGTCGTCTACCGACACGTCGTCCCTTGTACCTCGCACACATAGTGCTATCCTCTCATATTACTTTCTCTCTCTCCCATTATATCTTGGAAAACGGAGTTGGTACGAACCGACTCCGAGTACTTCTTCGCTGGTTCCATTACCCATAAAAACTCTATGCCTGCCTACAGGGATCTTATTGTATTCTACAAAGCCAGCTCGATCCATAGTTATATGTTTGGTCGCTCCTGAATCCACAATCCACACAGGATTAGGTTGAACACTTAAAACATGTGTACAAACATAAACATATGGAGAGCTAGGTACGTTAATTACCTTCTTCGGCTCATGACACTCATAAGCGAAGTGGCCTCTCTTCCTGCAGTTGAAGCATTTTATCCGGCTTTTGTCTTTCTTTTTCTTCCCGTCACGTCTTCCACGACGGTGCTTAAAGGATTGAGTTGCTTTGGGGCCAGGTGCGACATCTCGCCCTTGGCGGATAAGAAGAGGAAGAGGAGGCGGATAAGGAGGGAGAGGAGGCGAGAGGCGCGGTGGCGCCCCCGCGAGCGTGCCACGCGGAGCACGTGGGCACTCGCGGGGGGTGCGGGCGAGTGCACGCGGGCGCGCGCGCGCTCGCGGGCGGGCAGACGCGGGCGCGCGCGCGCTCGCGTCTGGCTGCCACCGCGGCGGTGCCACGCGGCTGCCACCGCGGCGGGTCCGCGCGCGCGGCCCAATGGGCATCGGCCCATCAACACCATTTATTAAAACATAAATTTGTAATACACAAATTAGTTGTTCGTGGTGTTAATTCATCGATAGCAGGTCCCCAGGAAAGCACCAACTTATATTTACCCATTGGAAACAAATGCACTGAGCTTGCCTTCATTGTCTGCTATATATAGTTGAACCTATTTTTTTCGGAATAAAACAATTCAGTGAGGGGTCTTTTCGATGTATTATAAAATATAATAAATGATATATTTTTATGTTTAAAATATTATAAAGTATTTTTATGTGATTTTTTATATTCGGAATGTTACAAGTTGTTGGATTTCAAAACCGCTTGACTAATGTGACACCCTTTTTTACCTATTCCAATTTTCAACTCAAAATCGTTTGAAGCCAAAACTTGAGATTTTAAAAGTGGTGATTACAAATAAATTATTTGGTTTGGTGTAAATTACAATAAAATGTTATAAAACATCACACGTTGGTGAGACGTAAAATACGATATTATGTGGCATTTTTAATGTCCTCTGTTTTTGCCCACCGTCCCACCCCCTTCGTCCGCCCTTGTTGGCCCCCCTCCCCTATCTTGTGGTGCTCCTCCCTCCTCCTCCGCCTGTGCCTCGGGTATCTTGCCGGTTGTGTCAGGCGTGGCCACTACTGGTCTTCCCCATGGGCCCATACCTCCGTCGTCTTCAGCTGGACCCTTGCCGGCGGCACCCGCCTCTTCTCCCATGGCTTCTGTGCGCTCTGTCCCCTCCAATGGTCGATCGCTTCCTCCGGCTATCGTCCCTCCGCCGGCCTCGACGCCTGGCACTGGCCTTCTTCCGGTGCCTTCGTCTGCTTCTCCGGCTGTGGTCCCTGCTAGAGCCACCTCGCCTCGTCCTCCTGCCCTCCCATTGGTTGGAGCTCGGGCGGTTGGCCCTTGTGATGGCTCGCAGCCCATGCCGTCCCCGCCTGTTGGTGGCTTGCCCGCGGGCGTCGCCCTGGCTGCTCCCCCTGGCCCAGCGGGTCCGTCCTTTGCTGGTGGTCTGCCTGTAGGCACTGCTGTGCCTACTCCTCCCGCCGCTGCCATCCCCCCTGCCTCCTTTGCGCAAGTTGTTCGGCAGTCCTTCTCCCCTCCGGTCTGCCCCCTGGTCGCCCATGGCCCAGCTTCTACCGCCTCGGGAGAGCCTACCGCTTTCTTTTCCCTGGAAGAGATCCAGCTCTCCTGCCAGCCGTTGGAGTTTGCCGTCGTCTCCAGGACCCCTCGAGGGCGCCCCCCCCCTTTCCGGACGTTCGGGCTTTCCTCGCCAAGCGGTTTCGTTTCCTTGAAGACTTCTTGATCAATTCCATTGACAACCGCCATCTGCTGCTTCGTTTCCTCAACTGGACCGACTTCCTTCGGGTGCTTCTGTAGGGCTCCATCTCCGTTCTCGGGAGGTTGTTCAGATTTTTCAAGTGGTCCTGGCACTTCTCCCCGGTGGAGGACTCCCCCCTCATGCCCGTCTGGCTAGAGTTGCCTGGGCTCCCTACCAATTTCTTCCTTGAACCCATGGTCACCTCGATTGCTGGGAGCATCGGCCCCGTCCTTCAGGTGGACCGCCTCACCCTCAGCTTGGCCCGCACGCACGCTGCTCGCGCTTGTGTCCTCCTAGACTTCTCCCAGTCACTCCCTCAGCGGGTTTGGGTTGGGATTAACCTAGACGGGTTCTGGCAGCCCGTCATGTTCCTTGCCCCCCTCTCTTTCTGCTCCTCCTGCAAGCGCCTGGGCCACCTGCCCTCCAATTGCAAGTTGGACGAGCAAAGGGGCCTGTGTGGTGCTCCTGCCATCCCCAAGCATGCGTCGGTGGTGTTCTGTCCTGGCAGTGCTGGTGCCTCTGACAGGGGAGTGCTTGGCCCTCCGCCCCTGGGCGTTGCTCCCCTCGTCTCGCTTGACGAGGCCTCGTCTCCGCCTCCTCCGCCTGTCGTGGTTGGCGGTTCCGTGCCTCCTCAGCCGGCCGATCTTCCCCCTGACCCCGCCGCTCCCTGCTCGGTGCTTGGACCTGCCGCGTTCTCCGCCGGCTCTCCCGCGACCGATGCGCTCCCTGACAGTCCTCCTGGGACTGCGGCCGCTACAACTCCATCCTCTGTCCACTTGCCTGCTGTGTTGGCTTCCCCTGTCGTGCTTGCCCCTACGTCCAGGCCTGGGACCTTGTCGCCTCCTCCTCTCGGCTCGGTGCAGGCCCCCCCCCCTCGATCCTGTCTACAGTAGTTGATGTGCCGCTCCTTGCGGATGCTGGGCTTGCTGGGCTTCCTCGACCTCCGGTGGTCCCCGGTGGCTGGGTGATCGCCCCGAGTGCTGACCCTCCTTTCGGTGCCCCTCTTCATGCTGCTCCTGCCCCCCCTTTGGGCACCTGCGATGCGTCCTCCCCGAGCCCGTCCAAGGTCGTATCGCCTTCGGGTCTCTCGGCATCGTCTTCGTCTTCAGCTGATGCTGCTTCGTCGCCCTCTCGATTATCTTTCGCTGCTACCCTGCGGAAGAAAGTTAGAGCATCCGACATCCGCCGCACGGAGGCCAGTCTTGAGGAGGTTGTTCCGCCTCCCCGCCGCTCACTTCGGATTCAGTCGATACTGTCGGTGCCCCCTCAGCCGATTCACTCTCCCCCCTCGGAGGAGCTCGATTACGATGGTTCTGACTTCGAATAAGGTTCATATATTCGCTCAATCTACTCCGACTCTGATCGGGATTGCGAAGAAGCTTCCTACTTGATAGAGTTGTGACTCCTCACTTCCTTAGTAGGATGTCCCATGTTGTAATGTTCTTCTTTTATTATTTTTTTGGACTTTTGTATTGGCCCTCTTGTCATCCTTGACAGGGTGTTCCCCCTCCCCTGGACCTTGCTCGTCCCTTGTATCCCCCTATACTATGTTTCTTTTCTTTCTGCACTTATTAACAGAAAATCGTTTGCCTAGTGGTCAGGATGGCACGTCCTGTCCCTTCCGTAATGAAAGGATGAACTGACTCTCTCATTTCCCACATTACAAGTATTACCTTTCATTTATAAAAAAAAAAATCTTGCAACTTGTGATAAATCATGTGATCTCGCTCGCATAATCTTTTTTGGAACAATAAACTTCACGTAGGTCATTCACTTTGAAAATATGATTCAAGATATTCTCGACATGTTTTGAAGGCATTAACCAGTTGATGTGATATTAACTAGTTAACATCTTAATGTGTTAAGATGTTAGAACGTTTTAATGTGTTAATAAGTTAACCAATTAATCAGTTAACACTGTAGTCTCAATTTATTTTTCGGTTAAAATTGAGATATCTATTTAATAGATGAGAGAGAGCGGTGTGGGTCCATCGCTCTCCTCAGGGGTCGAATGCGTTAATTTTATCGGATTAAAGAATCCATCTCCTTTTAAATAATTTATAAAATTTAAATTATTAATAATCTGATCAACGGAAAAATATTACCAAACGTAATCTTAGAATTCGGGTCCACCTTCTTTTTACTCAAAATCCGTATTCATCGTCAGATCCGATGGTGGATCCGTGGATGTGAGGGTGAAGTAAGCGATAAGATGTGAGAATGTGTCACAATTTGCATACAAAGACTGCACATCGATGAGACAAGGGACCGCTTGGGACCGCTTCCAGACGATAAGGCTCATCGTCCCCACGAGAAAGTGTGTTGAAAGCCTATCCACAAGCCCACTCCCTTAGCGACACGCACGGATGCAGATGCATCTTGAAATGCATCTTTCTTTGGAGTCGGAGGGTGCCGTTAACTTACCGCCGCGTCTTAACCCCTGGCCCCAAAAAAGTCTTCACCTCTGATAGTACACTTGAAATATAAATATATATATATAACATATATAGTAAATATTATTTTTATAAAACACGGTAATTAAAACAATTCCCCAAAACAATCTCATCCATGTACAATTAGAAAAAGTCTTCATGAGCCGGGTGCACCGCGCACTGTCCATAGGGTGGGGGCCACTCCTCGCTTGTCTTGTTCTGGGGATCATGAGCCTAGACGTTGTGCCAATTGTACACTGAGTGCCAATGGAAACTAGAATCTATGTTTCTGCTTCTACTGAAATTTTCATATTTGAAACTAAAAACGGAAGGTTCAACTTCCATCTATTTGCTACTTTATATAATTGTCTAAATTTTAAATTTTCACATTATATAAGTCTGCATATTCTAATGTTAAACTATAAACTTATAGAACTGCCATTACGTCTATGAAATATCAGCTTCAACTTTATATAATATATTGATTACCTAATGCCAAAAAAACTACACATTAGATAATATAAACCACAAGATCCGCATGTAAATTCATAGATCCACAAATTATAAGAGACACACGATCCAAGTGTAAATCCAGCTAGATTCCTGTATACTTTTTTTTCTCCCAACCGTTGGATGCGGAAGAGAATACATACAATAGTCTAAAGTCAAAAACAACTTATAAATAATATAGATTAGACATATTAGATACATATATTTGTTATCGACGAAGCAACCAAAGATCAGATGTAATTGGAGTCGTAATTATAAGTACGTGTAAAAAACTCGAGCGTTAAAATGATACGAGAATGTGATACGACGACAATACATCAATTGTCATTTATGGAGGAGAAAATCCAAAAGGGAGTCATAGTTTGGATTTGCATATATGGAAGTCGTGGATGTCTAGATCTCTCAACTTCTCCTAGCCATCTAATGGTCATGAGATTTAGTTGATATGAATATATTCTTAGCATCTTAGCCCAGGTAAGTGGCAACACCAAGACGAGAGAAAATAATGCAATGGTAGGATATTCTAAACCCATATAGATGAGGAAGTGGGAATTAAAGAGAAGCACGAAAGAGCACTCATATTTTTTTAATTTCTTTGTAAATTATGAATAAAAAATACATTTCGATTGGACTAGGATATAGAGCTAGAGAAAATGAGGGAAGACTTACATACAGGGCCCGAGAAAGGGAGAGAGTAGTCTTATATGAGACCATAGATGGCGCGCGGGTTTCAATTGATCCTCAATCGATCCTTGAAGCCCAGTTGTTTGGTGGGAGTGAGTCGGAAGTGATGGGATATTTATTAGGCTATATATTGGATGACTTCCTTGGGGATGTGACATGGGACATGCTAAAGCTGTAGTGAAAACCCACGGGCATACATGACAATTTGGGTATTGGTCGATGGAGAATCAATGGTCATATGAAGACCTTTTGATGGTGGCTGTCCATCATGATTTTAGATCGAGCTGTAAGGGGGGTCTCTACACGATCGCGGAGTTGAGACAGGAGCTTGGTGGTTGGAGGATGCCAGAGTCTCTTCAGAAAAGAGGCTAAACTAGAGGTGATGAATGCCCACCCTTGTTGCAGATAGTAGCCACTTGCTGCCAGCGAAACTGGATGCAAGGCAGAAGGATATGTTACCTTGGATTTATGTGGATGTGGTTCTTCGCGTCTCAAGTCGATTGGGAGGACTTCCACATGTTCCAAGTCTTCTTGAAGGAATACCTAGGTGATGTAGAAGGTGGCAGGAGAGGATGAGGTGGTGGGTGGGCACAAGGCCTACTTTTGGGACCTACAATCGTAGTCCCACCGTTGTCAATGTCACATGGTGCTCTCTTATTGGCATCCCCAATAGAGGGAGGAGGCAGACGTCATCTGATAGTTTAGGGGGCAGATGTAACGACCCGAGAATCCGATTACCGGGAAGACCCGATAACCCGAGACTCGCACCGCCGCCCACGAGCCGGGAGGGCTCGGAAGGGCTAAAAGGAGTGTGGAGGCACAAAGAAATAGGAAATAAAGCAGGACAACCAACAACAACAAGCTGAAAGAAGGAACAACTACAGCTACAACAGAGTCCAGTCCAACAGAAAGTACAGTCTAAAGCAGTAAAACGTACCACATGCCAAGTGAACACTCGGCCCGGCAAGCTGGCAACTGAGAACCTCCGCTCCGCACCCTCGAACCTCGAGGAAGAACCGCTGCACCTGAAAAGCAGGGAATGAGTCTCCAAAACAGAGACTCAGCAGGGATCCCGCGGAACCCCAACCGGAAACAACGGCGGTAGCGGAAAGAAGAGCTACGACTACAGCAGGAACAGCGAACCGGTGGCCGGTCAAAACTCGGCACTACAGCTACTCCTACTGCCAGAAGGCAGACCTCGATCACGCAGTCGAAGCTACCAAACCACGCTAGTACCGCCTACCGAAGTAAAAACACACGGCAACCACGCCGTAGAGGCCTGTCCCCCGGACACAGCCCACCTGGACACGCTGTCCAAGGTGCAACCCCGACCATCCGATCGCGGGTACCGCACCACAAGACGGAACCTCGGTAAAGCCACTAGCACTAGTCTCACGGCGCGAAAATCAACACACGCGTCACGGTGAAACAACCGAAAACTCAACGGTCGACACGACCGAAAACCCGAGGGTCAAAGTTACGGAAACTGACAGTCTGTCACTCCCAACTCGACATGAGTACCACCCACTAGAAGCACAGCCGGTAGCGTCCCCTGACGTCTTACACCGCACCGCAGGTGAACCGCCTGACATGGTAGGTCCTACCCGAGGCGCGAACACCGTACAAGTAACCACAAACAAGTAACTAGCTGGGGTCACGCCCGTCGACGTGGGTCCAACCGCCCCCAACCACGTGTGCACACACAGACCTTGCGTCACTAGGTCTGGTCCTCTGACCGGATTTCCCCCGTAGCCGGACTCTGGCTACCGACGAGGGGCCTACGGTAATCGGTCCACAAACCGTCTCGAAAGGTGGGTGCCCGTACACCACTCCCAGGTGAGACCAGCACCTCGTACTGGTGGGCTACGACTAGTGGAGGGTCACTGAAGGAGTAGACTCTCAACGGAAAACAACGTCCGAACCCGACGACGTACGGGGACCACCCCACGTACCGGCCCCGTCTCACGGTGACCACAGTCGGGGAAGAAACGGGACTCACAGTCTACGGCCACGCACGCACCGTGCGCTAGAGTCGAGAAAACTCAAGTGGCACTAAGCCACTAGACTCTGGACAGTCCTCTAAATGCACTACACCCAACGGTCCTTGAGTCACAAGACTCGGGGTCAAGACCGTTGTACGCAACAGCACAAGGCCGTCAATCTAGTCCAATCTCTAGGTCTAAAATCACGGTAGCACGAGTACCGAGATAACACACGAGTCGCCAAGACCACTCCCTCGGGAAGGGAACGCAAGGGACTAAGGCCACTCACAAGGGCCACACGGAAAAACACAGAAGCACGATTCCCAGGGCAGCACACAAGCCGCCACGACGATTTCCCATCTTGAAGCAAGCGGGAGACCTCCAGCCCCAGGCCGGACAACTGGACTCACAGTCCAAGGCCAAACACATGGCCCACACGGGAATCGCCTTCCAAAGGAACCCACGATATGCGGGGGAGACCCCACCGCACACACACCGACACACGGTGACTCGATCTAGCGTAACCCGAAAGCCAGGAACACGTGAGGTCACCCGGACCCACCACACCTACAGGCACGCTAATCGAGGAAACACGGTCCCTCCCGACACCCCAGAAACGCGGACACAGAACCCACGGGATACCCGGGACACTCACAAGGCCAAAGGTCAACCACTGGGTCACAACCGGGTCGACCGGAGACCAACACAACACAATCGGAACACCAGAAGGTCTCACGGACCCTTAAACCGATGGACACGTTAATCGAGATAACCCAACCCTCTGGACACCCAAAGACACGGTCACGGAAGTCCACGGGGTGTCCGAGACACACACGGCCCAAGGGGAGCACGAGACAACACGGAGATCGCGCTAGGATCACCTAGCGCGACAAGCCAGAACGCGCTAGGGAACCCTAGCGCAACATGGCAGATCGCGCTAGGATCCCCTAGCGCGACATGGACCATCGCGCTAGGGCCTCCCAGCGTGACAAGGCAGGTCGCGCTATGTTTCCATAGCGCGACAGTCCAGAACGCGCCATAGCCCTATAGCGCGACAGGAACCGTCAAACTGTTCATCTTCTCCAATGAACGCGCTTGATCGGGGCAGCGCGACTATCAAGAACGCGCTACTGGAGTATAGCGCGTTCTCAGTCCGCGCCCGAAAACGGTAGAAACCACGGGAAAAGCCATGCCACGCCCCGTTCACCCCCAGGTGAAGGGGAAATAAAAGGGGAAACCTCCCCCAAGCCCCTAGGGATGCATCTAAACCCCTGGATCGCCCAAAAACACCATAAAACGGGAGATCCGGCTCACACCCCAAAATCATGCATTTTGCCCAAAACGCCCCGTTTAGCCCGCTCAGCTCACCACGGCCTACGAAACTCACGGGAAAGGAAGTACACGGGCTGAGGGTCCATCACCCTACCTCCACCGAAGCTTACGCGCACCGTGGACGCCGATCCACGAAGAAAACGCCGTTGAAGCCTCGCCGTTCCACGAACTCACGGCCGAGCTTCCACGCGCCTCCACCGCCTCGATCCTCATCCATCCTCGCCCGTGCCTCGCCCGCGCCGTCCCCGCCTCGCCCATGCTCCGCCCTGTCGGCCGCCGGAGAGAGAGGGAGAGAGGAGAGAGCGTGAGAAGAGAGAGGGAGAGAAATGAGAAATGAGAGGGGGGGAGAGAAAAGGTTTATATATATAGGAAAATCCGGAAATTCAGAAAAATCCAGAAAAATAGAAAATTACACCCTCGCGATCCTCGGAGCGCACCGATCGCAACGGTACCACTCGCGCCCTGGTGAACGGCCCGGTTCACCCGCAACGAGGTTCCGAAAGAAAGCCGAAACCCACGTCGGGAATCGGAAAACACACGCGGAAAAAGCCGCGGAACGCCTCCGGGCCTCCGAAACGACTCCGGATCGCGCCGATCCGAACACGAAAGATGTCCGAAACGAAATTTCGGACACAACGGAGCTGGACACTCCGAGAAACCAGATCCGGGACCCACGAACGAGGATCCAAAAAATTCGGGGCATTACAGCAGAAGTAGTGGCTTGAGGCGGAGATGTTTTGGCTTCTAGCTCCCAGTGGTGAGGTTGTGAGAAGACCTCGTCAGACTTCTATCGAATCACCTGTGGTGTGTGCTACCTTAATAAGATATCTCGAACTCCTTTCCTACAAGAGAAGTTCTCGCCAAGGTGGGTGTTCCTCGGGAGAACCCTATGACACTCAAGTTAGTTGACATTTTAGTGGATAAATGGAGGTCTGGTGAGGTGGAGGGTTGCAATATGTTGGCGTAATACGGAAATGATGAGAGAGAGGAGGAGGAGGAGTTGCCATGGAAGCTTTCCTCCTTGGAAGGTTCTTTGTCCCTAGTGAATCTCTCTGATGAGGGTTTTGTAGAAACTTTATATGTAAAGTTGGTGCAGGAAAGGGAGGGTTATCCTACTTGATAGAAGCTAAGGCTATTTTTGTTCAAGATCTTCTCATACCTAGAGGAGGCCGTGGAGAGGTCCTTTTATAGCCTCCTCTAGTGTTGGAGTTGAGAAGACATGCAGCTGCAAAGAGATGGTGCAAAGGAGCTCTCTTTCCAGAGCGATAGGAGTTGTCAATGAAGAAACTTCTATTTGTATTGAAAGTCATTTTAATCTTGCTGTCATCTTGACTCGCTATTATGATGCTTTCACTTCCTGGAACCCATCAGCGTTAATCCCACTTTTTGTGGTACACGAGACCTATGGTAAAGTTTTGAGATCGTGATGCAATCTCGGGGGTAACGTGGCGAATGGAGAAGTTGTATTTGCATTCGCATGCACGTCAATTGATGGGTAGGACGACAGTTGTGCTTCTAAATGAATATTTAGCTAATTATGTTTTAGATTCATACTTGATTTATGCTTTCAATGCTACACCTTTAAGAGTTGATTGGACTTTCGGCTTGTCCCTTTGAGGCTATTGTAGTGGTTGCCATGCAAGATACCATATGTCGAGTGCTAAGGTCTTCCCATGTCAAGTGGTCCAGTGGCCAAGTCGAGTTAAGGCTCAACAAATCAGAAATCGGGCTGAGGTCCTCGACAATCAAGCTCGATAGATCAGAGATAGGGCTAAGGCCCTCGGTAATCGAGTTAAGGCTCGATAGATCAGAGATAGGGCTAAGGCCCTCGGTAATCGAGTTAAGGCTCGATAGACATGTGATCGGACTCAATAGGCCAGAGATCGGGCTCAATAGGCTAGAGATTGAGCTACGGTTCGTGATTGGGCTAAGGTCCTTTATGGGATTCGAGTTAATACTCTTTCCATGAGGTGAGCTTGGGGCCGAGTTAATACTATGAGCCTCCTATTAGGGACCGAGTTGGTTCTCAAAGCCTCCTGAGTAACTTGAGGTCGAGTTATCGTTCAAGTCTCTCGGGTCAGAACTTACAAGCATCGTGTCATTTACCCAATGTCTTTTTTCTCGACCTGACACCTGACAGAGGGCCTGGCTTTCTTCTATGTTTAACACCTGACGGAAGGGCCAACTTGGAATGTGTTTGTGCAGGCCTCTCACAATGATTGTTGGGCCTCAAGTGCTCTCTGAAGAGTCAGGTGGTTTTAATGGGCCACCTCTACCCTACTGGGTCTATTATCTTGATTGTGGGTTGGGTTGTGCTATTGGGCTATGTTTGGAGGGGGAAAAGCCCCCTCTATAAAACTAGTTGTTTCTGTTTCTAATTTCGATAATTATCGAGTATATGCTTTCAGATTCTTATAAGTTATTGGGTGGGCTTTATTGGATTTTCGCATCCATTATCTAATTCAAAATGGACCGAAGTGATGGATACCGGGTATCCATTGACATCCCTAGTGAGTACCAATAAAAAATGATCAAATTGAAGCAATAATAGATAGAATAGAATTGTTGGAGTTTGAAGTCAATTGGTTAATTACAATCGACTCAAAACTTTTATCGATGAGAAGGCATCTTACTTCACAATCTATCTTTCATTATTTAAACTACCTCTCTCATTTTAGGTAACTTAAAAAGGAATTTTACAAAAATATCCCTATGAAAGTCCATTTTTTACATATATCCCCTACTTTTGCACATTTACATGTCTACCCATCATTTATCTAGTATTGTTGCGATTATATTTCTCCGATTTTGGGCCATCAATGGAAAGTGAATATTCCACAAAATATGCCAAAAAAATGTTTGGATATATAAAATATAAAAAATACCCTTGTATTCCTAAGACAGATAGAGATGGAGGGGGAGAGAGAGAGAGAACTAACCCTAGGGCGACGGTGAGCTTCTATGATGAGCAAAACTGACGAGCAACTAGTAGAGGGAGGCCCAGGACGGAACCTGTCCAGTGCTCACTACCCCTCCACCCTTCTCCCCCTTCGATAAGTAGCCCCCCACTCCTCCCTGCTCCCTTCTCCCCCTCCGGCACTTGTAGGCCGCCTCCCTCTCCCCACTTCTCCCTCCCGGTTCCCCTCTCCCCCATCGGAGTTCACCGTCGGCCTCGCTTGCCCCCACCCCTCCTCCCACCGATGCTCCTCCATCATCCCCTTTGAGTGGGAGGACACCTTCAACACGCCCAAATCCCCATCGCCTTCTCCTCACGGGGAGGTAGTAAGACGAGAAACAGAGGCATGTCGATGATCAACAGCTAGGCGATGACGTCGACAAGGATGTGGACGACTTCCTCTTCGAGTTCAATAGGTACTTGGAGATGGGCGGCTTGTGCTCGATGGTAGAGCCATGGATGCATTACGTGCCCCCCGTGGCTTGCGTTGCTTAGGAGAAGGGTTTGGCCTTGTCGCTGAGGTCACCCAGGTCCCCCAAGTCTCCCAAATCACCTAGATCGTCGAGGCCGTTCTTTTGTCGTCGATGGTAGCAGGACAACTTTGAGCCCTTCGCCGAGGCCATCGAGGAGACCACCTGTGGCCATGCCCGTGGCATCCCGCAGAGTAAACCAGTAGTAGGGCCAACTCGTTGGGCGGCGCGATCGTTGTCTCCCCTACGAGGGATGTTCAACACCTTCCCCTGCTCTCTCTCTTATGAACCCCCTCCCTCCCCTTGTACCTCTGCCAACACCCCCATATCGCTCATGAACCCTTTATGCTAGGTATCTCTTTTGTCACGACCCACCTCCATCTCTTTCTATCTCTCCCTCTTTCTCTTGCTGCTCTTATAAAATTGCCCCCAACACCTCTCTCTCCCCTCACTCCGACACCCCTTTATCCATAGATCTCCAAGTCTTAAGAGAGAGAGGAAGAGCAAGAGGGAGGTGGACATGGCATCAACTAGCGTATGCTATCACTAGTGCCCACCATGGAGAGAGAGAGTGAGAGAGAGGATGCTAACTTGAGGACATGTTAGTAATTATCTCTCTTTAACTCACACATTCTTCGAGTCAAGTTAACGATAATTACGACGAGGACATAACAATAGAGGATATATCGGGGATGCATGTGATTATAGGTAAGGGGATATATGCAAATATGAACTTTTATAAGGGTATAGCTCTAAAAATTCCAAGAAAACCATTCAGCTAGTGGCTGGGTGTAATGCGCCACGGTTCAAGTAAGTCTACAGCGGAGAGGAGACGGCCTTCGAATGGAACCCACGACACAACAGGGGGGAGAGAGAGAGAGACGTGGACGGATATAGACTTTTTAGAGACAGAGGGGGAGAGAGAGAGTCCGTGGTGGGTGGGTGGGGGTTCCCCTTGGAAGAGCGCTCTCTCTCTCTCTTCTCGCTTTTCTGTGGCGCTGGTGCGGTCGCGAAAACCCCATCAACAGCAACAAGGGCAGCCACCGCGTCCTCTGACCATCAGAACGAGGAGGAGAAGAAGACGAAGGAGAGGCGGCGGCTGGAGCAGCAGGGGCAGAGGTAACGAGGAGGCGGAAGAGGCAGGAGGCGAGGAGGAGGAAGAACGGTCCGGGGGGAGGAGGAGAAGGCGAGAGGAAGGGAGTTGAAGGAGCTGAAAAGTCCAGTTCCGACGTGCTTGACTAAGCCGCCTCCTTGTCATGGATCACTTCCCTTCCTCTATTTTCCCTGTCGTGGAGATTAGAAAAGGTGGTCTCTTTCCTGCTTCCGAACCTCTGTTTCATGTTTGACCGTCGGAAAGGTTTCTTTTTTTTCCTCCCTCAATTTCTGTCTTTCTTTGCCTTTTCTTTACTTGGTTTTGAGTTTAATTTTGTGGGTTTTCTGGGGTTGAGAGGAGGGAGATCCGAGATTGGGTGACGAAGCCTGGGTCTCCCCGTGTTCTATAGATCTGTGCTCCGATTGCTTTCATTCAGTTTCCACCTTTCTTATTTAACGTTAGTATTTCCTGATGTTTCGTTGACGAGTTTACCAATTATTTGGCTGCGTGTTTTCTGGGTTGACTTTGTTCTCTCTGGTTCCATGGGTGCTAATTTCGGCTTTCTTTTGTTTCTAAATCTCTGTTGGTTGTTTTTAAAAGCTAAAAGAGTCGATTCTTCACTACTAATTATCTGGAGACTTCCATCTAATCATTAGTTTGTTACTTTATTGGCGTACTTGTACGAAGGACAGATTTTATGGCAGGATATCTTGTAATAAAAGTTGAATGTCCTGTTTCTTCTGATCCAACAATTGGTAGAATTAGGAATATAGAACTTAGAGGAAATGAGAATTATGGGACACTCTTCCTTTCAGTTTTAGCAGAGCTGATGGTGAATCCGTAGGTGAGAGTGCGGGAGAAGGAATGTTCTACTTCCACAATATAGGCAAAAATGATGGATATATTGATCTTATTGGAAGGATGAAGCAGGGAGCAGCTTCAGAGCTACAAGCTTAAGAACTAACCAGCTGAAAGTGTTCTCGGAGCAGGATGGTAACTGGTCGCTGTTTTTGTGACCCCCCCTTTGCTAGTGATAGGATGTAGAAGAGCTTTAAGGCTGTGCCCGTGTAGATATGATAATTCTGGCTGGTGAGGATAGAGGAAAGTGTAAGTCAAAACAGAGCTACAGGCTGTAGGGTAAATCCTCTATAGATTGAAAATATCCACATTTGAAGGAGGTCATAGAAATTGCAATGATAAATGGACTTCTATGGCCTGCATCCACAGTTCATTTGATCACAATGCTCACTCAAGAAGCAGACTTTGCGGTCAGCTAGCTTTGTGCTGAAATGATGAGAGATGGGTTGTGTTTGCCCTGTCTTCCATGGGTTTACCTAGTGTCGGTTGGCTTTATCTTCGCAATCCAAAGAAAGAAAGAGGTGGAATTTGTTGATACTTGGCTCTGGCAAGATGCAAAATGCCCAGTCTTGACATTCTGAGTTCTTCATGTGCTACGTGATGCAGCAAATGTTATTCTTTTCTTTTTTGGACAAAGGTCCACTGAGTGAAGTGCGGTCAATATCCTTCAGCAGAAAACAGACAGACTTGAGAAGGGAATATTCTTTTGGGAATAGTTTATCGGAAGCAATTGTTAAATTGTGTTTATATGACGATGTTGGAAAAAAAAGAAGAGATGTGCATAAAGTGTTCTCGACCAGAGCAACATGTGGTAGTATGTTTGCTAAATATTAGATCTTAAGTCAGTCAATTAAAGAAGACTACGGATGCTATTCTTGGGAGGGGATGGGAAAGTAGGAAAGAGTAGCATTGCTGGATGTGTCACATCAAATGTGCATGTGATATCTTAACCTGGTTTCTTGTAACGTCACATTTAGTTGCACGACAACATTTTGGATCAGGGTAAGCCAATCACGTGAGTGAAAAAATGGCAAAATTTCATCAATTTGGGGTGCATGTTTTAATGAAAATTGATAGAAGATAAAAGCGAGAAGAATAGCAATGATTTATTAGGGCAGTAACAGCAACAAAGAGGTAGGTTGGCAAAAAGAAAAAACAATAAACATGATAGGAATGATGGCATCATTAAATGCATAAGTCAACTGTATGGAAAGAGAAGAAATTAGGCATAAAAATCAGGCACGTCATTTCATGAAACAATAAAAGATAATCTTGAAATTTACCCTGCTGAATAGTACGTGATTTATAGTAATTAGGCATGCATGTAAGAGATGAGGGAAGGGTACAAACTTTGATAGTGTATGGCTGATTAGAGGTCAAGTCTAGACAAAACTGGCAGACTGTAAATAGAAGAAAGTAGTCTGTTTTTCCCAACTTTGTGATTGGTAAGTCATAGATTAATAAAAAAAGATTTTTTGCATATAAACCATCGTTAGAACAAAATTATAGATTTATCATTCCTACATTTGTATGCACACACATCATTAAAAATGCTGATATTGTCAAAAAGACCAATTTTGCATTATTTCTATATGCAAAAAAGGCCACTTAAAATAGTGCAAATAGACAGTTTTGCACAATATTGACGTTTTTAATGATATATGTGCAAATTCAAATGCAAGAATGAGGCTGCCACGGGGCCGATCCCCTACGGATCGTGTCGCCGCCCGGCCTCCTACCACATATGCTCCAATTGGAGGAGGTTGGGTGTGATGGCAAAGACCTGGAGGACAATGGAGAGACGTATGCGGCGGCACTGCTCAGTATGTCGGGCTGGGCACAGGACAACAACTTCGCATCACCCAGGTAGGGGCGGGACACTGAAGTGGGAATGGCTTCAGAGGGGGAGGTGCCACCACTTGAAGATGCAGAGATTGTCCCGGAAACACCTTGGGGGGGGGCGACTGGGTTGGACGAGGGTAACGCTGAAGGGGAGGGAGTTGAGGTGAGGGGCAGGTTGAGAAGGGAGGAGGTGAAGGGTTTGATGGGGGTAGTGGAAAAAAGATTACGGATGCACAGATGAGGGAGTTGGTTGACAAGTTGAGGGTCTCTTTCGAAGGGGTGGAAAGGGACCTGAGAGGGGTCTTTATCAACATCTAGAAGAGGTGGCTGTTCACCATGGCCAGGGAGGCGAGGGGGGGATCACGGAAGAGGTCAGCTAAGGGAGTGAGGAGGGAGAGGGGAGGGGAAGTGAGCCGGAGGAGGGAGGGAGGAATACAACCAGTTTCTTATGAGCATATCATCTCATGGAATGTGAGGGGGATTTGTGGGGACTAAAATTGGAGGGTGGTGAAGAAATTGATAAGAAGATGCAAGATTGACGTCAGTGCCTTCAAGAGACCAAGTGTGAAAGGATGGAGAGGGGATTATGAGGGAGATCAGGGGAGCTAGACTCTCGGAGGGGGTGGCCTCCCTGGCAGAGGGGAGGGTTGGAGGAATCATGAAACTGTGGAACCCATTGGAGGTCGAGGAGGTGGAGGAGGACAGAGAGGTCAGCCGGGGGGTTATTTTCCTTCATTTATGCAATATGAGAGATGGTTTTTCTCGTGACTTCTCAGGAATCTATGGTCCCCAGACCAGGGAGGTAGAGAGAAAATTATAGTAGGAGTTGCTTCTCTACCCCCAAAACTCGGGCCGCCCTTGGTGTGTTGTTGGTGATTTTAACGCAGTCACAATGGCTTGGGAGAGGACGGGGGTCAACCAGAACATGGGAGACGTGGTGGACTTTCGAGACTTCATAGAGGAGGCTGCTTTGATCGATATTGGATTGGTGAGTGCTTAGTTCACCTGGTTCAATATGAGGGCGACACCTGCATGTTCTAGGCTAGATAGGTTCGTGGTTTCGGTGGATTGAGAGGATCATTTCCTCATGTATAAGCATGCTGCTTGGCCAGGCCGATATCAGACCATAAACCTATCCTATTGAAGACTAGCTGCTGTCGACAGAGGAGGCAGACTTCAGATTTGAAAGGTTCTGGTTCAGGGAGGCAGATTTCATGGAGACTGTCAGGAGGGCTTGGAGTGTACAGAGACAAGATCACTCTACCATGACTATGATGGTTGGAAAATTGAAGCCCTTAGCCCAGGTGCTTAAAAGGTGGGGGTCTGGCAAAGCCCTACTTAACAGATTGGCTAAGGAGAGGATTTTACAACAACTGGAGGGTCTGGACTGTTTGGAGGAGACAGGGATGTTTGATAACTCTGACAGGTTGTGTAAGGACACACTTAGGGTAGAGTTTGAAGAGATCCTCGTAGGTTAAGAGATTTATTGGAAGTAGAGATCAAGGGAGAAATGACTTAAGGAATGTGACAAGAGCATTGCTTATTTTCAGAGGATTGCATCAAGGAGAGGAGAATAAACCATGTAGTCTCCATCAAGGTCGGCGAGTAGATTATCACTAGGGAGGAGGAGATCAAGGGGGTGTGCCAAGGATTTCTATTCTTGACTCTTCCTTGAATATCCGATGTGCGGACCTAGCATTTCAGACGACCTTCTTCCTCAGGTTTCCACAATAGAATGCGAGACCCTTCACGAAGGAGGAAATCAGACAAACAATGTTTTCTCTGGCAGGTGACAAAGCACGGGGCCCTGATGGTTTTCTTATAGTTTTCTTTTAGAAATGTTGGGATATTATCAAGAAAGAGTCGATTCATGCATTAGGAGTGTTTCAGGAGGGTAGGGCTCACTTGAGGGGCATCAATAAAACCTGTTTGATCCTTATCCCCAAGAAATAAGGCACACAAGGCTTCTTGGACTTCATACTCATCAGTCTGCTGAACAGTACATAGAAGATTATCACTAAATTGCTCGTCAGACACTCAGACTAGATAGGGTCACTGATAGAGTGGTTAGTGGTCACCAAAGGGCTTTTGTTAGGGGAGGACATATACAAGAGAATTTCCTAGATGCTCATGAGTGCCTGTATGCTATGAAGACCTAGAGAAGTGAGAGCTGGTGTTGAAGCTGGATTTTGAGAAGGTCTATGGCATTGTTAATTGGCATTGCCTACTGCAAACCTTGGCTAAGTGGGTTTTGATCAGAGTGGGTGGATCCGAGCATGTATCTCCTCAGCATCCATTTCGGTCTTGGTTAATGGACAACCTACTCCATCCTTCCACAATGGTAGAGGGATCCGCCGGGGAGACCCTATGTCCCCCCTTTTGTCTGTCCTAGTGCAACTATGACAGATTTTGAGCAGGATGTGGATGAGGGCTGAAAGTGCAGGTTTCATTAGATGTTTCCAGGTATGGCACTACAGTGTTGGCATCGGCCATCTGCAATATGCTGATGACATTATTCTTTTCTTAATTGGTGAGAAGAGCCAGTTCTATACTGCCAGGTTGATGCTGGAGCTGCTACATGATATTAGTGGACTTAAGGTGAATTTCAGCAAAAGTCGCATAGTTGGGATCAACATGGAGTAGAGCGCAGGCAGGAGAGCAACATTTATATTGGGCTGTCAGATAGGAAATTTTTCTTTTTCCAACTGGGCCTACCACTGTCCCCAGGGGCTATACATCGTAGGGACTGGTAGGTGGTAGTGCAGAGGTTTGAGTCCAAACTAGCAGGGTGGAAGACGAGGCTCCTCTTGTATGGGGGTAGATTGGTGCTATACAAATTTGTGCTTGACAACCTTCCTATATACTACCTCTCCATTTTCAGGATCCCAAAAAACGGTGGCCAAGAAATTAGAGTCCATTCAAGTTAGATTCTTCTGACATGACAGTGGTGACAATTGTAGGCAAGGATGGCAGTATCGGTTTCGGTTTCGGCCGAAACCGGTTGAAACCATTCAAAAAATTAAAAAAAAAAATAATTCTCTATGATTTCGGCCGAAACTGACTAAAAAAAATAGTAATTCTCTATGGTTTCGGCCGAAACTGGACGGTTTCGGACCGAAGCATGTCAGTTTCGGCCGAAACCTTTAATGGTTTCGTCCGAAACCATTAAAAAACTATTATTTAATAGGTTTCGGACTTGCTACAGTGTTAGGGTCCGGTTTCGGATCGGTACTGACCGAAACCGATACGTTTCGGCCGAAACGTATCGGTTTCGGCCGATACCGCCAACCATGATTGTAGGGGTTACCATGACATCTCATGGGATAGAGTGTGCAAGAGCAAGGAAGCAGGAGATGTGGACATCAAGAATTTTTGAGACTTCAACATGACACTTCTCTGTCAATGGCTCTGGAGGCTTGGAGCGGAAGGCAACATGCTATGACTACAAATTGCTAGACAAAGATACTATAGTAGGGCTAGAGATTGGGATTTGACGCTAGCATCTCAGCACAATGTCTCTCGATTTGGAGAGGCATCTTTCAGTGAAAGGATATAATCAAATCAAATGTTTGGGTCAGTTTGGGCAATGGACAGATGCGTTTGTTCTAGAAGGACATGTGGTGCGGGGACTTCACACTAGAAGAACTTTTCCCTAAATTCTTTCTTATTTCAGTTGCACCTATGGCATTAGTGGCACATACCTTTGATAGCCAGTTGTATGGGGATACATGGGCACACCCATCTTCAAGAGGAATCTGACATACGACCATGTACCAACTGTAGGGGCTTCTGTTATTATTCATAGACTCTACGTTGGTGGAGAGTAGGATCAACAGGTGGTGCTAGAGATGGGAGGAGGGAGCCTTCTCTGTCAGGTCTGCATCCTCAGTCACATCAAATGAGGGATTGCGTCACTACCTGCGCAAATTTGGGCCCGCAAGAGTCCGCTGAAGGTAAAGCTGTTGATATGGAGGATATCACATGGCCGTATGCCCACTTGTGAGTTGTGACAGAATCATCCCATTCCTTCGGGACAGACTACCATTTGCTGTTTATATTGGGAGGTGAAGGAAGATCTTAACCACCTCTTTACTGGATGTTATTTCTCTAGAGAGGTTTGGGCTAAGATCGACGACAAGATCCACCATACCTTTGACCCATTTGAGAGTCTATAGCATCTCCTCCTCAAATGGCACAAGGGGTGGAACCTGAAAGGAGATAAGTTTATCTAGTGGCCTATTCTTCATGGTACACTTTGGGCACTGTGGAGAGAAAGAAACAACAAAATATTTAGAGGCGAAGCAAGAATTGAGGATAGGCTTCTCTCTTTTGTTTGCGAAAGAGTATTTGAATGGGCAAAACACTTATGTAAAGTGGAGTCTCACAACTCCTCTCTTTTCCTTTTGTTGGGGGCTAGCTAGGGGTGCACCGACTCGGTGTGGGGTGTTTGTACTAGATTTTTGGGAGCTGACCAACTATACTTGTATATCTCACTTATTTTTTACAATTAATATATACGTGATACTATCCACTTTTTTAAAAAATGCAAAAACCCCATAAAATATTAGAAAATGAATTTTTGCTTTTGAAATGAGTATCAGCTTATATGAGAAAATGGCTTATCATTGGTGACTTGGTTCAAGAGGATTATTCATAATTTTCAGGACTAATTTTTAACTACTATTCTACAGCATATTGCTAAATAGTAACCTTTTTATTAATTATAAGGACTACTTTGTTGTCCATAGTACTGTTTTGTAAATTATGGGGATTATTTGCAGTTTATAGCAGTTTATGGTGACCTCATGTATAAATGTTAAGGATTTATATGAATTAATTTTCTAGTATGGAAGCTAATTTAAGTACACAGTTTCCTAACTAACTGTTTCCCTTGATTTTTATCAGCTCATTTGCCAATCCAGGTTTTATGGTTTGGATTGGGATTTGCTTGTTTTGCAGTAAATGAATCCATCTAATTTCCCTCTAACCCAGCCCAGTTTGCAAGATCTGCTGAAGAAAGTAATGTCAATGGCCATTACTTATAGAGTAAAGCTGTGGTGCTACACTTTTTACCACCATTTTTGCAACTCTCGGTTCGGCTATCCAATCTCATGATTGGATGGCTGAGCTGTATGATTTAAGTTCAGTGCTCCTGAGCTCGGGAACACCAAACTTATGTCATCCTTTTCTGTGTCAGAAAAGGGTGTGGAAAAAGGGTGTAAAAAGTGTAGCATCGTAGCATTGCTCTAACTAATATATATTATAACTTCATTAAATATGTTTCAAGAATCCCAAGCCAAGTTGGTGGATTCTGGTTGAGCACCCGCTCAGCCCTAAAAATCTTATCCTGTTGAAAAAAGAAACCCTACTTGGTCTAGGTTCTGGTGGGCACTCTATTTTCTGAGTTTTTGTTTTTACTTTTTAGGAAATTATTTCTATAACTCGTCATTTTCTTGAAAAATCTACGAATGCAAAACCCCTACCGGAGTAGAAAGATAAGGGTAAATCGGGAAAACTAAAATTGTTGCATTATGGGGGGCATTCTTTTACACATGGTTAATTCAGATAATTAATGGGGTTCTGAAGAGCCCCTCACATTGTTGTGGTATGGGAGCCCCTTTTTTGTCAAAGGGTAGTTCCTGACTTTTTGGGCATTTCACTTGTATGTGTTTTTTCCCCAACAATCCCATTCTGCTTATGAGCTCTAGGGCATTTTTGTTGCATTTTGCACTTATGACCCTTAACAATTTTGACTTGGATGAAGTCCTTGTCAAACTCCGCCATGGCCGGTCCCAAGCCCGGATGAGAAAGGAGGAGGGTGTGCGTTAACACTTTTTTTTGGTTACATGGCCTAGTGGTCGTGGACCGTGTGAGATACGGGGAGGGGAATGGGAGAACTAGGGTTTGAAACTAGCACTCCACAGTTTTTCATGAATCGGGGGCAGCTGATCCCACTAATTAACAGCCTGACGTCCGCGAATAATCATGTGGTGGGTGATCCTGCTTCGTATGCTGGGGAGCAGAATCAAACCCACAACGATGGTGAACCACTAAGGCATGCCTCGGGTTCGATAGCTAGTATTTAATAAAATTTGTCACATCTAAAATATGAATCCTGAACCAAATACATTTTCTGTTTATGCTAGGACATCTCCCGGAAGCGACGCGTTACATCGGAACCCGGATGGAATAATAAATGAGGAAGGGTTAGCTAGGGTGTTCCCCATAAGCGACGCGCTGCAATGGCCCCCGGTTGCCATGCCAAATAGGCAAGGGTTTCCGTGTGAGGTTGGACAATTACGGGCAAAGAAGTTAGCTCAAAAGTATAGGATTCGTTTATCAACTTGGAATATAAGAACTTTAATAGGCAAGCGTATAGAGTTAGTTAAGTTAATGAAAGATAGGAGGGTTCACATAGCCTATCTATAAGAAACTATGTGGAAAGGATCTAAATCTAAAGATATTGATGGATATAAAATTTGATATGTTGGTAATGGTAACTCTAGAAATGATGTTGCTATAATTATAGATAAAGATTTAAAAGATACAATTGTAGAAGTTAATAGAATGGGGGATAGGCTTCTTTTAATTAAACTTGTCTTGGGTGAGGATATTTTGAATATAATTAGTGCCTATGCATCATAAGTGGGATTAGAATAGAGCATCAACAAGCAATTTCGGGAGGTTATTGATAGCTTGGTCTAAAATATCCCTAGTGGAGAGAGAATTTTTGTTGGAGGAGATCTTAATAGTCATATGGGTAAAGATAATAGAGGTTATGAGAGGATTCACGAAGGATTTGGTTTTGACAATAGAAATGATATATGTGATATTATTCTTGATTTTGCTATTGTCTATGATCTAGCAATCGATAATACCTTCTTTAAAAAGAGAGACGAACACTTAATAACATACAAGAGCAAAACACATGAAAGTCAAATTGACTATTTTCTTGTTAGGAAGGTCACTAGAGTTTTCTTTAAAGATTGTAAAGTTATTTCTGGAGAGAGAGTAGTCCCTCAACATAGGATTTTAGTAATGGACGTTTTTATCCCAAAATTCAAGAGAAAGACTATTATAAATAATTGCTTTAAGATTAAATGGTGGAATTTAAAAAAAAAACTAGAAACATTTAAAATTTATCTAGCAAAAGAAAATATTTGGAATTTTGAATAGAAAGTTAATGTAATGTGGAATAATGTTGCAAATTGCATAAAGAATGTAGTAAAATAACTCTTAGGTGAATCTAAAGGTAAAAGGAATATAGAAAAAGAGATTTGGTGGTGGAACGATGAAATCCAAAATACCATTAGAGATAATGCTTTAAATCTAGGCAAAATAAGAAAAATAATCAAACCCTAGACGCTTAAAATAGTTAAAAAAGACTTAGGAAAATAGTTAGTGAAGTTAAATCAAAAATATTTGAAGAATTGTATAATAAATTAGGAGCTTGAGAGAGTGAAAAGGACATATTTAAACATGCTAAATTAAGAGAGAAAAAGTAGAGATCTAGAACATGTTAGATGTATTAAAAGTGAAGATCAAAGGATTTTAGTTAAGGATCCTGATATTAAAGAGATGTGACGTAGTTATTTTCATAAATTACTTAAGGGAATTTTATTTTTGAGCCTCTAAAATCTTTCAAAAAAGGCAAAAGCTCTTAAAATCTTAAAACTCTTAATAAAAGTCCCTCGGGTTACCCGTCATCGGAAAAAATTGAATATTCCAATGAATATTCCTTCCCCTACCCCACTAAAATTTTATTTTCCCATTTTGGTCTCCTAGTCTCTCTCTCCGAGCACTGTCGCCGGCCGTAGGCCGTTGGGGTGTCCTCTCTCTCTCTCTCTCTCTCTCTCACTCGGGGTAGATGTAGGAGGACCATATGGGAGCAGATGACGAGGTTGTGGAATCCCAAGGATTGCAGTTTCTGGTAGACGACGAATTCGACAAGGCCGTGATGGCAAGTGACGAAGACCACCTACTCTCTCTCTCCGCCTATGCCACCTCCCCCTCCTTTGCCACATTTGCTCTGCTCTCTCCCCCCCACCAGCAGAGCAGCTCTGGTGACTGTGGCGGCGAGGGCGATTGTGGCGCTTGCTCTGGTTGTCCCAAAGGTCAATGCTGTTGACGTCGAAGACGAAGTGGGAGCCGACGTCGCGGCCGTTGATGCTGAGGAGGTGTCCGAAGCCGTTGCAGTGGACGAGCTCGTGGAGGAAGTGCTTTTGGAGCTCCAAAACCTCGGGCTGTAGGGCCTCCCAGTCCCAGTCCTTGTTGGAGGGGACGATCAGGTGGTAGTGAAGCTTCGACACCAGGTGGTGGCTCCACCCTGCAACGTAGACCCACGTTAGGAGCAGAGGACTTTGAGGGGTCCCTTTTTACACGAAAATTAGACTCAAAAGAAGGGAATTTGGAGGGTTATTGTGCGGTGAATCCGTGGTCATCTGTGCTACATGAAGCAGAGGGCCTCAATCGGCGGCTCAATGGAGCTAGCTCACCCAGGAACAAGCGTCATAAAGTAGTAAAGAGGCGAAACACAAGAGAGGGGGTCGAGCGGGGAGGCGGACCTACGAAGCGGCAGCAGTCGTAGAGGGGGGCGAGGGGAGCGATCGATGCACTCCTCGACAGCTTAGAGAGGGGTGATGGCCGGTGGACCTCTCTCTCTCACTGCACCCACCATCGGCGATGCTCTCCCTCTCCTCTCTCTCTCTCTCTCTCTCTCTCTCTCTCTTTATATCCACCACCAGCGATGACCTCCCCCCTTCTCTCTCTGTGTGGGGGGTGGGTAGTCAAAGACATATAGTCTTTTTCTCTTCTCTGGTTAGGTTAGGTTAGCCTAATTAGATCTGACCTTATGGAGACATACGGTAGAGGCTTTTTCATGTAACGGAGAAGAATGTAGGTGGATTATGGGGGTCCTTTTCTAATTTTCAATGATTTTAGGGCTTAAAACTAAAAATCCCATTACTTAATGCTGATTGCGTCAAGGATTTTATCTTTAGAATGTGCCTGGGAGTTAGCAAATTTAGATAAATATCAGTATTTCAGGCGTATTAAGATGTCAGAAGTGGAGGATGTTCTAAGGAAAATGAAAGTGGGCAAGGCCTTAGGATTAGATGGCTCACCTATTAAAGTATAGAAAAATATAGGAGACATTAGTATTAAGTGACTAACTAAATTTTTCAATAAAATTTTGAAGGAACGGGGAATGCCAAAAGATTGGAGAAAAAATATTGTGATTCTTTTATATAAAAGCAAAGGAGATATTTAAAGCTATAATAATTATCGTGGAATTAAGTTTATGAGTCATGATATGGAATCTTAGGAAAGAGTAATCGAGAAACGCCTTCGATGCGCGACTACTGTATTAGAAAATTAGTTTGGTTTTATGCCGAGTAGACCTAATATATAAGTCATTTTTTTGTTATGGTAGTTGGTGGAGAAGTATAGAAAGATGATAAGAGATTTATATATAGTTTTTCTTGATTTGGAGAAGGCATGTGATCGAGTACCGAGAGAGTTGATTTGATACACATTAGGAAAGAAAAGACTTTCTCAAAGATATGTTGATTTGATTCAGGATATATATATGAAGGTGTTATAACTATTATGAGAATTATTACTAGAGAGATTTGTGAATTTCATGTTACTATACGTTTGCATCAAGGTTCTGCATTAAGTCCGTACCTTTTTACCGTGATTATGGATGAAGTAACAAAACATTTGTATGATGATATCTCCTGGTGTATGCTGTTTGCAGATGATATTGTTTTAATTGATGAGGGTATTGATGGTTTAAACGTTAAATTAAAACGTTGGGGGCAATAAGAGTAAGTCAAAGTTTATGCACTGTAATTGTAGTAATGGGGGAGTGACACAGGAAGACATAGCTCTAATTGATAGGCTAACATGCCTAAAAGTAGTAGTTTTCAGTATCTAGGGTCTATTATTCAAGAGAATGGGGAGATCTATGATGATGTTGCACATAGTATTAAGGCATGTTGGTTAAAATGGAGAAGTGCATTAGAAGTCTTTTGTGATCGTCGTACATCTGTAAAACTTAAAAGAAAGTTTTATAAAACGACTGTGAGACTTGCTTTGTTATATGGTACTGAGTGTTGGGTAGTAAGAAAGGAGCACATTTACAAAATATGTGTGGCACAGACGAGAATGCTGAGATGAATATCTGGTAAAACTAAGAAAGATAAGATTAGGAATGAACGCATCCGTGAGGACTGGGATGTAGCTTCAATTGATGGTAAAATGAGGGAAAATAGGCTTTAGATTATTTGGACATGTACACCATGGCCCTAACTCAGCACCAGTTAAAAGATGTGACCAAATATTAGTGGATGTTAGTAAAAGAGTTCGTGGAAGGCCTAAAATGAGATGATGTGATGTTATTATAAGGGACATTGGCTTCTTGGGTTTAGATACAAGTATAACACTTGATAGAATTCTTTGGCGGAACAAGATTCATGTAACACACTCCAAATAATGAGATAAAACTTTGATGATGATGATGATGATGTCATCCTTGCCAGTCACATCTACTTTGATAGAGCTCTATGTGTAGAGTGGCCAGTAGCATGGTAGGTAACTCATTTTCTTATTTTATTGTTGTAATATAGTCTGGCAAGTATGATGAAGCTGTATATTGGATTTTAACATGTTTTTCTAGTTCAATCAAAGAGAAGCAACTGTCTTGTCTTTGTGGATGTTAAAGGCCCGAACTCTAATTCAAAACCTAGGTGTTGAGTTGAGAGAATTCTCAACAGATAAGGAGGGTAGGTGCCCACATATTATCCAAGGTGGGACTAAACTTGAACAGCCCCTAATGCTGAACCCTAATGGTTACAGTAGAAATGACACAAATGAATGGGTGGGGCAGCCCGAATGAGAAAGACCAGCTTTGGTATCATGTTAAAGGACTGAACTCTAATCTAAAACCTAGGTGCTGACCTGAGGGAATTCTCTACAGATAAAGAGAGTCGGCACCCACTGATTATCTGATGTGGAGTTAAACCTCAAAACCCCCCGGGACCGAACCTAAATGGTTACAGGATAAACCCGAATGATTGTTGTATAAATGGCACAATTTAATGGGTGGGGCGGCCCGAGTGAGAAAACCCAGCTCTGATACCTTGTTAAATGCCCGGACTCTAACCCAAAACCGAGGTGTTGAGTTGAGGGAATCCTCAAAAGATAGAGGGTAGGCGCCCAAAGATTATCCGATGTGGGACTAAACTTCAACAGTGGGTTTTGACTTTCTGTTGACAGCTGTGATAAGATCCTGGAAGGGATGGATTATACTGGCAGTCTGGCATAAATTGACTGCAATTCGTGTTTCCCTGCTCCATTTTGACTGCACTGATTTCCTTTTTTGTCCGTCTTTGAATGTTTGTCTGCTGAATGTGGTCAATGCACTTTTCTAAGGTTAATAAGAAAGAAAAAGAAAAGCAACAGACAGGGAATATTTCATTAAGAAAGAAAATATCAGAAAGATGTTGAGATGCATCCTTTAATTTGCAATAAATGTGCTTCCTTAAAATTTGAATTCTTTTTGAAACATCAGAATTACAATGGGGCTAAGAGAGTTGCAAAAGTTGATGCAGAAAAGTATTATTAGACAGTTTCACCTGGCAATTGTAAGCTTGTATTTAAGGTGTTGCATGTGATCTTATGCAAGTTTAGAGCCAGTCAGAGAGAATTGATTATTGTCAATTATTTGAAATTGTGAGCTTTCTTTGACTCCTGGGCCAAAAAAAAACATAAATTTCCATTCAAGTAACATGTAATATATGTGGAGGATTGGAGTCAAATTTGACATTTCCTTTAGCATTTCTTTCTTGTCTAATTGGTTTCCGTTCATATTAATTTTGCAGGATTGGGATAGCTACTTTTGTACTGGCATCCTCCTAGAGACAGCTTTCATATGTAAACAGCATCTTTTTTCCCCCATATAATTCCAATAGAGATGAATTCATCTAGCAAAAGTTTTTTGAATGGCAAAGATGGAAAATTGAATTCACCAAACAAGATTACGACTTTAAACCCCAATGCCGTGGAGTTTGTTCCTTCTGCTTTTAGATCTACTGAAAACAAGATAGTGAATGTAGGAAGAGTGGATGCTGCATGCTTAGATCGATCTGAGTCTAACATATCGAACAACTCTGATGACGAAGCTCATCAATTCTGGCGCCATCAGTTGCCTGATGATATTACCCCTGATTTCAAGATCATGGGAGAAGAAGAGTTGCAAGCACCTGGTGGTCTCTCACTTGCAGGGTTGTCTATGAATGATGGGATTGAAACATCTAGACTCTCTATGACAATGGGCAGCCAATTCCTAGGCAAGCAGCAGGAGATCTCACCTCAGGGCAGTGAACATGTTGGTTTGAGTGAGACAATGGCATATCCTAATCTCTATTACTCAGAAGATAATTCAACTGCTCTCATGAATTTAGGTGCTAATCCCTGGGACAAGCAATTCATGAATGGTGATCAGATTCTTACGCATAGTATGGAGGGGAACCAGTATATTGGAGATTCAAGTGCTGGTTTTCTAAGTGATTTGTTAAGCGAGCATGCTGTTTTAGAGAATTCAGTAGTCAATCCTGTGGAGCTGTTGGCATCACATTTCCCTGGATTTGCAGTGGACAGCCTTGCAGAAGTATATTATGCAAATGGGTGCGACTTGCAGCTGACAACTGAGATTCTCACTCAACTTGAGGTATGCTGTTTGTTTCTAAATTTTCTTCCATGATTTATGGAATTGTGCATGCTTCTGTTTTGGAATTCATTTGAATATTTAGCCTTTATGGTTATAATTTGTATACCTTTGACTGTTGACTTTTGGTTTTGTAGCATGTACATGCATTTCTATAGACTTTATAAAAGGAATGTTGTTACCTTGTCATTATGTTATTTTCTCAAAAATAGAAGCATCTATATATGCACTGAAACATGTGGTTCACTTGTCATACATATGTGCTAGATGAATCATTGAATTAGAAAATTCTGCAGAGAACACTTTTATTACAGTGCTCTGTAAGTGAATTTGATGCCTTGTTACTAGTCAATAAATGCTCATAAGTTAAAGTGCTCGAAGAAGTAGAGCATGTTACATCTGTTGATCCAATTGTGATTATTTGTGCGCTGTATGTGGTGTCCAAAGTGCATTAGTAAAGACAGGCAATTCCGTCCATAATAGTGTATGACTATGCATTGTAAGGATAATTTGTGTTCATGGTTCATCTGATTTTTGATATCCGAAGAAGCTGAATGTAGATATTGGGTTAAAGAAAGGCAAAACTAACTACCTTTTATACATGGACAAAACATTGAAGTGGTGGAAGTATATTGTGTGTTTAATACATGTTACCCTCTTGAAGAGGTGTTATGCTGTTTGTGAACTGTACTCCCACATAATAGGTTGTTGCATCTGCATTTTTATTTCTAGTTATGTTATCTCTTGCTATGCACCTTCTTCCATGTTCTTAGAATCTTTCTTGTTTATCTCTCGACATTATGGAGTTATTACCACAGGGTTGACCCTGTGGACTTATTCTCCTTGTCTTACCATCATCGAGTGTAACTTTGCCAGATTCTCTATCTCAGTGGCATCATGAGGAAGAGAACCATAGAGACAGAGATTCTCACTCAGAGACTACTGACAAGGAAAGGAAAAGGAAAGAAGAGAACAGGGCACCATAGGTGGTTCTTAAACAGTGAAATATTTATAAAATGAGCCTTAATAACTATAAAAGTCTAAAATGCCACAAAAAGATTCTAAAAGAACAAAAAACATATTTCACATAAGATAAAAAAATTAAAAAATTTCCAGTCACTGACATTTATCTGGGATCTCTTCTCTTCTACTTGTTGAGCGAGTACAAGATACGATATTGCATTCCTTGCTTATCATCCCCTGATTGCTCCTTTCCCTTTTGTCCCTTTTTTATTCTGATCTTTTGCCACCTGCTTTCTTCAATTAGTTCACTTTTCACTTTATATTTCAAAATCTAGCTTCACATCTTTTTGGATATCAGATAAACATTATTTTCATGTCTTTATGAAGATTTCTCATGGACGCTCTCAAGCTGCATACCTGATGCAATAGTCAAAATGACCTATTCACTTTTTGACAATTTTTTAGTCATACCTTCTTTGACACAAGTATAGTATGGCAAATATTTCTTTGGCATCTCCATTTCTTTGCTTTATGACAAAAGCAAATGCATATAATTTTGTCAAAGTTTGATGTTCAGCTTTTCTTTAAACTCAGGTTATGGAAACTGCTTCTGCCTTTCTTTCTGTCAAGCCCAAAAAACCCAAGCATTGCCATTAAACATGCACCCAAATGAAGGTCTTCCTTGTGAACTTGGTTCTTTGCTATTATGGTCATCCATTTAGTTGACTTTTCTTCAAGTGACAACCCTACAAAGAATGGTAGACTTATGCTTCTAGAACCAGCAACTTAGCAAGGCCTGAAGAACAGTGATACATTTTTCATGCAAAAAACCCTTTTTTGGGATTTTTAAATGAAAACCATTGTTAGAGGTGAATTTGTAAAAAAATCATTCCTGGAAATCCATTTAGTTGACTTTTCTTCAAGTGACAACCCTACAAAGAATGGTAGACTTATGCTTCTAGAACCAGCAACTTAGCAAGGCCTGAAGAACAGTGATACATTTTTCATGCAAAAAACCCTTTTTTGGGATTTTTGCATGAAAACCATTGTTAGAGGTGAATTTGTAAAAAAATCATTCCTGGAAATGCAATCGCAGACATATCACTAGGTTAATTCAAACAGTGCATAAATGCCATTTAAGCGTGGTTTTTTTGCAAGTTGTTGGTAAAAAGAAGTGATATGCATGCAAATAAATATGGCATTTTTACACAATTCAGATTTACACAGTGATATACCTGCTAATGCATTTCTAGGAATGATTTTTTTTGCAAATTCACCTCTAACAATGGTTTTCATGCAAAAAACCCTTTTTAATGGCATATTCTGTAAATGTGACATTGCTATCATCAGCCATGGATATTCTGGTGTATTTGCATGTGCCTTTCTCAAATGATTACTTGTCTGTAACTGCAGCTTCAAGTTGACAATGGTTTCAACCAGAATGTTAACTCAAAGACATTGTCTCCTCCAAGCCTTGGTTCATTGGACTTTCCCGCACTCTCAATACCAGACTCCCAGGATGGATTGACAAAATACAGTGGAGAAGATCTTCAGCAAGCTTCAAATGCACTTAGATCTGTTGATAAGGAAGCTTTTCCATTCTTGAAGTCCCCTTCCTCAGGCACATCAAGGGGCACCCCGGATTTTGCTTCAGCCGTCCGAAGGCTTGCATCTCAGGATTCTGGGCATTGGAAGAGTGAGAGGAATGGTTCCACAGATGTAAGCATTGGCTCAAGCAGAAGTTCACAACTTTCAGCAGGGTCATATAATGGACATGGAAAGAGTCTATATGCAGATAAGTTGCAATATCCTGGTACAATTCAGGCGACTCCAGCATGGCTTGAAACTGGAGATGCAGTGGGTAACGTCTTCATTTACACATTTAAAATTTGACAAGTTATTACACTTTTTCTGTGAATTGTCTGATCATGTATTGATTTTTGTCCACTAATGTTGAGAGGACAGCACAAATATATTCAGAGTCAAGGGAGGAAGCTCGTGACTTTGCACGCCTTAGGAATGCTTGCTTCGAACAGGTAAAGCATGAGAAACATTATCACTCTATGTCCACATTCAATTTACATTGTAACATTCACGCTTCTGGAATGAAAATAATAATGCCTAGCAAGTTGCATGGAAATGTGTTCTTGGTCTTTTTGTTCGAAGAGGAGGGCGTGAAATAGGTTGATGTTATTACACTTTCTACACTGTACTTGTTTCCATAACCTCTTTGTTTGTTTCTTTTCTCTACCTGTTATTTTTAATATGGAAATAGTGAACAGGTTTGCGAGCTGCCTGCTTTATTGGTATAGGTCTGATGGTGTTCATGAGGATGATACTAAGAGTACTAGCTCAAAGAATAGCCACCGACAGCAACAAAGATGGGGAACAGTTACCTTTCATTTGGGTAGTGTGAATTCTCGTTAACGGTTGGCTGGGATGTTTTTTAAAGATTATTCTCAACCTTCTATAGTTTTTGGTGCAACTGAAGTTAGAAAACATCTTTGCTTACTCATACCAGGAAAATGGCATCGAGAGCAGTTCTTGGCTAAAATTCAGTAGATTCATTTGGTAAATAGCTCTCTGTTGGATGTGGAGAATCCGGTTAACAGAAACGCTTGGAATTTTCTGTGTTTCTATCATGCAGATGTTGATAAGAGATACTTTCATGAATTTTATGTGGATTCTGTGGGGTATTATTTGTTAATTGCATATTTTTCTTATAGTTATGCACCTCTTCTATCAGTGTACCACCAAAGAGGTAAGTTGTTGGTACATTCCGAGTTTCTTTCTTTAGAGAAGGTTGCAAGCGATTGGCATTGGTGTTAAGTGAGTTGGTCCAAAATTTTAATTGGAGAGGTTCCTACTTTTTGGGTCTTCTTTGGATTATGCATTTGTTGGAGATCTTTTGACCTTTTTCTTTTTGGGAGCCGGGGGGGTGAGGAGTCGATGGTCCATTGTAGAAGAATCGATCGCAGAAGCTGTTTGTACTTTCATATTTCTGATCAATGGAATCTCCAACTTTTGCTGGCTTAAAACTGTTGTCTGCCTCAAGACTGTTTGGAAGGGCACCTGAGAGCCTGTTTGTGTTCCGTGTAATTGTTTTGGTTCTCGTGTTTCCTTTTGGTCATTCTGTTACTTTGTTTGGATCCCACGACACAGACGTCCAAGAAACTGAAACATTGTCTCATGTGTAAATTGGACTAAAAATTGCTCCATGCAATGAAGTAAGTCATGAATGTTGAATTTCTAGGATAAAACACTAGTCTGTTGGCTTTTGAATGGTCAGGTGGCTACAGCCTAGGGGCATTTTATCTCTTCCATTGGGCGGCAGCTGTATCTTGGCCTTTTCATTTCATTAGATTGCCCTTAGTTGCGGGTCTGTCATATTGGCAAACTGTATACATCTCAACTGCTGCAATATGCTTCATTCTGCAATCAGCCCCACACCGCTCACTAGTTGCCCCCGGATCAGTAAACTTCAACTTCTCCTTGAAAGAAAGAGTCCTTGTTAAATTAGAATATGAGCGTGTGACCTGTAGTTACTTTTTCCACATAACAGGGATGAAAAGATGGATTTGTTTGTGTAACCCAGTTTCTGTCAACTTCATTTTGCTCACAACATAATATTGGCAGCACCTGTCTAATGAAGATTTTTATCTGGTTGTCTTATAGGAGAATCCTTGTGGTTTATTCAACTTTGCCCTTCTATTCAGATAATTATTGTCACTTCTTTCTATCTGTATTTCACTTGTGATTGAAACTCTGGCAGGCAAGGCAAGCATACATAATTGGAAACAAGGCTCTTGCCAAAGAGCTTAGTGCAAAAGGACAACTGTACAATATGCAAATGAAGGAAGCTCATGAGAAGGCCAGGGAATCAATATATCGACAGAGGTCAGTCTTTGCTTTACGGATCCTCATGTTTTTCCATTTTCGCTTTTTGTCTGTTGCTGGATAATGATCCTAAGGTGCCGATCCAAAAGCAAAAAAATGTGCACAACAAAACTCTTTTTCTATATGGTTGCTGTGGGTCCTCTTTCTTCTTTTGATGCTTATACGAGGTTAGCTTATGGTAGCTAGAAGTTGGTAATGGCAAATGTGAAGAATAATGGATGGGCACCTACGTGTGGGATTATTATCTAATCCTGAATTGATGTGAATCCTTCGGCGGTTAGTGTAGATGCTAGCTTAACAGGAAATATTGGTATCCCTAAATAATGCTTCTTGGGATGTTGTACCACACTTGAGCATGGACTGCAACATAATTGTAAGTTGGTAGCATTTCATGGATCTCAGGCTCCAATTTCTCCAGTGTATAAATGCAATTTTTTTTTTTTGGTAATAATCTCACACTTCTGTTCTTTTGGTCTTCACTCCGTAGGAATCCAGTGGCTCCTGAGCTCCAGTTCTACAACAGGGGAAAAGATCCACTGATCGACTTGCATGGCCTTCATGTGAATGAAGCCATAAATGTGTTGAAGCATGAGCTCAACATCTTGAAGAGAACTGCAAGGTCATCTGGGCAGCGCCTTCAGGTCATGATATGCGTGGGGACAGGCCACCACACCAAGGGGTCCCGCACTCCGGTGCGGCTTCCAGTAGCCATTCAGCGGTACCTGCTCGACGAGAAGCTCCAGTTCTCCGAGGATCAACCGGGTCTACTTCGCGTTGTGATACGCTGACCCCTGTATGGTAACATCAAAATTTAAAGAAAAACAGAAAAAAAAATCAACACAGCAGAATTCTTGTACCTTTTGTATATTGTGGCAGGAAGAGAAGGATAGAAGGGGATTGGCAGATTTCTTGCGACGACAGTGCAGTGTAATATTATTAGAAACAGTTTCCGAAGTTTTCCAGTGGGATCTTGCTAGTGATCCCACAAGTTCTTGTAGGCTCTCGTGATTCATTTGAAACATTTTTCCCCCTCTTTGTTGTCCAATCCTCAGATTGATTACAAGATAGAAAGATGGCAGAATCCGAAGCAATGTTCTCAGCGCTGTTTGTTACGCTAACCTTTCAATGCCTCGTATTGATTATAAGTAGACTTGGAAACATATCGGATATGGACGGATATTATGATGTCTGAATTTGTGTTCAATTAATAATTAAAGTAATTGATATTAGATTAAAGTATCTGTTTGATATTTTATTCGGATAATTATTTGATCAAATTAATTTGAATTTGGTTGGAATTCTAAATAGATAATTGTCACGTCTATGGTGAGTCGTGTGGGTGGAGTGTTGTAAGTTATTTTCTCAGAAGAAATATTTTGGGAGTGATTATCAAAAAAATTAGACGTCATCTTAAAAAAGAGGAGAGAACTTAGTAAATGACAAATGAGTGTAAGTAGACTTATTATTTTTAAATTTATGTTGACATAATACAGTAATTAAATAACTTATTAAGATTTTTAATATTGATAAGTCGGGTCGGATCGGTCGATTTAAATTTGACCCGAGTCTGACTAATTGACAACCCTAATCTTGAGGACATCCTCTTCTTCCAAGATCCCCAACATATATGTACCTTATTCTTGTCGTAGCATCCCAACTTAGAAAAAACCTGGACATATACTGACCTGGGATCCTCTAACGCAAGAAGTCATGGCTGCAATTGAGGCCCATGATAGATTCGAAAGGCTGGTAGTACAGTCTGTGCTAATACGAGATCCAAACTCAGTGGGGATCATTGCTCTATCACTCCTCACTGGGAAAACAATACATTAATCAAATGAACGTTTTCACGTGAAGATAATTAGAATTTCAATATAATGCGAACCAAGGCATGCTATTCAATTCATTAAATCTAGATCCACAGGAAGTTGTCAATAACTACATGTATGACCATTCATTTAAGAATCCACTCGACATTCACATTCCATCTACACAATTGTATAATCAGTGTCTATATCAATATCAAGGTCGATTCCGATGCTCAATGGTCTATATACAATTCCATATCAATCACCATCCTAAATTCAATGTTCAAGATTCCATAAATAATATGAAAATGGGAAAATTATCCCTATACCCTTAAAATCTTGTGAAATTACTTTTATATTATAATATCTCAAAAAATTTAAGATAAATCTCATTAAATATTTATGATTAATAAATTTGGAATTTATTTATTTATATTTATGTGTGTTAGAATGTCGCAACTTGATAGATGATAACTAGACGAAGGGTAAAAAGTTAAAGTAGATGATATGACCAGAACTTAGATGATGCATTGACAGTTGGGTGAAGAAAGATTAGACGATGTGCAGAAATTAGACGAAAATAGTTAGACGATGATATGGATTGGAAAGTTTGACGATGTAAAAGTAGACGGAGTATCGTCTAATATAAAAGAAGTAGATGAAATATCATCTAAATCAAAAGTATTAGACGAAGCAGCGGATTAGACGAAATATCGTCTAAGCCGAGAGTATTAGACCAAATAGTACATTAGATGAAGTGACCTATTAGATAAATTACTTTTGTTATCTTTCATATATATGATATAATGAATGATTAGATGAGATATTGAAGAGAAAGGTGACATATTGAAGAACTATACGATGTATTGACAATATATGGAGGAGTTAAATGATATATTAAAGGATTAAATGATATAATTGAGAGTTGGATGATTCGTCGAAGGATTATATGTTAGTTAGTTACAAGAATGAAGTTGGATGACATGATCATATGAAATGGAAAGTATAAAAAGACTTAGACGATGCAGCCATGGGACAAACTAGACGATGAGAGTAGACGATAGAAATCTTAGAACTTGTGACCGTGTAAGATCTTCAGGAGATTTGGACGTTGTGACAAGATGTGGATGATCGATCTGAGAAATTTGTTAGGGAAGCTTCGTTGAGATTTTTTGTTAGGGTCCAGGGGATTGATGTCTCTAAAATGGGCGATCTGAAGATTTTCATTAGGCTAAACAAGAGTAAAAGCCTGAAAGTTGCACGAAAATAAACTATAATAGAGGATCCAAAAGATGACACGTGTGAATCGTGCATGGGAGATGTACAACGAGGGTAGACTGGGAATTAGTATATGGGAAAAACACTACAACAAATGGTACTTTTACCTATGTTTTTTAAAATGTAAGTATATGTCTAAGAAATATATGTAAAGTCTTTACCTATATTTTTTGGCCACGCTCGAAAAATGTGACGCTTGCTTGTGTGACTATATATATTTACGTTTTTATGAAATGTAGGTATATATTTACTTGTACCTACGCTTTAAAAGTGTAAGAATAGTCTTAAAGAACCATAGATAAAATTCATTTATACACATGTATAAGAGAATATACCTACGGTCTAAAAACGTAGGTATTACTTTTTATCACATAGTGAAGAAAATGTAACTATTAATTTTTTATCACGTAGTAGAAAAACATACGTATTGTTTTTTATCACGTAGTGGATGAAGCATAAGATTAAATATTATCATCATTTTTTATAAACGTAGGAAAAAGAACTAATGTCAATTAACATCAAACGTAGGTAAATGGTTGTTGTTTATTTTTTACATACTCTATGTGTGCTCGTATTACACCTATATATATTCATGTAATGTTTATTGTACATTCATGCACTCACATTCAACACATCAATATCAATAAAAAAATTCCATCTAAATTTCAATATTAGCACATCAATATAAACCAATAAGTTATTACTATAGATTACTTTTATTTCAATAAAAATAAACATAATATTTAAAAGTTGCCGAATATAAATATTAATCAAGAGAGTAGTTCATCACGTCTCTAAGAAAATTATAATTAGAAAGCAACATGCCAAGTTTTCGAAAAATATACATTAAACAACTTGATGAAATATTGTCTAATAGAATTGGAGAAAAAAATTAAAGTCCAACATATGCATCCATAGCGGAACTAACTATTCACATAGTGCATCATCTCTTGTACAACAACAACTATATCCTTTTCTATCACTTTTGTACAGTTTGTCCCTCGTTCTTCTAATAAAATAGGGGAGATTACATGAAATGCATAAGAAAAACTTACAAGAAATGCACCGTCCTTGACCATATTTTGTAATTGTTAGAGTGTGGAGTCAGAACTCTGTCATTCGTGCGCCCTTGCACGGGATCACACTCTGCCTCTGGAGCACATCCACTGCTTCAGGGGACCATTCTCAGCGTCAGCGGAGCATGGGGAGCACATGTTATCTCCATGGGAGCAATCGCTGCCTCAGGGGAACATTCTCAGCGTCAAAGGAGCAATCGCTACTTCAGGAGAGCATGTAGTCATGTCTTTGTGCGTTCTCGCACGGGAGCATATGAAGTCTCAGGGGAGCATCTATGGCCTCTGGACAGCATCACCAGCGTCATAGGAGCATGGCGAGCACATGCGCTATCTCTGGGGAGCAATCATTGCTCCAGGGGAGCATTCTTCAGTGTCAGGGGAGCAACCGCTGCTCCAGGGGAGCATATGCTGTCTGGGTTCTAGCAGGGAAGCACATGCTGTCTCTGGAGGGCATTCCTTTTCCCAGGAGAGCATCACTGGCGTCAAGGAAGCATGCATTACGGGTTCAAGGCAAGTCGATATCACTTGGGATGCGTCGACCTTGTCTTGGCAATGCGTTGACCTTGCCTTGGCAATGCTTTGATCTGTCTGATGGTGGGGGAGCATCTGCAGTCGCTGGAGGGCATACTCGGTCCCAGGAGAGCATCCGGGGGGATAGACGAGCATGCGCGACTGATGTATCCCGGAAGAGGGTTTCTGTTTAACTGGGATATTATTATCTTTAATACCCTGACTAATGACGCCGTAATCTCCTAGTATAAAAGGATGGGCTCTCTTATTGTATTGTAATAACTCAAGTCTGTGATTATCTAGTGGAATCCTGCTGCGGCCGTGGATGTAGGAAGGCATCTTGCCTCCGAACCACGTAAAAATCCCTGTGTGTTCTTGTGTGATTGATTTTTTCTCTTCTTCCTCCTCTGCTGTTTGTCCTCCTGTTCTGGGTACTCCGGTTCTATCCCCCAACAACTGGTATCAGAGCCTTGTTCTGGTTCGAGGGAGTAGTGGGAGTAATGGCGGCATATGAAGGAAAGGTGAGGATCGACAAGTTCGATGGCAAGGACTTCGGTTTCTGGAAGATGCAAATCGAAGACTACCTGTATCAGAAGAAGCTGCATGAGCCGCTTCTTGGAACGATGCCGGAAGGGACGAAGAAAGAAGATTGTGATCTACTAGACAGACAAGCACTCGGAGTTATTCGCTTGACGTTGGCCAGAAACGTCGCCTTCAACATCGTGAACGAGAAGACCACGGCAGGATTGATGAAGGCGCTATCAAATATGTATGAAAAGCCATCAGCTTCAAACAAGGTATATTTGATGCGTCGCTTATTTAATCTGAAGATGGCCGAAGGTGCTTCTGTTACAGACCACATCAATGAATTCAATGTGATTACAACTCAGTTGAGTTCTGTAGAAATAAATTTTGATGATGAGATTAGGGCCTTGATTCTTTTATCCTCCTTACCTGGAAGTTGGGGTGCAACTGTGACGGCTGTAAGTAGTTCTTCTGGTTCTAGCAAATTGAAGCTTAATGAGGTACGAGACTTGATTCTAAGCGAAGACATTCGCAGAAGGGAATCCGGTGAAGTCTCAGGTTCTGCTCTGAATACAGAGAGCAGGGGAAGAACAAACCAGCGTGGACAAAATAGGAGCAGATCCAAGTCCAATAAAAGGAGTCAGTCTAAACCCCGCGGAGATGGCTGTTGGAATTGTGGTAAGAAAGGACATTTGAAAAGGGACTGCAGACTCCCCAAGAAAAGGAATCAAAGTCATAAACAAGAAGGAGATTCTGCGAATGCTACGACAGAAGATGTCCATGATGCATTTATCTTAAGTGTTAATAGCCCCATTGAATCATGGATTCTAGACTCCGGAGCATCCTTCCACTCTACCTCACATAAAGAAAGTTTACAAAATTATGTTGCTGCAAACTTTGGGAAGGTTTATCTTGCTGACGATGGGCCATTAGACATTGTGGGGAAGGGTGATGTTCAGTTAAAGACAGCAAACGGGACTATGTGGAATTTGAAGAATGTCAGACATATTCCAGGTTTGAGAAGAAATTTGATCTCCATTGGTCAACTTGATGATGAAGGATATGTCACTACCTTTGTTAGTGGGTGCTGAAAAATAACCAAAGGTGCCATGGTTATAGCACGAGATAACAAGACTGGAACTCTTTATATGACTGCAAACAACAAAGATACAGTGGCAGTGGCAAAGTCAGAAGTTGAATCCAAGACTTGGCATTGCAAACTTGGACACATGAGTGAGAAAGGAATGAAGGTGCTGGCAGCAAAAGGGAAGTTGGGTGATTTGAAGTCCATAGACATTGGGCTATGCGAAAACTGTATCTTCGGAAAGCATAAAAGAGTCACTTTCTCCAAAGCTGGAAGAAGTTCTAAGTCAGAAATGTTAGAACTTGTACACACAGATGTGTGGGGACCAGCTCATGTTCGATCTCTTGGAGGCTCACTATATTATGTCACATTCATCGATGATTCTACTCGGAAGGTATGGGTTTATTTTCTTAAAAATAAATCTGATGTTTTCTCTACCTTTGTCAAGTGGAAGGCAGAAGTGGAAAATCAAACCGGCGCAAAGATCAAGTGTCTGAGGTCTGACAATGGTGGAGAATACAGCAGCAAGGAATTCAAAGATTTCTGTGCACTGTATGGTATTCGTATGGAGAAAATAATTCCAAATACTCCACAACAGAATGGGGTTGCTGAACGCATGAACGGAACCCTGAATGAGAGAGCAAGAAGCATGAGATTACATGCTGGCCTACCGAAGATCTTTTGGGCAGATGCTATCAGCTGTGCAGCTTACCTGATTAATAGAGGACCTAGTGTTCCTCTAAATGGTGAGATACCAGAAGAGGCTTGGACCGGTAAGCAGGTAATTCTTTCACACTTAAGGGTATTTGGTTGTGTTTCATATGTGCATATTGATTCCAATGACAGAGATAAGCCAAGTCAAAAATGTATTTTTTCATTAGATATGGTTCTGATGATTTTGGATACCGTTTCTGGGATAATGAGAATAGGAAAATCATTAGAGAAAAGGAATGTTATATTCAATGAGAATTTATTATACAAGGATAGATCTGTCATGAAATCTGAAGATGCATGTCAAGAATCTCAGAAATCTGAACATGTTGAGTTGGAGGAAATTTCAGAAGATGATGTGTTGAAGGGATTTCAAGGAAATCCTGAAAACACTGTAGTGCAACCAGAGTTAATCACACCTGAGGTTCAACCAAGAAGATCAAGCAGATTGCCTAAACCGACTGAGCGGTTTTCTCCTTCCTTGTACTATTTGTTGTTGACTGATGCTGGTGAACGTGAGTGTTTTGATGAAGCTATGCAGGTGGAAGATTCTATCAAGTGGGAGTTGACAATGAAAGATGAGATGAACTCATTACACAAGAATAAAACTTGGGTGTTGACTGAACTACCACCTGGCAAGAAAGCTTTGCACAATAAATGGGTTTATCGGATAAAAGAAGAACATGATGGCAGCAAGAGGTACAAAGCAATGTTGGTTGTGAAAGGCTTCCAACAGAAGGAAGGTATTGATTATACTGAAATTTTCTCTCCAGTTGTCAAGCTAACTACCATTAGACTGGTGTTGAGTATTGTTACTGCTGAAAACCTGCACCTAGAATAACTTGATGTTCAGACTGCTTTCCTCCATGGTAATTTGGAGGAGGACATCTATATGGCACAACCGAAGGTTTCCATGAACATGGTAAAGAAAATCTTGTTTGCAAATTAAACAAAAGGTTATATGGTCTGAAACAAGCCCCCAGACAATGGTACAAAAAGTTTGATGATTTATATGTAACAATGGTTTCATTAGATGCAATATGGACCATTGTTGTTATCTGAAGAAGTTTGATAATTGTTACATCATACTACTCTTGTACGTGGATGATATGCTAATTGCAGGATCAAGCATGACAG
Source organism: Amorphophallus konjac (assembly GCA_022559845.1). Lineage (NCBI taxonomy): Eukaryota > Viridiplantae > Streptophyta > Magnoliopsida > Alismatales > Araceae > Amorphophallus > Amorphophallus konjac. Next base: position 1,739,045 of record CM040123.1, read on the forward strand.
AGATTAACAATCTGAAAATGTAATTATCAAAGGAATTTGCTATGAAGGACTTAGGAGCAGCAAAGCAAATTCTTGGGATGAGAATTACGAGGGATAGAACAGCTGGTATTGTGAAGTTATCTCAAGAAAGTTACATCCAGAAGGTGTTGAGCAGATTCAACATGTAGGATGCAAAATCAGTTAGCACTCCTTTGGCAAGTCACTTCAAGCTGTCTAAAGAGCAGTCACCAAAGTCTGCTGAAGAATGTGAGTCAATGAAGAAATTTCCTTATGCATCAGCTGTAGGAAGTCTGATGTATGCCATGATTTGTACCAGGCCGGATATAGCACATGCAGTGGGAGTTGTGAGCAGATATATGGCTGATCCGGGCAAGCAACACTGGGAGGCAGTGAAATGGATTATGAGATACCTAAAAGGCACCTCAGGCAAGTCACTTTGTTTCAGAAAAAATGATGTTATCTTACAAGGTTTTGTTGATTCAGATCTTGGTGGTGATCTGGACACCAGAAGAAGTACCACTGGCTATGTTTATACCTTGGGTGGCACTGCAGTGAGTTGGGTTTCAAAACTTCAGAAGGTTGTTGCTCTCTCAATAACAGAAGCAGAGTATGTTGCTATCTCTAAAGCTAACAAAGAGATGGTATGGCTGAAAATTTTTCTAAAGGAGTTGGGTAAGGAACAAAGCAACAGTGTGCTGTTCTGTGACAGTCAAAGTGCAATTCACCTTGCCAAGAACCCAGTCTTTCATGCAAGGACTAAACACATACAACTGAAATATCACTTCATTCGTGGTCTGCTTGAAGATGATGTTTTACTGCTGGAGAAAATACTTGGTGCAGAGAACCCAGCAGACATGTTCACCAAGGTGGTTACCACAGAGAAACTGAGGCTGTGCAAGTCCTCAGTTGGCCTCCATGGATGATTGATGGAGGGATGCCGTAGCAGTTTATTTCCATTGTTATATTGAGCAGGGTTAATACAGTGAGAGGTTTGCTTTCTTTGGAGTTCAGACTCCAAGTGGGAGATTGTTAGAGTGTGGAGTCAGAACTCTTTCATTCGTGCGCCCTTGCACGGGATCACACTCTGCCTCTGGAGCACATCCACTGCTTCAGGGGACCATTCTCAGCGTCAGCGGAGCATGGGGAGCACATGTTATCTCCAAGGGAGCAATCGCTGCCTCAGGGGAACATTCTCAGCGTCAAAGGAGCAATCGCCACTTCAGGAGAGCACGTAGTCATGTCTTTGTGCATTCTCGCACGGGAGCATATGAAGTCTCAGGGGAGCATCTATGGCCTCTGGACAGCATCACCAGCGTCATGGGAGCATGGCGAGCACATGCGCTATCTCTGGGGAGCAATCGCTGCTCCAGGGGAGCATCCTTCAGTGTCAGGGGAGCAACCGCTGCTCCAGGGGAGCATATGCTGTCTGGGTTCTAGCAGGGAAGCACATGTTGTCTCCGGAGGGCATTCATTATCCCAGGAGAGCATCATTGGCGTCAGGGAAGCATGCATTGCGGGTTCAAGGCAAGTCGATATCACTTGGGATGCGTCGACCTTGTCTTGGCAATGCGTCGACCTTGCCTTGGCAATACTTTGATCTGTCTGATGGTGGGGGAGCATCTGCAGTCGCTGGAGGGCATACTCGGTCCCAGGAGAGCATCCGGGGGGATAGACGAGCATGCGCGACTGATGTATCCCAGAAGAGGGTTTCTGTTTAACTGGGGTATTATTATCTTTAATACCCTGATTAATGACGCCCTAATCTCCTAATATAAAAGGATGGGCTCTCTCATTGTATTGTAATAACTCAAGTCTGTGATTATCTAGTGGAATCCTACTGCGGCCGTGGATGTTGGAAGGCATCTTGCCTCCGAACCACGTAAAAATCTGGTGAGGACACGCGCCGCATCACTCGACGGAGCACACGGAGCACGCCGACATCTCTTTGGCTGGGCGACTACGGCATCTATTAGTGGATTTTCCTTCTCATTTGAGGCCATGTTGGGCCTAGGTTTGGTCCCTGCGTGGACACGTTATCTAGTTCTTTATATTAGCAAACTATGTGTAGAGGGACTAGTGGGCTATCTTCTTTTATTATTGGGCTTGGCCTTGGCCCATAATTGGTTGGCTTAGGGTTAGGGTTTGGGGCGCACCCCTCATCCCTCATCCTGGGTGGCTGCGCCACCTTCCCCCCCTTGCCCCTCCACTTGCCTTTTTGGGCGCCCCCCCTTGCCCCATTCCATCTCCCTCCCCTTTCCCCCTTGGGCGCCCCCTCCCTTTGATCCCTCCTTGATTGGAGGAGGGATGGCCGCACCCCCCCTTGAATGGGGAAGGGCTGGGTCGCACCCCCCCCTTCCATTTGCGCCCCCCCCCTCCATGTGGCAAGGGTGAAACCCTAGCTTCCCCCCCGATATAAAGGCTTGTAATTTTTCCTTTTGGAATTATTGAATGAAATTGAAAAGAAATTGCTTGTGCTCTTGAAGGTGGCTGCGCCCCCCTCTGTTCCTCCTTGCTCCTGCGACGGAAGCAAGCTTGGGGTGTGACTCCCCATCCCCTCGGTGCGATGCCGAAGGTTCCCCCTCTCTTCTATCCCTTCACAGGTTCAAGCTCGTTGCAACCAGATTTCTTCTCCAAGAGCTGCGACGTCCTCCTCTGTTCTTGGCAACTGTGGGCGACCAGCCCATTTTTGGGTGGTTCTACTACAAGTTGCGGACGCGTGCGAGGTGGTCTCGCCTCATTCGGAGTCCGGCATCACCCGTGGCGATTTTCCTCGTGGGCGCGCGCAGGACCCCCTCTCCCTGCGAGCCTGCTTCTGTTCGCCCCCTTGCAAAAATCCCACGGGACGGACGTCTGCGAGTTTGGGCGTGGGATCTTCACCGATCGTACCTCTCTTCGACCTCTGTCCAACGCCACTGATCTCGCCTCGTTCCGACGTCCGAGCTGCTCGTGGCGTCCATTCCCGTGTGGTCGCGCATGTCTGCCCTGTCCACCCGGCGCCAGAACCATCTGCGGATTCCAGAGCTTGCTGCTCTCAGCCACGACCAGATCTGATCGATTCCTTCGGTTGGGACCTGCTGCTCGGCGTCCTCTTCATCCTCCAACAAGCAGAGCTCCGTTCGCCCTTCAGAGCTATTTCTTCTGATTTTTGCCGCTCGAGCGCGCGGTTCTGGGAGCAGAATCTTGTCGCAACTTGCAGGTGCGCCCCCGGCTTCCACGGACGGAATCTGCGCGCCCCCTTTGGCCGAGGCTTCCTCCCGTGACCTGGCTACGCGCCATCGCTGACGGCGCCTCGATCGGACACCGGACCAGGTCGTGGGAGCTTTCACCGCGGAGTCACGCATTGCTGCGAACCTGCCGACCACCGTTCGGACCCTCCTCGCGGCCAACCCTTCACCGAGTGCCGCCCGTCAGCCCGTACATCGGCAGCCCCGAATCTCTTTGTGTAGCCTGTTATCTCCCTGCGAGGAGTGGGCGTTGGTGGTTGAGTTTGTATTATTGTTCGTCCTTGTGTATCGGGGTTGTCAATCTCGGCCAGGGTTTCTTCCCCACGCCTAGGCGTGGAGGTACGCGCGACGCTCCCTTTGTTGGCATTTGCTTTACTAGTATACCTTCTAGCATGCCGCGTGAGTGTGTGTAGGTTCCTAGCTAGCTTATTATTCACCGCGTGGTTGTGAGTTGAGAGCACCCATTCCGTGGCCCTAGTCGAGCGCCGAGCTCGGACTAGATTCCCATAGGCGCACGGCGGCTCCTTAGTCGCTGAGATCCCCGCGCTTCCCTCATAGGGACGGTCGTTGGGCTTGAGTTTCTTGTTGAGAGACGCCTCCACCCGGAGGAACGCTACGGAGGTCAGCCGCCCGGCTTGCCTTTTGGCGTGCGAGTGCTGGCCGCACTTGTTGCATTCGTAGGTCTTAGCCCATTTCAATCCCGTCCCGCATCAAAGTGGTATCAGAGCATATAGGTTTGCGTCTAGGGTTGAGTCTTGCATTCCATTTATCATGTGTCCACCCATATAGGTCTTAGTGAGTCCCCCTTAGCCCTTTTAGGTCCCTTTGCATGCCCACTCGGGGTGGCACCCACTACCATCGCCCGGACACTATGGGCAACCCCCGTGGTACCACCCAGGGAGGCCCCTCTCTAGAGGATTTCATGGCCGAAGTCATGGAGCGCTTGGCTAGTTCTGAACAAGCCACTAAGGACCTGACCAACCGTCTGGAGGGCCGACTCAAGGCCATGGAGGACCGCGCTGAGGTTTCTGACCGATCTATCCAAGGTCTGATCGGGCGGATAGGGAGGGTAGAGGAAGTGCCCCATCAGGACCCCCCTAGAGTTGATCGTGCCCCACAGGCGGCAGCTGCCCAGCCCCCACCATATCGGGCTGAGGAGCGACGGCCACGAGTCCCCGACTTTGAGGATTACGGATCCGACAATGATTATGAGGGGAATGGCCGACGCCACCGTGGTCACCGACCACAGAGGGATGACGAGGATGATCGGGCCCTTAGGACCGTTCGCGCGGACTCTCCCACTTTTGACGGGTCCCTGGACCCGAAGATCTACCTAGACTGGGAGGCTAGCATGGACAGGTACTTTGAGTGGGTTGAGATGTCTGACCACCGGCAAGTTAAGTTTGCCAAGATGAAGTTACTAGGTCGGGCACAAACATATTGGAAGAATCTGGAGAGTCTGCTATTTCAGCGTCAGGACCCCCAGGTCGAGTCTTGGAGTGAGATGAAGGTTAAACTCCGAGACAAGTACCTGCCTCCCTCATATCGCCAGAGGCTCATTGACAGATGGCAAAGTCTCAGCCAGGGAGATCGGACCGTGTCCGAGTACATCGCAGAGTTCGACGAGTATTTTTTGCAATGTGGAGTCAGTGAGGAGAGCGCCATGCCCATCTCTCGTTTCCGTCGTGGTCTACGGCCCCATTACCAGTATGAGTTATTTCGCCGTAATGTGAACACCTTAGAGCTCGCGTATCAGGTCGCTATGGAGCTAGAGCAGTTTGAGGCGGAGTTCACTCCTACTCAACGTCAGGGGACCACCAGTCAGCGGGGGTTCGACCCACGCACCACACCCAGTTCCTACAGTCGGTTTCCGGCGGCTCGGCCCTCGGAACCCCCTCGCTAGGACCCTACTGTTCCTAGGCCTCGCCCTCCCTTGCCGAGGGACACTCTCCCTCCCCCTCGCCAGCAGCCACCTTACCCCACCTCACGCTCTCAGCCTCCCGCGTTCCCTACCCGACCTCAGCTACCACCACCCCCGACCCGTCATGATGACAAGGGGAAAGGGCCGATGACCGGTGGAGCATCTCCTAGCACAGGGGCACGCAACAATTGTTATAGGTGTGGTGGAGTCGGCCATTATGCGAACAAATGCCCCACTAGAGAGTCGCTCGTTGTGACGGACCCTTCACCCACTGATCCCACGGCTGAGCTTCTGCCAGTCAGCTATGAGGCCGACCAGGAGTTGGTAGAGGAGTTCTTTGATGAGTTGCTGGAGGGAGAGCAGGACGATGTCCCTAGTATTCAGTATCAGGGCGATGCGCAGTTAGGGGTAGTCCGGTGTATCCTTACCCAGCCCCAGGTGAGTGACGACTGGCGTCATACCACCATCTTTCACACCTTTTGTAGGCTTGGAGGGAAGGCCTGCAAGGTGATCATTGACAGTGGGAGCTGCATTAATGCCATATCCACCGGTACGGTTACTCGTCTTGGGTTGACACCTGTGGACCACCCTGCTCCTTATCGGGTATCCTGGGTAGATTCTACCTCTATCCCGGTTAGGCTTCGTTGTCTAGTACCATTGCAGTTTCAAACCTACCATGATGAGATTTGGTGTGACGTGCTACCTATGGAGGTGGGTAGTATTATTCTAGGTAGGCCTTGGCTCTTCGACAGGGATGCCACCCTCCATGGTCGGTCGAACACTTGCATCTTCGACCATGGTGGCCATAGGATCACTCTTCACCCCACCCAGCCTAGGGATCCTGCCGTTCGCGGGCCAGCCGACCCCAGTGCCACGAACACCCCTCGTCAGGGGAAGGTTGACCCTCCTACCCCACCCTTGGTGCCTGCTACTGCCACCTCCACTACCCTCACCCTAGGGGAGCCTTCCACTAGGAGATTGATGGTGATTAGTCCCCGTGAGATGGAGAGAGAGTTCACTAGTGGTAGTCCCCTCTTTGCTGTTGTTGTTCGAGAGGTGAGTGATGTCATCTCAGAGTCCGAGGGTGAGCTAAACCCCGAGTTGGCTGCGATTTTACGCGAGTTTTCTGATATCTTCCCGGAGTACCTCCCTGGAGGCCTTCCACCTATGCGTGACATCCAGCATGAGATCGACCTTGTCCCGGGCTCTTCATTGCCTAACCTCCCTCACTATAGGATGAGCCCCGCGGACCATGCCGAGTTGCAGAGGCAGGTCGAGGAGTTGATGAGTAGGGGTTCCCTCAGGGACAGCAAGAGCCCTTGCGCTGTCCCCACTTTGCTAGCCCCGAAGAAAGATGGCACATGGAGGATGTGCATCGATAGCCGTGCGATCAATAAGATCACGGTGAAATATCGTTTTCCTATTCCCCGACTGGATGATTTGCTAGATATGATGTCGGGAGCCACTATTTTCTCTAAAATTGATCTTCGAAGTGGCTATCACCAGGTTAGGATCAGGCCTGGAGATGAGTGGAAAACTGCATTCAAGACCAAGGATGGTCTGTATGAGTGGTTAGTGATGCCTTTTGGGCTATCTAATGCCCCTAGTACATTTATGCGGTTGATGACCCAGGTCTTGCGCCCTATGATAGGGGTCTTTTTGGTCATCTACTTCGATGACATCCTTATTTATAGCTGCACTAGAAAGCACCACTTAGACCACCTCAGGCAGGTCTGCATTGTTCTGAGGCGAGAGAGCTTATTCGCCAACCCGAAGAAGTGTGCTTTCATGACCGATCAGGTTTCCTTCCTTGGGTTCATAGTGTCTCGCGATGGGGTCTCCGCTGATCCGGAGAAGATACGCGCCATTCAGGAATGGCCTGAGCCCCGCACCCTCCACGATGTTCGGAGCTCCCATGGCCTAGCGACGTTCTATCGTCGCTTCATTCGTGGCTTCAGTTCCATCACTGCCCCGATCACGGATTGCATTAGGAAGTGGGCATTCACATGGACTAAGGCTGCAGCCACGGCCTTTCAGAGCATCAAGGAGCGCATGACCCAGGCACCTGTTCTTACCTTACCTGATTTTTCTAAGGTGTTTGAGGTCACCTGCGAGGCTTCTGGAGTGGGTATAGGGGGAGTCTTGAGTCAGGAGTCTCATCCCATTGCCTTTTTCAGCGAGAAGCTGAACGATGCCAAACTGCGGTATTCCACGTATGACAAGGAGTTTTATGCAGTCGTCCAGGCATTGAGATATTGGCGGCACTACCTCCTACACCAGGAGTTTGTGCTCTTTTCTGATCACGAGGCTTTGAGGTTTCTCCATGCCCAGAAGAAGCTGAATGCGCGTCATAGTCGGTGGGTGGAGTACCTTCAGGAGTATACCTTTGTGCTTAGGCACAAGGCAGGGGCCGAGAACAAGGTGGCCGATGCGCTGAGTCGGCGGATGATGATGTTGTCCACCATGGGAGTAGAGGTGGTGGGATTGGAAAGGCTGAAAGAGGCTTATGTCGATTGCCCGGACTTCGGTCCGATCCATGCTGCCCTTCAGTCGGGCCCCTCCCGTGACTATAGTGAGTTTGTCCTTCAGGAGGGTTATTTATTTCAGGGTGGTAGGTTGTGCATCCCACGGACGTCTGTTCGTGATTTTCTCACTTGGGAGTTGCATGCAGGGGGTCTTGCTGGCCATTTCGGCCGGAACAAGACCATTGAGGCTGTTGAGCATAGGTTCTATTGGCCTAGTTTGAAGAGGGATGTTGCTCGCATCGTGGCTCAGTGCCGCACTTGCGCTATGGCCAAGCAGAGGAAGCAGAACACCGGCCTTTATACTCCCCTCCCTGTCCCGGACAGTCCATGGCAGGACATTAGCATGGACTTCGTGTTAGGATTGCCTCGTACCCTCCGTCGGCATGACTCCATTTTTGTGGTGGTAGACAGGTTCTCTAAGATGGCTTTGTTCATTCCCTGTTCCAAGACTTCAGACGCCTCTAGAGTTGCCCGTCTGTTCTTTACTCACTGTGTCTCCAGGTTTGGGCTTCCACGTACTATAGTGTCTGATAGGGATGTGCGCTTCACTAGCTACTTCTGGAAGACCCTATGGCACATGATGGGCACCCAGTTGAAGTTCTCTACCGCCTATCACCCCCAGACCAATGGTCAGACGGAGGTAGTCAATAGGAGTCTAGGGGATCTTCTTAGGTGCTTAGTGCGTGATCGTGTCGGGGATTGGGACTTGGTTCTACCTCTAGCAGAGTTTGCATATAATGACTCGGTCAATAGGTCTACAGGTCTGAGTCCCTTTGAGATTGTTACTGGTCGTAGACCTAGGAAGCCGATAGACTTGGTTCCATCTCCCATCCAGGCCCGTGTTTCTGAGTCAGTTGAGTCCTTTGCAGAGCATATTAAGCAGTTGCATGAGCATGTACGTCGTCATATAGAGGCCAGCAACGCACGTTATAAGGAGTTAGCTGATGCGCATTGACGCACCCGTGAGTTCCAAGAGGGAGAGTACGTCATGATCAGGGTCAGACCTGAATGGTTTCCTTCGGGGGCCGTGAAGAAACTCCAAGCCCGCGGTGCTGGACCCTTTCGAGTCTTGAAGCGAATTGGGTCGAATGCGTATGAGATTGAGCTGCCAGACGACTATGGGATCTGTTCGACGTTCAATGTCTCAGATCTGGTGGCATATCGGGATCCCGCGGTGATTCCCAGTGAGCTTTTTGGGCCCTCCCCTCATGTTGAGAGTATTACACCTTTTGAGCGTCCACCTCTTCCAGCCCCATTACAGAAACGCGAGCATATAGATTGTATACTGGATGAGCAGGTGACCACGACCAGGAGCGGAGCCTACCAACGCTTCCTAGTGCGTTGGAGAGGGCGCCCTGCGACAGACGACGCCTGGATCACACGTGGAGAGCTGGAGAGGATCGACCCGGACCTGCTGGAGCGCTACCTGAGCGACCGTGACCCTTACTCGACGGGGTCGAGTTCTTCCCACCCGGGGAGAATTGGTGAGGACACGCGCCGCATCACTCGACGGAGCACACGGAGCACGCCGACATCTCTTTGGCTGGGCGACTACGGCATCTATTAGTGGATTTTCCTTCTCGTTTGAGGCCATGTTGGGCCTAGGTTTGGTCCCTGCGTGGACACGTTATCTAGTTCTTTATATTAGCAAACTATGTGTAGAGGGAGTAGTGGGCTATCTTCTTTTATTATTGGGCTTGGCCTTGGCCCATAATTGGTTGGCTTAGGGTTAGGGTTTGGGGCGCACCCCTCATCCCTCATCCTGGGTGGCTGCGCCACCTTCCCCCCCTTGCCCCTCCACTTGCCTTTTTGGGCGCCCCCCCTTGCCCCATTCCATCTCCCTCCCCTTTCCCCCTTGGGCGCCCCCTCCCTTTGATCCCTCCTTGATTGGAGGAGGGATGGCCGCACCCCCCCTTGAATGGGGAAGGGCTGGGTCGCACCCCCCCCTTCCATTTGCGCCCCCCCCTCCTCCATGTGGCAAGGGTGAAACCCTAGCTTCCCCCCCCCGATATAAAGGCTTGTAATTTTTCCTTTTGGAATTATTGAATGAAATTGAAAAGAAATTGCTTGTGCTCTTGAAGGTGGCTGCGCCCCCCTCTGTTCCTCCTTGCTCCTGCGACGGGAGCAAGCTTGGGGTGTGACTCCCCATCCCCTCGGTGCGACGCCGAAGGTTCCCCCTCTCTTCTATCCCTTCACAGGTTCAAGCTCGTTGCAACCAGATTTCTTCTCCAAGAGCTGCGACGTCCTCCTCTGTTCTTGGCGACTGTGGGCGACCGACCCATTTTTGGGTGGTTCTACTACGAGTTGCCGACGCGTGCGAGGTGGTCTCGCCTCATTCGGAGTCCGGCATCACCCGTGGCGATTTTCCTCGTGGGCGCGCGCAGGACCCCCTCTCCCTGCGAGCCTGCTTCTGTTCGCCCCCTTGCAAAAATCCCACGGGACGGATGTCTGCGAGTTTGGACATGGGATCTTCACCGATCGTACCTCTCTTCGACCTCTGTCCAACGCCGCTGATCTCGCCTCGTTCCGACGTCCGAGCTGTTCGTGGCGTCCATTCCCGTGAGGTCGCGCAGGTCTGCCCTGTCCACCTGGCGCCAGAACCATCTGCGGATTCCAGAGCTTGCTGCTCTCAGCCACGACCAGATCTGATCGATTCCTTCGGTCGGGACCTGCTGCTCGGCGTCCTCTTCATCCTCCAACAAGCAGAGCTCCGTTCGCCCTTCGGAGCTATTTCTGCTGATTTTTGCCGCTCGAGCGCGCGGTTCTGGGAGCAGAATCGTGTCGCAACTTGCAGGTGCGCCCCCGGCTTCCACGGACGGAATCTGCGCTCCCCCTTTGGCCGAGGCTTCCTCCCGTGACCTGGCTACGCGCCATCGCTGACGGCGCCTCGATCGGACACCGGACCAGGTCGTGGGAGCTTTCACCGCGGAGTCACGCATTGCTGCGAACCTGCCGACCACCGTTCGGACCCTCCTCGCGGCCAACCCTTCACCGAGTGCCGCCCGTCAGCCCGTACATCGGCAGCCCCGAATCTCTTTGTGTAGCCTGTTATCTCCCTGCGAGGAGTGGGCGTTGGTGGTTGAGTTTGTATTATTGTTCGTCCTTGTGTATCGGGGTTGTCGATCTCGGCCGGGGTTTCTTCCCCACGCCTAGGCGTGGAGGTACGTGCGACGCTCCCTTTGTTGGCATTTGCTTTACTAGTATACCTTCTAGCATGCCGCGTGAGTGTGTGTAGGTTCCTAGCTAGCTTATTATTCACCGCGTGGTTGTGAGTTGAGAGCACCCATTCCGTGGCCCTAGTCGAGCGCCGAGCTCGGACTAGATTCCCATAGGCGCACGGCGGCTCCTTAGTCGCTGAGATCCCCGCGCTTCCCTCACAGGGACGGTCGTTGGGCTTGCGTTTCTTGTTGAGAGACGCCTCCACCCGGAGGAACGCTACGGAGGTCAGCCGCCCGGCTTGCCTTTTGGCGTGCGAGTGCTGGCCGCACTTGTTGCATTCGTAGGTCTTAGCCCATTTCAATCCCGTCCCGCATCAAAATCCCTGTGTGTTCTTGTGTGATTGGTTTTTTTCTCTTCTTCCTCCTCTGCTATTTGTCCTCCTGTTCTGGGTACTCTGGTTCTATCCCCCAACAACTGGTATCAGAGCCTTGTTCTGGTTCGAGGGAGTAGTGGGAGTAATGGCGGCATATGAAGGAAAGGTGAGGATCGACAAGTTCGATGGCAAGGACTTCGGTTTCTGGAAGATGCAGATCGAAGACTACCTGTATCAGAAGAAGCTGCATGAGCCGCTTCTTGGAACGATGCCGAAAGGGACGAAGAAAGAAGATTGGGATCTACTAGACAGACAAGCACTCGGAGTTATTCGCTTGACGTTGGCCAGAAACGTCGCCTTCAACATCGTGAACGAGAAGACCACGGCAGGATTGATGAAGGCGCTATCAAATATGTATGAAAAGCCTCAGCTTCAAACAAGGTATATTTGATGCGTCGCTTATTTAATCTGAAGATGGCCGAAGGTGCTTCTGTTACAGACCACATCAATGAATTCAATGTGATTACAACTCAGTTGAGTTCTGTAGACATAAATTTTGATGATAAGATTAGGGCCTTGATTCTTTTATCCTCCTTACCTGGAAGTTGGGGTGCAACTGTGACGGCTGTAAGTAGTTCTTCTAGTTCTAGCAAATTGAACCTTAATGAGGTACGAGACTTGATTCTAAGCGAAGACATTCGCAGAAGGGAATCCGGTGAAGTCTCAGGTTCTGCTCTGAATACAGAGAGCAGGGGAAGAACAAACCAGCGTGGACAAAATAGGAGCATATCCAAGTCCAATAAAAGGAGTCAGTCTAAACCCCGCGGAGATGGCTGTTGGAATTGTGGTAAGAAATGACATTTGAAAAGGGACTGCAGACTCCCCAAGAAAAGGAATCAAAGTCAGAAACAAGAAGGAGATTCTGCGAATGCTACGACAGAAGAGGTCCATGATGCACTTATCTTAAGTGTTAATAGCCCCATTGAATCATAGATTCTAGACTCCGGAGCATCCTTCCACTCGACCTCACATAAAGAAAGTTTACAAAATTATGTTGCTGGAAACTTTGGGAAGGTTTATCTTGCTGACGATGAGCCATTAGACATTGTGGGGAAGGGTGATGTTCAGTTAAAGACAGCAAACGGGACTATGTGGAATTTGAAGAATGTCAGACATATTCCAGGTTTGAGAAGAAATTTGATCTCTATTGGTCAACTTGATGATGAAGGATATGTCACTACCTTTGTTAGTGGGTGCTGGAAAATAACCAAAGGTGCCATGGTTATAGCACGAGGTAATAAGACTGGAACTCTTTATATGACTGCAAATAACAAAGATACAGTGGCAGTGGCAAAGTCAGAAGTTGAATCCAAGACTTGGCATTGCAGACTTGGACACATGAGTGAGAAAGGAATGAAGGTGCTGGCAGCAAAAGGGAAGTTGGGTGATTTGAAGTCCATAGACATTGGGCTATGCGAAGACTGTATCTTCGGAAAGCAGAAAAGAGTCACTTTCTCCAAAGCTGGAAGAAGTTCTAAGTCAGAAATGTTAGAACTTGTACACACAGATGTGTGGGGACCAGCTCCTGTTCGATCTCTTGGAGGCTCACTCTATTATATCACATTCATCGATGATTCTACTCGGAAGGTATGGGTTTATTTTCTTAAAAATAAATCTGATGTTTTCTCTACCTTTGTCAAGTGGAAGACAGAAGTGGAAAATCAAACCGGCGCAAAGATCAAGTGTGTGAGGTCTGACAATGGTGGAGAATACAGCAGCAAGGAATTCAAAGATTTCTGTGCACTGCATGGTATTCGTATGGAGAAAATAATTCCAAATACTCTACAACAGAATGGGGTTGCTGAACGCATGAACAGAACCCTGAATGAGAGAGCAAGGAGCATGAGATTACATACTGGCCTACCGAAGATCTTTTGGGCAGATGCTATCAGCTGTGCAGCTTACCTGATTAATAGAGGACCTAGTGTTCCTCTAAATGGTGAGATACCAGAAGAGGCTTGGGCCGGTAAGCAGGTAATTCTTTCACACTTAAGGGTATTTGGTTGTGTTTCATATGTGCATATTGATTCCAATGACAGAGATAAGTTGGACCCCAAGTCAAAAATGTATTTTTTCATTGGATATGGTTCTAATGATTTTGGATACCGTTTCTGGGATAATGAGAATAGAAAAATCATTAGAGAAAGGGATGTTATATTCAATGAGAATTTATTATACAAGGATAGATCTGTCATGAAATCTGAAGATGCATGTCAAGAATCTCAGAAATCTGAACATGTTGAGTTGGAGGAAATTTCAGAAGATGATGTGTTGAAGGGATTTCAAGGAAATCCTGAAAACACTGTAGTGCAACCAGAGTTAATCACACCTGAGGTTCAACCAAGAAGATCAAGCAGATTGCCTAAACCGACTGAGCGGTTTTCTCATTCCTTGTACTATTTGTTGTTGACTGATGCTGGTGAACGTGAGTGTTTTGATGAAGCTATGCAGGTGGAAGATTCTATCAAGTGGGAGTTGACAATGAAAGATGAGATGAACTCATTACACAAGAATAAAACTTGGGTGTTGACTGAACTACCACCTGGCAAGAAAGCTTTGCACAATAAATGGGTTTATCGGATAAAAGAAGAACATGATGGCAGCAAGAGGTACAAAGCAAGGTTGGTTGTGAAAGGCTTCCAACAGAAGGAAGGTATTGATTATACTGAAATTTTCTCTCCAGTTGTCAAGCTAACTACCATTAGACTGGTGTTGAGTATTGTTACTGCTGAAAACATGCACCTAGAACAACTTGATGTTCAGACTGCTTTCCTCCATGGTAATTTGGAGGAGGACATCTATATGGCACAACCGGAAGGTTTCCATGAACATGGTAAAGAAAATCTTGTTTGCAAATTAAACAAAAGTTTATATGGTCTGAAGCAAGTCCCCAGACAATGGTACAAAACGTTTGATGGATTTATATGTAACAATGGTTTCTTTAGATGCAATATGGACCATTGTTGTTATCTGAAGAAGTTTGATAATTGTTACATCATACTACTCTTGTACGTGGATGATATGCTAATTGCAAGATCAAGCATGACAGAGATTAACAATATGAAAATGTAATTATCAAAGGAATTTGCTATGAAGGACTTAGGAGCAGCAAAGTAAATTATTGGGATGAGAATTGCGAGGGATAGAACAGCTGGTATTGTGAAGTTATCTCAAGAAAGTTACATCCAGAAGGTGTTGAGCAGATTCAACATGCAGGATGCAAAACCAGTTAGCACTCCTTTGGCAAGTCACTTCAAGCTGTCTAAAGAGCAGTCACCAAAGTCTGCTGAAGAATGTGAGTCCATGAAGAAAATTCCTTATGCATCAGCTGTAGGAAGTCTGATGTATGCCATGATTTGTACCAGGCCAGATATAGCACATGCAGTGGGAGTTGTGAGCAGATATATGGCAGATCCGGGCAAGCAACACTGGGAGGCAGTGAAATGGATTATGAGATACCTAAAAGGCACCTCAGGCAAGTCACTTTGTTTCAGAAAAAATGATGTTATCTTACAAGGTTTTGTTGATTCAGATCTTGGTGGTGATCTGGACACCAGAAGAAGTACCACTGGCTATGTTTATATCTTGGGTGGCACTGCAGTGAGTTGGGTTTCAAAACTTCAGAAGGTTGTTACTCTCTCAATAACAGAAGCAGAGTATGTTGCTATCTCTGAAGCTAGCAAAGAGATGGTATGGCTGAAAATTTTTCTGAAGGAGTTGGGTAAGGAACAAAGCAACAGTGTGCTGTTCTGTGACAGTCAAAGTGCAATTCACCTTGCCAAGAACCTAGTCTTTCATGCAAGGACTAAACACATACAACTGAAATATCACTTCATTCGTGGTCTGCTTGAAGATGATGTTTTACTGCTGGAGAAAATACTTGGTGCAGAGAACCCAGCAGACATGTTCACTAAGGTGGTTACCACAGAGAAACTGAGGCTGTGCAAGTCCTCAGTTGGCCTCCATGGATGATTGATGGAGGGATGCCGTAGCAGTTTATTTCCATTGTTATATTGAGCAGGGTTAATACAGTGAGAGGTTTGCTTTCTTTGGAGTTCAGACTCCAAGTGGGAGATTGTTAGAGTGTGGAGTCAGAACTCTTTCATTCGTGCGCCCTTGCACGGGATCACACTCTACCTCTGGAGCACATTCACTGCTTCAGGGGACCATTCTCAGCGTCAGCGGAGCATGGGGAGCACATGTTATCTCCAAGAGAGCAATCGCTGCCTCAGGGGAACATTCTCAGCGTCAAAGGAGCAATCGCCACTTCAGGAGAGTACGTAGTCATGTCTTTGTGCGTTCTCGCACGGGAGCATATGAAGTCTCAGGGGAGCATCTATGGCCTCTGGACAGCATCACCAGCGTCATGGGAGCATGGCGAGCACATGCGCTATCTCTGGGGAGCAATCGCTGCTCCAGGGGAGCATCCTTCAGTGTCAGGGGAGCAACCGCTGCTCCAGGGGAGCATATGCTGTCTGGGTTCTAGCAGGGAAGCACATGCTGTCTCTGGAGGGCATTCATTGTCCCGGGAGAGCATCACTGGCGTCAGGGAAGCATGCATTGCGGGTTCAAGGCAAGTCGATATCACTTGGGATGCGTCGACCTTGTCTTGGCAATGCGTCGACCTTGCCTTGGCAATACTTTGATCTGTCTGATGGTGGGGGAGCATCTGCAGTCGCTGGAGGGCATACTCGGTCCCAGGAGAGCATCCGGGGGGATAGACGAGCATGCGCGACTGATGTATCCCAGAAGAGGGTTTCTGTTTAACCGGGGTATTATTGTCTTTAATACCCTGACTAATGACGCCCTAATCTCCTAGTATAAAAGGATGGGCTCTCCATTGTATTGTAATAACTCAAGTCTGTGATTATCTAGTGGAATCATGCTGCGGCCGTAGATGTAGGAAGGCATCTTGTCTCCGAACCACGTAAAAATCTCTGTGTGTTCTTGTGTGATTGATTTTTTTCTCTTCTTCCTCCTCTGCTGTTGGTCCTCCTGTTCTGGGTACTCCGGTTCTATCCCCCAACAGTAATATATATAGACCAAGAACAACACAACTCTTCTTTCCCTTCTCTCACCTATTCCATGATGAAATATGAAGAAACAAATCACCATATGAGATGGTTGAAAATACGTCGGGCATCTCCTTAAATGTAAAAACACAACAAGCCATTCAAGACAAAAGAATCAGAGTGAGTAAGTTTGTCTTGAATACGCAGGCCTTGAACCTTGAATGTGAGGTTGGAAAGAAATAAGGAACCAACGAGATAACACTCAAAAATAGTGGGAGCTCTTTTGAATGTATTGGCTCTCTTTTGTGAGGATGATTGCTTTTCTCGCTAACGTAGTCGTGGACGATTTTGATAACAGAATAAAGGATAAATAAGATGAGTTACTTTATCTATTCGTCTTTAATCGAGTTTGATGATAGAGTTAAGTTATTCTGTCTCCCTCTTATGATGCCGAAGACTGATATTTATAATGTCTTTGTAAAAATCTTTGCTTGTTATGACTATGGGATTGGCTTAAGTTTACCATTCATTTCATGAGTCTATTCTTTGTTCAAGGATATTGCACTTCAGCGTAACATCTCTGTCTTCTATCCTGTTTGCTTGTGTTTTTAGGGTTTGGTGTCTTCTTCCTCGAGCAACTTATCTTTTGACCAATGGGTTAGTATAAATGAGAAAAATTGCATCTCATTTAGTGCTCTTTAAAATTTGAACATTAATAATTTAAATTCTTTGAATATAATATGATAAAGAAGATTATATTAGTCAATCAAGTACCTTGAAGAGATACTATAAGTTAAAAGGAAATTTGATTAACTGAAATGATTTAATCTATTTCAATTCAAGTAACTGAAGACTCGTTGAGTTAATAAAATATGCTGAATTGAGTTAATCGAAGATACAAGATAGTTAATATGATATAAGAGAGAGTTAATGAATATCATTCAACTTCAAGTGGTATATTAATTAAATACTTCGGATGAGTTTTTTTTTATTTTAGGGAATAGGGAATACTTCGATGGGTTAATGGAATAACATAATCTATGCTATATATTATAAAAAAATTATCTTATTTTTTTCTCCGATTCAATTAAAATTATCTGATTTTTTATCTGATTCAATTAAAATTATCTGATTTTTTCTCCAACTAAGTTAAAATTATCTAATTTTTTCTCCAATTCAACTAAAATTATCTATTTTTTAATTCAATTAAAATTATCTACTTTTTACCCTCCAACCAGGGGCAGGGCAAGGCCGCATGAAAATAATTGTTAAAAGTGAATTTATAAAAAAATCATTCCTAAAAATGTATTAGCAGATATATCACTGAGTTAATTCAAATAGTGTATAAATATCATTTAAGCGTGATTTTATTACAAGTTATTGATAAAAAGAAGTGATATGTATATAAATAAATATGATATTTTTACATAATTCAGATTATACATTGATATATTTAGTAATATATATTTAGAAATATTTTTTTTAAATTCAATTTTAACAATAATTTTACCGACAAGTCACACGCGCACGCTCCACCGTTAGAGCCCACGCGGGCCACGCCATGCGTTTGGCTAATGCTCCCCATTTGAAAATTTTTGAATCCCGTCCCCTTTCCAGACAATACACGTTCCAGTAGCAGAGTCCGCGATGCATGGAAGTTTCGCATCCCGACAAACGTGACCCCGCCTCGCCCATCTGATGGGCACACGGCCACCCGACGCCGCCCCTACCCCCCTCCGGGTCCCCGGCGTTTTCAACGGTCGAAGAAACATCCAGAAATCACCGTCCTCACCGTATCATTTCCAGCAGTTAATTACGAGGGTTTTTTTACATAAATGGTATTGTTACGATCAAAATTATAGATATATTATTTTTAAAATATTTATGTCATTTTATTTTGAAAAAATTGTAAGTATGTCATGTATAATGGCATATTTGTATTTTTTTAAATTACAGTGATATACGTATTTGACTAAATTTATAAATTTATATTTTTTTACTGTAAACGGAAAAAAACACTAATTACAAATCCCCAGGTCTCCTCTCCCCAGTTTCCACCGGCGGCGGGGGGAGCGGCAGAACCATCAACTCGGTAGGTGAGATGTTGGGCTCGCCACGTGGAAGATTCCACCTTCTCCACGTCGGGGTCCCCCTGCTGTGCTGCAGGAGACCGTCGGCCGCCGGCTTCCCGCCTCCTCCTCAAACCCCGACGACCGGCCGTTGTGTCCGTCCTTCTCAGAATCAATTCCTACGAACCGGGGTGCATTGGACCCATCAGTGGCTGGGGAATGTGAGGGGCCCACATAGGGCCGTTGTGTCCGTCCTTCTCAGAATCAATTCCTACGAACCGGGGTGCATTGGACCCATCAGTGGCTGGGGAATGTGAGGGGCCCACATAGGTCGTTGGGCCTAATGGCCAACGGTGCAGTGATTTCCCGCTGTCCTTTGTCTGTTTGAGCATGTAACGTTTTCTCGCCCGCGCCGCTCGGACAACCCAACCCTCGACATCTTACGGTCATACGTCTCCTATCCTCACCACCAAGAAGCCGGCCGCTTTATTCGTAAACGCGCCCGCGTCTCCCCCCCCCCCCCCCCCCCCCCTAAAGCGATCCCGATTCCTGCCCTTGCACAATCGCCTCCCCCTGTCCCCTTCCCTCCCATCCTTGTCTCTCCGTCTCTGTCTCTCTCTCTCTGTATACATTTGTCACCAGTCCGTGGCGATCTGCTCTCTCCGAATTCGCGGACCGATCTGGTCGAGCTCGCGTTCTCCCCCTCCTCGCGGAGGCCATGGACGAGGAGTTCACCAAGGCCGTGGAGGACGGCCTCAAGCTCGCCAAGCGGATATGCGGGGTCAAGGACTCCTACCAGGTAGCGCCGAGGCCGCCGGCGGCGATGGAGCGGGGCCAGCCCGGGGGGGCCCTCCACCCGGCGTCCCCCATGGTGTACGCGGTGATCTACGACCCCGGGATCGTCGACAACCCGGACGTCCCCAGCTACCAGCCGCACGTGTATGGCCGGATGGACCCTCCCGCGCTGATACCGCTCCTGATGAACGATGTGGGCTTGGAGGGGGAGTGCTACCTGGACACGGCGTTTGTCACTGTGAGGGGGTCGTGGCGCCTCCACTGCGTGACGGCGAGCAGGAACTGCGACTGCCGGCTAGTGGTCCCCATGGGCGAGCAGGTATGCCTTGCGTCACGGCGGGTGGTGGTGTTTATTAGATAATCGAAGGCATTCCCAATGGGGTAGGGCTTTTGATGGAGACGACCTACATGGCCATATAAAGAAAGAAAATACCAGCCGGAGAGGATCCATCGGGGATTTTGGTTTTGGCCAAAGAAATTCCAATCTTGACTTTTACCATTGCCTATGATCTAACACTTACTTTAAACAAAGAGATGGACATTTTTGATAACGTAGAATTGTTGAACACGTAAAAGTCAGATATGAACATTTAATAACTTAGAAGAGTGGAACAGATGGATTATAAGGGCCAGTTGATCTTTATGTAAAGATTGTAAAGTTATCCCTGGACTGAGTTTAGCCTCTCGCCACAGATTTTTGGTAGTTGGTGTTTGTAAGCAAAACCGGAAGCGGGAAGCTTCATAGTGAATAATTGTCCTAGGATTACGTTATGGAACTTAAAAAATAAGAAATTTTATACGCACTTAGAGCAAAAAGGAAATATGGAACTTGGAAGAGGAGATAAACACAATGTGGAATAAAATAACTAGTTATACAAAAATGTTGCTAAACAACTCCCACATGAATCTAAACGTAAATGAATCTCTCAAAGAGCAACTTGGTGCTGAAGTAATGAAAGCAAAAAAAATGTCAAAAATAAAATGTGGTAAAGGAATAGGGCTGATCAAACATGGAATACAAAAATTATCAAACCCAAAACTAAGAAAATAGTCAGTGATGTTAAGTTGAAGACTTTTGGGAATTATGTCCTACAATCAAAACTCAAAAGGGCAAAGAAAATGTGTACTTGAACTTGCTAAATTAGGGGAAAGAAAGAATTAAGTATTTAGAACATGGTAGATGTATTGAGTGAAGATTCACCTTCAAAAACAAGATGTACCGAGTGAAGATTTACCTTCAAAACAAAAAAAAGTGATGTATTGAGGGAAGATTAAAGAGTTCTAGTTAAATATTTTGAGTTTAATGAGAGATAATGCACCTATTTTCAGAAGTGCCATTGAGAATTACATTAGAGAGATATCCTTAAAAGGAATCGATGAGTTAAGTAGGTTAAGGAACTATTTGTTTGGGACTTCAGAACTGGAGAACGCATTAAGAAAGTAGATAGGAGGTGAGACCTTAGAACTGTCTTGCATTCCTATTGAAGCATGGAAAAATGTCAGATGCTATTAATTGGAGTTGGAGTTGGAGCATGGATTTTCCCTTTTGTGATGACATTATCCACTCTGACTCTTACAGTAGTTTATCATACTGATTGCTAATACCATATCATTTGATCATGTGGAAGTTCATTAAACGACAAGGACATGTCTAGAAAACCAACGGTAAACATAGCAACAAGAATTTCCAAAATGTCTGTAATTTGAATGACCATGACTCATAAGTTGACAATGAGAATCTTTGGAAATCCCTATACCATGTTTTGAATCCTCCTTAGGGGTTGATTAATGAAGTGGGTTTCTTGATGGAAGGTCTTAAGCCAGGGTGAAGTATGACTGCAAAGACATGATTAAAAAATCAAATCTACTATGTTAAGAGTGTTAGGGTTCGGCTCGTTGTAGCTACGATCGAAACTCTATGTGCTTGGGAGCAAAACTGTGTTCTCGGGTTACGAGGAGTTGGCTCTCTATGGACTGGATCAACCACAAGGTTGACCCACCTAGGATAGGGTTGACACACATTCAAACAAAGAATGTTGCTTTGATTTTTTTTTCAACACTTTCAGGGTCAAATTTCAAAATATGTTAACTTGAAATAGGGGGCTTCAAGGACTTTCGTATGAGACAAAATCAGGTTAAAATGATTATCCTGAGAATATTTTTTCATTCAGTTTGTACCATTTTAATCCTCACCATCTATTTCTACTAAACTATAGTCTTGTTAACTATGATTTCCTTAGAATGGAATGACATTTTTACCCCTGTGTGTGAGAGGGAGAGAGAGAGAGAGATGGAATGTTAACTATTCTTTAATGTTCTACTCACTTACTTTAGGTTAATTGCCGTTATTTATTTATGAGTTACTGATTTAGACCTCATTGTTGGCAGAAAAACACTGGCAAGTTAAACAATTGCTAATATATTGAATTTGAAAATTTGGGGGATTACATTTATTAACTTCACAACGTGTTAACTACTTAGGTGGTATTATTTGCGATGGCCACCGTGGGATTTATTTTAAAATCCATACACCGTACGAGCCATCGAGATGTCCAAGATTTGAATTAAAAGTAAAATTGCATTTGAATGTGCCCATTCGCACTCGCCTCGTCGCCCGTGCATACTATTTGATCATCGCATTCGCCTTTAAAAAATCACCTCGTCGCTCGTGCCACCCACTAACTCACCTTTAATCACACATTAATCCCACTGCGTCGCCCATGTCGGCCGCAAACTCGTCTAATCCCACCTTAATCCCATCACAGAATCGCCAAAAGCTGGGCTCCTCGAGATTTTAGAGATTTTCCACCGTGACACCTGATGAGTTTGTCTCTCTCTTTAGTTGAAAATCTGGGATTACACAAAAACCGATGACACTAGGTTTATTTCGTTCGGCTGTTGATTTTGCAAGGGATTCCAATGATTGGAATCCCTGCAACAGCCGAACCAAATGGGCCCTTAGAAGTACGCTGATTGCTGTTATGCCGCGTGTTTAATGTCGAGTATTTGTGCCAACACAACCAAATTTGAACATGTGCAACTTCTTTTATCACATACAATGTAATTGCTCATGCTTGCAGTTATGTTTGTAGTATGGAATTGTGTCCACAATATTAATTTTGGATTATAGGCCAAAAATATCTTTTTCGTCATCTTGCCAATGTGGATCATGGTGTGTGTGTATCTATATACATATTTGTGTATGTATAGTGCGAATCTCACTTAATTTTCCTTGAACCAGGCATACCCTATTTCCCATTCTCAATCTTAAAATGGTTTGGCTAACAGGGTTCAATTCTAGGTGTTGAAGTTGAGGTTGCTAGAAGATCATACTTCACTAAAGTTATCCAGATTGATGAAAATCAAAACATGGAAAAAGGTCCAAAAGGTGAAGTTGGAGGCCTTTTAAAACCTCAGATGTTTTCTTTGGTAGTACCTCAGGTGATATACATTGGCTGTCTGTTTGGTCATTCGCTTTTTCAACTATTTTCATGGATTTTATACTTATATTCTACACCGCAAAGGCCACTCATTTCATTTTGTGTCCTTCCTTCTCTAAGGTCAAGGGAGGATCAGTTGTTTCTTTCAAGGTCAGATGGCTTCAGAAATTATTGTATAATGATGGCCAGTTCTCAATTAGCATACCCTTCACCTTTCCAGAATTTGTCAATCCATCTGGTAAGATAATATCAAAAAGGGAAAAGATAAAGTTGAACATAAATAG
The DNA here is from genome assembly GCA_022559845.1 of Amorphophallus konjac. Lineage (NCBI taxonomy): Eukaryota > Viridiplantae > Streptophyta > Magnoliopsida > Alismatales > Araceae > Amorphophallus > Amorphophallus konjac. Next base: position 1,761,907 of record CM040123.1, read on the forward strand.
TGGCACTGGGAAGGAAGTCTTATGCAACATGACAAGTCACGCATTGAAGGTAAGAATACTGATTTATCATTATTGTCTTTTATCTCTATTTATGCATCCTATAATTGTTCATTATGTTTATTTGCTTGATTTTTTTGAAAGTATTATTTGTTTGCTTTTATAATGATTACGGATTTAGAAAATCCTATTCATTTCTGAGGCAACTGATGGCCTTATCAATTTACCTTATCAATTTACTAGGAAATAAGACGCCAACCAGGAAGTGTGGGTTTCCTGTACGAAGGAGAAGTTGTTTCTTGGTCAAAAACAGATTTCAACTTTTCATATACCGTAAGTTCCAACTATCATCTTATACATTTCTTAAAAGCACCTTCCAAAAATACCTGCTCTAATTAAGAATACTATGCTGACAAGTTATCACTTTATCATTGCACCGCTAGCATTAGAGTATAACTGCTCTCGTCATGTTAGAAATGCTTTCATAGATTTTTTTTAAAAACATTTTATCTGTACATGGTTGCTATTTGAATACTTGTCAGTAAACAGAAATGTTGGTGTAATCCTCTAAAGCCCCTTTCTTTAATGTTAATGTAAGCATAATGTTTCTGGCACGATGCAGGATCTTGCTCTTGCTCTTGATGAACTAGGACATTGGCCTCTGGTATTTTTAGTATAATAAGTGGAAGCAATAAAAAAACAAGTACACTAAAGCATGCTATTATATGTTTACTGCTATCCAAAGGGCAAACCATGAGGTCGTGAGATTGATTCCCACTTGTGGACACCTACAGGGGTATCTACACTGTGAATATTGATTCGTCTCTGGGGAGTACCCACTGCCCAAGAGAGGTTTTGGCCTGCCCCGGCTTGTGCTACCGGTGATTTGGGTTTGATATGATTCACATGGATGATCACACCTTACAGAGGGCAACCCTTATCCTTGGATGTCAATTTGGCTAGTTCCCTATCACATATTTATGATTACCATTGGTGGACGGTGCCATTTGATGCAGAGATTGGCAGCCGGTTCTCAAAAAATTCGAGATTAGATTGGCCGGGTGGAAGGGAAGATTACTTTCTTATAGGGGAAGGGCAGTGCTGTGCAGCTCGGTGTTGGAAAGTCTACCGGTCTACTTCCTCTCCATGTTCGGTGACTGCAAAACTTCAGAGCATTCAAAATAGATTCTTTTGGCAGGGTAGCGCAGATAGGGTGAGAGGTTGGCATGATGTAAATTGGGGCCGAGTATCTCAAGGCAAGACAAGTATTGGTATAGGGTTCAACGACATCAGGTTGTTCAACCTAGCTCTTCTTGCAAAGTGGCTATGGAAGATCGGGACTGCTGAAAATGGATTGTGGCTTCAACTCATGAAAGACAAGTATTACATTAGAAGCCATACCTGGGACCTGATCCCATCTCAGGCCTACTTGCTATCTTTAGTCTAGAAAGGTATCTTGCGTGCTACAGATCTTATCCAAGCCTCGGTGATGATCAGAGTGGGGAAGGGACAAGATGATGCGAAGGTGAGCCCCTAGCATGCAGGTTTCCCAAGCTCTACAATATTGCTATTGACAAGAGGATGCTGGTTAGACTGGCATATGACAACAAAGATGGATGGTGCCCGACTTTCAGGAGAGGGCTGAAGGAGGATGAGATTGCGGAGGTGACTCAGCTACTGTTCCTGCTACAAGGTTACAAACTAGATCCGACCTCCAGGGAAGGCGGGGATCAGTGGGTGTGGAGATGGACTCCCTCGGGAGAATTTTCTGTTCGCTCGGCTTACTCCTTTATTGCTGGCTGACTGGGGTGTGAGACATCCTCTGATCCGGCAAGTTTGGAAACCAGTTACCTTCTTAAGGTGGAGGTGTTGATGCGGAGGATATCCCTTGCCCGACTGTCTACATGGGATGGACTGGCTAGGTTCATGACTGGGGTGGCTAATGTGTGCAACATGTGTGGGAAGGCAGAGGAGTCGCTGCACCACCTTTTTTAAGAGTGTGAATATGCATCGGAAGTGTGGCATTTTATCTTTACTAAGTTCAAGTGCAACAAACCTGTTAAAGGCCCCGTGGAAGAATTCATCAGAAATTGGGAAGGGCAATGGATAGCAAAGATTGATTGTCAATTGTGGTGGCTGATTCTGCATACAACCTTTTGGATCATATGGAGAGAGAGGAATGGCAGAATTTTGAAAAGTGAAGCACATGACCTGCCTAAGCGTTTGGAGCTGATTTGATTTTTGTGAAAAGTTGGGGGGACACTTTTTGTACAGGGGACAAATGCAATTCTTTTATTTTCTTCTTACTTCAAGGGTAGGGAAACCTCTGTTCTCTTTTGTACTGGGGAGTTTTTTGGAGTACTCACTTCTTACTTGTACATTCTTCACTTTTTATAAATGATGTGGTACCATTCATTTCTTAGAAAAAAAGGTTATTCTTGTCCAAGGAATGAAAGTATCATTGGCAACTGGATGAACTGAGCAGTGAGTATCCTACTGAAGGGTCAATATCTGGATATTCTATCAAATGTCCTCTCCCCCTCCTCATAGAACAATAAAAGGAACAAGAGATATGACTCTAGTCTAGGTCTCTTCAGTAATTTTTTTGTGCATTTGTCAAAAGGAAACTATTATAGAAGTGTGAAATAGATGGATGTCTTGGACAACACCTTCCGTTGCCGACTGCAGGCTTGGGATTTGGCAAAACCCTGATCCTGCATTTGGTCGCAGGCAACATAAACCAAACTATTTGATTTTATGTAGTGGTATGCCTACTAATACATTTCCAGGAATTTTTTTTTGGCAAATTCACTTCTAACAATGGTTTATTTGCAAAAATCCCTATTTAAAAATATGTCTGGACACCTGTAAACTCTATACTGTACCTTCAAAAATAATACCTGTACACCCCTGAAATCTAGTCTTCGGGGGTATAAAAACTCTGTTTAGTAGATTCCGGGAGTATACAAGTAAATTAGATAAAGGTAGAGGTATAAAGGGTATTTGTAAAGATTTCAGGGTAATTAACCCACTTTTTTATGAAACCATTATGTGCTTTCATGGGAATCGTAATCTGCCATCTAAGTGACTACAATTTTGGAAGGGGTTATTCTAATTTTCACATTCTACTACTTTTTATCTGACTTACCTTCCAGGTCTATTCAAATGATATATTTGGTGGTATACTCTTGCAATCTCCACTTATGAGTGACTTGGATCAAAGAGAGATCTTCTCCCTTTATCTTCTTCCTGGAACTAGCCAGCAGACAAAGGTGCTCTTCTGTATCTTTGCTCCCATTTTCTATTGCATACTTTGTCTTCCATGTGCTTATTATCTGAATCTCCATAATATCTTATTGTCTATGATGTGAATTAGATGTGATTTGGTGCAATTATCAATGCAACCCACTTATTTATAAAACAGAAACAGATCAAGAAACAAGATTTGGCTTTGGATGGATCTGTAAAAAGATTGAGGAGAGATGGAAGTGGGAGACTCTTCCTCCTCCCTCTATAGTCTCAAACTCTTGAAAGACATGAGAAGTGAAAGATAATAGGAAGAAAATGGGGGAATCAACATCTTGATCTAGTGGTCTCAAAAAAAAAGTTGATCCTCACTGAGAAGAGGTTTTTTTTAAGATGGTACCCGAAATTTAGAGAAGGAGAGAGAGGTCTGTTATGGAAGTGAACATCCATCCTTCCAAGGACTTTAAACTTTCGAAAATCAAAGAAAAGAAGCAGATACTGAGGGGTGGCAACACTTTTATTGTTGAACTCATTTGACATTGAGTTAGATCAATTAATGTTCTCCCTAATTCGTTTAAAAAATGCATAGGACCCTATGTTATACTATTTAATTCATTAAAAATATGCATGCTGTGTTTTTGTAAAGTGGACAACTCTAACTCCTCTGTTTTGCTCTTTTGGGGAGGTAGTTGGAGCTCTTTTGTTGTTTGTTTTGTATAGGGGAGTTCTTGTTGCTACTCCCTCCACTTTTGTTCATGTAGATGTTGGTACTATCCACTTTAAAAAAACACCTCATTATATATGACTCAGGGTCCTACTGGAAATAACACCAGTCATTGGTTGCATCCCATGCTGGCAACTGCCAACAACTGCAATGGATGTTGTGGATGCCAACAATGGTAACAATCAAAAGCATCAGCTACAAATGATGTCGGCATCAAATATGAGAGGCTGCAATGTGTAGCAGTAAATTCAAATGGAATGGGTGTACCGGGGAATTGCCAGAGGCAATGGCTGCGAGTGGCATTTGTGAGCAATGGATTGAAATGGAGCAACAGCTAATCTAAGGAACAACAATGATGAATATGCTGGAAGAAGATGACAAAAATGTCAATGTTGGCAGTGATGAGCAACAACCCCAGTGACAACATGGAAAATAGCTTTGCTTTGATACCATGCTACGAGTTGAGATGAGAATAATGGGGATGTCCACTATTGATTAGGGTAATAGTTGGATAAACATACTAGTCTCTTGATTCATTTTGAGTCATCACACCTCAATGCAATACCTATACAAACATCCCGTAATTTGGTTTGAGTCATCAGACCTCCATATAGTACTTATAACAGGCCCTATAGAAGCCTTAATTTTAGGGATTTTTTGAAAAAATCCTATAATCTTTCGTAAATGTAAAAAAGTCCTCGTAATCCATCTATTTTCCCAAAAGCCCCCACAATGTGCTAAAATTTGTAAAAAAGGCCCCTATAATTAACCATTGTCTAAAAAAAGAAATGTTATGGGGAATATTCTTTCTCCCACATTTCCCCCTTTTTGTTCCCAAAAATGCCCCCCCCTCTCTCTCTCTGAATTGTAGTGACTTTTTAATCTTTTTCTTTAACTCTGGTCTGGGGTTGGGTTAAGATCAATTGCTGTGTCCTACCCACTACTAACGTTGAGTGTTTTTTTATGTAATGGTGCAGATTGTGAGGACTTTTGAAGAAATGAATGGATTATGGGGGGTTTTGTGATTACGAAAGATTATAGGGGCTTTTTTTTCTAAAAATCTCTAATTTTAAAACTTTAATTAGGATAAAACTGGGGATTTCCTTCAATCAGCTCAAATGAACGCATGAATTCATGCATCAAAATGCAATTAAATGCCTACTAATGTTAATTGACGTCAACTTGTTAGAAAATCCAATTTTAAACCCTAGTTAAAGTAAAAATTGGGGATTTCTTTTAGTTCACTCAAATGGATGAACTGAATGTGCATTCATGCATTACTTGATGCAATTAAGTGTTTTCTAATGTTCATTGATGTCTTATTGCATCAAATTATCAAAAGCCCCAATTTGTAAACACTGATTAGGGTAAAATTTTAGGCTTTCCTTGAATTATCTCAAATGAATGCACATGATGTGCATTAATGCATATTTGATGCAATATATAAGTGCATTCTACCATTATACTTGATGTTTAATTGCATCAATTTATCAAAAGCCCCAAGGTTATACTGCCTCTATTTATTATGTACTAATAAATTGTTTGTGTAATTCACAATTTCTTTTGGAAAAATCCTCCTTAGTTATTTTATTTTACCAAATTTTCAAGGGCCAGGATCAGATTGGTTTGTGTCAATCTTGATCTGAATCAACTGATCCTACATTCCATGTGCTAGGAATTTTATTGTAGAGGAGGACTGGAAAGGACAACCTAACAATCTCTCGAAAAACTGCTTCCTCTTTATCTTTCTTTATTTCCCTCTATCCCTCTCCTTTTCTTTCTCCCTTCCTCTTCCTCTCACGCCCCTTTGGCTTCCTAGTGTGCTAAGTGGGAAAGTAGAGGGGTTGCTATACTTTTCTTCTATTGGGGTTGGGTTGGGGGTAGGTCAGTTTGGAAGAGGTAGGTTGTAATAAACCATTACAAACAAAAGAAACATTTAAACTAAAATATTTTTATTGATTACTAAAATATTATTAAATTAAAGGAATTACACTAAATTCTTTGACTTCTCTCTCTACAAAAGAATCTACCTAGCACAATATGATTGTTTAAAACCTTTATAGGTCTATGGTTTTTCAATGCCAATGTCATGGGACTCGATTTAGTCCTAGGGAGGAGCACTCCAAAAAGTACGTATACCTTTAGGGCCACTTTGGTAACGGGTTAAGTTGAGTTAGGGTGAGTTAACCGGGGTCGGGTAGGTTGTTCTTTGTTTGATAGTTTTTTTCTTAACCCGGGTCGGATAGGGTTAAAGTGGATTAACTCATTCCTAGAAAATAGGTGGAATGAGTTAATCCACCCGGGTTAGGGTTAGGGGTGGGGTGAGCTAACCTGGGCAAGCCACCCGCCCCTAACCTAACCCGTTACCAAAGTGGCCCTTAGGGATTTAATGATCACTTTGGCAGAACGCCTTGTTTAGGACTTCCCCCTTGGAGGCCTTCTATAGAGCTTCTCGCTAGGGATTCCCCCTAGGAATTTCTTGATCTTGGGGTGTCGCCAGAGATTTTTTTCTGGTAGTTTAATGGGAGTACTAACTCTGATGAAGTAGAGCACTAGATCAAGAGATGGAAATAATTTTCAAGATGATACAATGTAGTGATCAGGAGTGTGTCTTGCTAGCATATTTCAATTGGAGAAGATTGGTGGGAGTCAACCGAAGTCATCTTGGGTGATAACCAATTATCTTGGGATGAATTTGTGGGAATTTTAATGAAAAATATTTCTTAGAGTGAGTGCAAGAGAATAAGGCACTGGAGTTTGCAGTCCTAAAACAAAGAGATATGTCTGTGGGGAAGTATGAAACTTAATTCTCTCGATTATCACACCATTCTTCACATTTGGCGTCCACTAAAAGGATGAAGGCAAGGAGATTCCTTGATAGACTTCGACTTAACTACATTACCCAACTAGCCCTCTTGGACATCAAAACCTTTGCTGAGATGGTGAAGCATGCTCAACTATTCGAAGATGCATTAGAAATTTCAAATAGAGTAAGAGAAAGAAATAATTTCCAAAGTTAAAGGGGGGTAACCATTCCCGAGAGCATGGGATTAATCCAGCCCATAATGGAAACAAAAGATTTGTCAATCGCAATAGCCAACATGGTGGTAAGAAGCCTTGAGAAGCAGAATCTCAACAAAGAGCTCAAGATCGGGAGTCATGCCAATATTGTTAGATGAGGCCATTCTTCAAATGAGTGCTGGAGGAAGCAGGGAGTTTGCTTACATTGTGGTAGCTTGGAACATCGTTTTCTAGATTGCCCATCAAGGGCTGATCGTTTTCCTCTTCAAAACTAGCCACCATCTCAACAACCCCCACAACATGTACCTTCTAAAGACCCAAGAGGTCAAAAGCAACAACGTCAAGGCTGTCTTCAAGCCATCACCCGCTCAGAGGCCCATGTATCTAGCTATACTGTGAAAGCTTATTATACACTCTAAACCTACCTATGTGTTTGATACTAGAGTTTCACATTCATTCGTTTCCCTTTCTTTTGTGGCAACATTAGCTAGCCAACCAGTTACCCTAGAACCTGAAATGTGCGTTTCCACACCCACTGGAGAGAAAATTAGTCTTAGCCTTTGTTGGACCCGATAATTTTCTGATTTAATTCAGAGGGAATAAATATTTTACAGTCCCATGGTGGCACAAGATGATTAAAATCATCGTCGTTCGATCACACATATATTTTCTGATTTATTTCAGGGGAAATAAATTAAATCATGTCTCATGACGGCGTGGGATGATATAAAATCATCGCCGTTCAATCATACTTGTCCCGAGAATCCATCAGACGAAGAAATATACGAGTTCTTGGCATGTTTTTCATGTTGTAGTTCTGTCAAGTTACCTCACGGGCGACATAAAGCCATGACCCCGTGTGAAGAACTCACAAACACCGCTATCGGGAGCTGTCCTTGGTATCTCGAAACATGAATGGCAGTTTCGGCCAAAACATATCGGTTTCTGACCAGAACGATCCGAAACCTACGGGCCGAAATCGGACGAAACCGAAACTCCTTCAGTTGACAAAAAATAATATTTTATTTGGTTTCAGGCCGAAACCGAAATCAAAACAGTTTTGGTTTTGGACCCGGTTGAAATCGACACCGAAATCGAAACTGCCTTCTTTGTCTCGAAGTGTGGTCCTGGCGGTGCAAGAAGTCCGGCAGCAAGTCGGTGTCGAGATGAACACAAAACCACACAAAGAACTTCCACGTGCTGCTCTCTCCTTGAACTCCGGAGCAGGAAGTAATAAAGAAAGAGGGAAAAGGACAAGCCAAAATTTATGGGCTTTTCCTAAAGCTGCCAAAGGGGAGGGGGAGGTCAGCCACCTTCTCTTCTCTCTCTCTCTCTCTCACTATTAGCACAAGGAAGAGGGTGGGGAGAGACCCCCGGTTAAACCTGAGTTAGCTGGGGGAACCCCCCGGTTCTGCCTGGGCTACTAACCAGGGGAAGCCCTCCGGTTCCCTCCTCACCGCTGCCAGCCTAGACCGGGGGAATCCCCTCCGGTTCCCTCTCTGCCAGCTGGACCGGGGGAAGCCCCCCCGGTTCCCTCCTCCTCACCACTGCCTGTCTGGACCAGGGGAAGCCCCCTTCTGATTCCCTCTTCCTCTCCCCTGCCAGCCTGGACTGGGGGAAGTCCTCCCGGACCCTTCTCTGCCTGCCAACTTGGACTGGGGGAGGCTCCCCCGGGTCTCCACCTCCTGGACCATTCTAAATCGGGGGAATCCCCCCTCTCACTCTTTAATTCTTAAATCGGGGGTGCTCCCTCCCTCTTTCTCAAATCAAATGTCAACTGGGGAACCACCCCTAGGTCTCTTTATCTTCCCCAAATATTAAATGTTTCTCTAAAGGTTCCCTCTTCCTCTTCCCTGCTAGCTGGACCGGGGGAAGCCCCCCCGGTTCCCTCCTCCTTACCACTGCCTGCCTGGACCAGGGGAAGCCCCCTTCTGATTCCCTCTTCCTCTCCCCTGCCAGCCTGGATTGGGGGAAGTCCTCCCGGGACCCTTCTCTGCCTGCCAACTTGGACTGGGGGAGGCTCCCCCGGGTCTCCACCTCCTCCATTCTAAATCGGGGGAATCCCCCCTCTCACTCTTTAATTCTTAAATCGGGGGTGCTCCCTCCCTCTTTCTCAAATCAAATGTCAACTGGGGAACCACCCCTGGGTCTCTTTATCTTCCCCAAATATTAAATGTTTCTCAAAGGTCCCTCTATAAAAGGAGGACTTGGGGGCTCATTTGAGGAAGACACACATAAGCCAAACCATACATGAGCTCAACACAACCCAAGGATATCCCAAGGGAAATTCCTCTCTCTAGAACTCCAAAAACACTTGAAGACTTGGGATAGTTCGCCCAGCCCCCAAGACACTGTTGATTTAGTCTGTCTGATCTTGTCAAAGTCCAAGAATAGTTTTTACACTTATACCCCTACTTTGGGAGAATTTTATGTATGTATGCCAAAATTCTGTAAAAATACAGAAATTTGTGGATAAATTTATAAGAAATTATGAAAGTCCATGTGAGACTCTTGCTTGTATGCAAAATTACACAAAGGCCCCACAAAGTCTGAAAATTACAGAAATATCCTACATTTTCAGAAAATTTCATAAATGTCCAAGAAATTTCAGAAAAATACAGAAAAATCCAGAAAATTGAGGGGATCCCACAAATCCAAAAATGCAGAAATACCCATATTTATGGGAAATTACAAAAATACACTTTATACAATTGCGTAAATACCCACTAAATTCGGGAAAAATTCTGAAAGTTGAGAGATTGAACAAGAAATGTTCAAGTTTGTAGAAATATCCTCCAAATTGGGGAAAAACCCCCTGCTGTGTTCAAAAGATTAGAAACTTGCATGTTTACCCTGGATCTTTTCAAAATTGCATAAATATCTAGGAAAACTACAAGAAAATTCTGAAAATTATTAGAATGGTAGAAGAATGTTCTGGTCATCATGAAATTAGGATTAAACTCTCATCACAAGGGATAAACCCTAGTTTAAAGAAAAAATGCAAATAAACCCTAGTTCAAGGAAACATTGCAAATAAACCCCAACCTATGAGGAAATTAAATACATGTTCGAGAGTTTATAAAGAATATCATATATTGCAATTATACCCCTACCGTGGGGTATGGAGGTTCTTTTTAGACCTAATCCCTTATATCACAATGGATGTTGTAAGGGTCAAAGGACACCTTTGACCGTTAATCAAAGGTTTTCAGACTTGTTCCGATGTAAATAAACACCGGTTATGGTCGGTGGGGAAAAGTCCAATACACAAACTCTAAATTGTCTGTTAAATATAAAGCATGGAAATAATTAGGCACATGCTAATCAAATAGCCAACAAATGTGTATTGTTGTTCAACAAATGAACACCTAAACCTCTTTTTCCATTATTTTTTCATGTGTTGTAAACAACCTTCTACACTTGTCTTGTGAAGTTCTAGTAGAACATATATTCCCTGTAAAATTAACAATATCAGAAATGCCTGATTATGATGTTATCTTGGGTGCTGATCATAGATGGCAGTTTCAGTTTTGGTGTCGGTTTCGGCCGGGTCCAAAACCGAAACCGTTTCGGTTTCGGTCCGAAATCAAATAAATTATTATTTTTTGCCAACTGTAGGGTTTCGATTTCGGCCGGGTAGTTTCGGATCGTTTCGGTCCGAAACCGAAATATTTTAGCCATCCATGGTGCTGATTGGCTGTCAAAATACCTTGAGTCCGTAGAATGTTGACAAAGGGTTGTGAATTTTAAACCACTCGATGAACCTAAATCCTCATTCCAAGGAAATAAACTTCCCCAAAAATCTGTACTTGTATCTGTCCTTTGTGGCCACAGAATGATAAAGATTGCATAACTTTTCTAGCTTCCTTTACACCCTGAGACAAAGGCAAGACTACCATTGAAGATATGTCTATAGGCAATGAATTTAAGATGTCTTTCCTGAAGAATTACGAGGGTTACCACCAAAGCGAGAAGTAGACTTCATAATTGATTTACTATTTGAGACAACACCGATCTCTTGAACACCTTATCAGATATCGCCAATTGAATTGAAGGAGTTAAAGGAGCAGCTATTAGACCTATTGGAGAAGAGTTTCATTTGGCCTAGTTTATCGCCTTGGGGAGCTCCAATGTTATTTGTTAAGAAGAAAGATGGTTCATTGAGATTTTGTATTGACTATAGACAACTAAATCAAGTGACTATCAAGAACAAATCCTCCACGACTGCTCTCAGATCTAGGGCGAGGGGAGCCAGAGCCGGCAGAAGGGGAAGCCCGCGTTCCTGCGGCGGGACAAGCTTTCCAGTCTCTTTATAGGCACCTTCGGAAGTCGTCCGCGACGACGGAAGCCCAGCCAGACCCCCCTCCTTTCTGTTATTGCCGAGGAGACGTTGCTGCTCCACCCCGGTGCCATGGGGCAGAGGCAAAGATTGCAGCCCCGCCTGCAGACAACTGCCAACAGCAATAGGCTCCCCTCTAGAGAGCGCCCTGGCCGGTCCGACCTAGCTGCGAGACGACGACAGTCGGTGGAGAGGCACCGGGGGCGGACGAACTGCCGACGTCGGGCGAGCGGGGACGAGGCAACGCCAAACACTCTGTCGGAGGAGTCAGGCGGGGAAGACGGATGCAAGTGGGTCGCGGCGACCCGATACGAAGCGCGTCATCAGGTAAGTTATACCTGATGGGAGACCTGACGGCCCGAACGACTGAGACGCTCGCTGGAGAAGAACCGGCCTCGGTCCGGGTCGGTTGAGAGGGAGCAGAGGGCGGTTGATTCAATTTTGAATCGACTGCCACCCGACTGTCATCCCTAACCTCCCCGCCCATCCCCCTGCAGCCCTAACAGCAACGGCGCCGGCGCTTCCAGCTCCACCAGCCACAGGCAGATGACAACTGACGCCCCGTCGATGATGACGGTAATACCCGCCAGGATATTGGATGGATTGGCCACCTGAAAGACCGCCGAGATCACCGTACGAGAACCCAAGGGGTGGAAATGCACCGTGCCGGCCTCCACTCGACCAAAGCTCTTGGCCAGGAAGCTCAAGCCCCCGACGTCGCGCAGGAACATAGGAACCCCTTCAAAAACAACGCGACATCTACAGATCGGTAGGCTAGGGAAAGCCCCCCTTATTTTCGACCACCGAAGAAGACGAACCAAAGTGGACCCCCCTGCCAAATAGCCCACTTCGACCAACCTGGCCACCATGGCCTCGTCTGCCCCCACCGCCAGGAAGGAGGACGAGGAAATCCTCAACACCTTCCACCTGTCGACCGCCACTTCCTACAGGCATCTCTTGGCCCTCCAGCTTGGAGACACAAAGGCATCTCCTCAACCACGCTCGTCTGGGCTGCAACTCTTTCGACGAGAGCTCCCCTTACTTCCAACCACCGCCGGCTAGCCTGCCTGACGTCGGGAGACCCGGACCTGATGACGTCAGCGTAGGAGCCTTGACTGCCACCTCTGCCATCGACCTCTGCGACCTTCCCCCGACGCGGACAGACACGCCGGAGATGACCCCGACGGCCACAGAGAAAGCACGTTGGGGGGAGTCCCTCAGGCTGGGGCTCAGGGCCACGCCAGTCCCGACCAAAGCGAAGAGGTGGCCAGGGACACCAGAACATGGCTCCGGAAAGAGGCTCTATGCTAACAGTGAAAGATGATGAAGTTTGTGGAATAAATTTTACGTGGAGGAGTTCATGAGTGTTGGTAGGTGGGCCATTTCCCTCTCTTTCTGCAACATCAAAGATGGTTTCGTCTGAGACTTCTCTAGAGTCTATGGGCCTCAAAGTAAGGAGGGCAAGAAAGCATTGTGGGATGAGCTTTTAGTTCACCATATCAGGTTGGACTGTCCATGGTGTTTGGGGGGGGGGGACTTCAATACCGTGGTCGTGACGTATGAGAGGCTAGGTGGCTCGACTCAGTGGGGAGATGGAAGATTTTCGGGACTTCATCGCTTCAACAACCTTGATTGATGTTCACACCTCTAATGTCCAATTCACATGGTCTAACTTGAGAGCTGATCCAGCATTGTCTAGGCTTGACAGATTTCTAATCTTTGTTGATTGGGAGGATCACTTCTCGAATATGAAGGCCTTGACTTTGGTCAGATTTGTCCCTGACCACAAACCTATCATACTTAAGACCAGTGGCAGGCAATTAAAGAAGGTGCAGTTCAGAATGGAAAGGTACTAGTTCCAAGAGGAAGGCTTCATGGACATTGTTAGAAAATTTTGGGAGGCTCAGAGGCAGGAGGTGTTTGCAATGGCCAAACTGACAGCAAACTGAATCACCTAGTACAAGAGCTGAATAGGTGGGGCGCCAGCATGATGCTCCCCAACAAAGAAGCGAAGGACAGGATTCTACTTTAGCTATAGGGATTGGACGCTCTAAAGGAAGGAGGTCTGTTGGATGAGTTTGATAGAGAGAAGCGGGACAAAGCTCAGGGTGGACATTAAAGAGATCTTACTTGAGGAAATCGACTGAAAGTAGAGAGCTCGATAAAGGTGGATCAAGGAGAGTCACAAGAATACTTTCTACTTGCAAAAAATGCCTTAGGTAGAAGTTGGTTGAACTACATCAAGTGTCTTAGCCCCAATTTGGTTGAGGGTTAGCCCTGGGTTAACCGGAAGTTAACCCAGGGCTAATCGTTTTTGTGGTTTGATTATCACAAAAAATTTAATCCGATTAAAATCATGGCTAACTATGGATTACACCGGATTACAGAATCGAGAGGGGAGGTGGGTTTAAAAGTGAAATGGGTTAAGTGTATTAAATGCGCATTTAATGCGCTCACGCCTTCCCCGTCTCTCTCGCTCTCTCTCTCTTCCTCTCTCTCACCCTCTCTCGCGCTCTCTCTCCTCTCTCTCTCTCTCTCTCGCTCTCTTGCAGTATTTTATCAGATATTAATGATAGGTTTTATCAGATATTTTATTATGATAATGATATATTTATCATATACATTTTATTAAAAAAATTTATGAGTTTAAAAAAATAAAAATATTAAGATAAATAGTATTTAAAAAACATTTGTGACTTATTAAATTTTAATTAGAGAGATTAATGATGTTTTATCAAAAATTATTTTCATGATATATCCAATTTATAGAATACATTAATAATATTTAAAAAATAAAATAAAATATTTTTCAAAGATGACCAGTAATCTTGGTATGTAATTAATGAAGTTTTCGTGTTTTGAATTTTAATTAGTGTTGATAATTATGTTTTATATCAAAAATATTTATATGATTATGATATATTCAATTTGTAGCATATATTAAAAATAATTTAAAATTAAGATAAAATTTAAAATTTAAAGATAAAAAGTAACACAAAACTCGTAATTAATGTCGCTTTTGACTTTTAAATTTAAATGAGTGAGATTGTTGATGTTATTTATCAAATAAAATTTATTTTTATGATATATTATATCTATAGAATATATTCAAAATATTTAAAAATTAAGATAAAATAAAAATTTTAAAGATAAATAGTAACACAAAACCCGTAATTAATGACGTGTTTAACTTTTAAATTTTATTTAGTGAGATTGTTGATGTTATTTATCAAAAAAATTATTTTCATGATCTAATATATATATATATATAATATTAAAAATACTTAAAAATTAAGATAAAACAAAAAATTTTAAAGATGAATAGTAACATAAACTCGTATTAATGCCGTTTTTGACTTTTAAATTTTAATCAGTGAGATTATTGATGTTATTTATCAAAAATAGTAATGATGTTATTTATCAAAAATATTTTTATTTTTATGATATATTTAATTTATAATATGTATTAAAATAATTTAAAATTAAAATAAATTAAAAAAATTTAAAGATGAATAGTAACTTAAATTAATAATTAATGTGTGTGAGAGATAGAGAGTGACTAGAGAGAGAGGGGAGGGGAGAGAGGTAGAGAGAGGGAATGAGAGATATATTAAAAAATTTAAAAAGATATATAAATACAATATTTTATTTGTCATCATTATCATGTTAACCTACTATTTATCAAATCACACTAGATTAAAAGTAGGTTAGCCCACCTCCTTATTCTCATATTAACTACCCTCTTATCAAATTAAAAATGGGTTAACTCTAGACTAGTTTAATCAGGTTGAGTTAGCCCTTCTTTAATCTAACTCCATATCAAATTGAGGCTTAGGGAAGGAGATCAGTTCTTCACCACACCGAAAGATATCAGGAAGCATGCCAAACAGTTCTATTCGCGACTTTTCTCTGAGGATGAGCCAATCAGACCATCCATTGTGGAGCAAGGTTGGCAGTGTCGGTTTCGGACTCGGTTTCGGCCGAGTCCAAAATCGAAATGACTCGGTTTCGGCCGAAACCCAGTCAAAAATTAAAAAAAACATCAAAATAAGTGTAAAAAATCAGAAATAAATCAAAAAAATATAAATAATCACATTAAAATCAGAAAATTCATTAGACATGCATTTGACTATAAAGAAATTAGATTAAGTGCAATAAATATGAAGTAGACATTGAAGTTCAAACATTGAACATGTTAAACTAATATTCTTGAGTACATACTAGACATGGTAAACTAATGTTATAGAAATTAAATGATCTTTACCTAAATGAAGAGGCACTAATGTGGGTAATAACTAGAACCTGCTCCCTCATCGTCTGACTTTTGATGTTGATACCCATAAGAAGGTTGCATGTATTGTGTATGTTCACTATAACCAAACAATGAGGTAGCCAAGTCTTGCATCCCTCTTTGGATCCCTATTGGAGTGTAAGGTTGTTGGCTTGATTCGAATCCAGAATCAGCGTAAGAATCTTGAGGATGAGAAGATGAACTGGATGGAACTGGAAGTCTGGTTCATGACCCCACCCATAAATGGCTGCTTCCTATTGGCCACCTCCATAACCTTATGGATGCCCATATTGGCTCTGTGAATCATATCCTCTCTCACTATGACTGTATCCTCGGCCTGTGTCTACGTGGAAGGAGGAAGCAATGCCACCGCCTGTAGTAGCACCTGTAGCATCTGCAGCTGCACCGGGATGCACCAACATCCTCAGAACTATAAGAAACCAGTTGCTTTTTAGCCTTTGGGGATCCATTTTTCTCTTTTGGTGCCAATTTTTCAGTCATCCTAGACATGAATCCTTTTCTCTTTGGCGTGTGCCTCACATAAATATGCTTCGACTGCCCAATTGCCGGGTCCTCTCAAGCAGCAGCACTAGTCCTCTCAGTTAGCCCATACACTGATGTATTTTTTAAGGATGCAGGTGGCTTGACCATTCTTGGAGTGACTTGCCTGCTATCTGATTCTGAGTGTCTAGCTGGCTCAAACTCAGGCTGTTGCTCAGTGTCATCAACAAACAAAGCTGGGTCCCTTCTCTGGTGCGCTTGAGTCTCTCTGGCCCTCTTTGTTGTTCTTTTGAATTCTGGATCTCTTGACTCATCTTCATCTAGTATGCCCTTTGCCCATCTTCTATCATCATCATAAAAAACTGGCGCATCAACCTGCTCTCGTGTCTCCACCCAAGACTGCAAGGGATTCTCCTCATCAAATAAAGCGTCCACATCAATTTTTGGAATTGCATCCTTTGCGACGCGTTTGTCCCTCAGCTGTTGTCTTAACTTCATGTTTTTTATTCCCAGTCTCATATTGTAGTGGCAATAAACCAATTTTTTTAACCGTCCAGCCTTTAGCCGATTGCGAACCTTTGAGTGTATAAGGCTGAACGTGCTCCAATTTCTTTCACATTGGCTTGCCGATGTTGTTTGGCTGAACACCTAATTGTAATGAAAGCCAATGCATTACTGCCCACATCTCGGTTGATCACCATTATCCACCAGTCAGCTGTTCCACCAACCACAAATAAATAAATGTAAGGTGTACTAATACATATTGAGGTTAAGAAGTCACAAAAATAAAATATACCTGGGCTCACTCTTCCCACAGCGTATTGCAATTGGGAGTCAGAATATGTCCCCGTCCTCATTCTATAATAGTTCATCTACAAAGATAAAGTAATAGATTATCATAATGACTTAAGTAAATTTTAAACCTCTTATTGATAAAATCAATAAAGGCCAACCTCTACTTCGGCCTGAAGTCTCTTTTCTGGTGTCCTCGTTAAACGACCAATGACTTTTAAAGTGCCTTGGAGCACCTCGCCATCAACATGTGCATTGGCATCGTACATAAATCTAAGGTTGAGGAAATAACCTGCATTTGTGTATAATTAACTAAATGTTAGATATAAAATAACATATAAGCATTACCCCCCTGGGCGGATGACTTGCTCAAATTAAGAGACAGAATGGATCACTCGAGGTCGACCTATAGGCATTACCCCCCTGCCCCCTGGAGGTCTGGACTGGACTTGCCCCTGGCAGAACCTGACCAGGTCGACCTGGGACCTGGGCGGGTCGACCTGGCCAAGTTCCCAGGGCTGCTGGGAACCTGGCCAGGTCGACTTGCCACCTGGCCAGGTCGACCTGCCCAGGTTCCCAGCAGCCTCAGCCGGTCAACCCTCAGGGCCCAATCCCTCATTCCCATTCCCCTGGGACGGTGGCCCACCAGCGTAGTCAAATCTAATGTGTTTATCCTAATCGTGTGTTCTAATCTAAAGAATAATGTTTCAGTACAATTAATCACTCACCAGCTGCATGCAAGTTGTGACGCCCCGACTCGCAAACCCGGTCCAGTCGTAAAGACTCGCGTCGGATCCAGATCGGAACGTCACAGTGGGAACAACTCAAGCGGTACAATTACAATTGAGAATTACACATAAACACTGAGATATCATTGCAGCGGAAATGAAAATACTCAATTCATCAGCTTACAGTCAAATGACTACATCAACATAGATAGAAATAACGATAACAATTTCACACGTCTTTTATTACATAACCAAATTTCACACTTTTTTTTTACATAAGACATAACTCGTAACATAACTACCTAAGATAAAGACTGGTAGTAAAATCCGAGTCGCGGTCAAACACTGCTAGATCACTCCTCGCTTTCTTCTACCGCTTCTCCTGAAATTGTTCAACGGGGTGAGTCTACGAATAGACCGAGTAAGAGACTAAGCATAGTCCCCAGTCAAAACATGTATCAACATATCCAAACTGATTTGCGGTAATTTATTTCATAAAGTCATTTTATTATCATTTGACAAAGAAAGCATTTACATTAAAACGTTATTCTACCAATGACAAAGTAAATAAAAACTCATCATTTGTAAACATTAATGAATGATTCCAGTAATGAATCAATGAACAGTAATAAAAGTTTCAGTATCAATTCAGTGAGCATTAATAGTCGTATTAATAACGACTCAGTGAACAGTAACAGTAGTTCAGTGTCAATTCAGTCGGCAATAACAGTTGTTCAATTTCAGTTCAATAAACAGTAACAGTGGTATAAATAGCCAGACACAGTGCCCAAACCACCACTAGAAGGACAGTCAGTCGGTACTCGATCACCTAGGTAAATAGTGATGAGTCTTGTTACTGCGCAGAACCGGGAGAAGTCCTCTCCACCTTAACCAGTTGTACTTGTCCACCTCCAGGATTTCATCCCCGTTACCCTCGGGGCCAGTACAGTGTGAACCTCCCCATAGGGGCATTTCTATACCTTGGTTCCAGTCTCCCCCTATAGTGACAGTGTCTATTTGGCATTACTAACGGTACAAAAAAAATATAAATATGACTTATATGAAATGGACACGTGCCACTCAAAATTCATGTTGTGAATATTAATATACCAATAATGAAAATCATTTTTCTTTTTCTAAAATTTTCAAGTTATTCAAATATAATGACATATCTATATATCAAAATTTACTAAATCTGTTTACAGGTATCATAATGCCTTAAAATTTCAGAGAATCAATATATTTACAGAAAGGATCAAAACAGTAAATTTTCATAATTTTTTAGAAAGTATTTAATATTTTTACAGAATTATTTATAATCTATTTATACATCAAAAATTTATAATTATGTTATCCAAACTCAGAATACATTGTAATTTCAGGAATCTAATAAATTTACATGAAATATCAGAACAGAAATTTTTCATTATTTTTCAGACAGCAATTATAATTTTTTTTGAAATTACTTATACTTTAAAATGCATCATAAATTTACTAAATTTAGCTAATAAATTATAGTACCATTAAACTTTTACAGAAACTTACATTTGTTTGTAATAATGCACAGAAATTTTTTTTCATAATTTTGCATGCAAGAATTAAAATTTTCACAGAATTATTTAAATTATCCAATACATGGAACATTAACTAAATATATCCACAACACTCTAAAAGTCACCATAATTTGTCAAACCATCATTCATAACAGAAATATCATTCTTAAAACTTTTCATTATTTTTCACACTGCATTTCTATGTTTAACACTATATTACTATTTTTCATACTAAGTAAGAAAAAGATATCATGAATAATAGATCAACGAAATATATCAAAAATGATCAGATAATTTCTAAAAATTTACAGAATGTTGTGTCAGACAGAAGTATCATATGTAAAAAATTTCATCATTTTTCATTCAGTATGTCTATTTTCTAATTTCTTTATATCAATTTCTAAAATTTACAATACTTTACAATAATAACTTTTAAATGGAGATAATTATCCAGAATACTTACAATGGCCAAAATATACTAAAAATTAACTTACAGATATCAAAACATCAGTTCTGTGATTTTTTTAAATTTTTCACAGAATATTAGTATTTATTCAAATTTACTAATTATTTGTTTAAACATTGATAATTATACCAGTGATGATTCTGATATCTTAATGTGATGATATTTTCATAAATTAGTTCTAACAGACATTTAAGTCTTCTGGTAAAGTTTCAAAATTTTTCATGTATTATTTCTATTTTTCTCATAATTTTATACTTCTATTAAATATCAAAAATTATCTAATATTACTTGCAGATATCAATAATTATTGATATTTTCAGAATACAACACACTCAATGTCTGGACCTTACTGTAAAATTATAAGACTTTTGTGAACATAGTTTCTAATTTTCATAATTTCTATACGATTATTTATATATTTTATCATGTATGAAAATTCATTAAAATAAATATCATGATCCAGAAACTATGAAAATTTTTCTGCACATGGATCTCACAGTAAGGTACCTTCTGACAATTTATTGTAATTTTATATCATCCTTTGATATTTTAATATAATTTAAACATCTTTAGGACAATATTAAAATATCTTTAAACGTGAAAATAAATTAAATCAGACATAGAAATTTTTACAGAAAGTTCATAACATCAGGTTTCAGGATTCTAGAAACTCTCTCAATTTATCATACACCATTGCTAATTTTAAGACATTAATCACTCAATTATACCATTAATCACATGCTTTAACTTAATGATTTAATACTAATCCGACCAAGATAAGATTACAGATTATGAAACTACGATCTATGGACTTCACTACCTATATAGATGCTAATTACACACCATAAATCATTCTAAATACGCTAATACATGCTAATCTAGGGGATAAAGTGCTAATCCCTTACTTTAAAAATGCTTAAACACTCCTTAATGACCTTCACACCTCCCCCTGCTGCACTCCACGAACTCAGCTTCTAAGAGGAGCAAATGAGCCCTCTATACCTCTCTATTTATAGGGTTTTTGACTTAATCAATCCTAACCATCCACTTAATCTAATGGTTGAGATTAAATCATTTAATTTAATAATATTTTATTAAAATTAGTCATTCAAACTTCACCAACCCCTCACCTAACATCTTATGACTATCCTGTATTTTTTCTTTTTTTTTATATTTATAGCATGTGTGCTTTTGACTAAATGAAGAAAGATGATTAAACTAAGTAAGTTTAAGGGAAAAAATAATTATTTAGTTTAATTATCTTTCTTCATTTAGTCAAAATCACACATGCTATAAATATAAAAAAAAAGAAAAAATGCAGGATAGTCATAAAATGTTAGGTGAGGGGTTGGTGAAGTTTGAATGACTAATTTTAATAAAATAATATTAAATTAAATGATTTAATCTCAACCATTAGATTAAGTGGATGGTTAGGATTGATTAAGTCAAAAATCCCTATAAATAGAGGGGTATAGGGGGCTCATTTGCTCCTCTTGGAAGTTGAGTTCGTGGAGTGCAGCAGGGGGAGGTGTGAAGGTCATTAAGGAGTGTTTAAGTATTTTTAAAGTAAGGGATTAGCAATTTATCCCCTAGATTAGCATGTATTAGCGTATTTAGAATGATTTATGATGTGTAATTAGCATCTATATAGATAGTGAAGTCTATAGATCGTAGTTTCATAATCTGTAATCTTATCTTGGTCGGATTAGTATTAAATCATTAAGTCAAAGCATGTGATTAATGGTATAATTAAGTGATTAATGTCTTAAAATTAGCAATGGTGTATGATAAATTGAGAGAGTTTCTAGAATCCTGAAACCTGATGTTATGAACTTTCTGTAAAAATTTCTATGTCTGATTTAATTTATTTTCACGTTTAAAGATATTTTAATATTATCCTAAAGGTGTTTAAATTTTATTAAAATATCAAAGGATGATATAAAATTACAATAAATTGTCAGAAGGTACCTTACTGTGAGATCCATGTACAGAAAAATTTTCATACTTTCTGGATCATGATATTTATTTTAATGAATTTTCATACATGATAAAATATATAAATAATCGTATAGAAATTATGAAAATTAGAAACCATGTTCACAAAAGTCTTATATTTTACAGTAAGGTCTAGGCATTGAGTGTGTTGTATTCTGAAAATATCAATAATTATTGATATCTGCAAGTAATATTAGATAATTTTTGATATTTAATAGAAGTATAAAATTATGAGAAAAATAGAAATAATACATGAAAAATCTTGAAACTTTACAAGAAGACTTAAATGTTTGTTAGAACTAATTTATGAAAATATCATTGCATTAGGATATCAGAATCATCACTTAGTATATAAACAAATAATTAGAAAATTTGAATAAATACTAATATTCTGTGAAAAATCTAAAAAAATTACAGAACTGATGTTTTGATATCTGTAAGTTAATTTTCAGTATATTTTGACCATTGTAAGTATTCTGGATAATTGTCTCCAATTAAAAGTTATTATTGTAAATTTTAGAAATTGATATAAAAAAATTAGAAAATAGACATACTAAATGAAAAATGATGAAAATTTTTACATATGATACTTCTGTCTGACACAACATTCTGTAAATTTTTAAAAATTATCTTACCATTTTGGATATATTTCGTTGATTTATTATTCAGGATATCTTTTTCTTACTTAGTATGAAAAAGAGTAATATAGTGTTAAAAATAGAAATGCAGTGTGAAAAATAATGAAAAGTTTTAAGAATGATATTTCTGTTATGAATGATGGTTTGACAAATTATGGTGACTTTTAGAGTGTTGTGGATATATTTAGTTAATGTTCCACGTATTGGATAATTTAAATAATTCTGTGAAAATTTTAATTCCTGCATGCAAAATTATGAAAAAAAAAGTCTGTACATTATTACAAGCAAATGTAAGTTTATGTAAAAGTTTAATGGTACTATAAATTTATTAGCTAAATTTAGTAAATTTATGATGCATTTTAAAGTATAAGTAATTTCAAAAAAAAATTGCTGTCTGAAAAATAATGAAAAATTTCTGTTCTGATATTTCATGTAAATTTATTAGATTCTTGAAATTACAATGTATTCTGAGTTTGGATAACATAATTATAAATTTTTGATGTATAAATAGATTATAAATAATTCTGTAAAAATATTAAATACTTTCTGAAAAATTATGAAAATTTATTGTTTTGATCTTTTCTGTAAATATATTGATTCTCTGAAATTTCAAGACATTCTGATACCTGTAAACAGATTTAGTAAATTTTGATATATAGATATGTCATTATATTTGAATAACTTGAAAATTTTAGAAAAAGAAAAATAATTTTCAGTATTGGTATATTAATATTCACAGTATGAATTTTGAGTGGCATGTGTCCATTTCATATAAGTCATATTTATATTTTTACCGTACCGTTAGTAATGCCAAATGGACACTGCCACCATAGGGGGAGACTGGAATCAAACTATAGAAATGCCCCTATGGGGAGGTTCACACTGTACTGGCCTCGAGGGTAACGGGGATGAAATCCTGGAGGTGGACAAGTACCACTGGTTAAGGTGGAGAGGACTTCTCACAGTTCTGCGCAGTAACCAAGACTCATCACTATTTACCTAGGTGATCGAGTACCGACTGACTGTCCTTCTAGTGGTGGTTTGGGCACTGTGTCTGGCTATTTATACCACTGTTACTGTTTATTGAACTGAAATTGAACAACTGTTATTGCCGACTGAATTGACACTGAACTACTGTTACTGTTCACTGAGTCGTTATTAATACGACTATTAATGCTCACTGAATTGATACTGAAACTTTTATTACTGTTCATTGATTCATTACTGGAATCATTCATTAATGTTTACAAATGATGAATTTTTATTTATTTTGTCATTGGTAGGATAAATTTTAATGTACATGCTTTCTTTGTCAAATGATAATAGAATGACTTTATGAAATAAATTACCGCAAATCAGTTTGGATATGTTGATACATGTTTTGACTGGGGACTATGTTTAGTCTCTTACTGGGTCTATTCGTAGACTCACCCCGTTGAACATTTTCAGGAGAAGCGGTAGAAGAAAGCGAGGAGTGATCTCGCAGTGTTTTGACCGCGGCTCGGATTTACTGCCAATCTTTATCTTAGGTAGTTATGTCTTATGTAAAAAAAAAGTGTGTGAAATTTGATTATGTAATAAAAGACGTGTGAAATTGTTATCGTTATTTCTATCTATGTGGATGTAGTCATTTGACTGTAAGTTGATGAATTGAGTATTTTCATTTCCGCTGCAATGATATCTCAGTATTTATGTGTAATTCTCAATTGTAATTGTACCGCTTGGGTTGTTCCCACTGTGACGTTCCGATCGGGATCCGACGCGAGTCTTTACGACTGGACCGGGTTTACGAGTCGGGACGTCACAGAGAGTGGTATCAGAGCCAGGTTACCACCTAAGAGCCACAGTGCCTTAAAACTGATGTTTTGATATCTGTAAGTTAATTTTCCGTATATTTTAGCCATTGTAAGTATTATGGATAATTGTCTCCATTTAAAAGTTATTATTGTAAATTATTATAAATTTTAGAAATTGATATAAAGAAATTAGAAAATAGACATACTGAATGAAAAATGATGAAAATTTTTACACATGATATTTCTGTCTGACACAACATTCTGTAAATTTTTAGAAATTATCTGATCATTTTTGATATATTTCGTTGATTTATTATTCAGGATATCTTTTTCTTACTTAGTATGAAAAATAGTAATATAGTGTTAAACATAGAAATGCAGTGTGAAAAATAATAAAAAGTTTTAAGAATGATATTTCTGTTATGAATGATGGTTTGAAAAATTATGGTGACTTTTAGAGTGTCGTGGATATATCTAGTTAATGTTCTATGTATTGGATAATTTAAATAATTCAGTGAAAATTTTAATTCCTTCATGCAAAATTATGAAAAAAAATTTCTGTGCATTATTACAAACAAATGTAACTTTCTGTAAAATTTTAATGGTCCTATAGATTTATTAGCTAAATTTAGTAAATTTATGATGTATTTTAGAGTATAAGTAATTTCAAAACACCTGATTCATCAAGTCCATAAAAGCAGCAGGGGCATTTGTCAGACCAAAAGGTAGCACCAAGAATTCATAATGACCATATCTCGTTCGGAATGCTGTCTTAGATGTGTCATCTTTCTTTATCCTTAATTGATGGTATCCCAAACGCAGATCAATCTTTGAGAACACTGTGACTCCTTGCAACTGGTCAAACAGGTCATCAATGCGGGGTAAAGGATATTTATTTTTAATGGTCATCTCATTAAGTTTGCGATAGTCAACGCATAACCTAAGAGAACCATCCTTCTTCTTCACAAATAGAACTAGAGCTCCCCATGATGACACACTTGGGCGGATAAACCCCTTGTCTAACAAGTCTTGAAGTTGCTTTTTGAACTCTGACAATTTTGCTGGGGCCATTTTGTAGGGTGCCTTAGAGACATGTGATGTGCCAGGTAACAAGTCAATGGCAAACTCTAACTCCTTTGTAGGTGGTAACCCGGACAAATCCTCTGGAAACACATCAAGGAATTGAACAACTGTTATTGTCGACTGAATTGACATTGAACTATTGTTACTGTTCACTGAGTCGTTATTAATACGACTATTAATGCTCACTGAATTGATACTGAAACTGTTATTACTGTTCATTGATTCGTTACTGGAATCATTCATTAATGTTTACAAATGGAGCAGAGGTGAAGGGTGGAAGGCTGATTAAGGAGTTTTTAAAGCGTTTTTAAGGTAAGGGATTAGCACTTTATCCCCTAGATTAGCATGTATTAGCGTATTTAGAATGATTTATGATGTGTAATTAGCATCTATATAGGTAGTTAAGTCCATAGATCGTAGTTTCATAATCTGTAATCTTATCTTGGTCGGATTAGTATTAAATCATTAAGTTAAAGCATGTGATTAATGGTATAATTAAGTGATTAATGTCTTAAAATTTACAACGGTGTATGATAAATTGAGAGAGTTTCCAGAATCCTGAAACCTGATGTTATGAACTTTCTGTAAAATTTTTTATGTTTGATTTAATTTATTTTCATGTTTAAAGATATTTTAATATTGTCCTAAAGGTGTTTAAATTATATTAAAATACCAAAGGATGATATAAAATTACAATAAATTGTCAGAAGGTACTTTACTGTGAGATCCATGTGCAGAAAAATTTTCATAGTTTCTGGATCATGATATTTATTTTAATAAATTTTCATACATGATAAAATATATAAATAATCGTATAGAAATTATGAAAATTAGAAACCATGTTCACAAAAGTCTTATAATTTTACAGTAAGGTCCATGCATTGAGTGTGTTGTATTCTGAAAATATCAATAATTATTGATATCTGCAAGTAATATTAGATAATTTTTGATATTTAATAGAAGTATAAAATTATGAGAAAAATAGAAATAATACATGAAAAATCTAGTCGGTGATTGATCAACATCCGACTTCGTGACTACGCTTGCCAAGAATGCATCGTAGCCCTTCCTCAACATTCGCACAGTCTTCATTGCTAAAACTACTAACTTCTTCCCAGCCATATGCTTCAGTAAGGGATGAGAAAACTCTTTCTCTCTAGGGATGCGAAAAATTACTCTCTTCCTTCGGCAATCAATCAGAGCGTAATGCTCTTCTAACCAATCCAGTCCTAGGATAGCATCAAAGTCTTGCATAGGTAAACAACAAAAACAACCAGGCAGTGTTCTTCCTTCTATATTAATTGATAGTGAGGGGATGTGCCTCTTGGTAGACACTGCTCCTGCAGGTGTGTGTACCAACAGGGGCACGTCTAGTTCTACTGATTCAATTCCAAATTCTTCATGCAATTGACTAGCAAACTTCTCAGAGATGAAAGTATGTGTGGCACCGGTGTCAAACAATACGCTAGCATGAATACCATTGATAGAAATAGTATCTTCTGTGAGGTCCTCCGCCTGCTCGGCATCCTCTCTCGCAAGTGCAAATACTCGAGCTGGCGCTCGGGGTCTCCCCGCGGGTCTCGCTGCTCCCGATCTGGCTGCTACTATTGCTGGTCTGGCTGCCACTGGAGCTGCTGTTGCTGCTACTGGCCGAGCCGCAATAGGTTGCATCATCTTCGGACAATCTCGAATCATGTGGCCCTTCTCATCACAACGGAGACATCTGCCGGTGGCGATCCAGCATACTTCCCCACCATGACGCTTGCCACATTGCTTGCATTCTGGTTTGTTGCTGCCCCAAATTGGTGGTGTGGTCTTCCTTGCCACGAACGGTCGTGACGGATTGCTCATCACCTTCTTGCCCTTGTCAAAGTTCCACGGGCATGTAACAAGTTTTAATGTGCATGCTTTCTTTGTCAAATGAAAATAGAATGACTTTATGAAACAAATTACCGCAAATCACTTTGAATATGTTGATACATGTTTTGACTGGGGACTATGCTTAGTCTCTTACTGGGTCTATTCGTAAACTCACCCCGTTGAACATTTTCAGGAGAAGCGGTAGAAGAAAGTGAGGAGTGATCTCGCAGTGTTTTGACCGCGGCTCGGATTTACTACCAATCTTTATCTTAGGTGGTTATGTCTTTGTAAAAAAAAAAGTGTGTGAAATTTGGTTATGTAATAAAAGACGTGTGAAATTGTTATCGTTATTTCTATCTATGTTGATGTAGTCATTTGACTATAAGCTGATGAATTGAGTATTTTCATTTCCGCTGCAATGATATCTCAGTGTTTATGTGTAATTCTCAATTGTAATTGTACCGCTTGGGTTGTTCCCACTGTGACGTTAAACTACTAAAAAAAATCGTAGGGCATTACAAAAGTCGTGATGTAATGTGTTGTCCCATCTCTGGTCAATAATTTTTCACCATTTTACATAATCTCTAGGAAGGGAATCCTGCAACTCTAATTTGGCACGGTCCATGGCCTCGTGCAGATATCCCATATCATTCTTCTCATCGCCATCCACCATTCTTACTTCACGAGGGGTGTGACTACTTTCATGTACCGTGAGACCCTGCCCCAGAATTTGTTGTCTACCACGATGTGACAGACATCCAAATATTCCATCTGAGCATCATCATTGGCCTTGTCGATGCATTCCCGCAGGGCATTGTGGTACATGAAAGCTTTCAGCCCATTCTTATACCTGTGCAAATAAATGAAATTTGAATCAAATTTGAATCATATCTATAAGGATAAAGTATCCAGAATCGAGATCAATCTTATACCTGTGCAAATACTCGAAAGAAATGAAATGGGAAGCAAATCTGGTTGGCCCTGCACGGATGATATCTCGCCCCTCACTCGCATGCTCTCTGAACATATTCAATATCCTAGGATGGCCATAAATGTACTGTGTGATTTTTTGTGCCCTGTCAATTGTCTTCTTAACATGATTTTCCTTCCCTATGTCTTCAAGCATCAGATCCAGACAATATGCTACACATGGGAGACAATATAAATGCCTGCGCTTCTGCATCAATTTCTTCCCTGCAGCCTTATAACTGGCTTCATTATCAGTCACTACTTACACAACATTCTCCTCTCCAATTTGGTGTACCATCTTATCCATCAAACTAAACAAATAATTGACATTTTTTTATATAATTTGATGCATCTACAGATTTAACAAATACTGTACCTTCGATACAATAGACCAAAAAGTTAAGCATGGACTTCTTCATGGTACCAGTCCAGCCATCACACATGATGGTGCATCTTCTCTTCATCCATATATGCTTGAAGCTTTCTACCCAGTCATGGAGCTCCTCAACCTCCCCCTCAAGGCCACGTCCGTATATGTCTCAACGTGACAGGGCCTTCAAGCCAGGGCCAACATCTGCTATGGCATCTAGCATAGGTTGGAAATATTCGCTTTCAGCTGCATGTGCAGGGACACCTGCATAGAAAAACCATTTGCAGATACTTTTAAATGCATGCCCTGCAACTTCTGCAGATTTTTTTACCCCTCTCAATGCTTGCTTGATTTTAGGTTGTGTAGCATGGGGCCTTCTGTGTAGATAGCTGTCCATGGGGCCTGCTCTCTGCTGGGCAGTAGCAGTGTCAGGACGTCGTGCAGCTGTATTGGAGTAGGTCCCTGAACCTATGGGTGCCTTTCCTTTCCTTCGAGCGGCTTGTTCACGCTTCATTGCTTCAGTCAGTTCTGGATCTGAATCCTCAGTGCTTTCCTCATC
The DNA here is from genome assembly GCA_022559845.1 of Amorphophallus konjac. Lineage (NCBI taxonomy): Eukaryota > Viridiplantae > Streptophyta > Magnoliopsida > Alismatales > Araceae > Amorphophallus > Amorphophallus konjac. The sequence goes on from CM040123.1 coordinate 1,790,835, forward strand.
ATCATCCCTCCTTCCCCTTCTGCCCGAAATCTCCTCAGTAATTTTAGCCTCATCTTTAGCCCTTTGTTGCATCCTCTCCTTTTTGCCCAGAAGACACTGGCGCATTTCTTCTTGGACTTCTCAGGGGCATCTGTCACATTGTTTCACCTCTCCTCTTACCCCTGTCAAACGTTATTTTCCTCTAGTAATTTTGCCATGTAACTCCTTACCACAATAATTGTATTTCACTTTTCTTCTCTTAGCATCAACTAAGGAGAGGTGGGCCCATCCCGAATCCTCCTGCCCTTACTGCTCCTGACTTTGTTCACGTCTAGGCATGATACTGCATTAAGACAGTCAAAGACAAATAGTTGTAAGTATAATGGAAAAATTGGAGTTTAATTATTAATTAACCCGTAATCACCCTTCATAAAATTTAATTATCAGCATTCCCACCCCAAATTCTTCAATGAAGTTTAATTGAGTTTCAATTGAGACTAAGTAAATCGAATTAGACAAAAGCCTCAATTTTAAGGAACTAATTAGGGCTTAATTATTAATTAACCCTTCATAAAATTTAATTACCAGCATGCTCCCACCCCAAATTCTGCAATGAAGCCGTCTGGTTTCGGGTCGAAACATGTATGTTTCGGGCGAAACCGATATCGGGGTTTCGCCCGAAACCATTTTTTTTTAAAGTTTCGGACCTGCTACAGTGAGCATGTCTAGTTTCGTGTCGGTTAAGGCCGAAACCGATACGTTTCGGCCGAAGCGTATCGGTTTCGGCCGATACTGCCAACCATGAATGTGGAGGACTTCCTTCCGTGCCTACCTGCAACAGAGAGTAGTGCTCTCTCCCGTCCCTTTGACGAGGAGGAAATGAAGAAGATTGTCTTCTCTCTTGCAGGTGATAAAGCTCCAAACCTAGATGGGTTCCCTATGGCTTTCTTCCATTACTGTTGGGCCATCATTAAAGTAGACCTTCTCCAAGTTGTGTGGGAATTCTAGGAGTTCCAAGAGGGGAGGGATCTGCTGACAGGCATTAACAAAATCTTCATTGTACTCATCCTTAAGAAGCAAGGCATCGAGAGCCTGAAAGACTTTAGGCCCATTAGCTTACTCATTGGGACCTATAAAATAATCACTAAATTATTGGCTATGAGACTTGAAAGTGTCATGGGCAAAATTGTACTCATCCTTAAGAAGCAAGGCATCGAGAGCCTGAAAGACTTTAGGCCCATTAGCTTACTCAATGAGACCTATAAAATAATCACTAAATTATTGGCTATGAGACTTGAAAGTGTCATGGGCAAAATTGTCGGTGCCTACCGAGGATCCTTCATTAAGGGACATATCATCCAGGAAAATTTCGTTGTCACCCTGCTTATATGCAGTCAAGTCACAGAGGAAGAGAGGATTGATGCTGAAACTTGATTTTGAGAAAGCCTATGATCGGGTCAGCTAGCATTGTCTACTGGATGTTCTTAGTAAGATGGGGTTTGACGGTAGATGGATTGGTTTGGGCATGTATCTATTCAACCAGATTTGCTGTCCTCATTAATGGGGAACTATCAACACACTTCCATAGTAGTAGAGGGCTGAGGCAAGGAGACCCATGTCTCCCCTTTTGTTTGTACTTGTGTCACAGATTCTAAGCAGAATGTGGATCAGAGCAAAGCTGCATGGCCTAATCAGGGCGTTCCAGGGTGCTCCTCGGGGCCAGTACATTTCCCTCCTTCAATATATTGATGACACAATTTTCTTTATGGCAAAAAGTGAGGGTCAGCTCTACAACATCAGGATGATGTTGGAGCTATTACAGGAGGTCTACAAACTCAAGGTCAACCTCAACAAAAGTCGGGTGATTGTTGTAAACTTGGATCCAAGAGCAATCTTAAGAGCTACTATTTTAGGCTGTCAAGTGGGGCAACATCCTATTACCTACCTAGGTCTTCCTTTGACATACAATACTTTACAGTGCCAGGACTGGCAACTAGTGTGTACAAAGGTTTGAATCAGGGTAGCTGGGTGAAAGGGGAAGCTACTCTCTTATGGGGGCTGGCTGGTGCTGTGCAAATCCATCCTAGATTCCTATTTACTTCCTCTCCACTTTCAGGATTCCGCTCTCAAAAGTAAAAAAAGCTGCAATATATTCACACGAGGTTCTTTTGGCATGGCATCGGATTGAGGGGTAGAGGTTGGCATGGCATTGTGTGGGGCAGAGCATGTAAGAGCAAGGCAGTGGGGCGGTTGGGCCTAAGGAACATCAGGGATTTCAATTTGGCCTTATTAAGCAAATGACTTTGGAAAAGTGGCACACAAAGCGAGGGGTAATGGTGTACAGTCATTAGACAGAAATATTACTATAGAGCACGGGTTTGGGATTTTTCAACGTCTTCCCAACACAACACTTCTCACCTCTAGAAGGATATTTTGCATAGCGGCGACTTTGTAAGGATAGATGTTTTAATGAGGTTGGGATATGGCAGAAAATGCTGCTTCTGGCAAAATAGGTGGTGCGCTGATTGTCCTCTTGTAGAGTTGTTTCCTCAACTGTGTGTAATCTCCATGAAGCCTATGGCAGTGGTGAGTCAGCTGCTTGAGAGGCAGCCATTGTGGTATATTTGGAGCCCAACTTTTAGAAGAAACCTGTAGGAAGTGGAGATTGACCAGCTTGAGACCCTACTCTTGATGCTACAATAGCAAAAGCCAGATGATGGTAAGGCAGATGAGTGGATGTGGAGGTGGGACATCAAGGGGCGCTTCTTAGTCAGCTCGTCGTATAAAGTGATTGTAGACAGTGGTATGAGACATCCGTTGGCGAGGGAAGTATGGCAACCTAGAAGCCCTCACAAGGTGAGGGTATTGATGTGGAGAATTTCTCATGGCAACCTCCCAACTTATGACAGACTTGCTACCTCCTTGGGAAGTATGCAGACCCTATGCTGTCTATGCAGGGAAAAGGAGGAGAACATGGATCACCTCTTCATCGGTTGTCACTTTTCCAAAGAAGTGTGCCGGCATGTTCCGAGCAAGATCTAGTATGAATGCAGCCTTTGCGGCCGGTTCAGCAACCCTTAAGGGAGTGGCATAGGCAATGGCCACTCCTGGGAGACAGGCGGATATGGTGGCTCATCCTCCATGCTATACTATGGGCCATCTGGGGGGAGAAGAACAAGGGAATCTTTAAAAAGGAGCCAACCATACTAGAGAGAGTTGGGGATTTTGTTGGGGATATTGATGCGGGACGGGATGCGACTCGACGCTAATTTGAATGCGAACCTCAGACTCTAGGCAAACTCGCGACTCGTCCCTAGCGAGGGAAGCGTGCGGATGTGCGCGGTTGAGAAACCGGCAATGAGTCAGGGTGGTTTACTCACTCTCGTGCTCGGATTGAGTCACGGGACGGGTCTCACACTCACTCTCGCAGCGATGACTAAAATTGAACGAGCTAATTTCCTATCACTTGCAGCGGCATACGAATATATACGAGGAAAGCAAATGTCAAAGTGGGGAGCGGACACGATACCTCCACGCTCCGGGCGTGGGGAAGGCGACCCCGGCCAAGACTCGTACTCCCGGTACAAACAATTATCAATAATTTACAGAAATGAATTTCATTGCCCACTCCACGCAGGGAGGTAAAGGGCTACAATGGTGACCCGGGAGTATCAAGTTCGGGTTGACGGGCGGCTTTTGGGCAGCTTCGACGGTTCCGACGCGCTGCTACTCGGTGCTACAACTTGCTGTCCCGAACCTGTTCTGCTGTTTCAGCACTGCGCGACTCGGCGGAAATAATTACTGCGATCAGCTCCGACGTCGGATCGACGCGAAACCAGCGCTGTTGCGAAGCTCTCTTGCAGATCTACGACCACCTAGTGTTACATGAATTTTTCTGTCTCTGTATCCTCCTTTGTGGAATTTAGAATAGGCGGGTTTTTTGTCTCAGGAAATATTGGGCAGATTGGGATCTGCCTAAAAATGTGGTTTGACCGAAGGGCAAACGGTGGAATTGGGACTTGAAAATTTTATGGATGAAATAGGGGAATGTGTGGGTGACGCGCAATTTTTTTGGTAATTTTTGGAGGTGATTTAGGTGGTGGGATGGATTTTATGGTGGGGGTGGTCAGATCTGGACTGCAGATAATAGAACATAATCCGATGTTTGCAGAGGTTTTTTAGTGGGGTAAACAAACTCCTAAAATCATGAAAAAAATTATGGAAATGGGTTTTGGTGGACAGAAGTTCAAGTCCAAATTTCAGCTAGATCTGAAATTGGACAGGGGATCAAATCGGTGAAGTGGTGGGCTGCTGGAACACAGATCTGCACAGGGACAGATTGTGTAGACAGGGGGATTTTAAATGGAACGGGGGGCAAACAAAGGGGGATCGACTTGAAAATTTTTGTGGAGAGTGGGAACAACATGGGGAACTCACCCTCCAATTTTGAGCTTGATCAGATCTACGGTTTGGAAGATAAAATTCCGGCTTCAGGCTGCTGTCCAGCAGAGAACAGACAGGAGACAATGAAGGGGTGGTGGTGCGACGGCGGCGGCGGCGGCGGCGGTGCTGAGCTTCTCACTCAGAGAAGGACCTGATATGGAGGTATCACACCTCAAAGATGGCTGCAATCTCTGCTGCAAATGGGGTGGAGAGGAGAGAGGAAAGGGGCGCCCTTGGGCTTCTCTTGTGCAAATGCAATTTTCATTCAATAATTCTTATGAAAATAACAAAATACATGGGTTATATAACTCCAACTAAAAGACCTAATTACTCTCAGATCTAGGGTTAGGGAGGGACACTTAAGGGATAGGAGAATTTTCTCCCATGTGGTCAAAAAAATAACAAAATAAAAAACTATATAAAGGGGGGGTGCGCCCTCCTCCTTAAGAAGCCAAATTGGCTTTGTCTTCTACTTGGTCCAAGTCCTCCCATGGACCAAAGATCAGCCCAAGTGGGCCCTAGAACTTAGGTGGACCAATGGGAAAGAAGGTGGGGGTCCCGCCGGGCCACCATGGCCTTATTACAAAGAAACCCAAATAAAACTCAAAACAAGCACACACTACCCACCAAATATATTAATACAAATACACACTCCACACATTTAATGGCCTAGCTCCGATGCCCCATCAGATACGATGCGGGAGTGGGCTATTCTTCTTTGTAAAAGTGACCCACATAACTCTTATTTTTTGCCAATGTTGGGGGGTTTAGTGGGGCTCACACCGCCTTAGTGTGACTCATTTATTTATACAGGGTTGTATAGGGATGTTTTGAGAGCAAACAACATACAATTGTCAATCCCTCTTTTCATATTCATTTAATATATACAGTGGTACCATCCATTTAAAAAAAACAATTGCTTAATACCCTTAAGTTCCCAAAATTGCTTAATGAAAGGCTGAACAAAAATAGGGAATGTTATAATCCACTTTGAAAAAGAACTCACCCGTTCTGGCAACATCAAATAGGTGATTATATCTCTTGTTGGTTCTTTTTATGAAACATTGCAGATTACCTTGTTTGCTAGTGATTTAATTTCTCCACTAAGTTGTCCGCAGTCCAGCTTCATCAATATTGCTAATTCAGTTGTCACTTGGCTCTACTATGGCTACCATACTATGGTACTGAACCCTTGAATGTAGTAATGAAACCTTCTTGAATCTGACAGATGATGTTTAGCTTCTAAATGGTTTGCCTGTTGTCTTGAATCTTCAGAAGATTTTTCCTAAATCAACAAGGGAAGGAAAATGATCGTACTGTTTAGAATCTTTGGATGCTATTGGAATGTACGGCTGATTCCATGAGGGGCTTGTGTTCTAATTAAACAGATTTCCTTCCATTTTATGATACGAAGCATGTTACTGTGTAAACTCATGCTGATCATTTGTCCTTTCTTTGCGAATTTTTGAAATATTCATGTGCGTGAGTACTTAAGAAGGTTGCAAAGATTAAAAACAATCATCACTGCCTCTCCTACATTCTCAGAAGTGGCCCCTTGAAATATTTATAAAATTCATTGATCAAAAGTGCTCTCTGACATTGTACAAGGCCCCCCAAAAGGCCCTCAATAAAGAACAGAAAAAAAAGGCATAATAAAGTGATATCAATTGTACATCAAATTCCACGGGAGCATGTATAAGCTGATTTGCTTTTACGTGTATGCTATAAGGTGTATCATAGTATACCCTCAGGCTGATAATGTGCTCTTTCTTTTTGGTGTATATTTGAAGCATTAGAATGCTGGGAAGGTTAAAAATAATCATGATTGCTTGTGCTATGTTCTCCAGATGTAGCTCATTCGAACATTTACCCTAAAATTCATTGTTGAAGAGTAGTTTGACTTTGTGTGTGATGAGGATGCATATCTAAGTTGGTTTCATCTGGCTGTCTTCCCACTTGACATGAATATCTTCTGGTAACTTTATGACATTGTTGGCACTTGGCAACTGTTATTAATCTGAGATGCATATGGGCATGGCTAGCTAATTATTAAGGGAAATGTTAATTATGCTTTAGGGTTTTCAAAATCTAACTTATTACCTCTTTTTTTTTCTTGGGGTGTGGGTGTGGGTGCTGTGGTTGTGATGCTTCCCGTAGTTTGATATAAGTTCTCTTTATTTGGCTCGACTGCCTCTACCATTAAAAGAGGCTCTCTTGACTTGTGGCTATCATACACTTCGATGACAATCTCTGGCATGGTCATCAAATATTGTGTAATTGGTGCGCGCCATTGGATAACAGATTACAAAGACAGGTGCAGCTATACATAAGGAATAAATAAATTGGAACACATATCCACAAAAATAAAAGAATTATTTGCTTTCGTGGCAGCACACAATTTCTTGAGCTGTGACTATATATACACGAGATGCGGTGCATCCTGCAATTTCATGTAGATTCCTTATTCAGTTGTATTCATCCTATTCTAAGGAGGTTGTACAAACTCTACCATGTGCCTGGTTTTGAATGTGGCATCTTTACATGAAGTAGTTTCTTTCAAATGATGCATGTCTACTATGTAGTTTCCAGAACATGATAGAACCCTAACCTTTGTATTACAACATAGCGCTGAGGGTCAGAAACACAAACACATGTTTTCACATATTGAACCTTTTGATTTGCCTTCCATCTAGTGTCCATTCATCTACCATAATTCCCATAATCATCAATGTCTTATCCCACAACCTGGAATTATTTGTTAGGCTGAAATTAGAGTTGGATGATTAAAGTTTTTTTTGTCACTTTTCTCAACCTGACATGAATCATGTAGGAAAACTGATTTCCTCATTCCAGGCCAAGAAAATTTTAGAGAGAAGACCAGCTAGTTATGTATAGTCTTTGAGTGTTGGCATGAGAAAACTAATGAACATAGTGCTGCCCTAAATGTTCCTTTTAGGCTGTCAAGGTTTCTCATGAGAACCCTTGTCAACTCGGAGACAACAAAACCAGTCTCAACAACATGATACTAGAGAATCCCTGTCTTGGCTTTGCATTGGTTCCATGTGGGATTCAGCAGTGAGCTGCTCAGTTTAAACACACTAATTAAAATTTTATAAGCTCTCTAACATATGGATGATCACCTACAATCAGAGCTTTACCATCATGCTGAGGCACAAAAATTAAAAATTTATTTCCCTCATTAAACGATTTTTCGGGAAATCTTACACTAGCATTTTTGGGGATGTTTTTAACATCCTTTCTTTTTTATTAGCTATTACATACTTCATTGGCTTGTACTCATTCCACCAAATGGTTGCACCAGGTTTTTAGAAAGGAAGTTGTTTTTGTTGTTGATATAAGTGAAAGTATGCGGGGAAGGCCTCTGGACAGTGTTATCACTGCACTCTCAGCAGCTCTATCAGAGCTTACTTCATCCGACTCATTTAGCATAATAGCTTTCAATGAAGAAACTTATACATTCTCTTCGTCCTTGGCACTAGCAACCCAAGAAATGGTTGAAAATGCTACTGTATGGATGAAGGAAAACTGTATTGCTGCTGGTGGAACGAACATCCTAAAATCTTTGGATGAGGTAAGATTCTTGATAGCCAGCATATATTGATATATGAGCATCTGCTTTTATGCGATACACATTTTCTATCACATTTGTGGATCTGCAAGAGATCCTAGCCAATACTACATGGCAAAAGGTTCACAATTGTTGTAAGTGTTTGAATTAGAGAAATCCCTGGTAGATGATTTCAGCCTTTTATGCGTTGTTTTAGGCGATACACATGTTATCCAACACTATGAATTCAATCCCTCATGTCTGTCTCATCACCGATGGAGCTGTTGAAAATGAACGAAGTATTTGCTCTACCATGAGTACTTATATCAAGAGTCGACATCCGATAGCCCCTAGAATTTCCACTTTCGGCATAGGTAATGCCAATTTTCAACTATTTATTTCTCTTTTTATTTTTATAGTTGCTGTCATTGTTGTATTAATCCACAATCCATGATGTTTGTTCATTTCTGCATACATCACCATTGCTTGCAGTTAACCAGATTGATCAAATGAGTATCGTAGATGCATCACTTTTCATTATGCACCTCTAAATCTGTTTGATGTAGGACATGTTGCTTTTTAGTTGTATGTTTCGCCTTTTGGTCTATTATGCATATGTCCTTCTTAGGAGATGCCCTTACTACCCTTGTATATGTAATTGAGCTGTTGTCCCTAATGATGAATAGGACTTTCACTGTTTCCCACCTAAGCTCCTAACATTATACCAAACACATGGTAACCAAGCTTCTCTGATGCTATGTTCCACCATCTGCGGATGCCTTGTGCTTGGAACCCTTGCACGTCATGCCCTCAATCCATTACAGTTCTAAGAGGAGGCTGAAGCTCCTTTTTTCAGCATGCTACATTGATGTCATCCTCTTCCTGTCACTGTCATACACAACTGTTGATACTTTGTGACATTGACTTTTTTTTGACGTTTCCAGTATCTTTCTTTTGATTTCCCCATAATCGTCCTCATCACTTCACTTTTGCTGTCAGTGTTGCTTGACTGTTCTGCTTCTACAGTTTTGTTGCTGCAATCATTGTTTTCTGCGACACCATTGTCATCTACTGCTGTCATCATGGAGGCTGTCCTGCCTCTGTCTCTATCAAGGATGGCAGTGTCGATTTCGGTATCGATTTCGGCCGGTGTCGAAACCGAAACTATTTCGGTTTCGGTTTCGGTTTGAAACCAAATAAATTATTATTTTTTTGCCAAACTGTAGGGTTTTGGTTTCTGCCCGATTTCGGTCGGGTAGTTTCAGATCGTTTCGGTCCGAAACCAAAATGTTTCGGCGGAAACGTTTCGGTTTCGGCCGAAATTGCCATCCATGATCTCTATCAACACATCTGACCCTCTTTTCTTTGCAACTTGCTCATCGCTACAGTAGGCATCATGCATATACCCCAGTATTGGGGCTTCTTTGCAACATTTTGGCAGAGAAGGTGTGGATTACATATCTTTCAAATCCATCACTTGGTTGTCTATTGGTTAAGTCATTGTTTAACACGGAATAATTTAAAATATGGAAGATTGTTCATTTGTTGAACATCGACGCACATTTGTTAGTTGTTTAAATAGCGTGTGTGTTATTAATTTCGTGGATTGGATTTATCAGATGATCAGGGTTTGGGTATTGGACAATTCTCCACCGACCGCAGTCGGTGTTTGTTTATATCGGTACAAAACCCGAATACCCTTGATTAACTGCCAAAGAAAAACCATTGACCAATACACTACTAGTCGTGATGCCGAGGGCACACTCACAGGTGCCGCATGATATCTCTCAAAAAGAGAAGGCTTTATCCAACCTTTAGGAAGATTAGGGTTATTTTGGGATCTTGCAGGTTCGTTTGTATTTTTTTTTAGCAAGCCAGGTTGTTTTGCGATCTCTAGGCTTTGACAGGGGTACATGTGTAATTTACGGATAGGTCAAAACATTTTTGTAATATTTGGACTAAGTAGGGATGTGCATGCAGTTTTGGGGTAGGTTAGGGTTTCTTTCCAATTTGACTGTCCCCTTGAGGTTTAATTGCAACTTAGTGCTGACTGGGGGTTAATCAGGGTTCAATACTGACGAGGGTTTAATGGCAACTTAGCACTGCCTAGGGTTTGGGTTTTTCTCTTAACCTTGACCCTCAACCTGCCTTGTTAAACTTAGGTAAGTTGGAAGGTTCATCACCAGTCGGCATCATAGCGTCGATTCCAAACTTCGCCCTTCATTTAATTGACCCAAATGACACGTCTGTGGTGAAATAGACATTCATAAGGACATTTATACTATTGCTGAACATCCAAGGTGTTTTTGCAGCCCCTGTATATTTTTATAAATTCTCCAAGGGCCTCTTTGAAAATGGAATGGGATAGAGGTGAATAACTACCTGATGAGACAGAAAGTGGGGCCCACGGGGGATCTCCTCACAAAGGCACGATGCTACTGGGGGCAAGTAGTGTATTCGCGCCCTGGGGTGCCAATACGCTACCCCAACCCATTTTCAAAGAGTCCCCAATAGAATACAAGGCTTTGCTATAGCATTTGCAATTACAAGACCTTTTCGACGAATTTTGAACTTTACAAGACTTTTTCTGCAAATGTGCAGGACTTGTACACAATTCCCAGAAATGTCCAAGACTTTTACACAATTACAGTACTTCTTAAGATCTTTTGTAAAAGTTGGGGTGCTTTTGGGATTCCTGATTATTTCAGAGAATCAAATTATTTTTCCCCAATTACAAGGACATTACATTAATCATAACACAAGAACATATGTGCAGACTCAAGGAGGGACAGTTATGTAACATCCAGGGTGTTTTTGCAGCCCCGAGATATTTCTATAAATTCTCCAAGAGAATACAAGCCTTTGCGATAGCATTTGCAATTACATGACCTTTCGACGAATTTTCAACTTTACAAGACCTTTTCTGCAAATGTGCAGGACTTGTACATAGTTCCCGGAATGTCCAGAACCTTTACACAAGTACAGTACTTCTCAAGACCTTTTGTAAAAGTTGGGGTGCTTTTGGGATTCCTGATTATTTCAGAGAATCACATTATTTTTTCCCAATTACAAGGAGATTACATTATCATAACACAAAAACATATGTGCAGACTCAAGGAGGGACAATTATGTAACATACCCTCGCTCTGAGCCCTTTAAAGCACAAAGCACAAGCACAAGTCTTCTGAAGCACAAACCACAAGCTTGCTCTCCGTTCGCGTGTCTTCCTTTGGTCTCACTGGGGGTATTTATAGAGCTCAGGGGCGGTTACAAGTTTTATCCGATCCAAAGAGGCCTAACGAGGGGTTTAATCGGGCTAAACACCCCAATTGGGGGTTTAATCGGGCTAAATCCCCCACTTGGGGGTTTATCCGGTCCAAACCCTCCACTTGGGGGGTTTATCCGGTCCAAACCCCCATCTTGGGAGTTTATCTAGTGCAAACCCCCAAGTTGTGGGGTTTATCCAGTCTAAACCCCTCACTTGGGGGGTTTATCCGGTCCAAACCCCCAAGTTGGGGGTTTTACCGGTCCAAACCCCCCATTTGATGGAAGGAAGGGGCCGGCACACTAAGACTAAGACGTACGACCGACTCGTTGTGAGGCCAGCGCTAGCACACTAAGGCAAGCCGGGCGGCTGACCACCGTGGTATTCTCCGGGTGGAGACGTCTCTCAACAGCGACTCTCTTGAGCCCGACGATCGTCCCTTGCGAGGGAAACGTGGGGCATCGCGACGATTAAGAAACCACCGTCACCTAGGGTACCGATTCGAGTTCGGTGCTCGACTGGAGCTATGGAACGGGCGCTCACAACTCACAAACGCGGTGAATTTGAACTAGCTATCGGCCCTATTCTCACAATCGCAGCAATATAGAAAGTATACTAAACAGCAAATGTAGATGTCGGAACGAGCACGTACCTCCACGACTAGGCGTGGGGAAGAACTCTCGGCTGATTTCCGAACAACCCCGATATACAAATGAATTGCCTTTACAACTTTCAGAACTGAATGCCCACTCCACGCAGGGAGGTATCGGGCTACAATGACTGATTTTGGGGTTGCTGGAACCCGGGTTGACGGGCCACACTCGCAGGAGGCGAGGAACGCGTGCCAGAGCCGCTCGGGTACGCCGACGGAAAGCCGACCCGGTTCGGCCTGCGTTGGTCACCCTGCGCAGCATGCTTGCGGAGGCTGGTACGGATGGATCCGATGCCCGATCGGAGCGCCGTTTGTTGGAGAATGTCGGCGACTGGATGTAGTATCTTCACTCCGAAGATCGCGAACAGATGCCTTTAGATCTGGGCGCAGTGACGAATCTTCTGAGGTTCTGGTTTTGTGCTCACAGAACTGCACAGAAACACGGTAAAATATTGGGAAAATTGTTGCCGATGTCGGATCGGGGCGTTCCTTGTGGCAGATGGTAGGCGACGTCCAGTGGAAGAAATACTCTGAAGATCCTCACACGGATCTTGGCCGGATGAAGCGGGGCAGGCTCTGAAAGTTGATTCTAGTTCTCAGCCGGGCCTGCTCAGACCAGCCCGCGCGATCCCACGAGAACTGCCGTCACGATCAGCACCGGTCACGGATCGAGGCGAAACCAGCGGCAACACAAAGAGGACTTGAAATACTACGATTTCTCTTCAGGAACCAACTTCAGATGGCATCGGGGTTGGGCTGAAGAATTCAATACACAGTCATCTTCAGATCTGGGCAGCAATCTGGGGCAGATCTGCGCGCCTCCACGAGAAAAATCGCCACCGTTGCTCACGAACTCCGATCGACGCGAAACCAAAGTTGAAAGTTTGCTAACTTGCAGAGGTATCACGGATAAATTTTGTGGAAGAAGAGGATGAGAAGAGAAGAAGGATATGAGGTCGAGTCACACGACCTAGAACTGTCCCGTCATAGGACTGCAACCAGGGAATCACTCCCAAGAGAATCACTCTCTAATGCACTTATCTCTTAACAAAACTTCATTCTATTGTGCACAAGCACTATACATGCCTTTAAATAGACCATGGCAAGGGGTAGGGGGAGGGGAATTCGTTGGTTACAAGAAGGGAGAGGGGGGGTGCGCATGGATCATGACAAGGTGAAAGGGAAGGGGGACAAGGGGACATGGTTGCTCACCTACCTTCACCAACCTTTGAAATTCAAAGGGGAGGGGTAGGTGGCAGCCATATTTGGCATTGACCAGCAGCCATTTGAATGCCCCATGTGGTAAATGGGATGGGAAGAAGAAAAATCAACAATGGCTAGCCTAATACAACAAAAAAAGAGGGCGCCCCCTTCATTGGGCCTTGAATGTGCCACTTTGGTCCATGGCCTCCCTTGAGCCCATTTAGCCACTCTTGCTTAAGGCCTAATCCATTCTTGTTTAAGGCCTTTCCATAGAGCCCATGAGTGAAGGGAGCCCATTCTAGATAGCCCATGTGGAAGGGAGCTTAATAGGGCCTTAAGTGGCTTAAGATCTAATATGAAGCTTAATGAAGCCTCATAGCCCAATATGACAATCAACCCTTAATGGACTCTAAAAGACTTACCCAATTGGCTTATTAAGTGCCTTACAATGAGCCCAATATGAAAATCCAAATAAAACACTCACTAAAAGCCCAATTCCAATGCAAAAAAGGTCCAAATTGAAGCCAACTTGTCCCTAATTGGAAGGGAAGCCGAAGTAGTCCACTTGGTGCTCCGCGTATGGCACCGTCGGTTCGCCGACGTGTCACTTGATCGCCCTGGTGTTCGCACCAATTCTCCCCGGGTGGGAGGAACTCGACCCCGTCGAGTAAGGGTCCCGAAGCTTGCGCTCTCCGCATGTGATCAAGGCGTTGGTCATCGTGGGGCATCCTCGCCAACGCACTAGGACGTGTGGGTATGCGCCATTCCTTGTGGTGATCACCTGCTCATCCAGTATACAATCTATATGCATGCGTTGAGGCTGGAAAGGTGGACTCTCGGGTGAGGGGTCACTCCCAATAGAAAGATAAAGCTCGAGACTCACTAGGGATCACCGCGGGTTCCAATATGCTACCAGAGGAAACATGGAACGTCGAATTGACACCATTGTCGTTCGGTAGTTCAATATCGTACGCTTTCGGACCCACTTGTTTCTTAACCCGGAAAGGGTGGGGATCGTGGACTTAGAGTGGCTTTCGGTCTCCGGGCGGAAACCTGTCAGGTATGACCCTGATCTAGATGTACTCTCCCTTTGAATCCACGGATATGTAGCATGCATTGGCTACCTCCTTATGCGTGCTTGGCTGGCCTTTGATTGGGACACGACTTAATACATACCAAAACAAACTCGAAAGACAAACAAACACACACACATGACCTTAGACAAACCTATGGTTAGTCCGACCTACGCATGGATGATGGCGGACCAGGACACCCAAATGTGTGCCATGCATACACTAGATGCAACCAAAGGTAGGTATGATGATGTACTCCTAGACACCCAAAAAGACACCATGCATGCAAGGACTTTCCATCATATGTGGGTGTGGGTGGGCTAAGAGGTTCATCACCACGACATGTAGGTAAGGCATGCCATGCTTCCCAATAATCGGACCTGTTTCTATGTCGTCGGGCCATGTGAAGTCCTGAACGGTAGCGTTACTCATCCCAGTCCACGTAGAGTCGGCGCACCCTCCAATCGACACAGGTTGTCGGCCCACGCGTCTTCTTTCCGACGCTGGGTGATATGGTCATGTCCACCCATTCCTGAGCCAGCCCTAGGGTCCTCATAGCTAATCTTAGCCTGAGGGGCTCGATTTCATTCAAGCAATGAAGCCAGAGGTCCCGTCCAAATCGGGCGCGACTTCTAATTACCCACGGTTGGTCAACATCGACCATGTTCAAGAAAGGTCTCCAGTTCACCTTTGAGGGGTTGTACGTATCTTTTTGGTTAGCCATAAAAACATGATGATATAAATGAATTGAAACTAAAAAGGAGAAAATGTATCCTACCATCGCTGCAGGGAACTCTTGCAGCTCCCGCCTTAACACCATAAGTTGGTAGGATAGAGGTGCTGTGCTCATGATGGGTTGCCAACGTCTAGCCAGTGGGATCGTCATTGGCTGCCAGTGTCGAGCTCTCCCCATTGGAAGGTAATAGTAGCTCCTATGTCATTACCCTCAACAAATATAAACAAGAGCATAAAACAAAATGAACAAATTTCTTTACCTGGATGAATGGCGTAAACCCACTTATTGTCATCTCTCGATCTGTCCTTTGCGACAGACCTGTGAACAGATGTGCCAGCACGGCAGCTCCCCAGGCATATTGTCATACTCTTTCCAAATCTACAAGCATTTCTAAGAAGCGACATGGGATACTATCTCCCTTAGAGGCCAGTAGCAACTTACCTAAAAGAAAGAGGAGGAACCTCCGTAGATCCATATTGGTCCTCTCCCAGTTGCTAGCATCCACGCAATATACTGCACGGGAACCTCTTTCTGCTCTTTCCATAAACTCCTCTAGGGACTCGTCATCCCGCGGACGCATGTCAGTAAGCCCTAACGCTTCCATAATCGATGCCCTGGCTACTGACCTGTTCTTCCGGCCATCTAAGTCCAGCCCCAGCAGCTTCTGGGCACCTTCTCGATAGTCCGCATAGGTGACGCCAGTCACCACTTCTCCATCTACTTTGAGGCCCGTAATTCGGACCATGTCTTCCAGGCTGGGCACCATGTGCCCCCACGGCATCAGGAATGCCCGACTTGCCGGATCCCATCTTTCACGTAGTACCTGGATCAGGGCAAGGTCGAGTTTGATCGGCTCGATTCTTAGAAAGGCTCCAAACCCCATCACGTCTAATCTCGCCTTCTGGAAGGCCGGGAGACCTCGATATGCCGCCACTACAAGCTCCCACGATATGTGCGATCTCATCACACTCTGCGCATATACAAGAAGTGAGAAATGGGAGCTTTGTCAAGGAAGATAGGAGAAGAGAGCATGAAGAAAGGAATGAAAGGATCCACTTACAAGTTGTGATAGGGTCCTCTCACTCCGTTGTCCTTCAACTTCTGAGAGTCTCCTAGAACTGCTGCCTGATCTGCTCCTCTTCGAGGAGCGAGATGACTCACCTTCAACTCTGAAGCTCGATTCACCCTCCATTCTGATAATTGAGCAACACTCACTACTCCCCTTCACAAACTTTCACTCCTCAACTCTGCTCTCACAACTTTGGTGTTCCTATGTCGAGTGAAAGGGGGGGTATTTATAGGATTGGAAAGGCTGCCTTTATGACACGTCATCTTCCCTTTACTCTCTACCATGTGGAGTGATTGAGTCGGATGCGTGATTTATTGACTTGTCCCAGCTATTCGGTCTAAAGGTTCCCTAAGTGTATTGTCCCGTTGTGACTACATTTCGCACATAATGGGGGCCATCTATGCGGGAAATCAGGATCCGTGACCCACGTTGCCCTTAGTGGTCGATTCCTTTGACATCATGGCCACGGTTCCCTCGTATGCCCTTTCGCCATGTGGAGAAAATGGAGCGGAGCCGTGATTTGGTCGTTCATCTTTTGTCATATTAGGCCTACTTTTAAGTTCGCATAGGACCTGTGGGCCCCTTTAGCTGTCATTGTTGAAATCGGTGGTTGATTCCCTTTGCAACTCATGAATTCTACTCTTTGTATGGAAATAACTGGCTTCTTCGGAGGCACCCAAGTTTTTAGTGTGTTTTTATTTTGCAGGGAATACCCGATAAGTTGGGGGGAGAGAGGAGATTACGTACTCTACTGCTCAGCTACGCCAAGCCGTCACACGTCACGTACCACCTTTTCCTCACACGCCACACTGTTCGCAGCCCACCTCTATCAGGTTGTCCCGTTCCTTCATACACTTCTCATCTACATTGTTCTATTATTCTTTATTTTTTATGCCATTGAGGACAATGTCATGTACGTTGGGGGGACAGGAAATCATGTTGCACATTCTGCAAACAGGAAATCATGTTGCACATTCGGCATTTATATATACAACCGCTCAAATTTTTGACCCCAATTTTTTATGAAACACCTTACAGTACATCCCCAGTTAGAGTTTCTTGATTGATGTCTCATGAAAAGTGATTCTGGAATGGAAAAGATTAGGGAGACGGATGACGGAACATTTATCTAATCTAGCCATAAAAAATTGATTAAAGAATCTCTTTAAAGTTCATGTGCACTTTAGAAAAAAAAATAAGTAGGACAAGCCTTCTGCTATTTTGAATATGTTGTCTGATATTCAGCACTTCTTAAGGAAGAGATCTTTTATTTATAAGGTTTCTGTCATTCTATCAAACAAAATTAGTGCAAATGCACAAGTGACAAAAGTATATGAAAAACACCATGAAAAATGCTCCGATTCTGAGTAATCGGGCCTACTTCACCTAAGACGTGTTAAGGTTCGCGTCAAAAGGAAAAGGGAACCTTGATCTGCGAAACCAGGCTTACTTCACCTAAGACGTGTTGAGGTTTGCGTAAAACAGTGAAGGGTAGTGCAGCATCATGTGTGTATAGAAAAAGAAAAGATACAAAAGATCCCAAAAGGGACAAAGCAATAAGACAGACAAAAGCTAGTATGCTAAACGCTCTAATTAAGAAGTGTAGAATTGAAAGACATTTGTTCGGAATAGCAATTGGAGGACGCAATTGTCTATACTGTGAATTTAGTATTACACATGCACAAGTGCTACTGAATTTTGATTAGAATTCCTGATCATATACCTGAATTTCCTACATAAGGCTACTATGTGATAATAATTCCAGATTCCTAACCTTTAGTAGATTCTATGAACGATGATCTGAAAATGAGACATGAACTTTGTAAACTCTTGTTAGTCCTTACATTTTGAGATTATTTGCATTGCTAAGGGAGTAGCAATGAGTAAGTTGAGGGGTGTGATAAGTGTATATTTTCCCATCTTAATTCATGTTATTTACATCATTTATGGGCTTTAATAATAATAAATATGCATTTATCACACTTATTATTAATTTAGAGTAAAATAATTAAATTTCTGTAATTAAATGATTTTAATAAAGATATTTCCTTATTTAACAAACACTCAAAACAATAAAAATCAGAAAAATCAGAAAATATAATAGGCCAAAAGCCCAAAAGATTTGTTCAATAAGAATAAAAATAAATAAAAGAAAAACAAAGAAAATGATATATATTTATTTTATATTTTTAAGGACTTAATAGGCTATATACATATATATATATATATCTACAAAAAAATAAAATAATAATAATAATAAAAAATAAATAATTTTAGACTTGTTCAAAAAGAAAAAAATAAAATAAAATAAAATTATTTGATATTTTTACGGATTTGTTTTGCTATTTATAACATTTATACATAATATATATATGAAATGTATATATATATATATATATTATATATATATATATATATATATATATATATATATATATATATATATATATATAATCCTCAGTAGTGATATAAATGGATTTGGCCGTGGATGGTGTCGCATTTAACATTCTGATAGCGGCGGCGTCTCGGTTTGGAGAAGAACTAACAGAGGATGGGGGAGGATTATGGAGAACAGGAAGAATGGGGGGTAGTTCGGAGGTTGAGGCCCCATGACTATGTGGTGGAAGGAGCTGGAGCGTTGAGTAACGAAGAGAGTGAGGTTCTGGAAAACGAGACATCCATCGCTTTTTTTGTTTTTTCTATGCAAAGTTAGTTGTAGCCAAGAATTGTTCAATAGCTGGGAAGCCTTGAACAAATCCTTCTGAAGTGATTACTGGAGCTACATTAGAGATGTTTCTATTAAGATTAGTTGGTAATTGCATACCATAAGGGTTCCGGAAATGAGAAACAACTGAATTCGTCAGATGAAAGATGCATCTTGATGCTATGGTAGCATATACTGAGTTTGGAAGCATTTCGACATCCTTTATTTGTACACACACTACAAAAGCCTGAGACAAGTGCTTTATCACACAATCCATCTTTATCTAGATTACCGGAAAACTGACAGATAACTGCCTTTTCCCAATCCAGATGGCGTACATCTAGTAAGGTAACTAGATAGGGAGCATTTAGGTTATAAGAAAAGTGCGGGTGTACTAATATATCGATCTGTCCGATATGGACAAATCTAGCTTGCTTAAGCTTCCAAGTCTTGACATCTTCTGGGGAGGAGAAGGGTAAAAACACCGGTCGCATGTCTGTTCCTTGAACTTGCATGTTGACCTCAACTTGCTTTATGCTTCTTAGCATGCGGGCCTGAAATTGCGGAAAAGCATACAGGTCAGTTTTATCAATGGTAGGAAAGGTAACTGTACCTGTGTCAGTCGTGACCGCTTCTTGGGTTAACATATGTGAATGGATGGTAGATAGCGGAATATCTGAGGGATCGACAGAGGAATAGCGAGCTTGGAGCATGTGAACATGGAGGGCCGCAGTGCTAATCAGAGTATTAGATGTCTTATCCATTATAGCGACCTTACCATGAATTATCTCTAAAGAGTCAGCTGAATCTTCCAGATCTTCTAACTCCATTACAATGGGGACCTTGACTGGAGCTATCAGGACTGTGGCGGCTACTGGAGTCGTGCTTGTGATTTGCACTGGTGGATTTAACAGTTGAGAGATTCGCCGAACTTCGTCCCGAAAATCTTCGGAAGTTATTGGCTCTTCATCATATATAACAGCTGTGACATCCAACGGAAGATTGTCTGGATGGGCAAGAGAACACGCTTGAAAACTGTTTTCGGGTTTGTCTAAACCCTTTAAAAATAGGAATGTGTCCGCTGTTTGCTTAGCTGTCAGGATTGGCCCTTTCACCAGATAGCAGTTGGATAATAATAGGGGATCGTCCTGTCTCCTGAAAAATTCAGAAGGATGTTCTCTGTTGATGAACGAGCTGTATTTTGCCCTTATAGACAGAGGGCGAACGTGCTGAGATTCTTTGGGCGGGGGAGGAGCCCATCGACCAAGTTTGTAGTGCACATCTTTGGGCAAGACATCTCTATGAAATGGAGTCGATTGGACAGAAGCCTGCAGAGTGTTGTAATAAACAGACAACGGTGCCATAGGTTTTTCAAGGCTTACCTCCTTGAAAACTACAACAAAGTGTGCATTATCAAAAGGCACAATATGAGAGAGGGCGAAATAACGCCTGTGAGTGAAATCAGCACTCATGATCATTCCTTCCCAAGCATAAATTTCGTCGATGGGAAAAGGAATAGTATGCCATTCCATATAGTGGATTTCAGGACGAAAACGAGGAACAATTGAAAGAAAGGTTCGGATCACAAGTTCAATTCCTGGCAGTTCCTCAGAATAAAGATGAAACGTTTTGCCAGCAGCATTCTGGTAGTAAAGACTGAGGTCTCTTGGTGTGAATGTTTCATCGTAATGATCCCACACTGTGGCGAAATGCTGGGCAAATTCATAACCATTGTGTACTAAGGGTACACGAGAATTGTAGCTTTGGAGCTCCAGAGGAATTGGGTGGGAAATTCCTGATGCCTCCAAAACAGAGAATAAAGAAGCCATGATGATGATAGAAACGGTGATACTTACTGAGACGTAAGATCCAAATCGTATCCGGTACAACCGAATGCCCTTAGATACGTTACCTAAGGCTCTGATACCAGTTAAGGTAGAAAACTTTAGGCTGATTGAAGACAACCTTCGGGCTATCCTGAGTGAACTCAAGAACTCGCAGGCGATAGTCAACAAACAAATGCGCAAGGCTTTGATCAAAAACTCGATGCCCAGCTAGAGCAGCCGAGGTGTTCTTTTATAGCTAGAAAGCGATACAATACAATGAATGAAATTTGGAGTCCGGAGTCTGGAGAGTTCTAACTCAAGTTACATTTGAAGTCCGGAGGCGAGGTTGATCATGAGTACTTACGCCAATATGTTACCTTGCAACCTTTGTAGAAGCAGCTGTCAGAGGCGAGGTTGATCATCGTGGGATAGTCCTCTTTGGCAGTCAAAAGGATTGGAAGTAAATGGTTTGAAAGTGGCTTAACAAGAAGGAGTGGTACCAAGACCAGACTCAGACGAATAAGGAAAAAAAGGAAGAGAGGCGAGGGCTAGAACTCCCTCACTAAGGTGCGGAGACCCTGATCACATGAAAGGTCTACAGAAGAAGCGGAGAATTAGAAGGAGGAGTGAGGACTAAAGCCTCTGAAGCAGTGGGAGAATGGGCAGATGCCCAAGACAGTGGATGTGGAAGAAGTTGGGTCGGACCCATGATTAGGGGGAATTAGAAGAAGAAATTGATAGATGGAAAGAGGCGGATCCGGAGGGTCTGGCGGCAGAGGAGGAGAATCATGATAGAAGGAATCCGGAGGCTCTGGAGGGATAAGATATCGAGGGACGCGGTGCCCTGGGAAGAAATATGGAAAAAGATGATGGAAAAGGAGGAAGAAAATGAAGGATGTGATGCCTTCGAAGAGCAGAAAGATGAATCGGAAGAAAGATGGAGGGTCCGGAGGTTCCGGAGGAAGCAAATGGAAAGGGGCGTCATGCCCTGGAAAAAGATAGAAAGAATAAGATGGAGAATCCGGAGGTTCCGGAGGGATGAAATCAGGAAGGGCGTCATGCCCTAAAAGGAGGGGTAAAACACCTGGAGGTGCCAGGGAAATAGCAGAAAGGGGAACGCGATGCCCTGGGGGAAGATAAAGATCCGGAGGTTCCGGAGGAATGAGATGGAAAGGGGCGCGATACCCAAGAAGGAAGTCCGGAAATTCTGGGAGAATGAGATGAAAAAGGGCGCGATGCCCTAGCAGGATAAAGGAGAAATCCGGAGGATCCGGGTGCAGGAGTTGGAAAGGGGCGCGATGCCCTGAGAAGAGATTGGAAAGGGGACAATGCCCGAGCAATGAAGATGAATAGGATGGGAAATGCGGGATATCCGGAGGTGCCGGAAGGCGGGGAAGATACGGGTCCGGAAACCCGGGAAAGAAGAAGTGCAATTGCATGCAATAGGATGGATGCGATGAATGCAGTGAATGCGTGAATGCAATGAGATGCAAAGAACATGAAGAATGTGAAGGGCGAGAGGATGAGATCCTCCTCCTTACCCCTGGAGTGGCCCATGAAGAATCGGTGACAGAGGAGAATATGGGTGGAGTTGAATGGAAGGTGGATAAAAGAGTGGAAGGCCCCTTAGCACCAAGATAACTGCCCCTCCACGGCAGTGAAAGAGTATAACCAATCGGCCCAAAGAAGGAAGCTTCAATAATAAATGACAACCCTCTTGAAGAGTGGAGAGTAATGATGTGAGGGAGTTGGGAAGTTGGGACAGGAATCATTGCCATGCCCATTGATTGCCGCATATAAAGAATGTTGACAAAAATGGGCATTCGCCCCTTGTATGGAAGAATGAATTCAGGATTTGAAAGTTGGAACAAGGGGTGCCCTGCCCGGCCCTTACACAGCATCAATGCTTGACATTCTCTGAGCAATGGCGGCGACTTGGTCTTTTTGATTGTGCTTGGCACAATAACCCGGATTGGCATCCGGCAAATGAACTCTTGCATCTTGAACTGCACGGCAGTGGCCAAATTCTTCTTTCGCGGCTCTTGATCATCCTCGGCACAAGTATTTGTAGCAGCGCTCCCCTTCCGAGTAGTAAAGGGAGGTGAAGCGGAGGTGGGAGGCTTCGTGGATGGTGGGGGTGTAGTGGAAGGCGTTGGAGAAAGGATAAGTGGAGGCGGAGGTTCAAACACGTCGAGCTTCTCCCTTTGCTCGGAAGCAGTTTGGGTTGGCTCGAGTGCAAAAAAGGGTTGATCCTGCTCAGGATTAGCCACGGGTAATAGGTTAAGTGGTGGAGTAGGGGTAGTTGGGTTTGGTGTTAAAGGTGTAATGGAGGGTTGAATTAGGGAAAGTTCGACGTTAGGCTCGGTGGAGGCCGATGGTGTGGAGGTGTAATTTGTGGAGGTTTGGTGCGGAGAAAACGCCGAACGGGGCGAGCGGTGTTAGGAGTGGGAGGAGACTCAAGATGCGCCGGCGCGGGTGATTGGAGTATCGACCCATCGTCGTAACACCAAGAGGTCTCGGAAATAGGGGTTGGATTAGGGACGGTGGCTTCATCCTGAGCAGGGGGTTCATCAAATGATAGTGGGGGGAGAGGAAAACGAAGGAAACTCGGAAGGGGTTTTCTTCGTCGTATGTTGCCTCGAATTCTTCAATCGCCGGCTCTTGCTTGCTTGAATTGTCGATGCCATAACCGTCTCTCCTGTCCTTCCATTCTTTCTCCATCCTTGTAATATCATCCAGAGCAGCGTGGAGAGGCTTAACTGGAGCAGGAGGAGCGGGCCGTGGGCTCGTAACCCTCTTTAATTGTTCCTCCAAAGAAGCGACTTTGTCGATAAGAGCTTGCTGGAGGGGTGTGACCTGAGCAACATAGGGTTGACAGGGCCTTGAAGGAGGGGCCACATAAGAAGGCCGTGGAGGGGGATTAATGGGCCGACCCGTAGAGGAACCTGGATGGGCCGAATTGCAAGAAATAAATGGGCCTTGGGGCCGTGGTGGAGGAGGAATAGAAGGAGGCGGGTGTTGGATCACCCGAGGAGAAGAGTGAATAGGAGGAGATGGGTTATGGACTACCCGAGTAGGAGTATGAATAGAGGAGGGAAGTGGGTGATGGGCCACCCGAGTAGGATTGGAAGGAGGATGAGATGAATGAGATGCACCCTCAACAGCGGCCTTAAGGGCTTGGATTTGTTGAGGGGTGAGATGATCTAATGCATGAATGATTTGAGAAACCTTCTCATCAATGGGACGAGACGGTCCCGTAGGAGTAGTGGCTCGCGATTGGATTGAAGGACCATGGGATTGGATATTGCCCACGGGTCGGGCAACACTGTAAGAATG
The DNA here is from genome assembly GCA_022559845.1 of Amorphophallus konjac. Taxonomy (NCBI): domain Eukaryota; kingdom Viridiplantae; phylum Streptophyta; class Magnoliopsida; order Alismatales; family Araceae; genus Amorphophallus; species Amorphophallus konjac. Next base: position 1,814,689 of record CM040123.1, read on the forward strand.
AGGACGTGGTCCTTTGAAAGAATTATGGTGAGAATGATGAACATGTTGAAATTGAGGGGAATAAGATGTGCCAGGTTGATCACCCTCATGAGCATTAATTGCGTTGAACATGTTGACTTTCTTATCAAGGTAATCCAAATAATTCAATGTGCAATCAAAACAGTTCACAGAAATAGCAAACAAGTTGGGATGGTTACCTTTGACTTATTATGTTTGAATCTTGGTGAATTAAGGATTTTTAACAAAATTATGATTCACACAAGGGAGGAACCTAGTTTCAATATGAGTTCACTTCAATGCCAACTAGGAACACTCTCTCACCGTGTATGGCCAACTAAACCCGGGACTTCAAAGGGTACAACCTGTCCGGCGTCCGTGAGGGAATCCACGGGTGCGGGGACTTATGGAGGCTTGGTTTAGGAATTTCCAATCCAAAGAGACGGAGTGCTCAATGGAGGGTCCTTCCTTCACCAAGAGGGTGTGTGGAATCCTAATGTAGAGAGAGGAGGTCTCCCAAACCAATGCAAATGAATGAATGCAGGGTAAGCGAGCCAACCACAGCAATAGAATCAATCAATGAATATAAGCATGAATCAGCATGAAAAAGCCACCCACGGGAGGGTTCTGTAAACCCACAGGAAAGAAACGCCCTGGCAGGGGGCGCTACCAAGGACGACAGCGTGGCTGTCGTGAATCACTGTGAGGGCCCAGAAGCAGTGAAAAACGCGCCTTGGAGTGAGGCGCTATATATAAAAGGACGCCCCTGGGTGAGGGCGTCAAATCTAAAACCGCGCCTTGATGTGAGGCGCTAAGAAACAAAAAGACGTCCTGGGGAAGGGCGTGAATTCACATAAGCAGCAGATATGATGGAAGGCGCCCTATCAGGAGGCGTTAAACAGGCATAAGACGCCCTGGGTTAGGGCGTTAAAATAAAACGCGCCTCTGACAGAGGCGTTAATTCCCAGAAAGACTCCACGGCCAGCAGTATCAAACACTCACAGTCACAGGCAATCAACAAATATATGAATTAAGATATTAGCATGCTCATCAAAAAAATTTGGACAAGTGGAAATTCTAAAAAAAAAAACCTATCAAACTGACAGATCACATGGGGAGAGTGCAATGCACGGTGGAGGGTGCCCGTGGGGCACAAAAGGAGGCGCACCGTGGGTGCAAAAAGGGAGATGGCACACGTGGGTGCCCAAGGGAAAGGGTAATCAAAAGAAAAACGAAATGGGTCCCACCGTGATCGCCAATTTGTAGATCCTAATTAGAAATCCACTTAGGAATGAATGAATAAATAATGAATGAATAAATAAGCAATAAGCATGCACGAGGTGCAATATGGAGATGTGATCGCCAGAGATGTGATCTAGTATATATATAGTTAGAAAATTCTAAAAAATATCAAATAATTTTATTTTTTTATTATTTTTTTTCTTTTCTTTTTGAACAACTTCCTGGGCTTCTGGCCCATTTTCACATATAAATTTATTTTCCTTTTTTTTTCTTGGAGCTTTCCTCGTATTGCGTGCCTGCATAAATACATAAAAATCATTATTACAACTATTTAATTTCATAAAATTAAATATTTTATTCTAAATCAACAGTAAGTGTGAGAAGTGTATATTTATTATTATTTAAGCTCATAAAAATGTGTATAATGATGAATTAAGATATAAAAAATACACACTTATCACACAAAAATTTGATGCGCTCGACAGTCGTCGTTTAAAAATGCCGTGCCACACAAATTTGAAAATTTATACAACCGCACTCACTCACTTAGATGATTTTAAAAATACGAGTAAAGTGGTAAGAACGGGTCGATCCCACGGGGAAAGAAATTTGAATATAAGTTGAAAAATACCCTTATGTTTTGAAAAACCAATTGCTTTTATTTGATTTGAGTGCGATTACAACTAACGGAAATGAAATTGTAATTTTAAAGAACAAGAGATAAGTTAAAGAAATATTTAGCCAATGAATTGAAGAATGTCGTCGATTCCTCGCCGAGCCTTTGATGAAGATCGCTCCGCCTTGGAAGTCGACGTCGTGAGATGATTTGAAGAAGACCACCGCTTTGGGTGTGAGTGAAACACTTAAGAAGACAAGGTTGGCTAGAACAAGTTTGAAAATACTAAGTTGAAACCAAAGCAGAATTCCAGTGAAAATAGGGGTTGGAAGAAATTAAATAACTTACAATCTAGATGGAATTAGACAAAGTGAAATACATGAAAGTTGTAGAGAATTGAAAGATGAAGAACTTTGATGAAGAACACAGAATCATAAAACGAGAGGAAGACAATGAAAAACTTGAAAAATCAAAATCTATTGCTGCTGGTGAACAGTAACTGACAGAAAAACAGAACAGTAAAGAATTAATTCTAGAGCTCAAACTAAGAAGAATTAGACGAAGTGCAAGAAGAACAAAAGTTAGATCTACAAGAGGGGAACAACTTTCATGAAGAGCTCAGAATAAAATTATGCTTGTAAAGGCTTCAAAATGACAAATTGGTGGAGACTATCACTTCGGATGAACAGTAACTGACACAGGACAGCACTTAGAAACACAGAGAATAACTTTTAAAATAGAAGGAATTAGACAAAATGATGAAAATAGAAGTTGAAGAACACTCAAAGATGAGCAACTTTCATGAAGACAAGAAATTGAAATTGAGACCAGAACAATGAGTTATGAGACTAAGAAGAGGCTGAATGCTTAAATAAAGCTTTTCATTAAAACAAATTCAACTTACAACTTTTGCATCAAAACAACACCTTATGAAATCTTAGTAAGGCCAACATGAAAGAACTTGAAGAACACAAAGAACACTCTTACAATTCTTCACAATCTCTAAGCTTACAACTCTATCTCCCCTCTCTTCTTAGCCCCCTTTCATTACAAATGAACCCCCTTTATATAGGATACTCAACAACCCCTCTCTTCATGTGAACATACATGCCAATGTGAACAAACAAGTGCTGCTATTTTTGACCCAAAATGGTAGGCTGTCATGTGCTGCACATTTCTCCATTTTTTTTCGGATTTTTCCCATTTTTTTCAGATTTTTTTATGGCCTCTTTCTTCTTCCTTTCTCTCTTTTCCTCTCTTTTCTCTCTTCCTGGTCGCCGGCGCGTTGCGCCGACCGGCCGTCCACCGCGTGAAGCCGCCCCGCGTGGGCCCGCCGTGCGCCGCCTCCTCCTGCCGCGTCCGCGTGTCGCACGCGGGCGCGTGCGCTCGCTCCCGTTGACGCCGCCCCCTGCCTACCGACCACGAACCCCCCCCCCCCCCCCCGCCTTCGCCCGCCCTCGCCTCGTCGCCAGTGCCATTGGTGCGGGCGGCGAAGGCGGGAAGGGGGGGGCGGTTTTAAACTTTTTTTTATTTTATTATTATATATAATATATATATCTATATATCTATATATTTATATCTAGTATATATATCGTTAGAAAATTCTAAAAAATATCAAATAAATTTATTTTTTTCTATTTTTTTTCTTTTCTTTTTGAACAACATCCTGGGCTTCTGGCCCATTTTCACATATAAATTTATTTTCCTTTTTTTTGGAGCTTTCCTCGTATTGCGTGCCTGCATAAATATATAAAAATCATTATTACAACTATTTAATTTCAGAAAATTAAACATTTGATTCTAAATCAACATTAAGTGTGAGAAGTGTATATTTATTATTATTTAAGCTCATAAAAATGTGTATAATGATGAATTAAGATATAAAAATACACACTTATCACACCCCCCGACTTACTCCTTGCTAGTCCCTTAGCAATGCAATTAATGAAGAATTTCAGGACCGACAAGAGGTTAAAGTATCCAGGCCTCATTTTCACATCATCTTTCATAGAGTTACCTAAAGATCAGGAATTTGGAATAATTACCACAGACTAGCCTTAGGAACATGATCAAGAATTCTAATCAAAATTCGGTAGCACTTATGCAAGTGGAATACTAAATTCACAGTAGAGACAATTGTGTCCTCCAGTTGCTATTCCGAACAAATGTCTTTCAATTCTGCACTTCTTACTTAGAGCGAACAGTGACAGTAGCTTTTTGTCTGCCTTATTGCTATGTCCCTTTTGGGATCACTACATATATATATTTTTTCTTTTCTTCTTTTCTTTTCTTTTTCTTTTTCTACGTTTTCTATACACACATGATGCTGCACTACCCGTCACTGTTTTACGCGAACCTCAACACGTCTTAGGTGAAGTAGGCCTGGTTCCACAGATCAGAGTTCCCTTTTCCTTTTGACGCGAACCTCAACACGTCTTAGGTGAAGTAGGCCCGGTTACTCAGAATCGGAGCATTTTTCATGGTGTTTTTCTCATAATTTTGTATGACAGAAAGCTTCTAACAGATCTCTTCTTCAAGAAGTGCAGAATATCAGACAGTATGTCTAAAATAGCAGAAGGCTTGTCCTTCTTGTTTCATTAGCGTGCAACGTGATTTTCATTTTTCTAAAGTGCATCTGAACTTTAAAGAGATTCTTAAATCTGTTTTCCGTAGCTAGATTGGATAAATTTGCCATCATCCTTTTCCCTAGGTTTTTTCTATTCAAGATTCACTTTTCATGCGACATGAATCAAGAAATTCCAACGGAGGAAAACTGTTGTTTAGCATGATAATACACGATAGCAAGAAATTTTGTTGTCCTGAATAATACCCCGGCAACGGCGCCAAAAATTTGATGCGCTCGACAGTCGTCGTTTAAAAATGCCGTGCCACACAAATTTCAAAATTGATAATACCGCACTCACTCACTTAAATGATTTTAAAAATACGAGTAAAGTGGTAAATACGGGTCGATCCCACGGGGAGGGAAATTTGAATATAAGTTGGAAAATACCCTTATGTTTTGAAAAATCAATTGCTTTTGTTTGATTTGAGTGCGATTACAACTAACGGAAATGAATTTGCAATTTTAAAGAACAAGAGATAAGTTTAAAGGAATAATTAGCCAATGAATTGAAGAACGCCGTCGTTTCCTCGCCGAGCCTTTGATGAAGATCACTCCGCCTTGGAAGTCGACGCCGTGAGATGATTTGAAGAAGACCACCGCTTTGGGTGTGAGTGAAACACTTAAGAAGAAATGATTTGAATATAACAAGTTTGAAAACTTAAGTTTGAAAACATAACAGAATTCCAGTGAAAATAGGGGTTGGAAGAAATTAAATAACTTACAATCTAGATGGAATTAGACAAAGTGGAATACATGAAAGTTGTAGAGAATTGAAAGATGAAGAACTTTGATGAAGAACACAGAATCATAAAACGAGAGGAAGACAATGAAAAACTTGAAAAATCAAAATCTATTGCTGCTGGTGAACAGTAACTGACAGAAAAATAGAACAGTAAAGAATTAATTCTAGAGCTCAAACTAAGAAGAATTAGACGAAGTGCAAGAAGAACAAAAGTTAGATCTACAAGAGAGGAACAACTTTCATGAAGAACTCAGAGTAAAATTATGATTGTAAAGGCTTCAAAATGATAAATTGGTGGAGACTATCACTTCGGATGAACAGTACAGGAACATGACAGCACTTAAGAAAACGGACAATAACTTTTAAACTAAAAGGAATTAAAGGAAATAATGAACAGAGAAGTTGAAGAATACTTAAAGATGAACAACTTTTGTGAAGAACTCAAAATGAAATGGAGATCATAACAATGAGTAATGAGACTAAGAAAAGACTGAATTCCAAAACAAAACTTTCATTAAGATAACTTCAACTTACAAACTTGACATCAAAAGCCTTCAAAACACAACTCCTACAAGCAATAACTTCAAGAATACAAAGAACACACTTACAATTCTTCACAACCCATAGCTTCCTACTCTCCTAGCCTCTCTAACTTAACTTCCTAACCACTCTTTCCATTACAAATGAACCCCTTTATATAGAATACACAACACCCCTCTCTTCATGTGAACATCCATGCTAATATGAACACATAATTGTTGCTCTATTTGACCCAAAATGGTAGGCTGACATGTGCTGCACACTTCTCCATTTTTTTCGGATTTTTCCCATTTTTTTCGGATTTTTTTATGGCCCTTTTCTCTTCCTTTCTCACTTTTTCTCTCTCTGCCGGCGCGTTGCGCCGCCGCGGCCGCTTCTCTCTTCCCGCCGCCGTGTGCCGTTGTCACTCCGCCGTTTAGTATACTTTCTATATTGCTGTTTAGTATACTTTCTATATTGCTGCGATTGTGAGAATAGGACCGATAGCTAGTTCAAATTCACCGCGTTTGTGAGTTGTGAGCGCCCGTTCCATAGCTCCAGTCGAGCACCGAACTCGAATCGGTACCCTAGGTGACGGTGGTTTCTTAATCACCGCGATCCCCCACGTTTCCCTCGCAAGGGACGATCGTCGGGCTCAAGAGAGTCGCTGTTGAGAGACGTCTCCACCCGGAGAATACCACGGTGGTCAGCCGCCCGACTTGCCTTAGTGTGCTAGCGCTGGCCTCACAACGAGTCGGTCGTACGTCTTATATCCACTTTTTGATCTCTGTTAGTTCGCCCAATTTTACTGGGGGTTCCACCCATCCCCCCTCAATCCACAATTTTTCTTAATTTTTGATTCGCCCATCTCATATTTTCTAAAAATCGTTCTCAGACCCATCTACAGCTCTGTCCTCCTGTTCCCAGCTCCGACCACCAGTCACCCCAAAAATCATAACAAATCGCAGCCCCCTCCAAATCAAATTCTAAAAATAGTCCCAGTTCCGTGGTTTGATTCCCTACAACTTCTAAGACAAGCTCGAAGCCTGAATCCAACTGTACGTAGGCGGTCAACGGCCATTTACAGGAAACTGATATGCTGATCTGAGATTTCGGGAGCTGTGGAGCAGAGAATTGAAAAATAGTTAAAGCCCAGGTCCGCGCAGGTTCAGAAGAGTCCACTGGCCCTAGATTGAAGGATTTTGAATCCTCTTTCCAACGGCGCTGGTTTCGTCGCATTCTGGCGACGGGGCTGATCGCAGCGGCCGTTTTCGCCGGGGCGCGCGCTGCTGAATCAGCAACATCAGCTCGTGGACAGCATCCTCTCCACTTGGGAACCGGACCTCCGGTGAGTGTCACCGGTTGGCCGCCGTCCAGGAAGCGCGCTGCCAGGGGATAGGACAGCGTGTGGGCCCTATAGCCCATTGATTGCGCCGTCCGGAAGGCACGAGAACGCGGAGTTCGGCGCGTCGAGACGACATCAAGATGCTGCCGTCAACCTGATTTGCGTGATCCCCGGGCCCCACATGTGACCTTTTACCTCCCTGCGTGGAGTGGGTCGAATCTCTTTGTACCGCTGTGAATTATGTTAACCGGGGGTCCGTAAGTCAGCCGGGGTGTCTTCGCCACGCCGGGTGCGTGGAGGTAAAGGTCTTAACTCCTTGGCGTTACATTGCTTAGCTAGTATATGGTCTTAGGCCACTGCCGAGAGTGTAGGTACTAGCCCGTGTGTCCATGTCACCGCTGTGAGAGCGAGAGTGACCCGTCCCGTGACTCGATCCTAGTCCGGAAGTGAGTCGACTACCCGTGAACTCTGCCGGTTCTTCAACCGCGCACGATCCGCGTTTCCCTCGCTTGGGACGACGAGTGAGCTTGCGTTTCTGTTAGCGACGTATAGCCTATAGGAGCTCTCCGTGTCGGGCCTAATGTCTCTCCCATCATGTGTTGCTGGTCATGTCCGCATCTAGAGTCCGAGGTCCATACCACGTAGAGTCAGTCCCCGTGTCCGTCCCGCATCAGTTCGTCCCAAGCGAGGGAAAGCGCGGACCGTGCGCGGTTAAGGAACCGGCGGAGGTCAAGGGTAGTCCGACTCAACTTCCGGATTCGGATCGAGTCGCGGGACGGGTCACTCTCACTCTCACAGCGGTGACATGGACACACGGGCTAGTACCTACACGCTCGGCAGCGGCCTAAGACCGTATACTAGCTAAGCAATGTAACGCCAAGGAGTTTTGTCCTATACTCCGATCACGAGGCATTGAGGTATCTCCACTCCCAAAAGAAGCTGAACTCGCGTCACAGTCGTTGGGTCGAGTATCTCCAGCAGTTCACCTTTGTGCTTAAACATAAGGCTGGAGTGGAAAACAAGGTGGCTAATGCCTTGAGTCGGCGAGCATGTTTGCTTACCACCATGAGTGCCGAGGTCATAGGGTTAGAGAAGATGAAGGAGGCCTATGTTGATTGTCCTGACTTCGGTCAGATTTTTACCACTCTCCAGGCCGGACCCTCGAGAGACCTTGATGAGTATGTGCTTCAGGAGGGTTACCTCTTTCGAGGTAGCAGGCTATGTGTTCCCCGAACTTCGGTTCGAGATTTCTTAGTGTGGGAACTACATGCGGGAGGTCTAGCCGGCCACTTTGGTCGGAACAAGACTATTGAGGCAGTGGAGCATCGATTTTATTGGCCGAGCTTGAAGCGCGATGTTGCTAACATCGTGGCTCAGTGCCGTACATGTGCTACGGCCAAGATGAAGAAGCAAAGCTCGGGCCTTTATATGCCTCTTCCCGTGCCTGATGTCCCGTGACAGGATGTTAGCATGGACTTTGTTTTGGGACTGCCACGTACCTCCAGGAAGCATGATTCGGTCTATGTGGTGGTTGACCGTTTCTCGAAGATGGCCCTCTTTATTCCTTGCTCGAAGACTTCGGATGCTTCGAGGGTAGCCCGCCTTTTCCTTACGCATGTGGTGTGTAAGTTCGGGTTGCCTCGCACTATAGTGTCTGACCGTGATGTTAGGGTTCACTTCCTATTTTTGGAAGACACTATGGCATATGATGGGTACTCACCTCAAGTTTTCTACTGCATATCATCCCCAGACAGATGGTCAGACCGAGGTCAATAGGAGTCTGGGTGATCTTTTGAGGTGTGTTGTTAGGGACCGCATTGGGGATTGGGATCTCATTCTACCCATGGCTGAGTTTGCATATAATGATTCGGTGAATAGGTCTACCGGCATGAGCCCATTTGAGATTGTCACAGGTCGTAGGCCTAGGAAACCCGTTGACCTTGTCCCCATACCTATCCATGCTAGAGTGTCGGAGTCGGCCGAGTCGTTTGCTAGGCATATTAGGAGTTTGCATGACGACATCCGTCGTCACATGGAGGCCAGCAATGCACGGTACAAGGAGTTAGCTGATGTCCACCGACACCACCGAGAGTTCCACGAGGGCGAATACGTCATGATCATGGTAAGACCTGAACGGTTTCCCTCTGGAACCGTTAAGAAGTTGCAAGCTCACGGAGCCGGTCCCTTTAGAGTGTTGAAACGCGTTGGATCCAATGCGTACGTTGTGGACCTGCCCGAGGAATATGGTATAAGCTCTACCTTCAATGTATCGGATCTTGTTGCATATAGGGACCCAGCGGTGATCCCTAGTGAGCCTTTTGAGCCATCTCCTCCCCTTGAGAGTGATCCCACACATGAGTGTCCACTTCCACCTCCAGCCCCTTTTTTACGGCAGCGTGAGCATATAGATCGTATACTGGACGAGCAAGTGACAGTTACCAGGAGTGGATCTTACCCGCGCTACCTAGTGCGATGGAGAGGACGGCCCGCTACTGAGGACACATGGATCACACATGGAGAGTTGCAGCGGATTGATCCGGATCTTCTGGAGCGATACCGGAGCGATGCAGACCCTTACTCGACAGGGTCGAGTTTCTCCCACCCGGGGAGAATTGGTGCGGACACCCGAGCGCATGCGAGACACGAGCCGGCGAGCCACCGGTACCGCACGAGGAGCACGACTCGAGCCACCTCAGCATCCCTATGGCTCGGAGACAGTCTGGAGGTTCCCCACTGAGTCATAGCATTTATCATATTTTTTTGGGGATTTTTATTTGTGTGTAATGTATTTTATTTTCTTTTCGTCAGTGTGTAATTTAGATAGTTCGAGGGGCTTATGTGCAAAATGGGGATCCCTGGGTCCCACGGGCCCCCACTCCACTCCCATTGGGCCACCTCAGCTCTAGGGCCCCTGTGGGGTCAGTCAACCCTCCATGGAGGCTTCTAGAAGGGTGGGCCAAGGGAGGGGGACAATGGACTTGAAAAGTCCACATGGGAGGCCACCAACCCCACCTACCATGTCCCCCCCTTGACCCTCCTTGGTCAAGGTGCGCCCCCCTCCCCTTTTTGTTTAATATTTTGTTGTATTTTGATCAAACTCCATCCTAGCCATCCATCCCCAACCCCTAGATCCAACAGTGGAGGATGAGTTTGGTGGGAGTCATATATAAGGCATGTAATTACCATTTTCTTGAATTAATGCCATTTTGAACTTGAAAATTGTTGGAGCATGGCCTAGGCCGCCCCCTTCCTCTCTCCCTCTCCCCCTTGCAGCTGTGAAGGTTGCTTCTTGGTGGTGTGACTCCACCCTATCAGTTCCGGTCGCCGCCGCCACGAGCCGCCACCGCACCGCCATCGCCATCAACGGAGTTCTGCCTACGCAGTACCACAGCAGCTTGCTCGAAATTCACAGGTCTTCCCCGAGCTCATTTGGCTACCAAATTTGGAGGAGTTGTTCCTGGGGTGTTCCTCTCCGCCCACAAAAATCAGGCCAGCATTCAGATCTCGTTTCCTATTTTTTGATTTTCGTCCACTCTTCCATTTCGGTTCTGCCAGAGTTCTGTCCAGGTTCACCTCCGCCCTGAGTTTCACGTCTTCGGCCCCCCTATAAAACCCCCTTTTTTCTATTCATTCCTTGGTTTTTTGTGCTTGGTCCACGTGGGAGAAGGGAAAACGATAGTTCCCTTGTGCTTTGTGCTTTCATTTAGTAGCTTCTTGTGCCGCTTGCTACGTAAGGTGGTCCTACTCTTTCGAAATTATTTCCTAATCGAGCTCCGACGTCTTGTAAGCCGCATGAGAATTTCCTTTTGACCTTTGCTTATTGTGAGGCCTTTTTCTTTTATGTTGTCCACTCGGCAGGAGTTCTCGGGACTCATTTTTTAACTCGTAGTCAGAACGGCCCATACTTGGCATCACCTTGTGACTACTTTTTTCCTTATTTAATCTTCATATGTCTCTGTTGATCTTAGAAAAATAATAGGTTCAACAGTCATCAAATCGGGATCCATTAGTCTTGATATAATTGGCTTAGACTAAACTGGTTAAACCTGGTTTAATTTGCTTCACAGTTAGCCTTTCTCTTTCCTTTAGAGATTGTAGACAATGGACTGCAAGGAGGAAGAAGAGGAAGAGAACAGAGAGGAAACTCAATGGAAGGATGCGGACTGGAGAAATGAGTTTTAACCCAGTTGCTAACCCTACAATTTGTATTTATATCATTAGGGCAATCACCCAAATTATTACATGACCAAAATGGCCCTAGTTAAGTAATCAGCCAGGGCGCAGAGAACCAAGGATGGCAGTATCGGTTTCGGTCTCGGTTTCGGCCGAGATCAAAATCGAAACGTATCGGTTTCAGCTGAAGCGTGTTCAAAATATTCAAAAAAATTCAAAAAAATATAGAAAAATTATAAAATAGAAAAAATAGAAAAAAAATCATTGGACATGCATTTGAGTGTGAATAAATTGGATTAAGTGCTAGAAGTAGACATTGGACATGTTAAACTAATTTTCTTGAGTACATATTAAGCATGAACTAGGTTCAAGCAGTACAATAAACATTACAAACATAGTAAATGTTACAGAAATTAAATGATCCCTACTCAAATGATGATGCATTAATATGGATAATAGCTGGAAGAACCTTCTCTCTCATTGTCTGACTTCTGCTATTGATACTCATAAAAAGGCTGCATATATTTTATATATTCACTATAACCAAACAATGATGCAGCCAAGTCGTACATCCCTCTTTGGATCCCTCTTAGAGTATAAGATTGTTGGCTTGATTGGAATCCAGAATCAGCATGAGAAGCGGGACCTTGAGGATTAGAAGATGATGTTGGCCCATAACTACTACTGGCTGGAACTGCATGGAATTAAAATTCTGGTTGATGACCCTACCTATACATGCCTGCTTCGTGTTGGCCACCTCCATAACCTGTTGGATGTCCATATTAGCTCTGTGAATCATATCCTCCTTCACTATGACTATATCATCTGCATGTATCAGCGTGGAAGGAGGAAGTAGGTGCATACATGCCACCGCCAATAGTAGCACCTGCAGCTGCACTGGGATCATCACTTGGTGTATTATCATGATCATCATCAGAACCATAAGAAACCAATCGCCTTCTAGCCTTTGGCTCTGTTTTTTTTTGTGTGTGTGTGTGTGACTTTATCCTTCATCTTTGAAAGCAATCTATTTCCCCGTGACGTGTCTCACATAAATTTGCTGCAACTGCTCAATTGTCGGGTCCTCTCGAGCATCATCATTGGTCCTCTCAGTCATATCATGCACTGATGTACTTCTTAAGGATGGAGGTGACTTGACCATTCTAGGAGTGGCTGGCCCGCTATCTGATTCTGACTATCTGCCCGGCTCAATCTCAGGCTGCTACTCAGTGTCGTGAACAAACAAAGCTGGGTCCTCTCTCTGGTGCGCATGAGTCACTATTGACCTCTTGGTTGATCTTCTGAATTCTGGATCCTTTGGCTCATCTTCATCCAATATACCCTCTGCCGATGTTATGTCATCATCATAAAAAATGAGCTCATCAACCTGCGCTCGTACTTCAACCCAAGACTTCAAGGGATTGTCATCATCAAATAATGCGTCCACATCAATTTCTGGAGTTGTATCGTCTGCGATGCGTTTGTCCTTCAATTGTTGTCTCAGCTTCATGTTCTTTATTCTCAACCTCACGATGTAGTGACAGTAAATCAAATTTTCTAGCCGTTCAGTCTTTAACCTATTGTGAATCTTTGAGTGTATAAGGTTGAACGTGCTCCAATTCCTTTCACATTGACTTGCTGATGTTGTTTGACTCGGCACCCTAATCGCAATGTAAGCTAATGCATTACTGTTCAAATCCCTATTGTTCATTATTATCCACCAGTCAGTTGTTCCACCAACCATAAACAAATAAATATAAGATGTAAATGAATATCAATTCTTCGTGATGTACTAATACATATTGACTCAATTTAAGCACAAAGATTTAGTATACCTGGGCTCACTCTTCCCACCGCGTATTGCAATTGTGAGTCAGAATATTCCAGTCCTCAATCTATAGCTGTCCATCTATAAGGATAAAGTAACAATTAACATAAGTAATTAAGTAAATTCTTTTCCTTTTATTGGTAAAATCAATAAAGGTCAACCTATAGCTCGGCCTGAAGCCTCTTTTCTGGTGTCCTCGATAAACGACCAATGACTGTTAAGGTGCCTTGAAGCACCTCGCGATCAACGTTTGCATTGACATTGTACATAAATTGAGGGTTGAGAAAATAACTTACATTTGTGTATAATTAACTAAATGTAAGATGTAAATTAACCTAAAAAATTATGAACTTTATATCGATACAATTAATCACTCACCAGCTGCATGCAATTCATGGTGTAATGTGTTGTCCCATCTGTTGTCAACAATTTTCCTCTCTGGGAAGGGATTTCTGCAACTCTAACTTGGCACGGCTCATGATCTCGTACAAATATCTCATATCATTCTTCTCATGATGAGAGACCTGACTATTTTTATGTAACGTGAGACCCTGTTCCAAAATTTGTTGTCTTCCACGATGTGACACACATCCAAATAATCCATCTGAGCATCAACATTGGATTTATTTATATAATCCCGCATGGAATTGTGGTACATGAAAGACTTGAGCTTATTCTTATACCAGTGCAAGGACTCGAAAGAAATGAAATTCGAAGCAAATCTTGTTGGCCCTGCACGGATGATATCTCGGCCCCCACTTGCATGCTCTCTAAACATGTTCAAGATCCTAGGATGACCATAAATGTACTGAGTGATTTTCTGTGCCATCTCAATTGTCTTCTTCACATTTTTTTCCTTCCCAATGTCTTCAAGTATCAAATCCAGACAATGTGCTGCACATGGGAGCCAATATAAATACATGTGCTTCTGCATCAACTTCTTCCCTGCAGCCTTATAACTCTCTTCATTATGAGTGACTATTTGGGCAACATGTTCCTCTCCAATTTGTTCTACCATGTCATCCATCAAATGAAATAAATAATTTACATTCTTTTCATAGTTTGATGCATCTATTGATTTAACAAATATTGTACTTTCGATGCAATAAATCAGAAAGTTGATCATGGACTTCTTCGTGGTACTAGTTCAACCATCACATATAATGGTGCATCCTCTCTCCATCTAGATATGCTTGAAGCTTTCAATCTACTGATGGAACTCCCCAACCTCCCCCTCAAGGTCACGCCCGTATATGTCTTGACGTGACGGGGCCTTCAAGCCAGGGCTAGCATCTGCTATGACATCAAGCATAAGTTGGAAATATTTTGATTCAGCTGCATGTGCAGGCACACCTGCATAGAAAAACTATTTGCAAATACTTATAAATGAATGTCCTGCAACTTCATCTGATTTTTTGACCCCTCAATGCTTGCTTGATTTTTGGTTGTGTAGCACTTTGTCTTCTGTGCAGATAGCTGTCCATAGGGCCTACTCTCTGCGGAGCTGCGCCAGTGTCAGGACGTTGTGCTACACTAGTTATAATGGAGTTGGTCCCTGAATCTATCGGTGTATTTCCCTTCCTTTGAGCCGCTTGTTCACGCTCTACTAGTTCGGTCAGCTCTAGATCTGAATCCTCAGTGTCTTCCTCATCATCATCAATCCCTCCTTCCCCTTCTGCTTACTCTGCCTGAAATCTCTTCAGCAAGTTTAGCCTGATCTTCAGCCCTTCATTGCATCTTGTCTTTTTTGCCCAGAAGACATTGGCACATTTCCTCTGCCACCTGTCGGGGACATCTGTCGCATTCTTGACCTCTTCTCTTATCTCTGCCAAATGCTACTTTCCTCTAGTAATCCCGCCATGTATCTCCTTACCACAATAATTACATTTGACTTTTCTTCTTCCAGCATCAACTAACGTGAGGTGGGCCCACCACAGATCGCCTTGCCCTTGATGCTCATGACTTTGTTCACATCTAGCCATGATGTTGTATTAAGGCAGTCAAAGACAAATGGTTGTATGTACAATGAAAAATTGCAATGAAGCATAATGGAGCTTCAAATTACGCTGAATTGAGGTAATTAGATGAAAGCCCCAATTTTTAATTGCTAATTACGGTCACATTTGGGAATTTTGCCTAATTTCCCTTCATTAAATACAATTAACAGCATACTCCCGCCCTAAAGTATTCAATGAAATTGAATTATGTTTCAATTGACGCTAAACTTACCTAATTAAACAAAAAGTTTCAAATTTAAATCACTAATTATACCATAATTTGGGGATTTACCCTAATTACCCGTAACTTCAATTGATGCTAAACTTACCTAATTAGACAAAAGCCCCAAATTTAAATCACCAATTACACCTTAATTTGAGGATTTAGTGAATTACCATAATTACCCGGCGTGTAATACAATTAACAGTATGCTCCCACCCTAAAGTATTCAATGAAGCTTAATTAAACTTCCATTGACGTTAAACTTACTTAGACAAAAATCTCAAATTTAAATCACTAATTACACCCTAATTTGGGGATTTACCACAATTTACGTATAAAAACTAATAGAATCTAACAACCTTACCTACAACAAGAAAACTATCATTGAAAGAAAATATATATATAAACTTACATCCTCCTTGAGAAATCTTTTGCACGAAAGCTTCAAACGATGGCGGCGGTGGCAGCTACGCACTCTAAACAGCAAGAACGGCGGTGGCGGCCGAGTCCTCCAGCAAAAGCCCCTGCCAAGCTCCCCCAAAGCTAAATCGGGCAAAACCAGTTTCGATTTCGCCCGAAACCATAAAAATATTTTTTTTAAGTTTCGGACCTGTTACAGTGAGTAGGTCTAGTTTTGTACCGGTTCGGTCCGAAACCGATATGTTTCGGCCGATATTACCAACCATAGGTGATTCGGGCTTAATCTTGGCCGAAACGTATCGGTTTCGGCCGATATTGTCAACCATGGGTGATTCGGGCTTAATCTTGGCCGAAACGTATCGGTTTCGGCCCGATATTGCCAACCATGGGTGATTCGGGCTTAATCTTGGATGGATGGGTTTACTTTTGGTATTCAACGAAAAGGAAAAAAATAAAATTTACATGACCATTCGTATTGTACCTCCAACACAGGCTAGGGCATAAGGAAATATATGATATGTTGGATAACAAGGCAATCACAATGTTGACTAGTTGTTACAAAATACAATTGACATCTGCCTAGTGGAAGGGACGTCTAGTTTCAGACTGTTTATGGCAAATTGGCGATGAAATCCAAAGGATCGATGTATGTTTATTTAAGTGGTTGTTGACTGCGAAAAATATACATGCACACTTTTGCTAATAAAGAGGGAAATATGAAATAGATTGTTCCTTTGGTTTATGAGTGTGTGCACTATTAAATTCGCGCTTTTTGGTTTTATGACTTTATCAGACGATTAGGGTTCGTGTTCTGGACCTTTCTCCATTAACCATGGTTGGTGTTAATTTATATCGGCTTAAAGTCCGAATACCTTTGATTAATTGTCAAAAAAAGCTATTAAACGTCAAAGAGTCTCTTCACTTTGTGTCTCAAGCACACTCTTTCTTAAAAAGGACATTCCTTGTCAAGTGTGCAAGTTCCATGCAGATATGTTGGATGTTAGAAGTACCTCCAGTTCCAACAAGACATAGTTACATTCAATTTGCAGTGTTCTAGTTACCAACCTCACTTGGATGTAAGTTTAGGCATGCAAAGAGGCCTTTGAGCAAAAGAAGCATTTTTCATCCCTCTATGAGAAATTAGTAGTGTGTGGGTATCTCTTCAATGACTCAACAGAACTAGATTTTTATAACAATACACATAAAGAAGGAACTCAATTCTTCTGGACGGAGTCATAAAGCTGCCCAACAATAAATATGCCAGATCCACGACTCTATTGGATCTATAGATGGTTAGTGCCTTGGAGGGGGTAGGGTAAAATAAGGCTTTTAAGTGTGTGATGGGTCTAGCATAACTAGCTATGACACAGTTACCCAGTGTAAGCCCTCAAGTATTTGGCACCACAAGTGAACAAATACCAAATCTGACATTACCCCGTGGCCTGTTGCCAATAAAGCAACTGTTAGTTGTGCTATCTTAGGCTATAGAATTCCGAATAAACAAAGGCTTGTTAAGTTTAGAACAAGTCTTATTAGTAGAAATGATTAAAAAAAAGAAATCATGATAATAGTAAAGACTTATTTAAAATTTAGTTGATTAACACATCCCAGGAAAGTTTAAAGTTGGAATCATAAAAGAAGCGGCAAAAGTGGAGAGCAGGTCTTCTGGTTCCCTGGGTCACAGCCAGCTGGTCTTATGGTTGAACATTACAGCCAGAAGCCAGGGCACAAGCCGATCTCCATTCTCAAGCATGTTGGGGTTGGGTGCCTCTGGACATCAAAGAAAAATAATTATAAAAAAACATCATGAGGTCAAGTAGGGAAATATCCAGGCAAATCAGTGTAATGTTTATAGGATCAGGTGTCCTAATTCTGCTTTTCCACTAGTGTCTCATTCATTCATGGATACATGGTTTTCCTCATCCTTTATGAAATGTTCTTCATGTGCAAAGTCCAAACAGAATAAATGTCCAAATTGCCTCAGTTGGCTTTCTCTTATTCTACCCTCTGTATGTAGCACCTCTAGAACCTTCCTGTTTGTCACTTTTTGACTTTAGGGTTTTTGCACTTGTCCAGGTTACATCACTAGCAGCCTTCATAGAAGATGCTGAATAGCTAGTTTCTAAGTCTGCCACTAGAGAAATGGATCTGCTTTTACGTGAAGTCTTGGGTGCCTTATTTTCCCAGTATATTGGTGCATTCTCTACTCTACATCATGGTGTTAATTTCTTTTGTAGTTTTTCCAGTGCCTTACTTATGACGTGATACAAATTTTATAAAGCTTGGCCAGAGTAAAAGAGATGGTGAAAATTAAGTTGCCATGCTTGATCAGATTGAAGTACGTTCTGTTCTTGACACAAAATTGATGTCATATTGACATTCACTTTTAGAGTCATCATGTCTCCAACAAAATTGGACATAATAAACTTAGACCTTGTTTTCAATTAGTTCCTTGGTGCAGAACTTAGCCTAAATCTAAATCCTAGACTCTAGTCCATCATAAACTCTAGATTTGCATCGTCACTATCTGGCTGCCCAAAATAGAATAACTATGATGCATTATACATGTGAGAACTGGCAACAGTATGACCTAATTCTTTCATTGCCTCTCAGTATTTCATTTAAAACATTGAGAAAATTCAATGCTTGAATTTCATTTTTTGGTTCTTGTTTACATTTGCAATTATGAAGGAAATATTCAATGGTATCTGGTATCTTTTGCAGGCTTTTTGCATCGTCAAATTATTTGTTTTTTTTTCCTTACAAGTTTACTTGCTCCGTTGCTAGGTTCATACTGCAACCACTATTTCTTACATATGTTGGCAACTATTGGGAGGGGCCTATATGATGCAGCATTTGAGGCAGGTTGCACTTTGTAAATTTTCTCTACTCTTAATTAACATATTTGAATTTAAATATGAGGTTTACATTTCTTAATTGAAAGAGAAATACGAGATTTCATTAGATAATAAGAGGATCGTAGAAGTTAAGAAAAAATAAATGTATCTTTGTGTGTGTACATTTGTGTACAGTGTGTATAGATTTGTCTGCATCCTTTTCCAAAGAATAGATTCATGCCATGGATTTGTAAATAGGGACATTAGAATTGTCAGGCACTGGTTTGAACACAGAATGCACAATTTTGGAAATAGTGGATCAATATTGCTGCTTTAGTTTTACATTATTTATACTTCACCTGTTACCTTTTGAAAGTATCAGGTCGCATGTTCTGTCACATTGCACCTAATGTTGTGAAGTTTAAATTCAAATTTCTTTACAACTGGACTGCTGATTCATGGTTGGCAGTATCGGCCGAAACCGATACGTTTCGGCCGAAACGTATCGGTTTCGGCCGGTACCGATCCGAAACCAGGCCAAATCACTGTAGCATGTCCGAAACCATTAAAAAATACTTTTTTAATGGTTTCGGACGAAACCATTAAGGGTTTCGACCGAAACCGACCTGTTTCGGTCCGAAACCGGACGGTGTCGGCCGAAACCAGACATTTTCATTATTTTTTTTAGTTTTTTAAATGGTTTCAACCGGTTTCGGCCGAAATCGAAACCGATACCGAAACCGATACGTATCGGTTTCGGAACCGGCCGAAACCGGTACCGAAACCGATACTGCCTTCCTTGCTGCTGAAGAAACTATGTTCAATATATGACCAGATGCAGAATAAGTTAGTCATTCAAGACTAATCAGCTTGGTGGAATATCTTGATAGTCATTAATCGCCATCCTATTGCCCTAACTAATCTTCTGGACAAACCTGTGTGGTTCACTGGATATTAGTTTGAGATAGGTGGAGAGAGAGAGAGAGAGCACACCAGCTTCATGTAACATCTTTATAGATAGTAGTTATTATGTTATTACCCTAACAAACGGTTGGGATGAACCTGTGTGGTCCATGACTTAGACATTTAGATGTAGAATTGTCAGGTGCTGCTTAGACATGGTGGATCAATATTGCTCTCAGTTTCTATAATATATGCACTTCACCTGATGCCTTATGAAAGTGTTGGAGCACATTCTGTATGCAGCACCTGATGATGGGAAGTCTAGATTCAAATTTCTTTACAACAAGACTACTGAAGAAACTATGTTCAACATATAACCTGATACAGCACTAAGTCTGTCTTTCCAGACATTAAATCAGCTTTGTGTAACATATTAACATCTATTTATTCCCTGTATTCTTCATGTGTTCATATATATATCCACATAATAAACTGTATTGCATCATGTATACCCCTACTATCATCTGCCGTTTGTTCAACTTAACTTTAGGTAGACTAAGAAAGACAAATCTGCCCCTGTTTAATCTCCACACATAATCAAAGTGATGGCATATGTACCCTTAACATATTTTATATTCTTTGTATACCCCTCCAAAACCTTATATTTTACATTTTCACGTCCACTTTCAAAAGAAAAACTCTGATGGTATTGGAACCTGAGGGATATACCTGAAATGATATTATTTATTATGAGGATATACATGACAATATAAAGAATAGTGTTATAGAGTAGAATATGCAAGATTCTGGGTGTACAAATGTAATTATCCCTCCTTTTACATGGTTAATTAGAGGCCTTTGTACTGGATTGCATTTTGACTCAATTCTGCCCTTCCTAGACTGGTGTGGGATCCCAACACTGTATCCCGTTCTAGCTTTGGTGGCAAGTTTGCTTTGTTTTTAACTACCATTGTCAGGTTGTTTTATCAGTTATATTCTCTCCCCTTCTGTGGATGACTGTAGCAATGATTTTATTCTGGTCCTTTAATTCTCAGATTGTCTTTATCTTAGGTGGAACTTCCTTTTCTTTGACATCGTTACTGTTGGGAAAAGCTGTTTGGTCCCATAATGGGTATTCATGAGCCACTTTGTGCCTACATAGTTGCAGGTCTCTACCCCATTAGTTTTAGGTTGGTGGTTTGGTTTAATAGCATGGAATCAAATCTGATTTGCTTGCCAGGTTTTCCTTCATTTGGCCTTACGGGTTCTGAGAATGCCACTTGTATTATGACTCTATCTAGGTCATTGTAAAGGGGGGTGCTGGCAAAAGCCATTTAGTCCCATATTCTGTATCTATGAGCTACTCTGTTCCTTATTAGTTCTTGGCCTCTGCACTTACTCAAGTTTTGGATTGGCAGTTTAGTTTAGTAACTCTTATATTTGTGGTTTTGCTTCAATTGTTTAATCTGCTTGGGGTGCAATTCTCTTCTTTGAGAAAATAGCAAATGATCTGTTTAAAAAGTTCGGAAGAATTTGAATGGCATGAACCATGTCAAAATCATTTGTCATAGACTACTTTCTATTAGTAAAACTAATGATTTTTTTACCCATTGTATCCTTCTCCCCAAGGGTGTTTCAACAAATAATATCAATGTCAACTATTTGCATGTTCAAATATATTCATTTAATCTTAGTACAATATTTATTTTTTTGAAAGTGGTTCTTAGTACAATATTTATACAGGGTAGATTCCTACATTTCACTTGCATTGCCCTTAATAATTTGTTTAATATTACCAAATGTTAAATACCCAGATGCCATTGTGAACTAAAACTTCATTTCCTGCACGCATTGTCCTTGTAGTTTGTTTAGAATCTCATACTTTAACTATTCCAGAACACTAAACCTGGTCAATGTGCTCTCTGAACCATATCTCTGTGTTGCTAGATTCCATTGACACCAGGTTGCAAAGGTTCTTCAAGAGAATTTCATCTCCCATACTGGCAAATGTGACAGTTGACACATTTGATCATATCGACTCACTTGAGGTACATGTTTAATACCTGTAGATTTAGCTTCTTATGCATTGTTTATATAAGGATGCTTTGAAACTGTTCACACTGTGAGTGTGCCTTAATAACATCCATGAATTGTTGACCTTACTATTCTTTGATACATAGGCATGGTATCTAAGTAGAGAATATTGGTTAAGCTACAAATCTAGAATAATGGAGAACATGTATCAGTGCATGAATTCATGGAAGGAAGAATCAGATCAGATCAGCCAGGATTGGCCGATCTGATCAGTTTTGGGTCTGTCCGGATCCAATCCTGATCCATCCGGTCCCGATTCTTGGGCCGGATCGGGTGGATCAGGCTGGGACCGGCCTGGATCGGCTGATCCAAAGCGATCCCCAGGTCAGTCCCACCTGGTAAATTAACAAAAATGGAGGAGAAGAAGAACCGAAGGAGGAGGAAAATACTTACTGTTGTTGCTGCCGTCGTCATCACCACATGCCGGCATCGTCGCCGTTGCGATGGCCACCAGCCTCTGGTGCCTCCTCGTCCTCGTCCTCGTCCTCCGTCCATTTCCTGCTCACCATGGAGCCTCCGCCTGGAGTGGGGGGTTGTACGGCGTGGGGGACAGAAGAATCCTCGAGAGTCAATGATGCGGGACGAGGGATGGGGTCCTCATCTTTCGTCAGCTTGCGCACGGAGCAGACCCCGAGGGGGGGCCAATGCGGTTGTGGTCGCCTTGGTGACCACGACCTGATGGTCGCGGTCACGCGACCAACCGCGATCTGGCGGTTTTCTGCAACATCGCCGAGGCCGTCCCGAACGGTGCTCTGTTCGCCCTAGGGCTCCGGCGGCGGCCGTGGGCGACGTTCGGAGGCCCGTGGGGGCTGCTGGAAGCCTGGAGGAGGGTGAGGAAGGGGGAGAAGATGGTGTAAAGGTTAGATATTAGGCTAATAGATAGATCTAAGGGGGATAACGGCGGTGGTTTGAAGGAGATGAGAGTGGCGGTGGTGGAGATGAACGGCGGGGTGGGGCGGCTAGGGGAGAAGGGAGGGGTCCGGTCGGGGCTTCTCACCTGTCCCCGTCTCAGGGACGACGCAACCGGGCCACTCCCCTACACCTCCAAGGTTGAAACGGCGGCGGGGAGGGATTCGAGAGCGAGCATGGCGGCGGTGATGGCGGCAAGGGTGGATAACGGTGGAGGGAAACGTTGGCTTCGAATGGGGCCTCTCACCCGTCCCCGTCTCAGGAACGATGCACCCTAAGCGTGGCGCTCCAACTCCGGGGTCGGGTCGAGCCGTCTCAGCCCGAACTAGGGTTTTCACCCGGATCCCACGAACGGGAAGAACACGTAGCCATGGCTAAAATTTCATATTTTCATTCTATTCTTCAAAGAGGGCGTGGAGATACATTTATAGGGGGATTGGGGAAGGGGAAACAACATTATAGCAATGGATAAACAGGGAAAGGGGAGTCTACGGCTTCCAACCTTCAAAACGGCGTCGAACGGCGAACTGGCAGCATCTTGGATGCTGCAACCAGGTCGTGGTCCCCTCAGGGGCCGCGTTCTTATGGTCGCGGTCCAAGTAGGACCACGACCTCCTCTGGTCTTCAGCCTGCTCCGTCTTCGTTCCCCATCAGTAAAGTAGGTTAGACTTCTCACTTTTGTATAAAACCCTTGGAAATCTCTCTCTCTCTCTCTCTCTCTCTCTATATATATATATATATATATATATTATCATCATCATCGGAGCCTTATCCCATTATTTGGGGCCGGCTATATGAATCATGTTCCGCCAAAGAATTCTCTGCAGTGCTAATTAAACCCAAGAAGCCAATATATATATAAAACAGGGTTTGCCGGGATTGGCCAATCCGGCCGACCCAGATCAGTTTTGGACTGGCCAATCTGAATCCGATCGCTGATCCTTCCTTCCTTCCATGAATCACTCTTTGCTAGTGATGCATTGCTACAATTTTGAGTCAGTTTTTGTTGCATATCACCTGCCAAATACTATCTGTTTACTTCGAGATATTATGTTTATGTACTAGTGATCCAATAGGCATTAATTATGTCTTTACATCAATAAATGACTTCACTTTGAACTTGACTACGTGCTTTTGATTCTTTGGCCTACCCAGTGTTAGATGTTTTAAGTTATTGCAAGTGCACCTTACAAGAAAGATTTTCCACAGAAGATCTGTTTGAGGATGGAAATACAAGTAGTATACTCAATTTTCAAGTAATGCCAAGTCTTAAGGGTCTATATTGCAATCATTTTACGGAAAGAATGCCATTGTTTCAGTTTCATCCTTTGAATTTTCATCAGCATACTCCAATGAGCAATGTTACAAACTACTTATAACGGTTATTTATCTGAGTTTTAGTTACGATCGATTTGTGTCAAACATCAGTAATTTTCTAGTAACAACAACCATGATGCAAAAGTTTCATTACTTTCTTCGTAGGTCTATCCATCCCATATTCCAGATCTTTTAGTCGGATGTCCACTGATTCTAGTAGGCAGATACAATGGAACCTTTCCAGATTCTCTTACGCTCAAAGGTATCTTAGCAGACACGACGAATTTTTCAATTGACTTGAAAGTGCAAAAGACGAAGGATGTCCCCCTCGACAAGGTATAATGTCAACTTTATATCCTGATATTTATCTTTACTTTATTCTCCATTTCATTGTTGTATTTTTCATCGCAAAGTCTATCTTTATTCACATGTCAGATAAGACTAAACATGGATAAAATTGTCTAACATGCACTTTCCTTTACTGATTACTTTGGGCTAAAACATCATATTTTAGTTGAATTCTGCCTTAAACTTTAGGATGTTGATTCAGTATTCTTGACGCAATTGGGATTCACAGGAACCAATCAAATATAATTTGTAACAAGTTACTATTGCCAAAAAGATTGAGATAAGTTTCAGGAGCATAACAGTGCTTTCATTATTGAAGGTGCATCCTAAAATGGAACTTTCATTGTCATGTTAAGCAGTTTTCTCCCTGATTAGAGTTGAAGATACATCCTAGATAAGGCATGTCTTGGCATGGTCTTTCTTCTCTGAATATAATGACTGGGTAGTTGGAAAGGCAGTTTCAAGTAGGGATAAGCAGGAACCATCACCATGAAGCTTTATCTCCTTAAAGTAGTGTTGATTTATGGATCAACTAAGGTTTATGACATGTTTTACATGAGACGCATTGGCATCAGCTCAGAAATACAAGTTGGGTTCAGGCATTCAGCAAGATTTAAAAAAAAATTCTCAACACCATGAGTGGCATTTAGCTATTTGTTTAGTATTTTTTACACTTAGAACACAAAAGTATTAAATAAAATTAAGAATCCATAGAGTCTGGCTGATGTCGCTGTTCCATTAATATAGGAGTGTTCGCAAGACATAGGCTAATAACTTTGGCTTCCGCAGTATGCTGTTAAACTGACATCAGCTTTCCCAGTGTATCATGCCAGATTGTTGCTAAAAATCAGTTGTCACCTCTTTTCCCCTGGAAGGGAGGTTTACCTCAGTAAACAAACATCAAATCAGCTTTTCCCACATCATCTCTCTCGCTTTCTCAGGATTAAAGGAATCTTGCTTGTGCCATGTTAGTAGGTAGTCTAATGACCAAAACAAGGAATGTAAAGTAGGTCAATGATATAATCATTAAGAAGGAGAACAGCAGCACAACTGAGGTCTGTTAAGCTGGATTTCTGAGACTGAAAGGAAGAAATCATCTGTGTCCAAGTTTCTCCAAAAAGATTGATGTTTATGGTCAAAACTGGAAGAGACTGAAACATTCTTTCTGAAGTAGTTAAACTCAGTTTGTACAATAACTATCAGATTAAAACCTATGTCCCATAAGTCAGAAGAAAGGAATAATGTTATGATTTATTGCTTGTCTGTTGCACAGAGTAGACATCATCACAAGCAAGAGATTTCAACACCGTAATTGACTAGGATGCCTAATTCAAGAATCATCATTTTTCTCTTACTAGATAATAAGCAACTAATCATATTTAAGTATTAGGATGTGCAAAGAGCAAACCATGACTTGGGTTGTGACTGGTTAAGTTGGGTCAAGATAGATTAGAGTCAAACTACGAATCTGACTGAGTTGTGACGTGTTTGGATCAAATTTTCTGACCTTAATCTTACCCAAAATGGGCTATAACTGAAACAACAGAAACAAGCCGTGTCCCAGGCATATTGCAGTCAGTCAGTGCCCATGTACAATAAGAAAGGGAAGGCAGCAGGCAGAACCACCAAAAAGGAAAAATGGAGGAGGTAATATAGATCAACAAGATAAAGTGTAACTGACATCATTATATGCTTCTGTATCTATTTGAATTATATTTTCTTAATGTAATGGTACATTTATGCAATTTCAGGAAGAGACAGCTTACCTTCTAGTACACTCTTCTTTCAATGCCCAGGTGTTCGCAAAACAGCAAATTGATCTTATGACAGCCGAGGCATGGTTTTCTGAGAGCAAACTGCTTGAAGAAAAGGTCAGGAAAGAGGCAGATATACTCATTATCCCTGAGTTTTTTATTGTTCTAAAATCAGACGCTAAGTGGAAGATAGGTTGTTTCTGTTTAAATTTTAAAATTGGTAGCTTTTTGTATTGAGATCATTTTTTTCCTTTCAGACATGCCTAGAAAAATGGTGGTTTCAATTTTAAGAGTCCCATTTGGCCATGCTATCTTTGTTGGACAAATTGACCACAAAATGTGAACCTAGCTAACCCAAGTTATATTTTCTAAATGTCCTACTTCCTCTTTTTTGAGTCTGATGAACTTGCTTATCTGTAGCTATTGCTTCTGCCAAACATGTGGCAGCTAGGAACTTGCAACTTGCACAACATGCTCTTGTCTGTTAATTGATGTTTGTTAGAGTTATGGCTTATTCAAATTGGAGTCTACCGTCAAGGTTGTAGCCAGCCAAAAACTTCTTTCCACTTTATTGTGACTTACAAGTTCTAGGTGGAGTAATAGGTGGTGATATGTGTATCGATATTTAAATTTGATTAACTTACTATCGGTCTTGAGGATAACATTGATGATGCAATGTGTGTGAATCCTAAGCCTTATATCATGTTCATTTAGAAAGCTATGATAGCATGAACTAGAGAATTGAATATTTCCTCATCATATTTCTTCTTGTTAAACCAGCTTCCTTTTTGTCATTCAGATAACTAAGCTAAGTATACAAAGTGGCGTTGCATCTGAGTTTACTCATATGGTCTTGCAAAAGGAGACAGAAAAAGATGGGCCAGTGGAACAGGTATTTTCTCAAGATTATGCATAAATCAATCCATTGCTAAGAAACATTCTGTATGTTGTGGAAATTTTGCACTTTTCCCATTAACGGCATCACTGCTAAATTTATTAGTGACTATAGTTCCATTCCATGCTTCTTACTTTTGCCAGTCTTAGATCCTTCCTAGTGGTTACTTCGCCTTTAGAAACTTGGTCTGATGACATGGAAGTAGCCTATACATCCATGCATATGTATATATGTTGGCATCACAGAATGCATATATATATATATGGTCTTTTGAAAAGAACATTATAAGGATTGCACATAGAGAGGCTGTATAAATAGCCTGTGCAAGGTTTCCGTGGGTGCGCATCGGATCTGACGATTTGGGTTCGAGTGTTGTACCTTTCTCCACTGACCGTAGTCAGTGTTGATTTACATCGGCCTAACGTCCGAACACCTTTGTTTAACTGTCAAAGAAACCTCCAGATCCTCTATAAGAGTCCTGACACCAAGGGAAGTCCCGCTTGCACGGCTCAAAGTTAGTTCCCACTCACCACCAAAGTTCTAATAAAATTAGGGTTTCATCAAAGGTCGCTAGGCTGGGCAAGAAACCTTGTAATTTCAGGATTTGATTGCAATTTTGTAGAACCCGTGGGCATTTTTGAAGTGTCGGGAAGTTTCTTGGACTCTGGGGTATTTTTGTAATTTTGGATTTTTAGGGGTATATTAGTAATTTCACTAGGCCAGGGGCTCTTCAGTGATTTCCAGGTTGAAGAGAGACTATGGTGTGATCTCTGACTTCCAAGGGCACTGAGGTAGTTTCTGAGAGGTTTTGAAGGCTCTTAGGCCGTTTTTAGGTCACAGGGGCATTTTGATAATTTTATCAGACAACAGGCGAACTTATGTTTGAGATGACACTTTGGGGTCAGGTTAAGTTGACAAGTTCCCTGAGTGAAAGAGCAACAATAGACTTCATAGAAGACACGCGAGTATTGATGCTCGAAAGAGAGAGGGGCATGTGCACCATTTCCCGAAAGTCAGGGTTCTTTTATAATTTTCCTTGACTGGCACATAAAGGAGTAGCTGAGTGTATTTATAATCCATATGAGTACAAGGGTTGTCGACGAGTTGTCCACTATACAAGAGAAAGGGGTTCCCTGCGTTGACGCAGGGCACGGGGGCATAGTCTCAATTACATAAAGTTGCAGGATAAAATTGTAAACAATGGGACTTGAATTTTTCTTGCAATCCTAGGAAGGGCATTTTTGTAATTCCTCATTAAGTGATGGAATCACATACTTTAGTCGTCTTAGGTACGTAGAAAATTATAAACATGGCCCTCAGAGGGACATAATTACAAACATAGCCCTCAAGGGCATAAATACAAAGCCTGGGTTATTACATCCCCTTGATGGGCTGAAACAGTGAACAATGCTCCTGAAAATGCATTGAACTCTTGATCTCCAGATCTCTCTCTCTGTCTCTCTGTCTCTCTGTCTCTCTATCTTCCGATTTCGAGACCCTGGGGGTCTATTTATAGAAGTTAGAAGGCCATTGGGGTTGATTTAACCCATACGGGGTGGACGGGATTGAGATGACCTCGGGAGGGTCTTCTTTTTTTTTTTGCTCCGAGAGAGAGAGAGAGTGCAGCGGGGTTGATGGACCCCGGGCAGGGTCCAACCGCACCGGGGTCAATTGACCTCGGGAAGGTTCCCACGAGGATCATTTGACCCCGGGGAGGCTGACGTGGCCCCCCAAACCCTCTCTGGCCTCTTCTCTGCTATGTTGATTTGCATCTTAAATGAGAGAGGAGGTGACGATTGTCTTAAAGTCGCCATTGGCCAAGGAGGTGACCAGAACCACCGAAGGGGGGGGGGAGAGAAAAGGGGGGTGATCACACTCCACCCCACCCCAGATGAGCCTCCTCTGGCAGGGATTGGCTTCACCCCAGATGGGTGTTGTGACGGGGAAAGTCCACCACGGATTGGCTTCACCCTTAACCCCCCTCTCATCCTCATTCTCTCCCTCTCTCCTCTCGTTTCTCTCCCTCTTCCCACCCATGCTCTGGGCAACCGACGGAGGACGGCGTGGGCGAGGCGACGGGTCACGTGGGACGGCGAGCGGCGAGGATGGAGAGAGGAACGAGGTGGTGGCGCGGCAGAGTTCATTCGCGGATTTTCAAGCCTGGCGTCGGTTCGAGGGGTGATTTCACATGCAATCGGCGTCCTCGGTGCGGGAAATCGTCGTATGAGGTATGGGGACGGATCCTTGGCCCTTGCATTCTATTTTCCCACGATTTGTAGGCCGAGACGAGGCCGAGAGTGGGTTTCCTTCCATGTCGGGGAGAAATAGCATATTTTTGGGGTGAGCGACGGATTCATCGATTCGATGATATTTTTATGGTTTGAATGAGGCCTCCCGGTAGTTTAGAGAGTGGGGAATGATTCCCCGATATTTTCCCCCTCACCCGGAGTGAGCGGGGCGTGGTTTAGGACCCCACGGAGGGGGTCTCGTTCAGACATCGCTAGAATCGGTCGACCGAATGGGCAATTCGGTCGACGGGTTGCGCGTTGCGTTCGCCACGGAAGGGGGCAGCCTGCTCTGGATCGGTCGACCGACGCAGCCTAGTAGACAGTCTGGCCATGGACCGGTCGACCGACCCCTTGAGGAGGTCGACCGACTCGAGGTCCCTTCGCCCTTTTTGGCCACCGGTCGACCCGGTTGACATCCATTGGTCTACCTTTTGCCCCGTGGATGTCCTGGACACCCCGTTAGCCCGAGTTGGGTATCTGTGGGAGTCGTGTTACCTCGGGTAGCGTGCTCGTGTGGTTTTGAGGGTCTGGGTGACCCCGTGTATTCCGGACTTCTTCGTTATGCCAATTTCAAGTTACCGTGCACCCGAGTACGTGCGGAGGGCCGTTCCCCCACAGTGTTAGTTCCTCGATAAGCAGCTTCCGTGTGGGCCATGAGTGTGGCCAGTGACTTGAGTTTTGTGACCCAGCCAACGGTGCTGGAGGTTTCCTCGCTTTTCCCTAGAGAGGGAAGAGCTTCGGCGGTAGTAGACCGCCTTGTGAATCCTCTTTGTTCATAGTTTCGGTTTCCGGCTTAAGGTGATTTAACAGCATGGAGCCGTACTGTATAGTAGCCTTGGGATGAGTCGCTTGACTCGTTGGCCAATGGTTTAGCCGGTCTGGCTAGCTGCTCCGACTTTCGGTGGCACTAAGCCGCCTTGTGTTCCGAGACACTTACGAGGGGTGTGAGCGTAGCCGACAGTATTCTGGCGGTTTTCTCTCTACTGAGAGTTCTCACGTCGAGTGACTTCCCCCACTAGTCGTAGCTTACCTGGGCACGCGGGTGCCGACCCACCTGGGAGTGGTGGAGAGTTAGACCCAGGAGAGATGGTTTAGGCTGGTTGCCGTAAGCCGCCAAGGGTGCTGGAGGTTTCCTCGCTTTTCCCTAGAGAGGGAAGAGCTTCGGCGGTAGTAGACCGCCTTGTGAATCCTCTTTGTTCATAGTTTCGGTTTCCGGCTTAAGGTGATTTAACGGCATGGAGCCGTACTGTATAGCAGCCTTGACCTGCGTCTTACTGTGACGGCTCGAGTCCGGGCCAGGAGGAAAATTAGTTAGAGGGTCTGACGTAGCACAGTCAGTCAGTGTGTGCACACGTGGTTGGGGACTGCAGACGCGTGCTGACGAGCACGAACCCGACTAGACCCTTGTATTGTGTTACTGTGTACGGTGTCTGGTTTTCGTCTGGAGCTAGTAGGGAGACACCCGAGGTTGCGGACTAAGTCGTCAGTGGACGCATCCGGCCTTGCTTCTAGTGGGTAGGATCTCCCGTCGCGTGAGACGTGACTCTCTTGACTCGAGGTTTTGGTTTCACGACAACGAGGTCGTGGTTCTCCAATTGACTTTTGTGTAGTTTTCTCGACGTTAAGGTCGAGGGTTCCTGACGGAGTCGTCGAGGTTTCACCCGTAGGTTGAGTAGTAGGAGTAGCTTATCATGACCTTACCCCTTGATCGCGTGGTCTGGGTTATGGCTTTCGTCAGCGAGGATGGGCCTACATGACAGAGGTATCGTGGTTCCTCTCCCAGTAGCCTAACCGTGGTTTCACCATTGGTTCGACGATTCCGACTGCGAGGTTAGGGTTTACTTTCCGTTGCTAGTAGGGGTAGCTTAGAGAGTTATGGTTCTGCCGCCGTCTACCGCTATTGTTGTTGTTGTTGTTATTGATGTTACCGTCGTTGTTTCGTGGTGGGGATCCGCGGGATCCCTGCTAAGCCAATAAGAAGAGGCTCACCCCTTTCTTTTCAGGTGTAGCAGTTCCTCCTCATGGTGCGTAGGAGCGGCGCAGTGGTTCGTAGTTGCCAGCATTCCAGAGTCGGAGGCGTACCCGGCGATTGAGTATGCTTTCTTTTTTGTAGACTGTACTTTGTGGAGTGTACTTTGTAGTTAATTTGTTAATTATAAATATAAATTTATTTCCAGTTATTTAAACAGTTGATTCTATAGTTTATTTTTGCATTTTTTTGAATTTCAATGTACCTCCACAACACCCAAATTAACCTTTCCGAGCCTTCCGACTCGTGGGTGGCGGGGCAAGATTCGAATGGTATCGAGTTTTTCCCGGTATCCGAATTCTGGGTCGTTACAGTGGGGGGGGGACCTGGCGGCGTTGCTGCAGGGTTGGGGCGGTGTAGCCCCAACAACGGTAGTGGCAAGGTGGCGGAGCACCCTGGCAGTGGCGACATCCCCGAGGGTTCCATGGTCGAGGGGAAGAGGGGAAAGGGAAGGTAAAGCAGGCGGCGGCTTCTCCTTGTGGCTGCAGGGGGGGAAGAGGCAGCGGCAAGTCGGCAATGGTCGGATGGCTTCGATGGCCAGGAGCTAGAGCAGCGCGAAGTCGGAGACGCATGTGTTGCCCTGCCATCATTGTCGACCTTGACGTTCGAGGAGGTGAAGTTCTGGTGGGCGAGCTTGGGAAGAGGGAAAGGTCACGGGTGATCGAGAGGAAGGGGGCGAACGCGGCCTAAGGGCGAAAAAGGGGCACATGTGCCATCCGCTGGGGTGAGAGTTAACCCACCTCGCGAGGTGGGTTACTAAATCCGAATTAAATTCAGGTTAACTATCTTGTTGCTCTGGTTATCTTGTTCCGCCTATCAAAGCACAAAAGGAGTTAACTCGGGGTTAAATCTGGGTAACCTCGGGCTAAACCTCTACCAAATCGGTGCTAAAGATATTGGAGATCCTCTCCCATCCAAAGTGTGGTCGTGTCTCGGTCTTGACGGCACCGGTCCACTTGTGTCGGAATGAACCTCCAAGTCAGACCCGTGTCCCTACCACACAGTGCCTTCGGCGTCTAACATCCATGTGGTGGGTGGAATCAAGGGAGGCCCTCCATTCATAATAACAAGTGTTGCTTGTTTGCATGCACTGGGCAGAATTTGGCCAAGCATCCATTTAGCTAACAATTGATTGAGTGAGGCATATGACTTTGGCTAAGTCAGGAAGATTTAATGGATTTTTGTCAATGTACAGCTGATTCTCTTTTTCCACCTTTTGGTTGAGGAAGTGAAAGGGCTAACATCTGATTGCCATGGTCTTTTATGGAGTTAAGGGCGATAAAGGGAATAGCCTGATTAGGTCTGGCTATCCTAGATACACTCACCTTCTACGAAGGCCCTAGAAATTTTGATATGGTTCCTTCAAAAAGCACCAAGACACCAGACCATATCTTCCAGTACAGATTCAACTGCCAACACATCTGTCAATGACTTAAGACATTATTGCTCAAAAGACGAAGTTGGATTTTAGCTATACCAGATTTCCAGGTTCACCTCATTACCTGGCCTAGCAAAGAACACTGGAACGTGCCTAGTATATACAAATGGAGTGGGAGGAAATGAACTCTATAGTTTCTTAAGATTTAGCCGGTACCATTCTATGTATGTTGAGGGAATGGGAAACAAGAATCTCTTATGACTTAATCTCCTCTCATGCAATTCTACTAGTCTATTCACTTGCAGACTGCTGGTGGCTGCTGGTATATAATTTTATTTACATAAATTTTTTCTTTAAAATTGTAATGTTATGCATACCCTCTGTGGAGAAAGAAACTTTCATATACCCTTTTTGGCGTTGCTTGATGAGGCATACATGTCAATTCCATTACATGAGGGGTACTCATGCTATATGGAAAAGGTAGTTGTGATATTTCCCTCTAAGAGTATTCATGATATTTTGATTTTAAGATTTTTTACACAAGTAAAATTTCACCTACTACATTAGCAGAGACATTTTTAATTGTTGCATAGCTTTCCCCTCTTTAAGATTTTCTCGACTTATATTAAATTGGTCAGATCTTTTCTCAGCGCATACAGTTTCTTTAAATTACTCATAGGAAATCGTAAAACTCAGGAAAAGAATGGGAGAAAGGTATCCAGAGTGTCACAACTAGAGCTACACTTCCTCTAACTATTGTCTGTGCTCTTTCTTCTTTGAGCTAAAAGCCTACTGTTCATAAATTACTGGGGCATCTTGCTGAGGATATAGAAGTCTATTGGGCATACAGTAAACCAGAGCTTATCCTTCAACCCCCCGTAAATTCTTTTACAATTGTTTCCACAGGGTAAGAAAATTGAGAAGCAGAAGTTGGGGACAAAGGACGAAAGACCAACATTGGTGAGTGGAATTGCCCTTGGTTTTGGTAATGTTGCTGCTACTGCTGAGAATCTTCCCCCGGGATTCGGCAAGCGCGAGTTGCCGGAAGCTCCCATCCACAAGAAGGCAATCGCCTGCTGCAACCATCTCACGAACTGCTGCTGTGGCATGTGCTGCATCCAGACGTGCTCTCGTCTGAGCGACCAGTGTCTAGTTGTCATGACACAGCTCTGCACTGCTCTCTCTTGTTTTGGCTGTGCAGAGTGCTGCGCTGAGTTATGCTGCGATGGTTCTGATTAAACACCATGAGAGTGTTCCCCTACCCCACGCCACCTTTCCGTGTGCTGTCTTAACATTGTGTGATAAAACTGTGTGCTCGCTTTTTTCCCCTGCACATAGGGCATGTACATAATGTGTATACAAATTCGTGCATGTAATATATATATGTGTGTGTGTGTGTGTGTGTGTGTGTGTGTGTGTGTATCATGCTTAAAGCTCTTCTTTGGTTTCAATAATAGACTAATTGTCTTGATGCTACAATGCGATATGATTTACTGGTTTTGGTTCATGTACTAAAGATAAATGTTGTTGAAGGAACAGAAATGAGAACCGCATACCTCATTTGTTGGTTGGGGGATAGCAGACTCA
This sequence comes from Amorphophallus konjac, assembly GCA_022559845.1. Classification (NCBI taxonomy): domain Eukaryota; kingdom Viridiplantae; phylum Streptophyta; class Magnoliopsida; order Alismatales; family Araceae; genus Amorphophallus; species Amorphophallus konjac. The sequence goes on from CM040123.1 coordinate 1,848,756, forward strand.
TATGACAGTTCACCCATTTAGGCAAATTAAATTGTTGATGGCTAACTCAAGCCTTGAGTTTGAACAACTTGGAACACATTCTTTTACCATCGCTAGTTTCTTGGAGTACCAAGTCATCATGATCTCTGGAGTCTGGATACGTTTCTTCACGGCGCCGTTCCCCCCGTACATGATTCCCTGGGACACTTCTTGACATTTACAAGGAACTCCGTTCCCCAAGGAAAATCAAAGTACAGTTTGCTATTTATTGTTCTCGTGCTTGCTCATACATGGCACTCGTTGTATTTCCCTAGGTCGAATCTAATTTCCTTTCAATCTAGCAAGTGGTTCTTTCATGCTTTGACGAATGACTGCCATTTCTTTTTCATTTATTTATATGGCTGGTCATTTATAAAAATTAAGGGTCTGAGAGGAAACGAATTTTAGTTTTCTAGAATATGACTGAGCTTTATTTGCATTTGGAACGGAGAGTGGGTGTGGAGATTTTTTTCAAATTCTCTAGAGAGAGAACTATTTTTAAGTAACTTTTGGAGATTTTGAGCTCTTCTTTTTTCTCCTTGTCTCTCTCTCTCTCTAAACTTCGGAATCGGCATAAAATAAAAATTGATGCGACATTAAGACATTTGAAAATGATTTTAAAAGAATCGGATATTTTAATGTTTAAAATCTCTAAAATCTTTTTCCAACATCCGTCCCAAACGTTACCTAAGACAGCTGGAATCAATTCAATTGTCAGAAACAAGAAATTGGGTGCTCATTTTGCACCTTGGTTAAGTAAACCCTTGTCGTGATCTTGAAGCTGTTGCACTGTTTTTCTATGAATGCTCTCTTCGAACGGTCATTTTCTCCTCTAGTAGTCATTTATTCTCATTTTATGTCAAAAAGACTGCTCTAATTAAGATACCTTCATAAGAATTTGGAACCTACGTAGAGGAAAACTACCCGTATGAGGAAGGCTACGCATGCCCAAGACTAATTCTATCCCCTAACGCATCCTCCGTTCATTCCGTTTTCCGATGGCATATACACTACATCAACAACGGTAGGTGGAGAACTACTGATACATGGCTAAAGGCCATTCACCTTCACAATCACAAACCCTGAATAGGTGTTCACTCTATCAACACAAGAAGCCCAACCTGATGAAGAAAGGTATTCAAGGCCGTGCTTTATTTCGCTGCTGGCTGATTAGGACAAGTCTCCTGTATCTTTTGTAACACGTACCCTTCTCCACAGGCTCCAGTACTGCTTGTGATACGTACGGTTAGCACAACATCCTTAACCCACCTGCAAAGCAATAACAACTTGAAACAAAGGCACCTGTTCTGAAAGGGTACCAACGCAATGACCTGCACCAGGCAAAGTAATTCATTTACAGGAGACGGATGAATGGTCATAGGTGATTGGCTTCTCGATTTGATTCGATAAGAAATAATTTCGACAAAGGGATGTACGCAAGTATGGGCTTCTTTTTTAATGCTTGATTATTCATGTTTGATTTTTTTTTATTTGCCCTTAACCATAGTGGGTGTGTCATCAATATGTACATTTAGCTAAATTAAACTTATTCAAATAAAAGTCGATAATAAATTGATATGAATTAAGCGCATACATAGTACCATCTTAAGGGGATATATAGATAATCATGTGGTTAGCGTTCACAGTAATCGATCAATTTGTAATTTGTTGTCCGAGGATGATGAATTTTTGTGAAACAAATCTAAAAATTATACCAAACAATGATATGATAGATGGTAGAATATTAACTTCTGATCCTGCGCAGTTAATCAAGACCACAACACTAATAAATTTGTATAAGTGCTATGGTATTTATTTGTATGTTTGGCCGCTTACGTTGTGATTTGGATGCATGTCTGTTGTTCTAGATGTGTAAGCAAGATGAATTGGAAAATTTGTCAATATGTGTAATATTATCAAATGAAGTATATGGACAGTGACATCTTAAGGGGGTGTGTGGATGACCCCTTGTAAGCATCTGCTACGGGTAGTCAATTTGATGTTTGTAGATGATAGACTTTTGTGAAAAGTAGGGCATTACCTTCTGTTTGGGCGCTATGGTACGTGTGTGACTTCTTATGTCATAACTTTGACGCATGTTCAATTTCTGAAATTAATTTGCATGTAATTGCGATTAGTCGTGTTTGTAATTGGCCTAAATAATTTGAAGGCACATATAAATATGGTCTGATTTTATGAAGCCTTCACATATGATTTGTTATGCTGAGAACATATGAATATGATTTTGTCTGATATGTAGGCTATTTATAAATCTGATTTGTATTTGTAAATGTGATCCACTTGGTAATCAATTAGAATTTTGAATTTGAAGCATATGTTAATATGCTAAACACCTGGACATTTTATGTTGGTTGTGTTTTCTTGGTCTATGTTATTCATTTAGAATATATCTTAAATACATATTTAGCGTAAAGTTATTATACGAGTTATTCCAACTTATTATATGTTAAACATGTGATTGATTTTGATGACTATTGAGTCTTTAGACTCGCAAATGTGACTTAATTATTTTTAGAAAGTTAAATTATTTAGTGTACATTTCATCTACGACCATGAGTGGGTTAGAGAGAGATCTAGGGATAAATTTTGATTCTACTACAAAGGATGAATAGATTTAGTTTTCTGCTTAAAATGAATGTTAATTTTGACTTTTAGGTTTGGAGATGTAGAAGACTGTATGCGTTGTAAATTATGTGTAATTATACTTATGAAAGTGATATGGTTGTGATTATTAGAAATACATATGATTTGATCTTTAATATTTTGTAATTTTTTTGACTCGTAATATGTGGATTTCGATGTGACATCTCCGGGCTAAATATGAGATCCAAATAATGGGCGCCAAAGTGTCGACACCCGAGCCTAGATCCACATCATTCTCTATGACCATCGACATCATGGAGTCGCTGAGGAATGGCTTCGCAGGGGGAGGGGAGGTGACTGGGACATCTGTGAACCAGCCGAACTCGTCGGGGATCATCCCTAGGGGGGCGTCCTCCCCCAACAGATCCGTGGAGAAGCCGCCATCGTCGAGGTCGGTGGAGGCTGGGAAGGAGCAGAGGGGAGGCCCCAAGTAGGTGGGGGAGTCAAGCTCGAGCGGGGATGGCTTGGGCAGGGAAGACACGGCAACAGCCGAGGGTGTTGTTGTAGGGGACAAGTGCCTGGGTGTGGGGAGAGGGGGGCTCATTGGAATGGGGGGAGTGGGTAAAAGGGGGGTCATCGGGGTGGGGAAGAGCTGGGCGGTCGTGGTGACGGACACCTAGCCGGGATTGGGGGAGAGGGTGGTTGCTTGGGTGTAGGGAGAAGGGGGGTCACCGGCACCCACAATGGCCTCTCCCTCATGCTTTATCTTCTTTCTACCTCATTCGGTGGTGCTATAGCAAGGCGTCACTACTGCCTCTTACGAGGCCATCTGCATCTACACCTAACAAAAGACCATGGCGCACTCCAGCACCTCACCCAACCCGACGAAGAGCGAGGAGTCCTCGTCCTTGGCCATGTCAGCAACCGAGCCTAGATCCATGTTGTTCTCCATGACCATTGGCATCATGGAGCCGCCGAGGAAGAACTCCATGGGGGGAGGGGAGGAGGCCAGGACATATGCGAACTAGCCAAACTTGTCGGGGATCATCCCTTGGGGGGCATCCTCTCCCAGCAGATATGCGAGAAAGTCGCTATTGTCGAGGTCGGCAAAGGGTGGGGAGGAGTTGAGGGGAGGCCCCGAGCAGGCGGGGCTGTCGGGCTAGAGCGGGGATGGGTTGGGTAGGGGAGACACGGTGATGGCCAGGGAGGGGGGCTACTGTAGGGGATGGGTGCCTGGGTGGGGGGAGAGGGGGGCTACCGGGGTGTGGGGAGAGGGAGGCTCGCTATAATGGGGGGAGAGGGGGGGAAGGGGGGTCATCGGGGGTGGGGAAGTGGGGGGACGTCAGGGTGGTCTCTCTCTCTCTCTCTCTATATATATATATATATATTTGGTATTTCACTCAATCGTCCAAGGTTTGCTGTCCCGACCGAACCGACGTTCCCGGTCACGGCCCGGGACGGGACGAGATAGTACTGTACCGCTCTGTACCGATGTAAAATAAAGATTTTAATATAAAGATTATAAATAAAATCTTATAAATTATTCTTTAGGTTAGTTGGTTAAGCGGTGTTGTGCGTAAATGAGTGACTTGGGTTTGATTCTTGTCAATGTCACGTGGATTTTAACGTTTTTTCCCTTCAATAAAAGTGAAAAAAATTACAAATTGGATGAGATTCAAACATGGGACGCCACTATTACAATAAAACGGTTTAAACCAACCAACCTATCAATTACTATTTATTATAAAATATAGTATATTATACATATCGTCCTAGTTGCGTACCACAGATCGGTCGTCTCGGTCTGTGGCTGGGACATACGATTCTGGCCATCCCTGATCTGTGACTGAGGAGATCCGAGATGAACGATTCAGGCCGTCTCGTCTCGATTTGACAAATCACGCCTCACATATTTTTTTCCCGAATACTTACCTCCGGTTGGTGGCCAAGAATTACAGGGGTATAAACATAAATAGTTGACTTACATGAAAGGTATTGTTGATAATAAATCTAAACGACATATTTATTTAACAAATATGAATATACAAAGATATACATATATATGTAAAAATCACTTTTATGCAAGTCAAGTAAATCTCTACAGTAGGTGGGCTAACTCAACAGGAGGTAAGTGATTTTTACATATTTGTCAAATAAAACAAATATGTAAAAAGGTGGGCTAACTACCTTTTTAAGATAAAGGTTAAGGCTGGCTTTGGTATGGAGTTAAGATAAAGGTGGACTAACTCAACCCGATTAAAGTAATCTAAAATTAACCCATTTTTAGTTTGACAGGAGGATAGTTAATCTGGTAGTAAAGAGGTGGGTTAATCTACTTGTAATCTAGTGTGATTTCGTAAGTAGTAGGTTAGTCTGGTAATGGTGACAAATAAAAAAGTATGTTTATATAGTTTTGAAATTTTAAAATTTTAAAAAATTAAAAAATTATTCTCACGATATTCGAAAAACGCACAACGCACCTATAACGTTTCGGAGATAGAAAGCATAGCGGTTCGTCCTACACGGGGTTATGTAGGTTAGTCAACGAAAAATCTGAGTAAACCGTAAAATACACTCTAGAGCTCACGAAAGTGATCCGAAATTCGCGGATCCTGATCTGAAAAATATCTAAAAAATATGGAACATCACATTCTATATGATAAATATATTTTTATAAATATATTTTTAATATATATATATATATAATTTGAGATTTTAAAAATATAAAATATATAAAAATAAAAAAAATCATCCCAATGATCCTCGAAAAACGCACAACGTGTCTATAATGTCATGGAGCTGAAAAACATAACGGTTCATCCGACACGGGGTTCCGCAGACTAATCAGTCAAAAATTCGAGTAAACCGTAAAACGGACTCTTGAGCCCACGAAAATTATCCGAAACCTACGGATCTTGATCTAAAAAAATATTCAAAAAATTAGAGACATCACACTCTATATGATAAATATATTTGTATAATTATAAAGGTTTTTATAAAAATATATATAGAAATAGTTTGAGCTTTTAAAAATTCAAAAACTATTTAAAAATAAAATAAACATATCTTAAAAATAAAAAATGTTTGATAAATAACATAATTAATCTCATTAAATAAAATTTAAAATGTTGAAACGTCATTAATTACCAATTTAAGTTACTGTAAATATTAATTTTTAATTTAATTTAATTTTTTAATATTTTTATATATTCTATAAAATGAATATATTGTGACAATAAAATATTTTTGATAAATGACATAATTATTCTCCCTAAATAAAATTTAAAACTTAGAAATGATCATTAAATATGAGTTTAAGTTACTATTTTCTTAATTTTTATGTTATATTATTTTTAAATATTCTAATATATTCAATAAAAACGATTATACTGAAAAATATGATTTAGTTAATAAATATATTAAAATTGTTAATTTCATGAAATAAATGTATCATGAAAATAAAATACTTCTGATAAATAACATAAATATTCTCTCTAAATAAAATTTAAACCGTAGAAATGATAATTAAATATGAGTTTACGGTACTATTTTATTTTATTTTAAAATAGGTTAATATATTCAATAAAATTTATTATATTATAAAACAAAATTTTATTTAATAAATAACAGTATTATTTTAATTAAATAAAATTTAAAAGTCAAAAAATTTAATCATTATTTAATATTGATATAAACAAAGAGGAGGGAGAGAAGCCCGTAGAGAGAGAATGAGAGGGAGCATTTATTAGGGGGAGGGGACATTTATTATCATGGGTTAGAAGGATAACCCACCTTCATAGGTGGGTTTCAAAACCTACGAATAACCTTAGGTTAGCCCTTGGTTTAACTTGATTAAACAAAATTGACAAATAAAGTACTAAAAAAGTTAACCTTGGGCTAACTTAAGGTTAACCCAAGGTTAACTCACATTCAAACTCTTCACTTTGATAGGGAGTTTGAGTTAAGTTAAATTACTTAGGTTAGTCAAGGATTAACCTATTTTTGATTTGATAATGAGAATATTAACTCAGAAGTAAGTAGTTGGGCTACTTATTTTCAATCTATTGTGATTTGGTAGGTAGTGAATTAATCTAATAATATTTATAAGTAACATATCATATTTATCTCTCATTTTACATTTTAAATATCTCTCTCGTTCTCTCTTCCTCTCTCCCCTCTCCTCTCTCTCTCCATGTTACACTTATTAATTATCATTTTTATGAATTTTTATCATTTTAGAATTATTTTATTATTATAATATTAGATTTATTATTTTTTTATGATTTTTATCAGTATTATAATTATTTTATTATTATATTATTATATTTATTAATTATTATTATGTTTAGAGAGAGAGAGTATTGATTATGAGTGTGAGAGAGAGAGGATGTATTTATTGAGGATTGATTGTTGGGTTAGCTCACCTTAATCCACCTCTAGAGGTAGATTTCTAAGTCCAAGATTACTCCAGATTTAATACTCATCCTCTAAATTTAATCTAAATTTAAGTATCAAAATAATTTATACTTCAAAAAGAGTTAATCCTAAATTAAATAATAACTAACCCAAGATTAACCGCGTATCAAAGCGAGGCAAAGATTCACTTGAGTACGAAGGCTCGGGCAACCTCTTCTCTATTTCCCCGCCTTCTCGTCGCCTCCGTCTCCCGCCTCCCTCCTCTCTCTCTCTCGCTCGCGCGCGCGCGCGTCGCCTCTGCCGACTGCCGTCGCTTCACCCTCTTCCGATCGGCTCAGGAGACGCCTCAGCAATCGAAAGCTCTCTCTCGTTCCCGTCGGCTGGTGCTCGTCCTGCTCACCGCCGCAGATGAGCACGAACTTCGGCGGCAGTCTACAGCTACATCCACAGCCAGCAGCATCAACCGGCGACAGCTGCAGCAACTAGCAGAAACAGCTCAGGCGGGAGAAGCAGCTACGATCCGCCCCAAGTGCATCATTTTTCTCCCTTTTCTTTCATTTCCCTCTTTCCTCTAAACATTTACAGCCTCCATTAACCCAGATTAGGGCTTTTCCTCTCTTTTTCCCCTTATATCCTTCTCTTTTCTTATTCTCCAAAATTTGTTTTTTCTCCCTCTCCATGTTTTCATCTAAGCACGGTCTTCAATGGTTCATGAGATATGGGTTCATCCCCAATCGACGAGGGATATAGCGATTCCCACGTGAACCCTGTCCCTATCCGCGGATTGCCAACGGAATCGTGTTTCCAAGCTTCAAAGCTCCCCAATTGCAATTATGTATCTTTTTGTGTCTTTGATGATGAGAGTAAAATATATTCCACATCGCAGGTGACTTCAAGGAATCTTCTTGTGCTTTCTGCAATATGTTTCCGGCGCCTTCTTCCTGGGGGCTACCTCCTCCTTGGTTGCATATGTCGCAACCTATTAAACCTGGGGTGGTTTCATTTTGGGAGGCAGACCATTTTCGCGAGAATTTGAGGAGATTGCAAGAAACTCTTCGACTAGTGAAGGCAGTGTATGCTCCATCCTCTGGCGAGTCTCATCTTGTGACTTGCGTATTTGAGTTTACTCCCTGGTTCTGTTCTTCGACGTACAATATCCTTTTTGAGTATTTCGTGAGTATAATCTAAATCACTGTGGCACTGTCCTTGACAGCCAGAAAGAGCTAGAAACCATCATTCTCGTCAGAGAATTTGATGGTCAGGATGACAAACCTAGCAGCCTTTCTAAATATTCTGGTAATGAAGACATTGTTCGGGAATTCCTCAAGGTCATTGGTGAGAAGGGGATGGACATGAATATTCAAGAGTCTTTTTCACTGGAAGCTGCAAATTCTTTGATCAGATCTCTTAGAGAACAGCTCACACCTTTCAGTATTGTCTCCAGTCAGACGAGTTCATGGGAAGAAAGATCAGTGGCAGCCAGGTTAGCTCAGAAGTTGCAGAAGTCCAAGCGGAATAAACGATGGAGAAAGAAAAAGAGAAAGCGGATTGCTGAAAAAAATTCGAAGGTTTGCTGGATTGCCGAGCTTTTCCTCGATTGGAAATATCATGACAACACGAGAGTGTGCTTGATCTTTTCATGCAACCCATTGTGCATGCAAGATGCCATTGTTCCTTTATGATTTTGGATGTATAACTCAGAATAATTGGGTTTTAATACAACAGGAACGAGAAATGTTTGACAAAGCTGACCAAGAAGCTGATGAGTGGAGAGCCAAAGAGATTGCCAAGAACATTGCAAGACGCAAGGTACCAAGATATATTTCCAAATCCTTTTTGCCTTTGTGATAGCCGATGATTCTGTGAGAGTAAGGCCAAATTCATTCGTGGAGTTTTTATAACAATTCTTAGACCTGACAAATCTATGCCTTATCTCTGTCATGACTGATAAATGGCAAAGTCTGATTTTATGTTTTCTTATTCATCACTAGGTACAAGTGTTTAACCTTATGAAGAAAGCGTACTCATTTTTTATATCCTTGATTGATCTGAGTTCTCTGTACAGATGCCAGATGGTGGCCCCCCCCAAAAAAAAATAAAAATTACTAGGAGACATTTAAATTATAAACTGGAGTATACCATTTTCTTTTTCTCATTTTTTGTCTTACTCCTCCATTACACATAGTTAAAGGGATTAATCTACTGTAAGCCTCACTTTGGTATGGAGTTAGGCTAAAGGTGGGCTAACTCAACCCGATTAAAGTAGCCCAGAGTTAACCCATTTTTAATTTGATAGGAGGGTAGTTAATCGGGGAGTAAGGATGTGGGCTAACCTATTTTTAATCTAGTATGATTTGATAAATAGTAGGTTAACCCAGTAATAATGAGAGAGAGAAATAGCATTAATTATGAGAGAGAGACACATTTAATTGAGCATTTATTGAGGATAGGGGGTTAACCCACCTTAACCCACCTCTGGGTGTGGGTTTCAAAACCCCGGAATAACTCTGGGTTAGTCTTTAACCTAAACCGATTAACACTAACTCTTTATCAAAGCACAAAAAAGCTTATCCCGGAGTTAACTTAGAGTTAACCCTGGGATAAACCGATACCAAAGTGAGGCTAAGTATGTTGTCTCTGTTTTAATCTGGTCTGAGAAGGATTATCAGAGATTGCTGGAAACTTGAGACTATTATAGAATATTCACCAATTTGGTAGCACCATGTGAACACATTGCCTGAATTTAAACTTGATAAATAGAGAGAGAGAGCAGGGCCGAGAGAGAGAGTAGGGCCGCGAGAGAGATAGAGAGGTCGAGAAAGAGACAGAAGAGTTCGATGCCCCTTGTCAGACCGAATCTCCTCTCTTATATTTTTGTATTCCTTCAATAAAAAATACAAGTACAAGAATCCCCTCAGTCATAGAGAAAAGAAAAAAAATACAGAATGAACCCTGAAAGGCTAAAAATTATAAATATGCCCCAAACAACCCTTAACTATCTACTTCTCTACACTCCCCCTCAAGTTGAGCATAGATATCACACATGCTCAACTTGCTTAAAGCTGAAGTAAACCAAAGTTCATTTAATGCCTTTGTGAAGAGATCTGCTGCCTGGTCTTGAGACTTCACATAAGGTAAGCATAACTCTCCAGACTCCAACCTCTTTCTTATAAAATGCCGGTCAATTTCAATATTCTTGGTTCATTCGTGTTATATTGGGTTGTTAGCAATATTAGTTGTTGCTTTGTTGTCACAATAAAGCTTCATGGGTAGCTCATATTAAATTCCTATATCATCTAGATGAACCTTTGGCCATAGCAACTCAGTGAGATCATGTGCCATTACTCTGTATTTTGCTTCAGCACTAAATCTAGCACACACAATCTGGTTTTTGCTTCTCCAGGTGACTAGGTTGCCCCCAAGTACAGTGCAGTACCAGTTGTTGACCTCTTTCTCGGCCAATGTTTTCAAGGGCATGATATTGACGGCTGCTTCGGCATCAATCATGATTCAGTTAATCTCATGGCCATTGATCTCTTGCATATACAATGGGCGATTGTGGCAGGGGGAAGACAATAACATATCTTTCTCTGAAAATGTGGCATTGGCTGCAAACGCCTCATAGGTTTGGCTTTGCAACTTAGGTACATGTGCTTCATAAGCCTCTAGTTCTTGGACAATTCTCACAAGGGCTTCCCTCAATTCTTTGCTCCAGGAGATAGCCTCCCATATAGTAATGTTGGTAGGGAACCGTTTCATTTGCTCAATAATCTTGCGGTCCGCCCTGGCACGAGCCCTTTCAAGAGAGAGGAATATCTTGTCCAGGTTGAGCGGCAAGGTAGCAGGGTTCTCTTTCTTGGGGGATTGGTTTACCCTTTCTGGCTCTTTTGCCTCTCCTTGGAATAGTAGAGCCGGGGATGGCTCTTCTTCCGGAGGTAATGGTGCATGTTGTTGATCTTTGCTTGAAGAGCTGGCCTCTTCAACTGGTTCGTTTGGCGTTGCCGAACTTGCCTCCTTCGGCGTCCCCGGATCGCTGACTTTTGAGGACTGAATTTGAAACTACGTTCCCTTATCTCCACCTTTGGGATTGAGACAAATTCCCCCCCGGAATATTATTACTTTATCGGAGCTAGAGACATTAGCCCTTTCTCCGATGAATGGCCTTCAAGGATGGCAGTTTCGGTTTCGATTTCGGCCGAAACCGATTGAAACCATTCAAAAAACTAAAAAAAATAGTGAACCTGTCTGGTTTCGGCCGAAACCGTCCGATTTCGGACCGAAACAGGTCAGTTTCGACCGAAACCCTTAATGGTTTTGTCCGAAACCATTAAAAAATATATATTTTTTAGGTTTCGGACCTGCTACAGTGAGTAGGTCCGGTTTCGGATCGGTACCGGCCGAAACCGATACGTTTCGGCCGAAACGTATCGGTTTCGGCCGATAATGCCAACCCTGGTGGCCTTGGCCCCCTGCCCCGGTCGCCGCCTCTTCCTCGTCCTCGGCCCCGACTTCTCTCTTCTATTGGGCGCCACTGGTATGTGACCATGGCTCCTTTGTGTTTAGAATGGCCAGATGAGGGGTCATCCTCCTCGGGGATTGAGTTGAGGTTATCGGGAGGAGGATTGCAACCATATTGCATGAGAAACTCTGTAACATCTCCTCTAGCTTCTCGACAGTGATTTTTTCATCTTTGTAAGAGAAAGAGAGCTCTTCCGGGATCGGGAGTTTCTCTCCCTCTTTCGCCCTTCTGTACATCTAACAGAGCCAGCTCCTCAAATGGGTTTTGCGCTCTATTTCCTTCCATGGGATGTATTTGTCCAACGAGACTACTTGAGTAGGACGGGGGAGAGTGTACTCTTCCAACTCATCAACGAGCTTTTGCAACCTTGTCACAGGGGTTAGCTCCCTCGGGACCTCCATGGCAACAACTTGTTCCGTCTGTTTCTTTAGCCTCCTTTTAAGATTTTTCTTTCTGTTCCTTTCTTGCTTCTTGGCTTGCGCCATCTATTACAATAAAGGGGGTGTATCTCTGCCACTTCATTGTAATAGGTTGGCAGTTCACGCGTCATTATCCGTCCATCTTTAAGAAGAATATCAAGTATCTTCTCTCTGTCCTCCTTCCGGAAGGAACGTTGGTGAGAAGTCTGCCAACCTGGGTACTAGTACGCACCCTTCTTGGTTGGTGTTACCTCTTTCTGCCCCCAACTCAGGAAAAATGAAGGAAGGCGACGTGTGTATAACATTCGCAGAGAAATTTAATCCTCTCCGCGCATGGGGCTGTGGTGGGGCGACCTGATGACTGCTCACATCAAGTATTCCTTGATCAATTAAATCTTCTATGGCATCCTTGAAAGCCCGACAGTCAAAAATGACATGCCCCGTTGCCCGATGGTATAGACAATAGCCATGCTGGAGCATCGTGCTCGCCATTCCATTATTTTCCACTGTCGGCAAGTCCAGTTGCCCCTCATGATGGCATAAGTGGAAGAGCTCCAGGACTTTGTCACGAGGGAAAGAGTATGATTTTTTAGGTTCCTTGCCTCCATGTGAATCTGAGGATTCTTCTGAGAGCCATTCTCTTGGCCTTGGTGGCGCCTGGACGACTGAAGGCCCCTCTCCTCTCATTGTAGGCGTCGAAGCAGGTCCTGCTGCAAATGGTCCATAGGAAAACGAGGCCAGTTGTGTGTCAACAGGTCGCAAGAACTGCAAGAGTTCCCGTTGCTCCCGCTGTAGGCCTCTAATTGCCCTCTTTATTTTTTGTATAATTCTTCGGATTGTCCGACAATCAGGAATTTGCACGGGCATATGCCTCGGCGGAACTCGACGTCACTGATTGGAAGGGCCAACCACTGACTCATCGGAGTCATCACGTGCAGTCGGGCCAGATTCACTGGCTACATATGCTTCTTCTCTCGCCTCGGAAGTCTGATGAAGAGCATTTGTCGTAAATTTTCGAACGGTCTTCGGATGGGGTTGAGGTGGGTCCACCTGATGGCCTTGTATGTCAATGGTGCCATCCCGGATGAATTTCTCAACTTGATCTTTGAAGACATAACAATCCTCAATAACATGTCCCACCATTCAGTGATATACACAATAGGTAGATTTGTCTACATTATCGGGGTCTATCGGCTTTCGCGGGTCTAGCAGGCTTATGAGCTTTTGTTCGAGGCAAAGATCAAAAAGCTCCTTAGTATGTCCCTTTTTGAAAGAATATGGAGCCTTCTTGCGTTCTGACATCGGGATCTTATTTTCAGACTTTTTATCTAGCTTGTTGGAGCTCCTACCATTGCCTTCACTCGGTGGAGTGAATTCCACTGCGTTGACTTCTTTGTTAGCAACAACTCGGTCTCTGGGTGCCTTACCCCTAGCATGGATGTAACTGGGGTTATCTGCAAAGAACATTTCAATCTCTGCTACGATTGAATTTAGCTGATCAAACCCCTTAACATTGATGCTGAGGAGTTTTTCATTAATTTCCGTTGCCAAGCCTCTTTGGCATATTGTGATGGCATCTTCCTGTGTTGGAGGGTTATCACACCTCATACTGAAGTCCTTCCACCGTTGGATGAAGTCCAGAGCGGTCTCCCCTCGTCTTTGTCGGAGGGAACACAACTCTACAAGGGAAAGTTTTTGCTCGGCCGTCTGAAAACGGTCGAGGAACTTTTTCTACCGACGGCCGAGGAATTTTTTCTGCATATCTGCCCAATCTACCATCGAATTGGGCTTCAACCGAGAGTACCATTGGAAAGCAGCTCCCGTGAGTGAGGTAGCGAAATAGTAGAGGAGATATGACTCCTCTAGCGCCAAGTCGCCCATAGCTGTCATGTAGTATGCCAAATGCTCAAGGGGAGAGCCTTGCCTATTAAACTTCTGCAGTTTCGGGGCTTTTGGACAATCCGAAGGCAACCTCTTGAATCGGTGATGGAGGAGGTATGGCACACTGTATAAGTCGATAGCCGTAATATCCTCACCATATTGAGCAAATTTGGCTTCCACAATCCTTTCAATCATTTGCCTTTGAGCTATCAAGCTCTCAGGCGCTGGTGTATTTGAAGATTGCACATTAACATCTTCCTGCGGGGCCTCAACTTCTACCACCGCTGGGATCTTCAAAGCAGTGAATGGGGGTGTTGACGGCTGTCGATCTCCCCATAGGAGCTCGCTCGACCGCCTGCAATGTCATGGGAGTTTGAAGTGGCGCCTCCCGTTCCCGCAGTATCCCTTGTAGGAGGGTTTTCAATTCTCAATTTTCACGTTGTAACTCTTCCAGCGTGATATCCTGAATGTTTTCACCCAGCTCGTCTTCTGGTATTGGTTTTGTTTTCCTTGAGCACTATGGATCTCTTATGGTGCTCCTTCAACCTCTTCCTATCTTTGCTGTGAAGATGAGGCGGCAACAGTTTGATTGAGTTGTGTAACTGCTTGGGCAACCGAGCGAGATTTCTTCAAGAGCGTCAAGGGCTCATTGAGATCCTCGCGGGCCTCCTCCGGCTGATTTCTAGTTGTGTAACAGGCGAACACTTTGACAATGTCCTTAGTTTTATGCACCACCTTTTTCTTTCGGGGTGGTTGAGCCTCCGAGTGGACTGGTGTCCCTAGTTTGTCAAAGACAAAAACTCGGGACACTGTAGTTTCTTCTCGGTATTTGTTCTTGTTTTGGGTTGTCTCCAAGGTTGATGAACATTGGGGCTTTTCACAAACCCCTCTATGTTTTTGCCCCCACGAACGGGAGGCTGGCAGCTTCGCGAATGCCGGCGTCCCTGCCTGATGAAGGTCGGACATTTGGATGGGCCTACTTGCCCTGATCCTTTTGAGAGCGTGGGTCTCCTCTTTAGTGACCCACACTTGTTGTAAACGGAGCTGTCGCTCCTCTACTGAATTGCCACTATCTCTGGGCTTGGGGGTGCTTGATTTGAATCGGCGCGTCTGCTCCCGACTTGTCTTCGGGGTGCCTAATTTTTTCAGAACCACCTTATCCTCCCGAACTCGTTGGAGCAGGCTAAAGCGGTTGGACGTACTAATAGTTGGCACATGTCGGAATTGAGGTGTTATCGGCTCACCTCCATCGAGTCGAACTCTGAGATTCTCGACAAGAGTAGTCTTGCCGGAGTTGGATGTGGCTGTCGCAGGCTTCTTGCCTCTACGGCTGCGACGCCGCTTCTTCTGATTAGGAGCAACAACAATAGAAATATGATTGACCGAGAGGGCTCGGTCGGCAGCAATAGTCTGGGCGGGGGAGACTTCCTCAGCCATTGGTACCACTCCCAGATAGTAAGGTGAACCCACAACGATAGGGAAATCTCCAAATATCAGTGGGGTGGCCAGGTATCCAAACCTGGCATGGGTAGCAACGACCAGTGGGCCGTAAGTGATAGCTACCATTCTGGTTGAAATTGGTTGCAGTGGTTGTCGAGCACGTCTGTGCAACTTTCCCTTCCTCTCCCCTCCTGAAACAAATAAAAAAGGGCATCGCAACCTTAGTAGAGGTGTGGATAATCTTTGGCAGAAAGAAGAAAGGCGGGAATAGTCCCATCGGGCGTGCCAATATGTTTAACTCATGGAATTTATTAATAGAATTTAATCAGTGGGAATAAAATAAAAAAATAAAAAAGGTGACAAACGTTGTTCAACACATAAGGACGAAAACGGTTGTTTATTAATCATGTGTATAGGAGCCAATTACAACATATGAGTTATTTATTCCGTGGATTGAGTTTATCATACGATTAGGGTTCGGGTATTGGACAATTTCCCATCGACCGCAATCGTTGTTTATTTACATCAGTACGATCCCGAATACCTTTGATTAACTGCCAAAGGGAATCCTCGGTCTACACAAAGTTAGTTGTGATGCTAAAGGCATTGCCCTAGGCGCCACGTCGTGCAAGCCGATGCCGGGTGCCAGTAACGTTTCAGGAGGACCACGGACTCAACCGACGTAGTTACGGGGACTGAGGTGGATCCCCAGATACATAACCTCAAAGTTCAAGGCAGTTATACGTTGGCCATTTGACCTCCACGTGGCATATTGAGTCTCAAACCTCCATAATTATCTTCGCATGATGTGCGGCATGGTGTCTCATGGCTCGAACGTTCACAGAATTTTATAAATTCATGCTCACATGGCCATAAGTATATTTCATAAAGTGTTGTAAAGTATACAAAATATTGCGAGGACATTTCATAAGTACAGATTTGTCGACAAGTTTTTTTTTTTGATTGTACATAACCCTTTGTTCATAGGCAATTAGGGCTTATACAAGTGTCCTGGCCACACCCCGGGTGTTTACATAATCACAAGACTTTAAAGACTCCTTTATGGGGAGAGATCTTCTCATTTACCCATATGGGTTACATAGTTCACAAAAGGGGTTGTGATGCACATGGATTAAGTGAGGGATTTATGTCATACCCTCACAACACAACCACGACAATCAAACCCAAAAGATGGGCCTTCAAACAAAGCACAAATGTCAAACACAAGCTCTGCTCCTATTGCGCTATGTGTTCTCTTCTCTTGGTTTCTCCGTCTTAAATGGACCCCACTGGGGTATTTATAGAGCCCCGAAGGATTCCTAGCAGTTACACCCTCCATCTGGGTCAAAATAAGGGATTAGGGACTTGATCCGGGCTAAACCCTTCATAGAAAGGGTGGACCCGGGCTAAAACCTAGGTGGGGAGGGTGAACCCAAGGCGAAACCCCCCCTTCTGAGGGTAGACCCGATGTAACCCCCAAAAGGGAGTGGACCCGGGGCAAACCTCCCCTTTTTGGGTGTGGACTCGGGGCAACTCTCCCCCCCCCCCCTGAGGGGTGGACCTGGGGCAAACCCCCCTTGGAGGGGGCGGACCCGGTATAAATCCCTTTTTTGAGGGTGGACTCGGGGCAAACCCCCTTGGGGGGTGGACCCGTGGTTTAGGTAAACCCCCCCCTTTCGGGGGTGGACTCGGGGTGGATCCGGGGCAAGACCCCCCCCTTTCGGGGTGGGCTCGGGGCAAACCCCCAAAAGGGAGTGGACTCGGGGCAAACCCCCCCCCCCTTTTTGGGTGTGGACCCGGGGCAACCCCCCCTGGGGGGGTGGACTTGGGGCAAACCCCCTTTTTGAGGGTGGACTCGGGGCAAACCCCCTTGGGGGGGTGGACCCGTGGCAAACCCCCCCTTTCGGGGGTGGACTTAGGGTGGATCAGGGGCAAGGCCCCCCCTTTGGGGGTGGGCTCGGGGCAAACCCCCCTTTTTGCGGTGGACCCGGTCCTAAAACTCCTATATGGGGGCAAAACTGCTGGTGGCCCCTATAAATACCCCATCTACTGTTCATTTCTCATGTGAAGGAAGGGAAATTGACGTTTCCCACATGTGGTTTGGTGCTTCTGTTTGGCTTGTTGCCTCCCTCATTAATTATTGCGTGGAAGTGCTTCAGTTTCTCATATCTGTGCCCTCCCCCCATCAGTC
The DNA here is from genome assembly GCA_022559845.1 of Amorphophallus konjac. Taxonomy (NCBI): domain Eukaryota; kingdom Viridiplantae; phylum Streptophyta; class Magnoliopsida; order Alismatales; family Araceae; genus Amorphophallus; species Amorphophallus konjac. The sequence goes on from CM040123.1 coordinate 1,866,244, forward strand.
TCGCTCGCCATGTGAGTTGTGAAATATTAATTTACTCGTGAAGAATAATAAATTGATCTAATAATGTGTCACCCCTTAATGAAGGCACCCTAGAATTTACTAATCAACCTGTCCATTACCCTGTCCAGTTGACCTGTTAACACTTTAGGTATGATCTTGTAAGACCTATTCTGGAGACTAATGTGTCTAAAATCCCTAACCTCTCGTGCTCCTGGTTACTTAGGGATGAGGACTAGGAGGGTTCTATTGATACCCCCAAATGAGCCCTCCTTTCAAGAAAGTCTCTCACTGTTGCCAGAAGATCCTCCTTGATAATGTCCCAACACTGTTGAAAGCAAGCTAAGGGGAAACCATCAGGATCTGGAGCTCTATGACCTGCAAGAGAAAACACTGTATAGACCTCTTCCTCAGAGAGGCTTTGAGAGATGGCTTCCCTCTCTTCAAGAAGGAGTAAAGGAAGGAGGTGATATGCAATCCTTAGTCTGAACTGTACGCCCTCTGTAAATAGTCTGGAATAGTAGTCTCTGGCCTGGCCCCTGCTCTCCTCGTCAGTGGAGGAGTGATCACTCACCCTAATGTAAGAGATGGTGTTGACTCTTTTTCTCCCTGACGCAATACGTTGGAAGTAGGCAGTGTTCCTGTCTTTCTTTTTAATCCATCTAGCCCGTGATCTCTGCCTCCAGTAGACCTCTTCCTTGGTGAGAATTTCCTCAAACTCTGCCCTCAGGGAGTTCCTGGGCCTCCGATCTGCATCCTCCAAGAGCCCAACCTCTTACAAGGTGGCTAGGCCCTCCAGTTTAGTTGTCCTTCCCGGGAGGGTTTTGGCTGCCCCACAATTCTTGAGAGTAAATGTTGCGTGTCTCAGCTTCTAAACCAGGGTAGCCTTAGCTGATCTACCCAAACACTGAACACTCCATGCTCCCCGGACTGTCTCCATGAACCAGAACTTCTCAAGCCTAAAGATGTACTTCCTATCCATAGAGCGACTAGTCTTTAAGAGGAGGGGTTTGTGGTCCGAGATGACTCTAGCCAAAGCCTGTACCTGCACACGAGGAAAGTGGTCCTCTCAGTCAACCGTAACCAGGAACTTGTCTAACCTAGAGTAGGAAGGATTAGCTCTCACGTTGGACCAAGTGAGCTGCCTATTAGTCATGCCAATATCAACTAAGGTTGCTTCCTCGATGAAGTTGCAATTTTTGAATTCAAATTGAAATCGCATGAGGCGGGCAGGTAAAATCCCCGCAATTCGGGCCAGATCGGCTCAACCCAAAAGCCCAAAAGAGTCTTGCCTAACAGTGAACCTGGAAGTACCCTACTCGGACGAACGCAACCCAACCGCTCCTGAAGCGACTCGTGACTTACTCGAATTTGGGTGTCATGGTTGTATCAGGCTGGAAAGATCCGCTATTGCTCATCTTCCCCTGCCTGAACTCCCCGAGCCGATTGAGTCAACCTCTGTAGAATTGTTCCGCTGCCCCTTCCAACTATTACAATGCTGGCGGATTGAGCGGTTCTCTTCCCTGCATTCGTCGGTCTCCAGGAGGGGGGCGACGATCGGTGAGACAGTGGAGCTCCTTCTGATTCCTCTGCAACAACGCTACGAAGAGGAATCCAGTAGCCACGACGACTACCACTCTGGTATGCGAACGCTGCTTGGGTGTTTCGCCAGTGATCGAAGAGAGGTGGCCTGCCTTCTCTGTGCTAGCAAGGACATCCGGCTGTCGTCATCGTGTGGTCTTCTCTGTGTAGGAGGGGCCGGGGCTAATTGACAATCGGCTGATGGGCCCTCGTTGGACTCCGGTTTGATAAGCCTCAACGAGGTAGCCTGGCCGCAATTGGAATACTCACGTATGGAAGACACGGATGGGGGAATCTGGATTTTGCTCTCTCCAACTATAGACCTCGCCGCCGTCATCAATAGACCTCTTTAATCCCAGGTGGACTTCTAGGAGGCCGACATCCTCGATCTGCTCGAGGCAGACCAACAGGCCAAGATAGTAGGGCACATTCCAGGGAGTCTCGACCACAGTGAGGCAGTTACTCTCGAGATGTCTTAGCAAGACGAAGGTGGGCATGAGGAGGTCGAGGGGATAGGGAGATAGGAGGCCAAGGAGCTTGTCTGGGTAGTGGAGTGACTGCTTGAAATGCAGGTTAGAGAATTTGCAGAGAAGGTGGGGTGTCCTTCTTCGGGCTCAAAAAGGACATCAAAGGTGTGTTTAGGAAGGTTCAAAAAAGGTGGCTTATCTCCATGACAAGAGAGGTTGGGGGGATTTAAGTTGAAGAGTGATAAAAAGAGTGAAGGTGATATGGGGAAGGAGTGTGCTTAGGGGGAGATGGAGGGTGGATACAAGTCCTCTTTACAATGAGGATTATGTCATGGAATGTGAGAGTTCCGAGAGAGCCGTCCGGAGAGCAGCTGTTATTATGGGTTGGCAAGTTCCCTATCACCTACTTGGGACTTTCTTTGACTCCCGGCATGTTAAGATGTAGTGACTGACAGGGTGTAGTGCAGAGGTTTCACTCCAAGCTAGCAGGATGGAAGGGGAAGCTATTTTCTCATGGGGGGCAGCTAGTGCTTTGCACACCTATCTTGGGCAACCTTCTTATTTACTTGTCTACTTTCCTGATCCCCCTGTCCATGGTGAGGAAGTTTGAGTCTACCCAATCTAGATTCTTCTGGCATGGCAGTGGAGAGCATTGTATAGGGTGACACGTCATTGCTTAGGGCAGAATATACAACTGCAAGGAGGTTGGTGGATTGGATATGAAGAACATTAGGGATTTCATTTTGGCACTATTGGGCAAATGGCTTTGGAGGCTTGGCAATGAGGAACAAGGCTTATGGGCCACGGTCATCCCCCATAGATATTACAATAGGGCAAGAGTGTGGGATTTCTCCAACCCTCCTCGACAACGTACTTATCATATCTGGAGGGGTATTTTGAAAAGCTTAGACATCATCAGGTTTGAAATTAGAGTGAAGCTGGGTAATAATGGTCAGAAATGCCTGTTTTGGGAATATAGATGGTGTAATGACAGCTTGTTTAAAGAAAGCTTTTCTCAACTGTACACAGTTTCTTTGGAGCCCTTGGCATTGGTGGCTCAGGTTCTCGAGGATCAGCCAAATGGGGGTCAGTTGGACCCCCAAGTTTAGAAGACACCTGCAGGATGAGAAAATTGAACTGCTCGAGGATTTGCTATCTACTACAAGGCTACAAGATAGATGCCAAGAAAACAGATGAGTGGAACTGGAGATGGGGCAAAGATGGCTGCTTCTCAGTTAGATCAACCTTTTAAGTCATTGCAGATGGTGGTATGCGGCATCCTTTGCCCAGGCAAATTTGGGAACCTAAGAGCCCTCTTAAGATTAAGGTGCTAATGTGGAGGATTTCTCATGGAAGGCTACCAACCTGTCATAGACCTGGCACCTTTTTAGAGGTTATCCAAACTGTTGTTGCTTCTGTGGGGAGGAGGAAAATATTGATCACTTGTTCACTAGCTGTCAATTTGCTCAAGAGGCTTGGCTCCATATTTTCAATCAAAGTTCAGTAAGGCTTTCAATCCACAAACACGGTCCACCAGTTGCTGGGAGAGTGGTAGAGGGAGTGGTCCCTTAAGGGAGACAGGCATGTCTGGTGGCTGATCCTCCATGTCACACTGTGGACCCTTTGGGGGAGAGAAATAGTAGTTTTCAGAAAGGTGGCCACGGTTCCTGAGTGGATAGGGGAGTGTGTCGCGGAAAAGGTCAGGGAGTGAGCTAAAAGTCTCTGTAATGTTGATACACTGTTCCTCCTTTTGGGGGTTGTTGGGAACTTAGTTTTCTGACACATCTTCTTGATGTGGCCTTTTGTACATGGATGTTTTGTAAGTAGACAGTATACACTTGTAAATTCCTACTTTTATCATCAATATATTTAGTGGTACTGCCCACTTCATAAAAAAATGGATTTAGAAGAGCAGAATAGACGTACAGGTTTGACTTCTCAGCCAACACTTATTCCATTTAAGCTGATTTAGTGCTTCTCTATGAAATATCTTGTATCTCAGTTCTTTGAAAGATGGAAAATTTCTGAGAACTACACTTGGAAATTTTGAGAGTTTTTGACGTCTCGTAGTATATTTAATCTTTTATAATGTGATGGTTGCTGCTTAGAATAAGTTGGCTTTATGTTGCTTCATTCTTGTCTTGATATTTTTAAGTTTAAGCAATGAAACTGGTGACATTATGTCAATGACATCTTTACACATACACTTTTGATGATGGCATCAATTTATGAGAACTGAACTTTGTAGCTGAGCTTTTCAGATTTTCAGAAGAAAATTATTCTTAATGCTTGCTTTCCCCTAGGGGAGACATCTTTCTTTAGTTCTCACCTTCGTTCTTGAACTCCGTATTGCTCTTGGTCATCATTATATTCACTATACAATCAATATATAGTTTCTTTCGGGTATAGTTGGTTTTCAGGAACTTGAATCGTGTCACATTTAAGTTCCATAACATATAGCCATGACTTTCAGTAGATATTTAACTACACTGGGGCCCAAATTTATGGCGGGATGTTACTGAATCAAACCACTGACCTGAAACCCAAATTAATGGGTGGAGAGGCCCAAAACTACTATAGGCACAAAATGGCTTATGAATAGTCTATGTAGTCAAAGGTGAGGAATGACTGAGGGGTCACCTTATCCTCAAACACCTAGGCGATGGCCTAGGTGTTTAAGGTGGCACTTTGTTTAAAAATATAAAAATGTAGATGTACAAGTTTATGTTTAAACATCACAAAATAAATAAATAAAATTTGTGTACATGCGACTGTCGAGCCACCTATCTGTGTTTGTGTGACACACACTCAGAGGGGGATTCAGGCCATCTGTGTGAGAGAGAGAGAGGGAGGGAGTGTTCTGTCGTTGTCGAGCTCCGTCCTGCCATTGTCGTCAAGTTCCACTGTGGCAGCCGTCATCATCGAGCTCTGTGGTGGCTGCCATTGTCGTTGGCTCCACCGTGGCCACCATCATTGTCGAGCTCTGCTGTGGCTGCCATTGACACCAGAATGGGTGAGGAAGGGTCAGATAATGTTGTGGAATTGGGGAGGGGGCAAATTGGGTTAGGGTGGTTTTATGCCCACATTTAACGGGTTGGACAAACAGACCGGGCTGGACTAATGTGCCAGGCCATACCACTACCAGGCAGGCTGAGGTGGCCGCCTTGGCAGCCCAGGTGCTTCCCGCAGTTGCCTAGGTGACCTGGACCGAAATGGTGTGCCACGGGGCTGCCTTGCCTTATGTTGTCACCTAGGCGGTTGCCCCTGCTGCCTTTGATAACATAGTGAATAGTATAGGAGTAAATGGTTTTGGCCAACACTCCCCCTTACTGAGAACCCAAGTAGAGCCAAAGGGGGGAAGTCTAACAAGTGAACTGTCTCTGGCACCATGTTACTGAACTGAACCATTGACCCAAAACTTGAGTGAATGAGTGAACAGGCCCAGAACTAATGTAGGCATGGAATACTTGGTATGGGACTAAACAGCTTTCACCAAGGAGAAAACCATTACTTTGGAATATTTTTCTATGTTTCTTCCACTCACATAATGTTCCTTTATAAATCTTCTTGTGATCCTCTTCTTAATGTTTCAGGCCTTGACTATAGTTAGGCAACTAACTCATTCAGTTTTGTTGTTGTGTGTAATGCACTTGCAGTAATACACTCATTAATGGTGATGCTCCATTTATGTGCATTTGGTATTTCTTTATGATTCACATATTCCCCCTGGTTATAGACAGTACCACTTCAAGGATAACTGAAATATGAGATTCCAGGTGGAAAAAATGAAGGTAATCGCTATGCTCAAAGCCAAAGAGGAGAGGAAAAGGCTGGAGTCAGAGGTGAGATATGCATAATGTTAACTTTTACTACACAATTAACAAAAGCTCTAGCAGTGTACTCTTGGTACTTGCATGCGGCCTTTCTATGCATAAACTGGTGTTTAACCCTCTTTAAGATGATTAAAGTTTCTGATTTTGATCGCTGCTTAGTTTAATTTCTCTTTTTTTCCCCACTTCTGGAGGCATGACTGCAGCCTGCAGATTGTGTTCAGTTGCTCATTGTTTATAAGTTGTTTGTCATATCCTTATACCTATAGCTAGGCTATATGATGCGGGGCGGGGTTGGGATTAGTTGACCAACGCCTGATTGAGCTGCTGAAGGGTGGGTGCAAGCCAAACTTCACACATTCTGTTTGGAGTGGGTACGTGTTGAACATGTGGCGAACAGATTGGGTGGCACTTGCGGTTGAGGAGGGAGGGTTGCCGGTGCGCTGAGAACTGGGTGGGAGGCGACCGGCGACTCCTGCAGGTGGCAGTAGCAGCGATCAGGGCGGCTCTGAAGAAAGAGATAGGGAGCAACAGTGGTGTGACCGGGCAGGCCAGGGTCGGGGAGGCAGCGCTCTGGTGGTTCCTGCAGCGGCGGCGGGTGACGTCGAGAGGGGGGGGGGGCGGAGGTTAGACGGCAGGGTGCGGCAGCTCGGGTTTAGGAGGGGTGAGGAAGAAATAGTAGAGGGAGAAAGGGGGGGTAGCTGGTGTCGGTGGCGAGACAACACAAGCCGAGGGGGGGTAGCGGGTGTCGGCAACGTGACAGTGCAGGTCGCAGCTGGTTGGGCAGGGAAGCGGCCAACAGGGTGGTGGGACAGCACAAGTTGCAGCTGGTTGGGCAAGGCTGCGGCCAGTAGGGCGGTGGGTGTGCTGCGCATCGTCGGGGTGGGTGTTGAGGTGGCACTGGGGGGGGGGGGCGGTGGCCAGGGAGGCCGTGCTGTGGCTGCTGCTGCTGGTGGTGGTGGGTGGCTCTGCAAGTGCTGGGCACCTGTGAGGCGGCGCTCGTGGCCACAGAAGTAGAGAAAGAGGGAGCATGGGGGCCTGTGGGCCGGCGGTTGGTGGTGGCAACGGCGGGTGGTGTGACTGAAGCATGGAAGGGCGTTCACATAGGGAAGAAGGGGTGGGGCTGGCTGGTGGCTAGGGTTTGGGGGACATGGCCCTCACATCCTCCCTCTCTCAGGGCGCTCTTTTCTTCATCTCGCAGGGAAACCAACAAAATCCACTAAAATTCAGGTTCCATAATTCTTCATTAAGTGAAAAAGAGGGTTACATGACTTTTATAGTGGTTGGGTTAACCCTAACCCTACCATGACTCTAAATATCTCTAGTCTAAAATGTCCTTGACTTCAGAAAATAGTGCAAAAATCACACCAAAAATACAAAAAAATGGAAAGACACTAAACTGGATCCAAATGCGCCCAACAAAACTATAAAAATCGGAAACTTAACTTCGAAAATCCTACTCCACTTGAGACGACAAGATTAGACCCCAAATAAAGACAAAGATACAATATGACTCCGATGGTCTTCCATGAAAACGACGGCATCGCACTTTGCACAAATACAACCCATTGCTTGACGTAACAAGTCTTGCTGCGAATCAGTCTCCCCCTTGTTCGTAAAAACTCATCCTCGAGTTTTGAAATAGGGTAGTACGCACACAAGTAGGGGAATGATTGGTCCAAACAATATTGCTAACTCTACATAGATAGCCAAACTGAGACGCTTGAGTTGGCACGAAACATGTGTCTCAAAATCACACCATGTCATATCAAAGACACATTGATCTATGTTAAAATCTGCATTTATACCGAGAAGAGAAGAACATGAATTCTTGTGGACCTCAAACAAGTGCTCAAAAAGTATGTCCAAACCTGCGTCAATCATGAGTGTTTGATCCTATGAAACAACATCAAGGGGGTCACTAACAATTGTCAACAATGAGCCTACCTCAAACACATCATTAGATATCAAGTGAAGTCTCGACTCGGCGAACCATGCAACATCCCAATCAACCTCAGCCATCAGTTCAACTTATACATGATTATCTTGAGAAATGGTCTGCAGCTCCATGGGGTCTCCACCTGTCACAATCTGCTTTGGAAGTATTGACTTGGCACTAGCAACAACAAACTATGAATTGGGAAAGTGAAATTTACTCTTCAAATGAGGTGGCTGGAGAGTGCAACTAGACCGTTGAGGATCTATTGTAGCATAACGTTCTTCCATCCAATCTTATCTCAAGTTGATGTAGGAACCAATGAAGCAATGGTGCACCATGCTCCGTCAATATAAGTAACAACTTTTAATGTGGTGACACCTTTAACCTACCGATAGAACTCCATAAAAGCTGTTTCACCCTCAACAATAATATTGCCACTTTTCAATAGTTTTCAACAATGACCCAACAATACACCAGGGAATATGATTATCTTCATCTCGCTCATCTAAAATTATTCTCCTTTGCTCTTTGTTTGGAAAAAAGATACGTCAAAATTGAAATTCATTGGAAACATGTTGCAAGAGATTACTGAGGACCCCAATTTGACAGAACAAATTGGTCCCTGTGCTCTGATGCCAAATTTGATGCGGGATGGGGTCAAGATTAGTTGACCGATGCCTGATTGAGTTGTTGAAGGGCGGGTGCAAGCAAACTTCACGTGTTCTGTTCAGAGCGGGCATGCGTCAGACACGTGGCGAGCAGATTGGGTGGTACTCGCAGTTGAGGAGGGAGGGTTGTCGACACACTGAGAACCGGGTGGGAAGCGGCCAATGGCTCCTGTAGGTGGCGATAACGGTAGTCAGGGCGGCTTTGAAGATAGAGATAGGGAGCGGCAGTGGTGTGACTGGGTAAGTTGGGATCTGGTGGTTCCTGTAGCGATGGCGGGCGACATCGAGATGGGGGGCTGGAGGCTAGATGGCGGGGTGCGACGGCTCAGGTTTAGCAGGGGATGGGGTCGCGGTGGGGGAAGCAGGGGTAAGGAGGAAGTAGCAGAGGGAGAAGGGTGGGGATAGCCGGTGTCGGCAGCGGGACAACGTAGGTCGTGGTTGGCTGCACAGAGCAGTGGCTAGCAAGGCGGCAGACATGTTGCGTGTCGTTGAGGTGGGCCGGGGGGGGGCTGTTAGGGAGGTTACTATGCGGCCGCTGCTGTTGGTGGCGGTTGGTAGCACTGTAGGTGTTGGGCGCTAGTGACGTGGCGCTCACATCTGTGGAAAAGGAGAAAGAGGGAAAACAGGGGTGGGCGGGCCGGTGGTGGCGACAGCGGGTGGCACGGCTGAAGTATGGAAGGGGATCTGCAGTGGAAAGAAGAGGGGGGTTGTGGCTAGGGTTTGGGGGACATGGCCCTTGCGGCCTCCCTCTCCTAGGGTGCTCTGATCTCCCTCGCTCAGAGAAACCTACAAAATCCACCAAAATTCGGGTTTCCAAATTCTTCATTAACTAAAAAAGAGGGTTACATGGTTTTTATAATGGTTGGGCTAACCCTAACCCTACTATGACTTTCTAAACACTTATGGACCAAATTATCTCTGGACTTACGAAAATAGTGCAAAAATCACACCAAAAATATAGAAAAATTGGAAAGACAATAAATTGGCTCCAAATGGGCCCAATAAAACTATAAAAATAGGGAACTTAACCTCCACTTGAGACTGCAAGATTAGACCCCAAATAAAGACAAGGATATAATAAGATGACTCTATTGTGACTTCGATCGTCTTCCGTGAAAATAACACCATCGTGTGATGCACAAATACGACCCATTGCTTGATGTAAGAAGTCTTGCTTCGCATCACTATACTTTGTACATGATCCATAAATCTGAATTATTGGTTTCCTCCTATGTTATGTGTTAATTAATATCAATTGTCAAAGATGCATATCCAATCAATCTGGAGTGGGTCTGGATAACTAGAGTTTGACAATGAGAAAATGGGTCAACTTCCTTCCCTGCTCGGTGACAACCCTTTATCATGGAATGTAGAATTGCCTGATCTGGATCATTCGGATTGGGATTGGCAGGGGCCGATCTGGTTCTCTCCCCAAACACGATTCCAATTAGGGAATTTTTTAAAAATATAAAAGAACCTTTAAAATTAGTATGGCTTGGTCTGAATCGGCCCAAATCAGACCAAACTTGGCCATATTACATGTGAATTGGTCAACTCTTATATGGATTGCCTGATTCCCAATTTTGGCTGATTAGGGTTTGATTAAAAAGAGTATTAGAGTTTATAAAATGTCTTACATCATTTTATATTTATGTAAATACTATTTAAATTTATAAACATACTTTTTGTTTATTTGAAAACCTTTTTTATTTGTGTAAATACTTTTTTGTTTTTTTGTGGATTGACTCAGTTCCTTTGGATTGACTTATTTGGCCAATCTGATCCAATCCGGATCGGGATTGGACATACCCTATCTAGGTGCCTGATCCAATCCTGCCTTCCCTGCCCTTTTTGAATATGTTGAAGTCTATGGCATCGACTTCTGTTAGTTTTTTTTTTGAAAGTGGTTGATATCACTATTGTATTGAAAGTAAAAGAGGGATGTAGAAGTGTAATCAAAATGTTCCCAAAAATTCCCTATACATTAAAAAATACTCTACACCAAGGCAGCGTGGCGCACCTTACCCCCCAAAGAAACAACAAGTGATGAATTGTGATAATTCACATTACATAGGAGCCCCCCCCCACTCTCTTACTCTTTCACAAATAAAGGACACCAGTCTCTCCAACTCTCTAACTTCTCCTCTGGAGATTCTGTTATTCCTTTCTCCCCATATAACCCACAATGTAGCATGTAGAATAATCCACCAAGTGAGTTGATCCCCTTTTAGGATCCATCTTTTGCCCCATTTCTCAATCAGTTGATGCACATTCCTTGGAAGGCTGATGTAGCTGCCCCCAAATATCTTGTGAGTAGGAGCATCCTACAAATAAGTGGTCCAAGGTCTCATCTTCTTCTCCACATGAGCAGCATGTATTGGGTATATTATGTAGAAAAGGTGCAAGTCTATCTCGGGTCGATAGTCTTCCGTAGGAAATCCTCCAGACGAGAAGTTTCAACTTCAACGGACTCCTGGCAGACCAAATCTGTGGAGCAAGGTGGTGGCTCACCCCTCCATTAAAAATGAAGGTGTTAAGCTGACTTAACTGAGAATGTCTCCTCCTCCTCCCTCCTCCACCACCACTCGTCGTGTCTATCTATCTATAGAGCAAAATCAAGGAGGAGGTGTAGAAGGCCCTTTAACTGCTCCATCTCCTCATGTTTGAGGTTTCTCCTGAAAGACGGCTCTCAGGTACCGACTGACAGGTGAGTATCAAGCAAGTGAGAGACTGAAGCCAATGGTGTTGCTGAAACTACAAAAGCCTTGGAAAGGACTCCAAAGTGTAGTCATTGCATCATTTGTCCTTCTAGAATAGGCATTTGTCACCCCTTCCCAGTTGAATCTACCTATTGGAGGCAACGATGCCCCTACACGTCAGGATACCACACCAGATGGCTGAGATGATGTGTTGTGATGTTGGCATCATGTCCCAATCCCTAACTCTGTCATGATATCACTACCTAATCACTTGCGCCCACAATCCTTCCTCTCTTGCCCCTAACTTTCACAACCACTTACATAAGAGAGTCAAATTGAAGTCTTTAATATTTTTGATGCCCACCCCACTGATGTCTTAGCTTCTTGCCACTCTGGCCCAAGAGATATCATGCCATCCCTTGCTCCTATCCCCATTATTGTGCTAGAGGAAACTTGCCTGGATAGATTGAATCTTCTTTGCCACTGTTCTAGGGATTCGGTAAATGGACATGAAGTAGATAGAAGGCTATCGAGCACTGACTTGCATAGTACCCATGCCCCCCTTTAGGCTTCTATCTTGCTAGTCTAGACTCATTTCTCTGCACCATAGGTTGGAACTCTTTACAATGTAGGACCCCTGGGGACAGAGGAAGTCCTAGGTAGGAAAGAGCGAAGGCTCCTGTTTGACAATCCAAAATGAAAGTAGCTCTCTCAAGTGCCTTGTCATCCATATTCACACCCACCAAGAGGCTCTTGCTAAAATTGACCTTGAGACCATTGACTTTCTCAAGCAACTCTTGCATCAACCTGACCATATAAAGTTAGGGCTCATCACCTGCTAGGAATAAAATGGTGTCACATACTATAAATGAGTAATACTCCTACTCTCTCTCCTAGCTTCGAACCCTCTGATCAAACTTGCAACCTCTTCTCTCAATCACATTCTGCTTAATAAGTACGCTATCAGCACAAAGGGGGGAGGGGATATGGGATCTCCTTGGCAGAACCCTCTGCCACTATGGAAGGGTGAAGTGGGCTTCCCGTTGATTAGAGCAGAAAAGGTGGTAGATAAGATGCAGGCAATAATCCAACCAATCCATCTCCAACACCTCAAATAGACATTGCCAATTGACTGTATCATATGTTTTCTCAAAGTCCAACTTTAGAATCACTCCTTTTTTCTTCTGAGTCTTCATAGCAAAGAGACATTCATGAGCCACCAAAGGATTCTCCTGGATATGTCTACCCCAGATGAAGACCCCATGGAAGCCACTAACTAGCTTGTCAATGACTCTATCAAGTCTCCCCGCTAGTAGCTTGGGATAATCTTATATGTGCCATTTAGAAGACTAATAGATTGGAAGTCTTGAAAGCATTTCACTCCTTGGTTTTAGGGATCAGGACTAGGAGAGTATTATTTATGCTCCCAAGTGAGCCCTGCCCTTGTGGAATTCTCTTACCGCCGCCAAAGGGTCTCCCTTAATGATGCCTCAACACTTCAAGAAGAAGGCAAGTGGAAATCCATCTAGCCTGGAGCTCTCCATCCCATGCAAGAGAGAAAATAGCCTAGTGTATCTCCTCTTCTGAGAAATTTCGAGAGATAACTTCCTTCTCCTCAAGAGGAAGACGTGGTAAAAGGACGAGGGAAATGCCGGTCTGCTGAAATCATACTCTGTGAATAGTCTGGAGTAGAAGTCCCTCACCTGCCCCCTCATGTCCTCCTCCCGAGAGAAGGTGTGGCCGCCCACACTAACACAGGTGATGGGGTCAACTCTTCTCCTCCCCAAGGCAATGCGTTGGAAGTAAGCAGTATTCTTGTCCCCTTCCTTAATCCACCTCTCTCGACCTCTGCTTCCAGTAGATCTCTTTCCTTGTAATGATCACCTGAAATTCTGTCTTGAGACGGTCCCTCTACCTCTTGTCAGCTTCATCCAATAACCCTACCTCGTCCAAACAGTCCAGCCCCTCGATTTGCTATAGGGTCTTGTCTTTAGCTGCTCTGCTAGGAAGGATTTTCTTGCCCCCCAAGTCTTGAAAGCTTGTGCCACATGCTTCATTTTTTCCACCAGCCTAGCCATAGCAGTCCTTTCATGCCTCGAAGCAGTCCAGGCTCGCCTGACAGTCTCCATAAATTCTGTCTTGCTGAACCGAAATATTTCTAGCCATAAAGTCTACCTTGGCAGATCACAGTGTAGACCAGTGCAATCACGAGGCAATTTGAGGATTCTCCTAGACTATGAAAAGACCTAGTGGAGACATGAGGTATGGAGATTTGTTGACTTCTACAACAGAAGGCAGGTCTATGAACAGGAGACTCTTCCACAACAAAGAACCTATCCCCCTTCCCTGCCGAAGGTGGCCCTGAAGGACCACATTCATTAATGCAACAGGAAAATTACAAAAGTGAACCCAGAACTACCAAGATGATAGAAACACAAGCCAAAATAACCCCCAGAAAACCTGAAGACCCCTTACATTTACGAAGTGAAATCCTTCTATTACCTCATTCTAGCTATTAAAACAGTGTCCCTGATTTTTTTTCCATGGTACATCATAATATCATAGCTTTATCTTCTGAAAATAAAATACAAGATGGGCTATTTTTCTGTGATAATTAATTGAAAATTTTGTGGACTAATTGTTGCACAAACACTTAAATGAGTTAGTTGTCCATTTATTTTCTTTCAGCTCGAACTTGTCTTAGTTGTTGAGAAATTGCAAGAGCTTCGATCCATCAGAATCCAGAAATTAAAGAAACAAGGCAAGAATTCTCCTTTCCTTATGTGGTTTATATGGCTTATACTTTTTAGGTAATAAAATTTTTCTGACTCATTCATATTTTTCTTATCCTTATTCTTTACATGTTTCAGAAATGACTCTGATCAATGAATATGCGATTCATCTTATTTTATGATTTTGACATTGTAATCTAGTTCTTCAATTGTGCTGAAAAAAATGTAAGAGTCTAATAGGTGAAATGGAGTAAAGGTGCAAATGATCGTTTTATTCTGGATCATCATCATCATCATCATCATCAGAGCCTTATCCCAATTAATTGGGGTCGGCTACATGAATCCTGTTCCGCCAAAGATTTCTATCAAGTGTAATATTCATATTTAAACTCAAGGAACTAATGTCCTTCCTAATAACATCGCACCATCTTATTTTAGGCCTTCCTCGAGCTCTTTTGCTAGCATCCACTAAGATTTGATCACATCTTTTAACCGGCGCTGAGTTAGGGCGACGAAACACATGTCCAAACCACCTGAGTCTATTTTCTCTCATTTTACTATCAATTGGAGCTATCCCTAAGTCCTTACGGATGCGCTCATTCCTAATCTTGTCTTTCTTAGTCTTGCCACACATCCATCTCAACATCCTCATCTCTGCTACACACATTTTGTGGATGTGATCCTTATTCTGGATCATCTGATCTCTAAATCATTTAAAAATGGTATCAGAAATGACGAAGGTATATAAAGCAAAATTTTGTGTAAAAAATACTTATACAAGTATTCTTGTGTATGTGATTATGAATTTCAACGTTGAGTATGACATTACAGTTTGCAGAATGATGTAACATGTCTAAAGCTTTGGGGCTTCTGTTTTCTCTGTTGGAAGCATGCATAGTTTATCTGTTGCACACTATTTTATCTGAGTATACTGTATAGTTACAAGATGATATCTAATAAGGGATTGAGTGCTGTGACGCTTCAAGTTTCTAGGAAATTTGAACTGGAGAAGGGGTTTACATTGCATCCAACACTGAAATGGGTTTGGATCTGGTGCAAATGTTCCTTTCCTCCCAGGGGAGTCAGGTAACATGGATTGCATGAAGTGCAAAGTGCTGCTTGATATGGTGGAGGGAATAGCCTCTGGAAAGGCCCTCGGCTTGTCATCAGCAAGGTGAAATCTGCAAACATGTTGGGGACCATTGCATTGACTTGTAATGTGCTTGTCATCTAATATCTTTTTTTCCCCCTAAAAAGGTTGATGATACCACCAATTTTATGGCAAACAGAGGTAGTACAATCAAGGAGGAAGAGGAGAGGTTCCTGTTCCTCGAAAATACCCACTAAAGGCACTATTGCATTACAAATTTAGACGGTCTGCAGATGCCTTAAGAATATAACAACTCCAAGAACACAGAGGATTACTAGTGAAAGAACAAATGTTCTTGATGTCCTTGGTGAAAGCAAGGACAAAATAATCAAGTCTTCAGCTTGACTGCTCGAAGGGAAACACAGTGTCAAAGTGTTACATGGCACTAATGTAGCCCATTTTCAGCTACAAGTCTAGAGAGTTCTTGGCCTACTCCTTCCTGGATATATTTTCTAAAAATGGGGAGTATGCCCACTTATGAGCTTGGCTCTACAAAATTGGGTCCCAGTTGTCCACTAATGTGTATTGGAGGTCAGTTGTGCTACTTGTGAATGAATTTTGTTGATGAAGGTGAGAAAAAGATCACACTTTTAGCTTCAGGCTCTGGAACTGATTTGAGTCTCCTTTCCCGTGAAGTATATGACCTTTTGAGGATTTTGGGTATCCTTACCCCTGCCACGGCCTCTACCACGATCGTGTGGATTATCTTCTGCGGTGTTTCTCCTTTGATATGTTTTTGTGGCATGCTTTTTTCCAGGGAATATAATCCTGATCTCATCATCTGAGGCTCTTGCACTCTCTGGCGCTGAAGTAGACACCATAGTGGAAGAGAATGATTGCTTTCTCTCTCTCAATTCTGCCATTGCAATATCTTCTTTTTATCCATCTGCAGCAGATTTGCCACCATGATTCTGCATCATGTCTTGCAGATTCAAAAGCCACTTTTTGATGCATATTTTACACTACAACTCTTCCCATAACAAAAATTTGTCTACAGGAACTGTCTTTGTTTTTGTGGGGTGAGTCAGCTCAAATTCCTCCAACTCATTTATTAATTTTATGAAGCTTCTAAACGGAGGTCCCTTTTGCACGTGACATGGGTGAGACCTTTCCATGAACTTCTTTCTTCAAATCTTCTTTTGCTCATTTTTTTTTGGTTTTTTTCCCTTCTTTTTCTAGAATGCGGCACCTTGCACATTGTTGGGCCCGGATTTTGGCCTTTGTGATGATGTGATCCTGGGGAATGATTCTCTTATTCAGATTTTTGTGTTGGGCATTTGCGGCCGTGGCCTTTACTTCTTGGAGACTTACAACTAGGGACCTTCTCGCTGTCTATCCTACTTAGCTTAAAAGGTGGCCTGTATAGCCTGCTCAACTATCTCTGTAGGCAATGGCTGATATTCTGCAAACTAGGGAGCTGATATCATAGATGGTAGTATCGGCCGAAACCGATACGTTTCGGCAAAAAACGTATCGGTTTCGGCCCATAACGAAAAAAAAAGAATTTAGTGGTTTCGGATCGAAACCGATCGAAACCGGACCGAAACCGACCGAAACCGGACCTACTCAGTGTAATTTTTGCATGTTTTGAATGTTTTGAACCGGTTTCGGCCGAAACCGAAATCGGTACGTTTCGATTTCGGTCCTGGCCGAAACCGATACCGAAACCGGTACTGCCATCCTTGGCTGGTATATGGTCTGGATCTTGAGGTTCGTCGGCATTGCCGGCAAAATGTATAACATTCATCGATGTAGTTGACCTTGTCCCAAGGTGTGGGCTTAGTGAAGATGATGGTTGTCCATTCCCTGATTTGCGTGTGATGGCTGATGACTGCTTTTGAATACCTTCTATTGTTTGCGTCATTTCAAAGCGACATCGCCTTATTTGTGCTGAGTCCTTTTGCAATTCTAGCTAGACTTTAACTCGAGCAGATGTAGGTTCCACTTCAAGTAGCACAAAGGCCATGTCACCCCCCTGGGGTGTCCCTTTCGTCCTGTTTCGATCAATAAGCCCTTTTTTTCTTTTGTGCAATTTTCTATTGCATGTCTTGACGTTGTGTGGATGATGCAGTAATTGGGTCTATAAATTTCATCATCTTCTGCTGGCTTTTTGAGATCATCCAACGTAATTAATTTTTCATCAACCCCAACATTCAAATGCCCTTTAGTCTTTTCTTCGGAAAGGAGTAAGACTTGTTTTTGTCTTTGATCTTGAAGACTTAAAGTTGTTCCTCTAAACATAGTATTGCCTCGAGCAATGAGAAATGATCATGCCGAAGTTGATTTATTTTGTTCCTGGCTTTTCTGAACCTTTGTTATATTACTTCCTTTGCGGGGACTGCGTGAATGACATTAACATTTAAATTGCAGTAAATCGCAATGGAGTTGTGGCGGGCTTACCAGGTAATCACCCATAGTTATCACCCCTTTAGTGATCATGCCTTCAACTATGTCTTTGAAGACATGTCACCCCTTGATACAATGTCCTAATGATCGATTATACAAGCCATAGTCATGTCGATGCATCATGGCAACTTCCTCAATTTTTGGTTGTGGGAGTGTGATCAAGCCCTCCTCATAATATAGTTGGAAAAGGTATATCGCCTTAGTTTGTGAGAAGAAATACAACTTTTGTGACGTGTCGATAGTTAGTGGATCTGCACTTTCTATCGATTGTCGGTCCTTAGTAGTTGACACATTCTAGTGGTTGAATGGCGCTCCCATATTTAAGGCCTCTACTAGAACTAATTCCCTTGACGAGCTATGGAAGTAAACATTGCTAAGAACAACATAGTTCCAATTGCTTCCACCATAGCAACTTGATTTCCCTTTGAGTTTTTTTGATTATCCTTTTGAGGGCTAAGCATTTAGGGGCTTGTGATGGGATGGGTTCTGAACTTGCCTTGGAATGTTGTGTAATGGGCCGACCTTCATAACATTGATATACAAAGCACGACCATACTTTTGCTGTGGACATTCATAGAGGTGTTACTTTTTGTCCTGGTTACTTTTTGTCCTGGAGTGACGGGTCCGTGCAAGAATACTACACATAAATAGGCTATTGGGAAGCAAGAATTGGCACGAAAAATGTGCCTCAAATCGCACCAGATCATATCAATAACATATTGATATAAAGTAAAATCCACATCTGTAACAGGAAGACGACATCATGGAACAGATGTGGAACATATGCTCAGATAGTAGGTCCAAACCTGCATCAATTATGTGTCTGATCTCTAAAATATATCAAGTGGGTCGGTGGGGCAATTATAGAGTACTTTGAAAACTCTCTCTCTAGCCTTTCCTAGAGAGAGAAGCTCTGGGGAAAGGGGCGTGCGGGGTCTTGGTAGATGTTTCACCGCCACTCGCCGGGGTTTGTCCTCGGAGGGGGCAATCATCGAGAGGGAGGTCGTTTTGCTGACAACCCTCCTACCTGCTTCAATTGTGGCCGACGAGGTCACATTAAGCGCGTCTGTCCTCAGCTGGGTGGTCGGTTCGCAGAGGCCTCCGTCGGGCAGGGGAGGTTTTGTTCTTATCGAGACGTTCTCAGGGCTGGTGCATCGGCGCTTGGCAAGGTTAGCAAGAGTTGGTGTGACGTCGGTGATTTCTCGGAGGAGCTTTTGCAGGGTCGACGTGGATGGTTGCGACGTTGCTTGTGTGTTTCAATGCTAGAAGGGTAGGCGGTGGCAGAGGAGGGCAAGAGGCGTCTGGTGGAGGCGTCCGGTGGCGATTGGGAGGTACAGAGGGTAACATCCTTCACTTTCATGGCGGTGGGGAAGAAGATGGAAGTCGTAGACAGGTTGGTGGCTGTGGGGTTCCTCTCGATCGGGAAAGCGCTCGTTAGGCTTTTGTGGTGGTCAGAGACGAGGGACTTTCCCTAACCCACCGGTGAGTAGATGTCGGGTCGTGTTTGAGGGGGTCCCGCTCCACATCTGCGACGGCGACGGAGTTGCTTTTCTGGTTCGCGAGTTCTGCTGGGTGGAGGTCGGTAACTTGGGCTTTTTCCCCATGAGCTCCCGTACGGCGGTGGTGGCCGTGGTTCAGGTGTCTAGTTCGGCAGACATCCCAGTGGTGACCTCGATGGTCGTTGGTAGTGTGATGAGGGCATCTCACGACACTCCCTCTAGCTCGGGTTGCCTGCACACTTTTGATATGGGATGGCTATGATCTCTACATGTTATCTTCCTTTTCCATGATCCCATCTTATGTATTTTCATTTTATTGAGTCTTATCTTATGTACTTTCTTTTATTGAGTCATGGTGTCTAGTCTATTTCTCTTATTTTGTGTAATTGGGCCTTAGTACCTTAGTGTGGGCCTAATGGGTTGAGTCTAGGACTTGTTGGGTCTTTTGTCTTAATGTCAGGGTCATTTTGGTCATGTAAAGAATGGTTGCCTATAAATAGGCCCCATCTCTCTCCATGTAATCACTTTGGATGAATATTGAAATAGCATTTCCACCTCTATTCCCTCTCATTATCTCTCTCAATTCTCTCTCATTCTCTCTCTAGTCAAGAAGGGGGGCGCACCCTTCTCTCTCTCCTCCCCCTCCCAACCACCTCCAACCCCCACCTACCCCCATTAACTCCCCTACAACTTCCCATAACCCCTCTTTACTCCTCACCTTGTCCCAAGGGAGTTCCACCAATCCAAGCCCCACCACCCACCACCCAACTACCACCTACCCAACACCACTTCCTAAGCACCCCTTCCTCTCCCCAAGGTTGAAGGGGCTCTTCCCTAAGCCCAAATTCGAATTTCCCCCTCCCTAGGGCTGTGCCCTTCCATCTCCCCACCTCCCTAACCACCCATGGTCGCACCCCCCCTTCCCCATACTAACCAAGTTCGCCCCCACCTCCTCTCCCACTCACCATCTCTCTTGTGCACCTCCACCTTCCCACCACCACCCCTTGCAGCTCCAGCTCCCTCTCTACCCATCCCCGCCCCCCCTAGACCTCTTGGAAGACCCTAGCCACGTCCCTCCCCTCCCCACAAACCATTAGCCATCACTCCCAAGCTGTGCTACCCTCTCTCCCACTCCCTTTGATCTTGCAAGATTGCAGTTTCAGGTAGCAGGTCGCAGGCAGCAGAGTGGGGTCCTGAAGTCGCATCGTCTCCGGCCGCTCCCTGATCCTCCTGGTGTCAAGGCCTACATCTCTGGAAAGGTCGTCCAGAGAGCTTTCAAGGCGAGGTGGTTTCATCGACATCCGAGTTCCGAGCTGTCCGTAGGAGCCGATCTCCCTCGACCACGCAGAAGTCCTCAGGCAGGGAACCAGAGCCTCAGTTCCAGTCCGACCACGGCTTCTTCCTTAAAGATCTGGGAACCATTTTTGGAGGGCAGAAACTACGTCCAGTTAGCTTTCATCTCCAACAAGAAGGACCTCATTCGGCCCCCGGAGCTCCCAGTTACAATTTTCTTCGTCGGAGTGTGCAGTCTGCCCCTGCGGGTCCAGGTTTGACCTGTCCCCACTTATCCGGTTACCACTCTCTCCTCCGACCTCGGATTGTGGCCCCGTCAACTTCTGTTTGAAGCTACTCCGACCACGATTGCGTCACCGCCAGTTTCATTCCAATCAGAGTTCGGGAGCGTCCGCAGTGCCTTCTGCAACCTACTGTATCAGTTCTGCACCAGCCAGAGACAGAAGTTGCTGTCCTGTTCCAGTCGCCGGCCCGATCAGCCCCGAGTTCCAGAGCCTCCCCAAAAATTAAGACATCATCCTTGGTCCGTTGGGAAATTTTTGGCACAAGTTTCATCAAGATCTGAGTTCCGTGGAGTCCGTGGCAGCGTCATCACCGACCCCCTGTCCAGTGAATCTGAAGATTGGCAGCACCGGCAAAGCTCGGAAAGTCGGGTTTCTTGCATAATTTCCCCACCCCGCTTGGCCGGCTGAAGGCCCCTCCCTGTGTGGAGGTAGTTTTGATTGTAATAAGTTTAATCCCCGCCCCAAGATCACCCCTCCTGCGAGAGGCGTAGTGCTGTACTTCTGTAATTTTCAGGTCAAGCGACACCGCCGCAGCGATCGGGTGTATACCCTCGCTTCTCGGCGCGCCCTCGTCTCCGAGCGGGATCGGTGTCTTCACACCGATCAGGTGAGCCTCTGATACTACCCTTGATTGCCTTATTTCTGCAAGTTTAGTATTGCTTTGCATGCCCGTCGGACAGTGAGAAGAGAGCCCGAACTTGTATGCTACTTTGTAGGTGTCCACCGCGGACCGAGAGTGAGTGCCACCCAAACCCCGCCCTGCGGGCCAGCCGCCCACGAAGTTGGGTAACCCAGATCCTTAGGGGCCAGCCAAAGCCCATTAAGTCACTTAGAATCATTGGGTCCCGCCTCGGACCCTCGCCATCATCCCCCGGACCCACCGGGTGATCGCGTGTGCCGTGTGAGTAATTTGCTAATCGTGAGACTCATTGGAGTGCTTGTATGCTTGCGGGTCTAGGTCCTAGGGTTATCAATTCATACTTAGTCATCCTTGGGCTGTGCCACATCATAGTGTCATGGTGGTGATCAGGTGTTGGCTACTGGAGAAAGAGGTGGCGACGCAGAGTCCATTGCTAGGGCAGTAGGCCCTTCGTCGCGAGGAAAAATACGAACGGGCGAAGCAAGTTTGGGCGGACAATTCAAATTCAAATCGGTCGACCTCTCCCTTGCCTTCGGATTTGGATCGGGCCGGATCTGATTTTCGTGAGTGTTCTGGTGCGGATCTTTGTTTTGAGTGGGTTATCGATTTTGGCGGGGTAACCAGTCACTTACCCGAGAATCCGCGTCGTAGTGGGGTCGAGGTCCACGAAGGATCGTCTCCTTTGCCCATTAACACTTGACGAGCTTCTCCTGTTGCTGAGGAATGGTGGCTGCCTGTCCTCTTGTCGTCGGTGCCCCCGCGCCGTCGGACGGTTTGGTTCCGACGGGCATCTCTCCTGTGCAGCGTAGCAAGGGAGGACAGGGATGGCACCTGGCTTCGTCTGGTGGGAAAGGGAAAGAAGTGTTGGTCGTTGCTTCGCCGATGGAGGAGAATTAAGGGGGGGGGGGGTGAGGCCCACCTATCTTCGAATTTGGCCTTGCTCGTTGGAGACCCTCTGCATGGTCCTCCTTGTCGGCTCCCTGTATCTTGCCGGTCTGCAAATGTTGCGGGGTCTTAATCGACTGTGTGGTCTGAAGACAGAGGACTCCAAGTGTTGCGGTAATCGGAGCAGGCTACTTGGGTTGCTCCTGTAGACCCTACCCATAGTGCGAAGGTCTACCCATCGGAGCAGGCTACTTTGGATGATGAGCCGCCACTGTCGGCCTTGCCAGGGGGACCGGTAGCCTTGATCACTAACTTGCGGGGAGCAGAAGAGGAGGTATCATATGACGGGGGAGGAGGTGCGGGAGATGGTGGCTATTGCTCAAAAAATCATGGAGGAGCAGGTGAGAGGGATGCCTGATCAAGTGGGTATCTCTTTTGAAGCAGGGGTAGAGAAGGATGTGAGAGGGGCTTGTACCAACATGTGTAAAAGGTGGTGTGCGGTTATCATGCAGGAGGAAAGGGCTCAATAGAAAGGGGTGAGAGAGGAGGAGGTGGAAAGGGGAGAGGGGGAATACAATGGTTCTCTATGAGGATAGTCTCATGGAATGTGAGAGGGTTAGGGGGGCGGAGAAGAAGAGGGAAGTCAAGGAGTTGGTAAGGCGTTGTAAGATTGATATTATTTGTATTCAAGGAACGAAATGTGAAGGGGAAGGGGAGTAGCTGATGAGGGAGCTAGGGGGCTTAAGACTCTCTAGAGGTGTTGTTTCCCCGGCGGAGGAGAGGTCAGGGGGTATAATGATCCTTTGGAACCCTTTTGAGGTGGAAGTGGTTATGGGTGATAGGCATGTTAGCAGGTCGATTATCTCTCTTCATTTCTCTTCGGTGAAAGATGGCTTCTAATGGGACTTCACAGGGGTGTATGGGCACCAAGGAAGAGAAGAGAAACGATTTTTATGGGTGGAGTTGATCAGTCTACACCTTTCTTCAGGTATGCATGGTGTGTCGAAGGGGATTTCAATGCAGTGGCAGCCCTGAAGGAGAGATCGGGAGATAATACTTATACAGGGGAG
Source organism: Amorphophallus konjac (assembly GCA_022559845.1). Lineage (NCBI taxonomy): Eukaryota > Viridiplantae > Streptophyta > Magnoliopsida > Alismatales > Araceae > Amorphophallus > Amorphophallus konjac. Next base: position 1,889,384 of record CM040123.1, read on the forward strand.
ATGGATGACTTCAATGCCTTTATAGAGGAAGCAACATTGGTGGATATTGGCATAGCTCATGACTGTTTTACTTGGTCCAACATGAGAGCGAATGCTTCTTGTTCGAGATTGGATTGGTTTTTCATTTTTGTGGATTGGGAGGATCAATATCCTCATGCTCAGGTTCTTCCTTTGGCTAGGTCTGTGTTGAATCACAAGCCAATCCTCTTGAAGAATAGTCGCTTGCAGGACATGAGGTTCATTTTTAGGTTGGAGAAGTTTTGGCTTAGGGAGGCAGACTTCATGGATAGTGTCAGGGAAGTTTGGTCGGCTCAGGTCACCGGCAGCTCTGTTACGGCTACTCTTGTTTCCAGATTGAGGCACATAGCCTAGGTCCTCAAGACCTGGGGTGCAGGCAAAACCCTCCCTGGGAGGGCAGCTAAGGATAGAATTCTTTAGCAAATAGAGGGACTAGGTAATTTGGAGGCGGTAGGTCTTATGGAGGTAGAGGATAGGAGGTTGAGGGACGCCTTGAGATGCTAGTTCAATGACATCCTCTCCAAGGAGGAGATTTACCGGAGCCAGAGATCGAGGGACAGATGGATTAAAGAGGGAGATAGGAATACAACCTACTTCCAGTGCATCGCCTCAGGGAGGAGGAGAGTGAACACCATTAATTTACATTCGAGTGGGTGACAACTCCATCTCTTCGAAGGAGTAGATTAGGTTCATGGTGAGAGACTTCTATTCTAGGTTGATCTCTGAGGACCATTTCAGACTGAGGATTGTAGATGACTTGCTTCCGCGACTTTCCCAGGAGGAGAGAGTTGACCTCTCGCATAGCTTCATTGAGGAGGTCCGCTAGGCAGTATTTTCTCTTGTAGGGGATTAGAGCTCTAGGCTCGGATGTTTTCCCCTTGGTCCTTTTTAGCAGTGCTGGGATGTTATCAAATCCAATCTTCTGGCAACGGTTAAGGAATTTCACGAGGGGAGAGCTCACTTGAGGGGAGTTAATAAAACCTTCATTGTTCTCATTCCTAAGAAGCAAGGGGCTCTAGACTTATGTGATTTCAGGCTCATTAGTTTGTTGAATGGTACTTACAAGATTATCACCAAGTCACTTGCAGGGAGACTGGATAGAGTTGTGGATAAGTTGGTCAGCTACTTCCAGGGCTCTTTTATTAGAGGATGCCACATTCTGGACATTTTTTTGGTTGCTTATGAGTCCATGTACGCTTGAAGTCGTAGAGAAAGAGGGGTGGTCTTGAAGCTGGATTTTGAAAAGGTCTATGATAGGGTCAACTGGTCATGTCTGTATGATGTGTTGGAGAAAATGGGCTTCGGGGAATCTTGGATCGGCTGGATCAGGTCTTGCATTTCTTGTACTTTGCGATTCTTATCAATGGGAAGCCAACTCCGTTCTTGTACAGTGGTCAGGGGCTCAGGCGGGGGGATCCTATGTCTCTTCTCCTTTTTGTGCTGGTGGCAAATGTTCTTAGTAGAGTATGATAGAGAGCTGAGGCTGCATGTCTTATCAAGGGTTTCCAGGTTCGGAGAGGTGAGCTTTCGGTCACCCACTTGTAGTATGTTGATGATACCATACTTGGCAGAGGATGAGAGGCAGATGTATGTGGCGAGGATTTCACGGGAGTTGTTAGAGGAGACTATTGGCTTGAAAGTTAATTTTAACAAGAGTCTTGTGGTTGGGGTTAACATGGAGGCTAGGCCACTTCACAGGTGTGCTCTGATCTTGGGTCGCAAGATATGGTCGTTCCCTATCTTGTTAATTTTCACAAGAGTCTTGTAGTTATCAAGCTGATGAACATGAGATATAGAACAATTATAGAGTGGAAATTCCAAGGAATAGCATAAAGATAAAAAATGAAGGGATCCTATAGGTAACCAGTTTAGGCTCAAGAGGTGGCTCCTTCTACGTAGCACTTCGCTCCTTTCGGACTCAAGAGGTGACTCCCATAGAGTAGCACTTTATCCCGTATGGTACATAGTGCCCAATAACGAATCAATAGTAAGATAGCAATGTATATCCAATGAATGAACATGTACAAATGAACATAACCATAGATTTGGCCAATTAACATTGGACTTCCAACAAATATTACCCTTTCGGGCTAAGCATATCAAGTGTCATGCTATGTAGTCTGAGGCGTGAGGCGACCGAGGGGTCACCTCATGTCTCAAATGCCTAGGCGATGGCCTAGGCGTTTGAGGCGAAATTTTATTAAATATATATATTTAATTCAAAAAGTAAACTATATGTCTAAATATCACAAAAATGGCTATATAAAGTCAATAAAGTTCCTAAATTCATTCAATCCTATGATTCAAATTATTATGATTCACTAAATAAAATGACACAGCATTAAACTGATAAAGATTTCAAAATATAATAAGCATTCTGAAAGAGAAGAAATTAAATAATGAAGAAACTAATTAATTCAGAAAATTGTGGTCAGAGTGAGGCGAGACAGGGCGAGGGGGCGCCTCGCCTCAGCGCCTAGACGCGCTTTTAACTGCACAGGCACTGTCATGTCATTCAATTCAATCATATAACAAGAATAGCATTCAATCAATCAAATCATTCTTAGGTGAACTGTTGTGAGCCAAACTTGCATTTAGGTTGGTACAATGCCACACTGATCATTCACACTCTCATGGGGACAAGTATTTTCGGGCACATCATCCCAGGACCAGATCGGGCCCCTAATTTGCCAGCATTGAGTGTCAAGTGGACCCGAAGTCCCAATAAGTCACTAGACAATTCCATATAACAATGGTCAAGTTGAATCAAGGAAGTTATGTTCCAGAATATAGCAAATAGCACTATTAAAGTGCAAGAATCATATTGAGAAGAGTGTAAATTTGAATGGAGACTAAGTATAGAACTTAGTACAATTTCATGAAGAACCTTAAGGAATCAAAATATCAGGAAAACTCTGATTTTCCACAGAATTTAAAAGGGTACTGACTTATGAACACATTAGCAATCAGATTTTGCATAAAATCACGTTGATACACGGGTCAAAACACATTAAAATAGTCAATCACAGACTTAAGACCTTTTGATAAAATGCAGTAAATCGTACTAGCGGGTCCCACAAGAAACTAAGTTGAACGCGGTCAGGCACACGAGCACGTTCAGAGTCAATCAGACAGAATGTGGTTAAGGTCACGGCAGTGATCAGAAGCAAGATAGGAAGAACGCGGTCGGTCTGGTGGCCGTGATCAGAAAAGATACCCAGAATGCGGTCTATCGCGGTGCTACATTCAGGATGACAGAAGTATGAACGTGGTCCTTGGGTGCGTCGCGTTCAGAACAGGTAGAACAGAACCATGGAACACTGTTCCAAAGGCCGGTCGAATCATATCTTACAACAGTAAGACGAGATTCTGAGGGGGTTTTAGGCTACAACCAACTCGACGTCCATGTGGGAATCCATGGCTCGCGGAGATCTATGGAGACCTTAGTGAAGAAGTTCCAGTCGGATAGGAGGAATATCCGACGGAGGGTCCTAACTTTACCAAGAAAGGTTTTGCAAGAAATCAAATCAGAACGGAGTTGGTAGATATGTGCCACTGGGGTGACGTGATCTTCAAGATGAAACAATACTTTAACAAATTATATATCAAAGCGCCGATCTCACGATTGAAGCATCAAGTAACAAAGGCTAATCGTGGAGATTAAAAACATATAATACAAGTGACAATAGTAACATGGTATGTTCAAGATCTAACTTTCCTGAAATATGATAGGGATCATGGAAGAGGAAAGAGAAGACATGATGTAGAAAAAGACTATAAGATGGAATTAGTCATAACACATCTTTTAGAGATTTCAATATAATCACATGAACTTATTGCCTATTCACTCTTATTCTGACAGTGTGATTAAGGGCAAAACATGTTTTTGGAACGTGGTTAACATATTTTAAATACTGCATAAAAATTGGAAATCATGAACAGTTCGGATCAGGTTGCCGTTGTCTAAGGCGCCGTGTTTTAGGCAATAGAACAACAAAACACGGTCTGTATAGGAGCTGCGATCTGGAACTTGAAAGTAGGTTGTTGTCTATTGCACGGCCGCGTTTAGAACGCGGTCCCTGTGATGGACGTGATCTCAAACAGAAAGTTCGTTCAGGCGACAAAAGAGAAAAATGCTGATACCAGATGATAAAACTTCCAAATTCACTATGAACAATCGATGAAAAAGAGGGAAACTTGTATGAAAATAAACTAGACATGCATCTAAGCATGCATGCCGAATTAATTTAGTTTAGCCCGAGAGAAAACCTGTCTTAGGATCGATTAAACGAAGAAGAAGAACGTGAAGAATGCCCAAAACTCCTCGATCCTCCCCTCGAAGCACACCCTTCTCCCTCGTCCAACAGCGTTCACGATCAATTAGGGCTAGCTAGAAGGGGTTTAAGGTCTTATTTATAGATTTAAGTCTCCCCAAGAGTCCTAATTCGAACTATTACCCCAAGAGATTATATTATCCCGATTTTCCACGATTTAATCCTAAATTAGCACTGCCTCCCACTATCTAACCCTAATTAGGCTAGGGTTTTACAAGAGATCGACCCACTCTTAGTGGATTAAGGTTTCTACTCTTTCTATAGCCCTTTAAGCTGGTTTTAGCCCATTTTACCCAATTAAAATTAGAGATTTGGGGTATTACGATTTTTAGAATTTTATTCTCTCTTTTAAAGCCCAATTAGATTTTTACATTAGGCTAAATTACAATTACAATTTTTGTAAATTTTATTTGGTTCGCTTATAATTATATTTGATGTCTTATAAAATTATCCTTATATTATTTAAGAGATTTTTATCTATTTATTATATATTTCTTTTAATTGGGTTGCTACACTATCTCTTACTTGGGTCTTCCTTCACCCCAAGGTCTCTTTGGTGTGCGGATTGGCTCCCTATTATCTAGAAGTTTGAGGCTAGACTGGTTGGATGGAAGGCGAGACTGCTTTCTTATAGTGGTAGATTAGTACTCTGCGGATCGGTGATGGACAACTTACCTATCTACTATCCTTCGATGTTTTGCATCCCGAAGACTGTGTTGAAGAAAATTGAAGCTATCCAGGGGAGGTTCTTCTGGCATGGGAGTGGGGGGAGGTGTAAGGGTTGGCATGACATTACGTGGCGGAGGGTGACTACTCTTAAGGATCAAGGGGGCATTGGGATCAAAAGTGTGGGTGACTTCAACTCGGCTCTGTTGAGTAAGTGGATCTGGAGGCTGGGTACTGGGGATGATGGTCTTTGGGCACAAGTTATCAAACATAGGTACTATGGTAGGAGGAGAGTCTCGGACCTGGATGTCATTGGTCCAACACACTTGTCTCCTATTTGGCGTGCCATCTTCTCTTGTAGGGACTTCATTGCTTCTGAGACTCGGGTCCGCCTAAGGAAGGGCAATCAATGCCTTTTTTGGAAAGACATAGTGTGGTGACTTCACTTTGGATGAATCTTTCTCTATTCTATTCGCCATCTCGGTTGATCCTCTAGGGCCGGTTGTTCGGGCTTTTGACCCCCACCTTTCTGGGGGCAAGGCCTTGACGAGTGTTGAGCTGGAGCTGGGCCTCATCCTCCTCCTCCTTCACTTCGCCCTGTGCCCTGTCAAGGAGGACGAGTGGACTTGGAGATGGCGTTGGGAGGGGACCTTTTCTGTTAGGTCTGTCTTCTTCATCATTTTTGAACGGGGGGGGGGGGGGGGTGCGGTATGGAGTTGCTCCTTTCATTTGGAGATTGAGGAGCCCGTTGAGGGTAAAGTTTCTTATCTAGAGGATTTCCCATGGGAAGCTTCCCACCAGAGACATGCTCTAGTGCTTCTTGTCAGACATTCAGCCGACCTGTTGTTTATGTGGCCTGGAGGACGAGTATGTGGATCATCTATTTGTAGGTTGTCCTTACTCCCAGGTTGTATGGGAGGGTGTCTTCGAGAGCCCGGTGTGTTCTTGGCCACCACTCTAATGTGCAACTTTTCGTCAGGTCCTAGGGTAGGAGATGGCCCCTAAAAGGTGATCGTGTGTTGTGGAAGCTCATCCTTCACGCGACTCTATGGTCCCTTTGGGGTGAAAGGAACAACATGATCTTCAGAAGGGAGGCTAGAGTGGAGGATTTTCTTATTTATTTTATTTGTACTAGAGGGAATGGGCGGAGAAGTTATGTAATGTGAATGCCCTCAATTCGTCTCTTTTTGCTTTGTTGGGGGATTAATTTGCCCCACACCATCTTGGTGTGGTCTCGTGTATATGGCCTCTTTTTGAGAGAGTTTTTGGCTCACTTGTATACCTTTCTTTTCATTTAATACATATAGTGGTACTGCCCACTTTTCAAAAAAAATAAAAATAAAAATCAAGTGGGTCACTGGGAACTGTTAGTAATGAGCCTGTCTTAAACACATCGTCTGACATCAAATGAAGTCTCGACATGGCAAACAGTGCAACATCCCAACCAATCTCAACTATAGGGTCGACATTGAAATGGTCATCCTGAGCAATGGTTGTGAACTCTATTGGCTCCCCACTTGTCATAGTCGGCTTTGTAGGCATTGACTTGGGACCATCAAATACACAACATGATTTGGAAAAACGGAATGTACTCTTCAAATGTCGTGGTTGGAGTGCAACTCGACTGCTCAAGGTCTATGATTGTAAGTCGCTCTTCCACCCACTCTTGTTCCAAACTTATGTACAATCCCAAAGAATCAATAGTGCACCATGCTCCATCAATATAAGTAACGTCCTCCGATGCGGTGACCTCTTTAACCCGCCGATAGAACTCTATACAAGCTCTATCAACCTCAACAACAATTTCACCAGTTTTCAATAGTGAATCAACAATGGGCCGGGAAATATAATTAGATCGATGCCTTTTATGTAGGACTACTCTTGTTCGCTCCTTGTTCACCAAATATACGTCAAAATTTAAATTCATTTGGCACACGTGTAAGAAATTACCTAGGACCCCGATTTTGTAGGACAAATCGATTTCCTAATCTCTGATACCAAGTTGATGAGGGAACTGATTTGGGACGGCGACGACGGACCCCATATATGTTGAATCGGGCCTCCCTCTTGAGAGCGGTCGGTCCTTTATTGTTGCTGGCCACAAATGTTGTGAGTCTGGTGAGAGGGAGAATGGGACGAGAGAAGAGAAAGAGGGGGTGACGTCGAGTGGCGCAGTGTGGCTTGGTGTGCGTGGGGGGGGGGCATTATACAGAGAGAGAGAAAGAGGGTGAAGGCACTGGACAGAGAAGTGAGAGTGAGAGGATGTAGGTAGAGAGAGGAAGTTGTCTTGGGATGAGAGAGATGGGAGAGGGGGCAATAGGGTCTCAAGCGTATGGCTCCCACCGTATAGAGAGGGGAGAGAACGGCGGGGTTAGAGGGCAGTGTGGTGATTGTGCGGTGATTGAGGGAGAGAGGGCGGGGTCAGAGGGTAGGGTGGTGACGTGCATTGGGACGTGGTGGGGGTGGTTTGGCATTGGTTGGAAGATGCAAGAGGGGGGTTGCGGGGATGGTGGGGGAGCATGGGACTTTGGGCCGACAGTCGTTGGGCGCCCTCGGGCTGGGGTCTCCGAGGGTTGCGGTGTACTGGGAGCGGGAGGGCAGCAACGATGGTGGAGGGAGAACAAAGAGCTTGATGGAGTAGAAGAGAAGGGGGTGGTGGGTTGGGGAACCGACGCCGTGACGCACGGCTGGGGCAGACAACGGTGATGGCTGGTCGAAGGTGGCCAGTGCAGGACGGGCTGGTTGTCGGTGGTGGAAGGGGCGGCGCAGAGGCAGACAACAGAGACCGGATAAGGGGCAGTGGATGGTGTAGTAGCGCTGCATGGGGCAGTCGACAGCAGGGTGTCGCGCTTGGCTACACGGCCGGACCGGTGGCGACGGGTTTGGAAGCGGCAACTATTCTGTATGGTGCACTCCGCTGCCATACATAGGGAGAAAGAGGGAGAGGAGTAGACGAAGGAAGATGAAGAATAAGAACTGGAAGAAGGGAAAGGTGGTCGTGAATAGGGTTGGGATACAACGGTGATGGCGCTGCTTTGCCGGTGGACCGATGATCTTGCTTGCGACAGAGGAAGAGTAAGGAGAAAAGTGCAGGGAAGGAGGAAGGGGGGTGATGTGCCCGCAGGAGGTTGCTATGCAAAGAAGCGAGAGGAAGGGAGACAGGGCCGGCGGCAATGTGCAAGGGGGGTGTGGTGCGACTAGGGTTTGGGGTTCACGATGGGGAGGGGAGGAAGGAGGAAGGAGACGGAGCAGGAAAAGGGGTGGCGGGTACGGGCCTCATGGCCTCCCTCTCTCAGGGTATTCTCTCTCTTCTCTTTCTCAAAGAAGTTAGATGACGGCCAAGGAAAAAACCGGTGCATTTTTTTGTTATCTTCTTTGATGATTTCGGTTCTTGTTCTTAATAGGCATATTTCATCTTAACATTCTTTGATTCCTTCCTAAATCTCATCAGAGATTTTTATAGTATCTTTCATCTCTCTATATTTTAGATTTTCTCCCAAGTTTTCAATTTCAGTAGTTAACTCTGGGTTTGAATTATTGTAACTCATTTTTTAATCTTTTAATCTTCTTCTTTACCTGTTTGAAATGATTATACATTTCCATAAACGTATCAAACAATTCATCATATGAAATGTTATGTTCTGCCTTATCAGATGTATGAAAGTTGTGATCTGAGTTTACCTCTTCGTTGCTTTCAGTCACAAGTCCAGCTTCCTCTATCTCTTTGTCAGATTCAAAAGAATACTTGTCCTTGTCGCTCCATGCTACTGTCATGGCTTTTCCAATCTTTTTCTTGTAGATATTAGACTTGCTGTAGTCGTTTTCAGCTAGCTTCTTAGATTTACAGTCTACTGCTAAATGGCCTAGTCTTCCGTAGCTATAGCACAAAAAACCTTTTGGTGTTTGCCGTTGCAGTGGCCTTTTGAACTTGATTCCACCTCTGCTTCTTTCTCTTAGGATCATCTGAAGACATTTTGACATCATTGCAATTTCATCTATGTCATCTTCACTATTATAAGAGGTGGAGGGTTCTTCCTCTTTTTCTTCTTTGGTTGGTCTTCTGAACTTGATTCAACCTCTCTTCTTTCTCTTAGAATCCTCTGAAGACGTTTTGACATCATTGCAATTTCATCTATGTTGTCTTCACCGCTATAAGAGGTGGAGGGTTCTTCTTGTTATTATTTGGTTGCAGCCTTTAGTGCCAGAGTTTTCCTCTTGGACTCTTCTTGCTGAACCGTTGAAGATTTATCTCATGGGTCATGAATGACCCTATTAACTCGTCCACTGAATACTTACGGAGAAGTCTTTGTTTTCTTCGATGGAGGTTATCTTCGACATCCATTGAGTTGGAAGAGATCTTAATATTTTAAGCACAATCTCAGCTTCACTATATGTCTTGTTGAGTCCCTTTGAGTCCATTCACGACATTGATGAATAGTGTGAACATTTTTCTGATGGACTATGGCCTTCCATTTTAAACATCTTGCGTTGTGTTACGAGCATGTTTATCGTGGTCTTCCTTAACTTGGGACGTCTTTTCATATGTGAATTCAAGCCTGTCTCAAATCTCTTTTGCAGATGTGTACATGGTTGGCAGTATCGGCCGAAACCGATACGTTTCGGCCGAAACGTATCGGTTTCGGCCGGTATCGATCCGAAACCGGACCTGCTTACTGTAGCAGGTCCGAAACCTAAAAAAAGATATTTTTTAATGATTTCGGACGAAACCATTAAGGGTTTCGGCCAAAATTGACCTATTTCGGTCCGAAACTGGACGGTTTCGGCCGAAACCAAACAGGTTCACTATTTTTTTTTGTTTTTTGAATGGTTTCAGTCGATTTCGACCGAAATCAAAACCGGTACGTGTCGGTTTCGGTACCGGCCGAAAACGGTACCGAAATCGATACTGCCATCCTTGGATGTGTACATGCAAACATGATTGAATTCTTCTCTTGAGAGCACGCATGACATTAGGCTTCGTGGTTTTGCATTAAGACATGCTATATTTTTTTCAGATCTACCCCATTCTTCTTTTGACTTTATTATGGGACGATCACATTTTTCAATCACCATCCAGGTATCATAATTTGTTCCTTTTATATATTCTGACATCCTTACTTTCTAGTAGGGATAGTCACTCTCGTTGAAGAGTAGAGGCTTGTTGGTTGATTGTCATTCTTGAAGCTCAGCCATTTCTGCTTTGCTTTGATGGATCTTGGACTCTGGGTCATAAGATCTGTTTCTGAAGAACCAAAGCTCTGATATCACTTGTTAGCAGCAAAGCAACTCCCATAGGGGGGTTGTTGGCGATGTGAAAATTATTTAAATTTATGATAAATACATATGAGAAAAATTGACGAGATTTAAGCACACAATTGATCAATTCAACAACCAAAGCCAAGTCAGATCAAGTCCAAGCGTTGTAAAATCCAAATGTGAACAATGGAGGAAGAAGCTAGGAGGAGGGCCCCTTTTATAGTGTCAAGGATGCCACCTGGACCGGAGGTGGGCGCCCACTGCCACCAGTTGGTTAGGGTGGGGCCAGCCAGCGACCCCACCTTCATAGGGTGAGGGCGCCCACCGCCCTTACCATGACCGGATCGCCCTCCCTAGCGTCGGAGCGCTCGTCGCCGTCAGTCTGACAGGGTGAGGGCGCTGACCCAGTCGCCTCTCCCAGGGCCCTCCACCTTGACCCAACTCTCACTTCTAGCACCTAGCGCTCGCTGCTGCCAATTGGACCAACTGAGGGCCTCCTTCTAGGGCCCGGGCGCTGACTGCTGCCAGTCTAACCAACTGAGGGCGCTCAGCGCCCCCCACCATGACCCAGTCCCTCATCCCAGCCCTAAGGGCTCCGAGCTATCACCTTGGCAAGTTGAGGGCGCTGAACGTCCCTACCTTGACAAGTCAAGGGTTGGGAGAGACCCTAGTTGGACTAGGTGGCTTCGCCCAGCTCTCCTACCTTGTCCTAGTGGCCCCTTCTACCACACCCAATGCTCTTGTTCATCCTCTATAAATACAAGGGGTAGAGCACCCAGACGGATACATACGCCTGCATAGCAACGCACGCAGAAGAGGAGCAGCATCGCACGGAGGATTTCTTGCTTTCTATTCTGACTGATCTGCAGTCTCTGCCCTTCTCGTTTGGGTATATTGTCGCTGTTGATTATGTATTTTTTGAAATAAAAGGAGGAGATTTTGTTCCCCCGAGCATTGCCAATCAAGCCAATCTGAGTGTTGCGATTAAGTATTGGCGATATTACTTGAGCTTGCTCCCAAATTTCAGTTTCTTGGCAAATTCTAGTTCCTCGGCAAGGCTGTCCAAAGCACACTCTCCAGTGGTGATTTTTCAGTTTCTTGGCAAATTCTAGTTCCTCGACAAGGCTGTCCGAAGCACACTCTCCAGCGGTGATTTTTAGTTTTCTGTTCTTGGTCAGTCTTCGGCTCCACCCAGTCTTTAGCTCATCACTCCAGTTCCGGTCATCTTAGACATCGACCTTACTTCAGTCTGTCTAATTAACTGCCCCAGTTTACTCAGTTAGTTACTGCGGCCTGTCCGACTTATTCCACCAGTGTATTCAGTTAGTTGATTCAAATATCCAGTTATCCAGTCATCCAAATTATCTAGCTGTCTAGTTTATTTCAGCTGTCCCAGTTTATCCAGCTGCTCTAGTCTATTTCAGTTGTCCCTGTCTTCCCAGTTGACCCAGTTTATTCAACTGTCCTAGTTTATACAGTTGTCCCAGTATACCCAACTGCTCCAACTTATTCCAGCTACCCCTGTCTGCCTAGTTGACCCAGTTTACTTAACTGTCCCAGTTCATACAATTATCTCAGTCTACTCAACTACTCCAGTCTATCCGGCTGTCTCCATCTCAGTTTGGTCAACTACTCCAGTTGGTTAATCATTCCAAGAAACTAAACTATTCTACGTTAACCCGGTATCTAACCATGATTTGGGCCATAATTCCCCCTGATGTTTATTTTATCCCAGTCATCTCAGTCACTGATCTAAATCCAGTTTTGCTCTAGGTCAGTTATAATCTGGACGCCCCTTACCTCTCAGACACTAGTTTTGCTCCGGATCAGTTATATCTCGGCCACCCCTCTTATGGTTATGGCCGTGCCACCACCTCTCTGTATGTCTCGGCCATGTCATAGTGCCGTGTCCCACTACGTGACCATATCTGTTGTACCAGCATACGACATTTCAAACATGCAGCCATCCTAGCATGCTGGCACCCTTAGGGATTCCCGGTCGCTCACCTTGAGCGGAAACATAGAAGGCAGTTTCGGCCGAAACCGAAACGTTTCGGTTTCGGACCGGTCCAAAACGACACCAAAGAGTGGGTTTCGGCCGAAACCAAATGTAATCTTTTAAAAAAAAAGTATTAAATTGGTTTCGGACCCGGCTGAAACCGAAACCGATACCGGCACAGCCATCCTTGAGCGGAAATTGGATCCCTGCACAGCCAATTCAGCACTAGCAATGCTACGTTTAGGGCCGACACTTTCCCGCACATAGTCCCGCTCCGGACATGATCATGTAAATAGTTGAGTTCCTTCTGAAGCAATGACCCGGGGACCGCTATTTATGACGGAATTGTCTCGTGACTTGCATATGCGATAGAAGAACTCCTGTGTCTCTGTAATGTCTTTCACGTCTTTTATCAATGAAGTGTGGATGATCATGTTTATTTCATTCCCACTTTCATGATTTTGGTTATCGATGTTTGTGCTATCTCATCAGTAAATATATTATCTCCCTCTTACATCATGGCCTTTTACGGTATTTCATCCCCTTGTTGATGAAGTGAATCAAGGTGTTCGGATTCAATCCAATGTAAATAAACATCGATCGCTTGCGATCGATGGAGATGCCGCCTAGTACCTGATCTTCTACATCACCTGATATATCCACACTTACGGATCTCTTCTTCGACTTTAACTATTGAGTTGTTATCTTGTCACCAGATATAGAGTTCCTTTGTGTGTTCTCGGTGTCCTCTTTCGGGCATTTTGCTTATTGAGAAAGAGGTCGAGGAGATATTATTTTTCCCCAACAAAAAAAGAGAGAAAAGAGAGCGGGGAAAACAGTGGTGTATGGGAGTGCCGAATAAAAGTTGCGTTTAAAAATAGCATTCGTAGATAGATAGCAGTGGAAGTACTAAGTGAATAGAACCATCTAGCTTTTAGGTGATATGAAAGCTGAAGGATAAAAGCAATATGCACAAATCAAACCACAGGAGACACTAAGATTTTATACTAGTTCGGACGCCCTTCATCGTGTCGTACGTCCAATACTTAGACTTTGTCTAGGGTTTCGCTACTTCCTATAAGAAGTACATCAGCTGAGTTTTGCTCAGGTGATTTACTCACCAATCTCTCACAGTAGTTTTGTTCAGGTGTTCAACTCACCAACCTCCGATTTTTGATCAGGTGCCCGATACATCGAGTTTACTGAGCGAGTTGTTTAAGTGTAAGCACACCATCCTCTAATCTTTGATCAGGTGCCCGATACACCAACTCTTGAAACTCAAGAGTTTCACGCCACTAATAATGTCTCCATCACTAGGCAGATGTAGAGAAAATTAAAGCTCAGAAAACAAGACTATGATTATTACCCAAGAAAAATAAAAATGAAAGAAGATGTGTGCAGTAGCTTTTAGCTGGCGGTAGCTTCGGCTTATGATCTCTTGTGATATGTGGTTTGGACGCACCGAAGATGGACTTCTTCAATGAAGTGTTATTTGATTTGGAATGGGTAGCTCACAATTAGCACTTGGACGAGATCTCTTAGATATTTAGGATTTCTCGGGTTTCATGGTCAGCTTCATCTTGTCCATATGGCCTTCTATTTATAGCTGCTTCTCTTTGACTATTCGTAGGCACAACTTGAGTGAGGTGCATGCTTCTCTTTGGCTATCCCAAAACGTCAGAAGGAGAGAGCCAATGTAGCCGTTGTGTCATGGTTCTTTTTCTCAGGGTTGTCTTGAAACTTGATCTACAAGACTTTAGTGTGATCATGATCTCTAAAATCACAGAGAATCTTATTAGGTTGGATTTAATGTGTTGTTAGAGGAATGTTGCTGTTTTGTCGCCCCTATTAGCATCGTAACTCCGCGCTTCAGACAGTTTTATCTTGTCAGATGATTTCTTGCAAGTAATCTGGATTGTCTGCACTCGAAATCTTTATAGAAGGAATGTCTTTGTTGGTCTTTGACCGGATCGTTAGATGGAATGTCTTTTTAATCTTTTAACCTGATGTTTCAGAGATACGCATGGGAAATATACTCTGCGTTTGAATTTGTTCTTGAGTATGTTAGAGTATTTCTTCTTTTAAGTCAAATTGAATGATTAACGTCGATATTTGTCTTAGTTGTGATAGACAGTTGATACAGAAAAGATAAAAATACATTCGACTGAGTATGAGAGTAAATGAAGTATATCAATTGTTCAATTGTCACGAGAAAGAGTGCAACTACTTTGGAATTCACATATTAGGAATATATCAGTTGAAGAAATAGACAATAAGATACAGCTGAAAATAGATATTGTCAGTTGCATTCGTGAATTGAAAAGATGTTTAAGTAAAAGCTCAATCAAGGTAGTAAGAGTAGTTTGGTTGAAAGCTTTCCGCCTTGGTGTTTTAGTTGAAGCAATTCAATTGAAAGTAGTCAAACGATAGTCAGTCGCACGACTCTAACTGTGATGTTCTAGTTGGATGCTTCGACTGCTTTCAGTCGTAAGGATGTTGACTACTACTAAGGTGTTTTGACTGAAAGGATTCCGACTGAGGACAGAAGATGGTTTTGATTAAGTTATTAATTGTCCTATGTTTCAACTGAGTAGCCAGTGATTTTTTCAGTAGAAGAGTTCAACAGGGTGTTTCGACTAGATTAAGAGTTCAACTGATGAATTGATGCTGAGGAGGTGTTTCGATTGAGTGTATCAATAGAGATGTACAACCTTCACGATGTTCAACTATTTTTCATTTCTATGGCTGTTGTTAGTTGTTTAGTTCGGGCATAACTTTTTTTTACTTCATCATCCTTATCTTCTTGCTCATCTGTGGTAATAATATTTTTGCGTAAATTCTGTTATCATTCAAAACACACAAAACCTGATCATTTATAAGCACGGGTTCATCAGGCTGAATAGGATTTGGAGCGGGAGGTGGGTGCGCTTCTACAACCCTATTTTGCAAAAGAGCTTTAAGCTCTATTTTCATTTTAAACGCATGAACTCCTCCATCATCAGATCGTTTGGGTCTATCATCAGCTGATTTTGTGGACCCAAATTGTCGTCATTAAGCATACTTGGGTCATTCTGGCCAACATGCCCCCCTGGGTTATCTGTAGGGTCTACAAGTTGTCCATTTAATGTTACATTCAATTGGTGCAGCAATTTAGTCACTTGTACCCTCCTAGTTATCGACCTTGGTCTATTGGCATTGTCGGCCAGTTGCTGTGGATCAGTTGGGAGACCTGCAAAGCAATTTCTTGTGCTTGAAGTATAACAACTATACACCTTCGCTGAGGACCCAAGGTGGGTCGAATGGTAGAAGACCCCTGCCAAGAAGCAGCAGGTCCCAGGTTTGATTCACCGCGGGGGGGGGTTTACCTGTTCACGGGCTCAATCCTCGAGGGGTGCGTGACCCAGGGTTTTCTGGTTCGTCAGGTTCCTCGTCACTAATATATATATATACACCTTCACTGATTCACTAGTTATGTGTGCCGTTCTCCTCATCTTCTATGGCGGACACGATGGCATACCTAAGCGGTCAAAGATTTAAGTTCTTGACCCAGTATCTTGATTATCCTCACGCTCTTTGGCCTATATAGGCCCTTGGAGTAAATTGGCAAGGCATCCACCTATTTCCTTTATGATTTCCCTCTCTCTTCCTGTCTGGAAGTGGTGGAGGTTGGGGAAATATATTGACAAGGGGCTCTGCCCCTGGTTGGCGTTGCTGATTCTGAGGTGACGATGGTTCACCTGATGAGGCCAGGGCAGCCCTAGCCCTCCTGATCTCTTGGGCCTCCTCTTTTATGACCCATATCTTTTTCATTTGGAGTTTCTTTTCTTCCATTTTGATGTCTTCCATTTTAGGGATCAGCGATTGCTGCATGTGCTTCTTATCCTTCTCAAGGTTATCTATGACTTTGCCATTACGGGCCATTAATCCAGCCCTATCCTAACGGACTTTGGCCAAAATCCCAAACCTGTTGTCGGGGTGGAGATTTTCGAGACGTACTTGTCCACTGGAATACTGAGTTTCCTACTATCCGGATGGATTCATATGTTTACCCACAATAATGGTCTTGCCTGACTTGGAAGCTGCCCACCACTTGTTCTTCTTAACCAGTTTATGCCTCTGCCTCCTATTGGAAGATGTAGAGGGCATGTGCATAGCTGATGCCATTTACAATGAAGTACATTATAGGTACCTCAGTCTCCTTTGCTATCGAGGGAACAGGTGGGACCATTGAGACTACTCCCAAAAAGAACAGGGACCCAACCACTATAGGGTCCAAACTGGATGGGTGTAGTGAGATACTCATCTGTGGCATGACCACAAACCATCAGAGGTCCATAGGTGACTAGCAATTCCCATCGTGCCAGACATGAAACTGCAATGATCGCATTGAGCTACAAAGTGATGAATGAAAAAAAGTTGCATAAACCAACACAAAGTTAGCAGTGTTGTGGTAAAGGCATCTTTGAGTAGGAAGATGAAGAGAAGGAAAGGTCTCACCGGGTGTGTCATTTGTGGGAGATGGGAATTTACATCCCATCTTAAAGACTGTAAAGACATGGGGGAAGGGTGAATATGAACATGGGTGGAATTATTTATGCTCTAGGACTAGGAGTGAACTCATAGAACACACATGTATTCATCAGACTTTATGGATTCATATGTCAGATTGTTTTCTCACTGACCTGAATTGGTGTTAATTGCATCGGCTGGGCAGCCAAGTACCCTTGATTAACTGTTTATAGGATTCCATATAGGCTTCACCATTAAGATATGGACTCAATAAACACATCTCTGGTCCATGATGGGCATTAGAGGGGGCAGATTTAGGATGACTTTGGTCAATTTCATGGTATTTTAGGTCATAAGGGCATTTTGGTAATTTTATGAGTCTTGAGGGTGTGGGAGTTATTTAGGGTTTAAGGTATGTTTTAATGGTTTTTGGGGGATTTTTAAACACTAAGGTATGTTTTCATATTTTGGGCATTTTTGCATCTTGAGTACATTTTGATAAAATTAGGGTTTGGAGAGGTATTTTCAGAATTTAACTCTTAAAATGATTTTCCATATTTTTTATTTTTTGATATATTAAGAGTTTTTTTGTAATTTTGACCAGTCTTTTAGCGTAATTCGGACCTTCGGGTGTTTTTTACATTTTAAGGATTTTTAATGATTTTCTTGAACGTTATTATCTGAAGGGGATTTTTTTTAATTTTGGCCAACTTTTAGGGTTTCAGGGGTATTTCGGACATTTTGGGTGAGTTTATAGTTTTTGAGACCTGTTAATGACTTTCTTGATTTTTTGTTATTTGGAGGATATTTTGATTATTTTGGGTGAAATTAGGGGCAGGTTAGGGTTTTGGATAGAGTGCAGGGGATTTGTGTAATTTAGATTTTTTTACATTATTTTTCATAATTTCCCTGATTTTTATGTCTTTTTGTCATATTAGGGCTATTTTAGTAATTTTGGATAAAATTGGGCCCAAGCTGGGGTTTGGATAGGGTTAAAGGTTATTTTGGGTAATTTTCCCAAAGGACCAGCACCAGACATAAGAATATGCGTGAATAATAAAATAATTTTATTCATAAGAATTGGGGATCACATCATAATTAGGCTACATCGGTCCATTACATCTGATGGCTAAGTCATGCCGGCTGATTAAGCTTGAGGACATTACATAGCTCAGTCAAATGAGTGAATTAGGGCTTCCAAGACCAAGTGGTCTGAGCCATGTGGGGCAATTGGGCTAAACGGACTCAGCGGTCTAGACCATTAGATTAATTAGGCATATTGGACTCAATGGTCTGAGCCAACTGGACCATTTAGACCAATTGGGCATAATAGTTCAGGCTAACTGGGTCAATTATGGCATGTAGGCACAGTGGTTTGAGTCTTGTTAGTTAATTATTGGACTCAAGGGTCCTATCCATGTTGACTATTGACAAAATAAATTCTTGCATTCTTGTCAATAGTAGTGGCATTGTAGTGTTAAGTACCCCCATCATTTTCCTGGCGTCCAACGTTTGTGCTTCCAAAATTTAATCAATTTTACGCTACCTTTTGTGTTAAGGGTGAAGCTGTTTCTTCGTATTCAAGATCATTGTTACTCATTGATATAATGGAGATTTAGGAACTTGCTGCGGAGAAACAGCCTCCTCATGGTGGCCGATCTGAAATATTTGCTTCTGATAACTTCTGGCTATAACTAATCTTCTTTTTGTCTCCATACTTATATCTGCAAATGACAAGATTCATCTCCTTCATGGTTTTAACCATTATCCTCTTTGGGCTGTTAAAAAGTTTCAATGTCAGAAAGAGGCAAACACGAGTTCTGCTCCTTTTTTAGAATCTACAAAATTAGTTCACCTTCAAAACTTTGAAAATGGCTGCATGTATATCATCCACAAATATGAATGTTTTGAACAAGAACCAGGTTGATAAGCTTGAGAGAATTACTTTTGTGGGGAGACCTTTCAGTCTGAGCATTTCTGATGGTCATTTTGTTCAGGTATCTATTAGTTAAAATAATTCCGATTACAGGTGCCTTGGGAAACATTATTTCATGTGAGAACCATCTGTGAAAATTGATGTGTGTTTACTGGGCTTTCCAAATGAGGGGAAACTATTTGTTTGAGGGTTATGTTATGATGCCAATCTCGAATGAGTGCAAGCGTGTTGCGACTATGATGAGTTTCATGTGGATAAACCTAAGATTTGAATATGATGAATAGAGGGATACAAGCTGGAACTGGATTCTGGTGATTTCCATTTGTGCTTTCCTTGTCTGGTTTTTCTTAACGGCACATGTGCAAATGCATAAATTCTAGTTATGTTGTTCTAATTGATCTTTCTCTTTCTCAACTACTCCAATGGATGATCAGAAGTACAAGGCTTTGAGATATGAGTCCCTGATCAATTGGTTTTCAACTTTCCATCATGCACTACTTTTGTCATTTGAAACAACCGGTTATCTCTGTGTCTGTTATGAACTATGCCATGCAAGTATTCAGCCTTCTTATTTATATGAAGAGGGAGAGTGAGAACATTGTGTTACTTGTCACAGTATCCCCTCTCCCTATTCTTTATTCCGAGTATTCACCACCGATCTGATAAAGAAGTTTTGCAGGCCATTTTTTCCCAGAAGAGGATGACAAGTTTCTTGAGCGAGTTCGGGCTGCTGTTGAGGAAGAGGAGCGCCAAACAGCTGCAGCAGCTGAGACAAGTGCTGCTAAAGATGCCATTGCAACTGCTGAGGAATCCAGAAAAGCTTCCAACAGCGGAGGTAGTAATTTGATACATGACAATGGTAGCAAAGGCGAAGTGTCAACAAGTGGAGATCAGAAATCTAAGATGGAGGATGTTGAAAACTTGAGACCAGCATCTCTGGATTCTCAAAGGGGAGATTCAGATCAACAAGGTCATGATGGTGGCTACGATTCAGTAGCCTGTTTACCCTTTGAGTTCTACCACTATTACCATGGCAGTAACTATGATCTGGGCACACTAATTGAGGTTTGTCAAATGTAAATGTCGCCTCCTTTTCTTTGCAATAACGTATATAATGAAAAATTATGGAGCAGTATTTATACCAGATCTGAGTTGATAACATGTTGACATGCAGCCATGTGCACTTACATGCACAGGTGCATACATGCACGTTTGTTTATGTGTGCAAACATTAATTGATATGCTTCGTATATGTTACTTCTAATTGATTGATTTGGTGTGAATAGGCGGAAGATTTGCAATTGCAGCCTTCTATGTATTATTTGTTTATTTCTGTGGTGAATTCTCCAGAAAATTTTATTTAAATTAAAGAACCATGTGTAGTTGTGTGTCATGTGGACTGTTCATCTCTTTTTATGCATATTTTTGATGTTCCAGTAACAATGTGATACCCGAGAGATCTGTGTCCTTTTACTTGTCTTTGATGTCTGAACTTTCATCTAGCTCATTTTCTTGAACTATGATGAGTAGTTTTCTATGCAGCCATTGGAAACATGTGGGTGTACATAGACATACAGGTGTACTGTTCAGTGCAATTGGCGGGCGGGGGAGAAAAGATGTTCCTTCTGAGTGCCATATTAACAAATTATTGTTCTAAATTCTTGCCTCCTGTCTATTATTTATGGTCCAAAGGTTCAGTATCAGTACCTTCACCTACATTTTCTTATCTGGTAGCTCCTATGTCTTTCAAAAAATAATCACTTATGTTAGTTTTCTTCAGGAGTACTGTTAGTGGAAATAGAGTGAGGAAATCTTGATTCTTTCTGGATGTAGAGTATTACTTTCACTATTGGAATGCAAGCTTTTGGGTGATCATCATTGTCAATGCGGCCTTGTCCCATTTATTTGGAATTGGCTATATGAATCCTATTTCATTTTAATCCATTCAATGGCATGTTTGTGATTCTATCTAGGAAGGTCAAGTCTCTTCATACTACATTATACCATCTAAGCTTAGGTCTTCTTCCTCAACCCCTTTTGCCATTTTCCACTCTATTTTGATCACACTTTATAACCAGTGCTGAAATTGGGCAACATCAAATGTTACTAAACAATGTATAGCCCATTTTCCTTGAGTTTAATTTCGATTTGTGCTGCTCTAAATATCTACACATGCATTCATTTCAAGTCTTTTCCCTTTAGTCTTTCTGCATATCCATACCAACATCTTCACCTCTGCCACAAATCGAAATACTTCTGTATGTGTTCTTTCCTCATTGTTAAAAACTCAGTCCCGTACAACATAGCAGGTCTCAAAACAGTTTTAAAAAACTTCTCTTTTATTTTCAAGGGGGCCTATTGATCACAGAGGACTCCAGATGCACTCTTCCAAGTTAACCATTTGTTTCAACCCTATGTGCAACACTTTCTTGGATCTCCCCATTTTCTTGAAAACTAGATGCTACACTGTTGCTACTTTTATACATAGCTTTTTTTTGGAAGGTGGTCATAAAGACCACAATCCATTGAAAGCAAAAGTACAGGTACAAAAGGAAAATGGAATGGTTCACTACCAAGCAGGTAGATACGTGTTCCGACCCATCCCCAAGCCCATTACACCCTTAACCCATGACTACAGAATTAATTTCCTCCACCCAAGCATTCTCTTGAGGAGCAGGGAATCTGAAATCTTCCTGGCAGTATTAGAGATGTGCCATTTCTGCAGAAACCGGCTGCAGCTCTTTATAATCTTTGCTGGCTGTGTCAATTCAATCCTGAAGATATTTCTCTTTCCATATTGCCCACAGCATTGCTGGTAGACTGACTAGCCACATATCCAATTCTTGTGCCACTGGGTTCAGATGTTTCCATGCTGCTATGAGTTCAGACAGGAAGGTCTTCAGACCATTCACTTCGGACAAGAGTAAGGAATAGCTTCCACACTGTCCAGACGATGCCACATTTAAGAAATAAGTGTTCCTGTGATTCCTCGAATCTGCCACAAAAAAGATACTTCTTTCTATCTTGCACTTTAATAAAACTTAATCTATCAGCAGTTGGAAGCCATTCCCAAGCCACATTCCACATAAAAAGCTTTACCTTGATAGGAATTTTATTTTTCCACACCTGACAACTTCAATCCACCTTCTTACCTCCCTCAGTGAGAATTGTAACAGCTGATCGTGAAGATATCTTCTGGCTTGCATCTCCACTTCTTCAAGTCCTTGACTTGAATGCTGACATTTTGCGGAATGGCAGTGAGCTGAAGAAACTCGTCTGGTTCAAAGTGATGAAAATTTCTACAGAACCTCAGTTCCCGGTGTCCTTGACTTGTCTGAACCCAAGAGTTGCTAACCGTCTGCCTAGATGTAAGTCACAATTTGGTAAAGGCTTGGAAATCTGTCCTTGAGTTTACTGTGCTCCACCCATAACTGTCACTCAATGAAACCTTCTTGGTCTACCCAAATATCACTAAGATTACATTTCATGCATTGTAATTTAGATTAATCTTGAGAACCTTTAAATTCCAAAACACCTACCCAATCTTCTAACTTAGCATTTAAACCCTTTTAATCCCCATCAACTGCTGTAATATTATCCACAAATGGCATATAGCAAAGGGATTACATCGTGTAAATATTTTGTCACTTCATTTATAACTAAAGAGCCATGGACTTAGTGTTGACCATTGATGTGATCTCTATGCTAACAGTAAACTCACAGGTCTTTCCTGCAATAGTTTTCACACCAGTGAACACTCTGTCATATATTCTTAACCACATCTATATAACCTTTCGAGTTTCTTTTTTTTTTTTTTAAAGTCTACCAAGTTGGCTCTCTTGGTACTTAGTCATGAGATCTTGGTACTCAGCGATAAACCTTCTTCCAAAAAAAATCATCTGTAGATCTTTGTTTTTTTTCCATTAAAAGCTTTTATAACCTGTCATATTTGGGGATTATCCCCCTTGAACCATGTTCCTTATTTAAAAGTCCTCACAATTTTGAGTTTTTAGTGAAACACCTTAGAAAATTAGGAATAACCCTTCAAATTTTTAGGAAAAATCCCCACAAAAGGATGCTTATCAAATAAATGTGTAATTGTGGGGTTTTTTGGAAGTTGACCAGAACACTATATTTTATTAGGGAATATAAGAAAAAAGAGAGTGGAGTATGGAAAACAGAAGAGCCCAAAAGAAAGAGGGGGTTCTATCAAGATGATAGAGGTGATTCCCCACCCTTAGTACTGCACAAATGAATACGAAGACTAGTTGCACAATCAGTTTTTTTCCACCCACTCAATCTATGTATTAGATTTGAGTGTGCCCTTCTGCTACCATGAGCACTGATATGCCACTCCTGAAGAAGATTGATGCAGTTCTTGATAATGCTAGATGGGTGGCTGAAGTCATATCTGTGTTTCTTTCTTTCCAAATTGACTACAGCATAGCGGCAAGCAATCTCCTGTAGGTCATCTTCAGCATCTGTGGGATTATAATTTGTCCACTTCTTCATGAGGTGATGAAAATTCTGTGGTGCGATCCACTTGCCGTGGACTATCTTGAGGAACTGGATCCATACTGATTCTACTATCCCACAGCTAAAAAGTAGGTGGACCATGTCTTGTATCCACAGAAAACACATGCTTCTCTAGCATCGCTATCCAATCTTTTCACTCTATCCAGTGTGGAAAATCTATGCCATGCTATTTTTCACAGGAAGATGCTAATTTAAATAGGAACTTTCCTGTTCCAAACCTTTTTGTGCCAAGACACCCTTTGACCTCCTTGCACCAGAGTTCTAACTGCTGATTTGACAGAGAAGGTTCAAGATCTTTCCCATGTCCAATACCTGTTATCTCTCTTCCCTTGTGTCATGTGCACATTGTCCATCGGCTGAGAAATTTGTAGGAATTCATTGTCAGTAGCGCCAGAGTCGATCACCGAAGAATGTCCTGAACATCAAGTGGTAGCACTCAAGGCTGCGCCATGTATACTTGAAGGAAGCTGTGTAGTTAAAAGCACGCCTAGGCGCTGAGGTGAGGCGAGGCGCCCCCTGGTCGCCTCGCCTCGTCTCGCCTCACTCTGACCACAGCTGGTCTCACTCTCTCTCTGTATCACATATACACACATAACTTGCTTTGAATCATAGGATTGAATGAATTTAGGACTTTTATTGACTTTATATAGCCATTTTTGTGATATTTAGACATATAGTTTATTTTTTGAATTAAATATATATATTTAATAAAATTTCGCCTCAAACGCCTCAAACGCCTAGGCCATCGCCTAGGCGTTTGAGGCGTGAGGCGACCCCTTGGTCGCCTCGGTCGCCTCACGCCTCAGACTACATAGGAAGGAAGGGAAGAGGAGGTCGGCTGAGAGGCACTTTGAAGCTGTGCAAGGAGGCATTGAAGTATGGCAATGTCAGAGGTGGAAAGTGCCATTGACGCAGTGGCAGTGGACCCTTCTTGAGGTGATTCACCGGGTAGAGTAGAGGCTTGAGTGATGACCACATTATTCTGGGGCATTTGACCTATCTTAAAATTTTTGAACTTGGCGGGCATTTTCTCCGGATACTTCTCCCAGCAAAAATCAGAATCATGATTTGTGCGGCCGCAATGTCCCACTTCTTGTCAACACGCTGCTTCTCACCAGTCGGAGGAGGTTTACTAGAAGCACTGGTAAGCGCAGGGAATTTCCCAACTTCACAGGTGTAGAACTATAGGTTTGCTGCTCATAACCTGTCAGCACTGCTCTTCACTAAGGACCTTAAAGTATGTCTCTTCAAGAGATGGAGGGGGTTCCATATTAAGAATTTGTCCCCGTAGAGCCTTATAATCAACATTCAAGCCACCCAAGAATTTAACAATGTGGTCATCCTCTTGGAGAGATAGAAAGGTCTGCTGATCTGCGAGAAAGGTCCATGTGGCCATTCGAGAACAATCGAGTTCATCTCATAGGCTTGTAAGGGCATAGAAGTAGATAGCACTGACCCAGGTCCCTGCTTCAACTTATGAAGTGTGATTGAGTTGATACAGACACACCTTGTTCTTCTTCCGGCCGTACAATCCTGCCAGGGTTGTTCACATTTCAGCAGTAGTGGATTTGTGAAGGATCGTTGGTCGAATGGTGAGCTTACGGAGTTAAGAAGTCACGACATAGCCATACTATTATCCCGGTGCTGCGTCGCATATGCAGCATCCTGGGCATTTGGTTTTTGCAGATCACCATAAGATATCCGAGCTTGTCACATCCAGCGATGTACAACTTTGTAATGACAGCCCACGAAGCATAATTGTTCTCGATCAGTTTGTCAGAAGTAATCTGCAGAGAAGCACTTGTTGTGAGGGCAAGAGGAGTGGGTTGAACTTGCTGAGGAGAGATATGAGAGTAGGCCGAGGTGGTATCTGCCATTGAGCAAGACAAAGAGAAGAAGCACAGGCACTGAGAGCACCTATAACCGTAGGAGAGAGAGAGGATGAGGGATGACCCTCAAAGGCTGGCAGAACTGGCAGAGAATAGTAGAGAGGATCACCCTCACAAGTAGAGCAATCTGTAGCAAGAGAGAGGAGGCAGAGGCCACACAATTAGTATTTTCTTCTCTTGCAGCGAAGAGAGAAGAAAACCCTAGAAAGAGAGGGCGCAGCCTGCCCCCAAGTCGTTAGTGATCCGTGACAGCGCCAGGAGAGGTGTCGTCCACCGGTGGAGGGAAGAAGCGAAACGGGTGTGACCCAGTGTGGGGGGTCTTCCGGGAGTTGGAGACGATGGAGAGAGGGCCCAGGATGGTTGCCGCTCTGATACCATGATAGAAGAAGGGGTGAAGTTGAGAGAGGAGGGAAGAGAGAGGTCTAACTGCCATCCAGATCACTCCACCCCTGTTTGATATTAACTATCAAATGTCAAAATTACATGTCTGCCCTTACTAGGGAGGGCGGCCAAAGAAGAGGACTGAAAGACAAAGAAAGACTCAAATAAACTGAAAATTACGTAACTGTCCCTGTTTTCCAACACCGATGATGATGACATTGATGCTGAATGTGATCAAGGATTGTGAGGATCTGCATCTCGCCCATGTTCAAAGTGCTGCCATGTGATGCAGTTGGGTGAGGGGCAGGGCTTGGCAGATTGGGGACGAGGAGGAACAGGAGCTGTGGGGCTGGGAGTGGGCAGAGGCAGCATGGGGACTGCTGGACTGGGGTACTTGGCTGGAGCAGGCAGAGCAAGGAGAAGAAAATTTGAAGAGGAACATACTGGATGTAGGAGTGGGCAGAGGGAATGTGGGGGAGTGAGTTACTTGGACAGGTGAGCAGAGGGAGGAGGGGAAGAGGAGCCTGGAGATGAGATGAGATGAATGGATGCTGGGAATAGGGAGGCAGTTTAGGGAAGGAGCTGAAGTGGCAAAATAAGTGCAACATGAGATAGAGGAAAATAGGGTGAGCAAGCCTGAACTGGAAAAGAACGAGGAAAACACTCAGAAAAAATGAGATGACACCAGTTAGACCGGACTAAACAAAACCTGGACTGGACATAAGTTGGACGTGGGAAATTTGAATCAGACGAAAATTTTAAACTGCCTCTTCTATTATATAGATTATAGATTAGCTTTATTAATTCTATTCTATTACCGGTTAGGGTTCTTTTATTTCTTGTAGCTAAACCAAGTTTGTAAACCTGTTTTGTTGGCTCTTCTCAGAATCCAAGCTGTTATGAGATATTTAAGCCTTTTCATCCTCTGTTCACCTTGTAAAAGGATTTAGCTTGTGTATTGCTCTAGCATTGTACTATAGTAGTTTGTTAACTGAAAGGCAATTGTGTCGATGATAACTTGCTCGTCTGATATGCTCTATTGGTTATTCAGGTCAGACGAACTTGGGATGCATATATCAGGCCTGGAGGCAGGTTTGTGCCTTCACACTTTGTTTTTTTAATTATACAAATCTATGTAGGAATATCTGATCTTCTATATATTTTGTAGCAAAAGGATATTGTTTCCTTTTTCCTTATCCAGTAAAACGACATTGAGAAAGCTCAAAAACTCCTTGTATCCTTTGACAAACCAAATATTGTTCACTAGAGCACCTGTATTTCTTTTGGTATCCTAATGACAAGACGTGAATAACACTTGATTTTTGAGTAGTGCAAGTTAGATGTTCCTGCCTAAGACTTCCAATTTTCCCCTTATTTTGCAAATACAGGCTCTTAGAGAGAGAGTGTCTATGGTAGTCTTCCTTTTTTTGTTATACTGAACTTTTTACTTTACAGGTATGTGTAAGTAATCAACTATCTTAGTTCGGCCAAGTCAAATCTGATGAATAACAACTTGGAATGTTCTATGCCACATGTTTATTTTTTAGGTTTCTGTTTTTTTGAATCTTGCATGTGCATCCATTCATGTGTCTATAAATTGTTTTGCCATTCTTATTTTTACCGACTCGAGACATTTCCGACTACCACAATGAACATTCGACCATCTGTATTGCATAAATTGATCCTTTACATTTAGATTATTGCTACCCTGATTATCTTCTGATGTATTTTACAAAGTTTGCCATTCAAACTCCTGTAGGATGTATGGTTTTTTTTTCCCTTCTGTCCATCCTCTTTGAATCCCTTTCCAAATTTCTTTCCTCGTGTTTCCTTTGGGCTGCACAACCCAAAATTTTAGGTCAAAAGGCAACTGATCTTGCAGGATTTAGGAGTGTTTATTATAGTGTCTAGGTTAACACACAGGCAGGGTCAACTTTTCTATAATCCCTGTGTTATGGCTGGCATTGGAGCTCTTCTATAATCTGTTGGGTTCCCCTATCAAGGGTAGTGCACACTGCACACAATGCTCATTCTCTGATTTGAATTGGGTCTTAACATTTTGATGCAGTCGAATACCTGGGCACTGGGTTCGGCCACCACCACCTTCAGATGAGGTCTGGGCTTCCTATCTGGTTGGCCCCAAACCTTAGACTCACTGAAAGCAACAGCAGATGGAGTTCATGGAAGAGAGGAGGACCGTTTGCCAACCACAGAACCGTGAAACAGGTTTTTAATCAGGCAAGCCAAATGACATGTGGCTGTTTTTTTGGCTGTGCCAAGGAAACTCAAGATTTTTTTTTTTAAAGCTGCAACTTGTTCTAATGAGGCAGCAGCGTTTGCAGTTGGTTGGTTTTATCTTCCAAGAAAATTCCAGAGTTTTTTTTTATTCTCCAACTTGTTCTAATGAGGCAGCAGCGTTTTCAGTTGGTTGGTTTTATCTTTTCTTATGGTGAAATTGAAATGGATGACTTAACTCGGATGACATTGTGTTTCTCATTTCCAGTTACAAAAAGAGCATCAAATCTATTCTTCTCATCGTCTGGCCATTGAAGTCTCTGTTGGACAGCGGAACAAAGAGGTTAAAAAAATGCTTGCCCTCGTTAAGCTGTCACAATTTCAACTCGAATACGTATATATGATCTTTGTTCAGGTCAGTTCATGTTCGGAGTTAGATGAGATCATGTGATTTGCAAAGCGTTTGAGTTTGAAAAAGATTGTTAGATGATCTCATATCGGGTGGATCCCCCCATTCCTTGTATAAGATCTGAGTATGTAACATTGAAGTTGGCATGATCTTATTCTCTGGGAATGTTGGAGATTCCCGTAGGATTGATCATGTGGTTAACACAAAAGCCTATTGTAGGTCGGATCGATAACATACCAGGGTGAAGTCAGGTCAACACCCATGCTTTCGTCTGTCTATTGCTTCTAAGCTGGGTAGGTTGGACCTAGAGATGCATATGGATCTGGTTTGGGTCGGGTAAATCAATATCATATTTTATTCATAAAAAGTTTACAAATATCTTAGTTGAATATTATTGTATTATTTTTGTAGATATAGATACGAATATATCTGTCATGGGTATTGATATGTTGGCATGTATTTGTATCCGTCTGTAAAATATGAGTTTATCTATGCATTCCAAGTGAATGTTAGAATCGTGGAAAGTGGAAAAAGAAAAGTCAGAATTCGTGAGAATTGGGAATAGAGAAGTTTGGTCAATTCTTTTCTTTCTAAAGTATTTTTTATATCTTAGAAAAATATTTTTATAATTTTAGTAAGAAGGTTAAATTCAAATCCAATAAGGAGGGCATTGAGTTGAGTTGATGTCAAAAGTATAGTGTTAATATAGATATTGAGTTACGAAGAAATCGTTCGGATCATGTATCGATTGATTATATTAAATTCATTCTTGATTTGAATATAAAATAAGTATTTTAAAAATATTTGAACTTAAATTCATATCTATTTATTCAGATATTATCTGACTCGTGACGGGTAGGTGACGTGGGTAATCGAGCTTCCATATATTTTTGTCATCCGTGATTGTGCCTGCCCACCTTATATCCGACTGAAGAGTCATTGTCGCCTACCTTTGATTCATATTGCCAAATAGCCAAGGCTATCGCGTTAAGTAGTTGATTCATGTAGTGTATGAAATACTATGAAGCTGTCACACAACTACAAGTCAATACAAGTTAATATGTTTTTTTTGGGGGGGGGGGGGGGGTGGGGTTGACCTGAGTTGAATGTGAATACCAAGGCTGTTCTTGGAGGATCAGCTTGAAAAACAGTCCACAACATAATTTCATGAAATGATTTGGACGAAGGTCAAAAGAATCCATGTATCAATATTTGTGCTGAAATGGGATTCTAGTTTTATGATAGTATTCATTTTTTACATTAATCTCGAGAAAAATGAAAAAGAACAGTTTGTTATGTATCAATGTTCCATTTATGTGACGGTTCTTCGTGTACGTGCGAACAATTGGGACAACTCTGAGACTCTGCAAGTTCTGGGGATCGTCTCCACAAGTCTCTGAGGAATAAATCTCCGTTTTTTGCTCATTACAAAACGGGGAACTTCATTCCCAAACCTCCTCTTTGAAGGAGATCTTTGTACCACTGGATTCTAAACCTGTCGGGTTATATTTTCCAACATCGATTTAAAGTTTAAACATGATATTGCTAGGTGAACTCAGTCTAGACTTATCAACAATTTAATGTAACCCTTAATTGGTGTTATTGGGTAATAAGAAAATTTGAATGAGGATGAGGTCGTTAAGAACATGAGCATAATTATTCCAACTAATAGATTGGAGTGATTTCCCGTGGCTTTAGCCTTTAAACCAGAGATAAGTTCACCTTAGCATGCTCTCTCTCTCTCTCTCTCTCTCTCTCTCTCTCTCTCTCTCTCTCTCTCTCTAAAAATATAAAAATTAGATTTTTTCCATAATTATAGAATAATCACAGTGAACAAACTTTTTGCACAAAGTCATTTATATAAGACATTGACACATCTACAATGCACGAGTATTTTTTTTCAAAATACCGTCTCCTTTGGATTTCCAAATAAACAAACACAGATACACGAGTTCGCCCCTCTTTGGTGGCTTCTCGGTGCTTCACAACTCCACCCACTTCCTTGTCTCCTAGGAAGAGGGGGTTTTTATAGCGTAAGCCCCCACGGCCTGGGACCTATGGACTTCGCAAGCGATCTATGGACTTTGCAATTTTCTTTTGTTCTCCTAAGTCTTGACCACATGGAAGGGAATGTTGTCATATTTATTTCTTTGCCCCCGAGTCTTGATATATAGCATAGCGGGGAATGTTTCCAAATTTCTTCTTTTGCCCCTGAGTCTTGATGACATGCCCGGGATTGTTGATTTTTTTTTTCTTTGCCCCTTGAGTCTTGATGACATGTTAGGGAATGTTGCTGAGTTTATTCTTTTGCCCCCCTAAATCTTGATGACATGACGGTGAATGTTGCTACTTTTTGGGGGGTTTTTTGCATCAAAAAATTGTTAAACGAAAGTTTGTAAAAGAAAAAATCATTCATGCAAATATATTAGAAATTTTGTAAAAAAAAAAAAATCATTCATGCAAATATATTAGGAGGCATATCATTATGTAAATCTGAATTGTGTAAAAATATCGTATTTATTTTGTAGACATCTCACTTCTTTTTGTCAAAAATTTATAAAAAAAGCACACTTAAATAATATTTATGTACTATTTAAATTAATCTAGTGTCACGTCTGATAATATATTTTTAAGAAAAATATTTTTATAAATTCACCTCTAACAATAATTTCATGAATTTTTTTTTAATCTTTGAGTTTTGATGAGATGACATAGAATATTACCGTGAGTGATGGCAAGTCATCCGTGCACTTCGATAATGCGACATTTTTCCACCTCCGACCCTTGGTGACATGGTGAAGAGTGTAGTCTGAGTTGTTTTCTTTCGAAGAATATCTTCGGGGATGAGAGGCTGAGAGGGGGGCCGAAAGACATTGGGTATCCCTTCAGTGCTCCAGTATCGTGCGATGTTATCGACAATTTTGCACGAAATATCTTATTGGAGTTTTGGCCAGCTTCTGGTGCCAATTTTTCAACTCAGACAATGAGCATCTCTCTCTCTCTCACACACACACACACACACACACACACACACACACACACACACACACACACACACACACACACACAGAGAGCAAATATCTCTAGGGAAGAAGTTGGGAGAGTCTACAACACTTCAAAGAAGTGGCTTAGACCCATTCCAGACGGATATCAGATAATCAACTGGGCCCACACTTTCCCCTCACACACATGCAGTCATGCACCGTATTTGACCCCGGGCACCGTGTTCAACCTCGGAGGGTCGAACACCGTATCCCACCCGAAAAATAGAGGGCCCTAAGAAAGAACTTGAGAGAGTCTACCATACTTCAAAGAAGTGACTTAGACCCATTCCACCGAACCAACTCTGGTTGACATGCATCAGTGGCAACAAAATGAGAGAGCTATAGTGAGATTTTTTGTTATGGGGCTTCGGTTTCTGCTCATCCCCCTTGATTGCATTCATTGCACAACGTTGTGTTATATAACACATGATAAATACACATTTTTATATGTTTCTTTACGTCCTCTATATATGTTGCATATACGGAAAAATATTTAAATCCCCCGTCTAAACGAAAACACTTAAAACCCCCCCATCTAAACGAAAATTAACATCAAAAATATTAATAAAAATAAATACAAAATGATTCTTTTTTCAACATTTGTTCTCACTCGTACCATGATGATTCTCGTTCATATCCCTATATTTTGACAAACTAAAAACAAAAATAACACCATTATTGTCCCCTGAATATACTAAATATAAGTAGGAATGAAAATAAAAATACATTATCTTAAAATGACCGAGGCTTAATCTTGTCTTACGTCATCCCGATAACCAACAGCCCGTTAACAGATTGATGTATGATCGAGTGTTTTTACATGAAATCTTATTCTTACCAAACATAGGCAACATCATATCACTATGCTATACACAACAGAGGCAGTCAGGAACTCTTCGAATAACACTGGCATCAACGTTGATAGCCGCAGGAGGTGCAGCTTCTCCACCGCCCCAACCCCACCCAGGATATGGTGGTGGTGGTGGTGGTGGTGGTGGGGGTGGGGGGGGGGGGTGGGATCGTCCACCAAAAAGGGGCATTTTAATCTACAAATGCTCCTTCCTCCCCCAGTAGGGGGCTCGGCAGCTACCGTCGTCTTGCTTGGGTCAGTCAGAATCATCTGAAACTTGGAGAGCAGCAGGGTGGTGGTATGATCCCTGCAACCCATGGAGGTCCTACTTTTCGGAGGCGTGAGGCGACAGGCCAAGCCACCGCCGTGTCTCCTCCGGCTTGGCCGGCGAGGACGAGAACGAAGCCGGAGAGCCACTCACTGGGTACGGTGCCTTGGCGTTGATCCTGAAAGGGATTCAAGGAGGGACGTCAATAAAACTTTCTGGTGGCAGAACTTGGCAGGAGAGCTCCTGGATCAAAAAAAAAAAAACAGTAAACCACAGGGCGGTGGGGGAGATCACTAACCGGTCTTTCCTCTTCTCCAGGAAGCGGTGGAGAGAGGCCCTCCTCGCAATGGGCAGATCTGTTTAACCAGAAAAAGCAGTTGTTAGATTTCTTCATCAAAGATTTCACCAAACCAGAGGATCCTTTATGATTTACGCATAAAGCGGTGAAATCTCTGTTTTTTTTCCTCTTCTTTCTCACGATTGATATAAAATACGGAAATTTCTGGGATCCCTTCCGTCTTAGACGGACGTGAAACATCAAAATCTGAGATCCAGGTTAGCTATTTTGTAAAGAAATTCCTGATTTTGCTTCTCATCAAAACAGTCATAGATCAAAATCGAACATTTTGTTTTCACTGGTGTTGTTTCAAAATCTGCAATTTTCAGTATTTTACATCAATCCAAACGACTGCAAGACTGAGGCTACTGGGAACAGAGGACGCTTAGAGGACAAACCTGAGGCCGCCGGCTGGGTCGGCTTCTGCCGTGCATCCTGGGCGGCGGCTGCCGGGGTGGGGGCGGCAG
This sequence comes from Amorphophallus konjac, assembly GCA_022559845.1. Taxonomy (NCBI): domain Eukaryota; kingdom Viridiplantae; phylum Streptophyta; class Magnoliopsida; order Alismatales; family Araceae; genus Amorphophallus; species Amorphophallus konjac. Next base: position 1,922,518 of record CM040123.1, read on the forward strand.
CCGTGGCAGCAGCAGTAGCAGGATTAGCCTCAGATTTGGCGGCCGGTGCAGCGGCAGCGGCGGTGGCAGGGCTGTGCCGCGCAGGCGGTGGGCAACTCGGGCGGTGAGGCAGCACCGGCGGCGGCTGCTCGGCTTTGGAACGCTGGACGGGAGCCGGGCAGCCCCGGCCGGCCATGGCCATCAGCTCCTTGGCTTTGTCCGCCGGGAAGTTGTCGAACACCACGACCTTCCCGCCATAGATTACGGTCATTTGCCTCCTCTGAGCCTCCCTGCAACAACAAAAAATGGAACAACTTTCAGGACCAACGCCACCGTCCGCCATGAACAACCACATCTTCCCCATCACAAGAAAACAACAGCCCACGTCCTCTTCCAGCCCCACTTCTGACCACCGAGTGCAGAAAGTATTCACCTAACAACGTCGGGCTTCTTTTCGTGGTCAGCGCGCTGGGAGAAGAGGTCCATCGACAGGGCTGGGTCCATACTGCGGTCTAAGGCCGCACCCCCGCTGACCGCGGCGCCATCGACGTCCCCTTCCCCAGCCTCCACACCTGGCAGCAAGTTCATGGTCCTTGGTACCTCCGGCTTACCTGGAGATGGAGAGAAGAATCAGCACCGACGATACAAACGAGACAAAGGACAAGGCTCGGGCTGCGATACAGATAGGGCCATGTGACAAGTAGGAGAGGAAGCCGCCATTAGCAGGGTGACAAGGCACCGAGGATGTGGCCGCTGAGGCCCGCTGCGGCCGGGACGGAAGCGGAAACCCTTAGGGGATTCTGTGGGTGGGACCCTTCCGGGCCCCGAAGTCTTCTATCTAGGTTTCTTCTTTTCCAAAGGGCAAAAAAAAAGGTGTGGAAGGTGGATTACCCAAGAAAAAATCCTTCCGATTTGTTCTCCACTTGTTTCTATTTTAGACTTTTTTGACTGACGAAGAACATGGCATCGCAAGGAAGAGCGAGAGAGATTCCAGAGGTTCTACTTACTCTGCAAACCAGGCATCATAGCGAAACTGCTCAACCGGGAGCTCCCATGTTGTGTGAGAGAAAAGGGGGGAAATCAGGGTTGAGAATATGGAGCAGGAAGGAATCAAGAGATGGACAAAAGCACACCTAGATCGGACACCGCACACACGAGTTCAAACAAGAGCAATCATCTCCTGCCTCTGCCTCCCATGGGAAGCGCCACCGCCAAAGTTACACAGAGAGAGAGAGAGAGAGAGAGAGATCATCATGTCCTACCTCTGGCTTCAGGAAGGGTCGGCGCGTGGGCGGCAGAGATGCCGAGGCCGAGGTCACCGAGGCTGCACCTCTCCTTGAGGTACTGACTGAGGAGGCTGCAGGTCACGGCGAAACCGGACGCCTTCTCCCCGGCCTTCCGCGCGCCCATCTCCGCCGTCTTCACCATCTCTCCTCCTCCCTTCTTTCCTCTCCTTCCTTCCGTGTTGCTTTCGCAGAAGCTTTCCTTCTTCTATCTCTTCTTCTTCTTCTTTCCTGTTGTTGGATGCTTCTCCTCCACTCCTCTCTTTTATAAATGTAAATCCCCCACCACCGCCACCTCCCTCCACCTTGACGAGATGGGCTACCATTTCGAGCACGTGTTTCTTGATCAGATAAAACTTTGATATATAATAATTATGGTAATAAAATAAAATAATAACAAAGAGGCCCGTCCGCCCGGAGGTAGGGTTCCCCTTATCCGCTGACGAACAAGTGCACTAATAGGGACGAGACAGGTTGCGTGGGAAAAAAAAAATAAAATTAATAAAAGAAACATAAACCAGAAATTGGGAAACAAATCGTCACGTGCCCCACGCCCCCTTTCGAGGCGAGCTTCCCGTGACCCCCCTTTCTCGCCCACGTGACCGCGCCCCTCCGGGCGTAGTGTGCCCGAGCAGAGTGCACGACGTTGCGTCTCGTATTTTTAGACGGCCATAGTTCCACGATCATTTCTACGATTTATGGTGCCACTTTTTAGTGTGTTAATTAATTAATATTAGTTTAGTGTCAATGTCACCGAGGTGAGTCTAATAATAAATAAAAGGTAAATGTAATGGTCTTTTGATGGCAATTCAATATAAGTCCCCTGTTTTATGCCAATGGGCAACGATAAGGCCCGATAACTAACAAAATTATTTATGTCCATCATTTTTTTTAATAACCCAGTGGTTGAGCACTCGAGGAACTTAATTAGGAGTTTTGGATGAATCGGACTGAACTTAATCTCCACCTTTTATTTATCTTGATATTTATTTCTTATTCATATTGCAGAGATTAAAACTCTGAAAATTAAAAATAATACAGATGAAGGATTAAAATGAACTTAATTAGGAGTTTTGGTTGGACTCATGACACGTGAGATTTTTTTTTTCAAATCCCTCCCCGTACACTGTACTCGATCGTCGTCACACGTCACATGAGAGAGATTTTTCGAAGGATCCGTGGGGTCACAAATGGCACGAGACACGACGGGATGGCTATTTTTTTTTCCTCAAAAAAGAAAACAACTCGACGAGTTAACCGTGAGCGAATTTCCTATTTTACCCCCCACTTACTGTTGCGAAAATTTTCAAATGGATAGCATCGTCGCCTGTGCCATGGAGGCGAACGTTTGAAATGTCACCTCGTCACCCATGCCCGAGGGCGAAGTGGGGCCAACCGCCGATACCCGTCGTCGAAGAAGACGAGCCGAGGACGGCGATGGCAGCACTGACGAGGAGGGGGGGAAGCATCGACGGGGGGGGGGGGGACAACGGCATCGATCGATAGGTCTCCTCTGGCTCCGACTGTGCGTGCTTGCTGCGAGGAGGGGGGAAGAAGGCAAAAAGATTGGCAGCGAAGCTATGGGCTAAAAGGTATTTAGGCCGCGTTTGTCAACAAGATAGATTTATAAATTTTCCTCCTGAAAATCCTCTACCGTACAAGTATATATCACTGTGAAGATTTGTAATGACGAATAATCTTCAAAATCATCCTATAATTTATTTAGGAAGATTCTCCTCATCAGACGAATTTGGCGCCTGTACTCAAAAATTCAAATTTATAAATCGACGCTCAAAAATCCATACATATTTGAACGTTCGAAGAAAATTAATGTTGGTCAAGATTTATGGCTCGAATGTCACTGCCAATGGTGTTAGCAAACGCGGCCTTAGAATTTCAGAATTCACGCCGCCTCCTAAGAAGCTCCCCTCGACGAGATTCTCTAGATTTTGAAATTTATGGCGATTGAATCTAGAGTTCTAGATATGTTATCTTGAACTGAGAGTTACCATTCAAAATTTATTTGGTGATGGAGAAGGAGGTTGACCGATGAGAACACTGCTACCCCTCTCACAACTCTAGGATGACTCGACATCTTGGGAGTTCAGCTCCAATACACTTGCGCCAATTATTATGTGTCATTTTCCCTTTTATTTGATGTATTTGTCCTTTTATTTCTATTTTTTTCTTGAGTCAGTTATTAAGATCTAGATACGTAGGTTTGTAATAGAGGTCGTTATTTTCTTAAGCTCACCCCTCCCCACGTCAACATTATATTTAAGACATTTGTAATGGACATTATAGTCTTTCGAAATCATGGGCTCTCCTGTATAAAGGCCATGGGCCGCCCCTTTAGAAGCTAATGAATCTTGAGAAAATTGTAAGGAAAAATTTGAGTTTTGACTCCCTCTCTCTCTCTCTCTCTCTCTTCCTCTTCCTCTCTCCGGTGCTCCCCCTACTCCTCTCTCACTCTCTCCCCTGTGCATCTCCTCTCTCCTTGCCACATAGGCATTCCCCCCCTCCACCTCATCCCTCCCCTCCCACTTGGCAACCATCTAGGACTCTTCTTCCACCTCTTTAGACCACATTCAATTTCTCTCATCACTCCTCCCATCCCCCCAAGGATCCCCTCACTATCCGAGGCAACCCTTCACTTCTCTTAGGCACCTCTTGGCCTTCCCAAGACCTCTCCATCAAGGAGAATTCATTCCCCTCGCTCCACCTCAACCTCTGCCTAGGCTTCCTCCCCTCCCTCTCCAGACCCTCCTCCGGCTCCGTCCTCCCCTCCTCCCTCAGCTGCTTCTCCCATTCCCTCCCTCTATTAGTTCTGTTCTGCATAGAAGCAACATCGGGTCAGCAACTAGCGACCCGCTGACCTCCGACAGCAGCTCCGGCCTTCGCCATCAGTCTCGCCCACACCAGCGCCTCATCACAGCACCAATGGAGTCGCCTGTAAGCTGCGTCCGCTGCAGGCTTTGGAGGTCGCCATCGTCCCTGTGGAACTCGGCCCCGACTTCCCCGACACCCTATCTGGTAGAAGCTGTCTGCCCCTCCAGCCTCTTCCCCTGCCTGCCAGGCTTCTCCTCAGTCTTCTAACACTGTGAGGGCCCTCTGCAAGTCTGCTTCTGACTGCTGCCAGCACTAGAAGTCGCCATCCTCCCCTCGAAGATCGGTGTCGACTTCCCAGCATCCAATCTGCTAGCAATCCGACCACTACTCAGTCTACCGATAGTAGCCTCCCCGACATCTCATCATCAAAGTTAAGGAGTTGACTATGACGAGGTCTTTCCGCTGGTTGTCATAATTAAGTCAATCAGAATTCTATTTACCATTGCCCCATTATCATGATTATGAGATATAACAAATGAATGTAAAGGCGACATTCCTCAATGAGAATATTGAGAAAGAGATGTACATTATATAACTAGAATAGCACACATCCAAATAGTATTCTCATAAGACATGCAAACTTCGTAGATCTATTTATGGATTGAAACATGCATCTAAAGTAAATTATTAATCATGTCACTCGTTAATCCAAATTCACCTGGCAATTACATTCAGGTTTATCTTGTCCTCTTAAACCAATTGAAATATCCAATTATGTCTTGTGCTTTTAAGTGACCCCAAATGGCCAATCAGCCAAGGCCATGAAAGAACATGAATCTCCACCTCCTCACGTCCTAGGTCCATATGAGCCGTGCAACCCACTATCACGTTTTAGGAAGAGTAATACTCGCGGCAAACAGAAACATTTCATTTGTAATATGTAATTATCCTTCTAAACATGTATATTCCATTTTTATAAATTGAATGTCGATAATTTTTACCCCCCCCCCCCATTAAACGTATCATCGGGTCTACGGAATATTTGTCACCCTCATCTCATGAGCTATTTGATCTCGAGTGCGAACCATTTAAATGGGATTGGCACCAAACTTAAAATTTTAATCTTCCTACTCGACGATTTTAATTAAAACCAGACGAATAAAAAGGAAATGTGAAAAATGGACTAACCACAAAGTGTGGCGGTGCATGGCGGTGCAGTATTTCTCTCCTTACACAGTCGTATTTTAATATCTGGAAATGAATTATAAAGGGTTGCAATTTGTTTGTTGTTAGAGCATCTCATCACCAATGTCCCTGTAAGACGCACACCCCCATATTATTAGGGTAAGTTTGGTAACCGAGTAAGTTAGAGACGGATGATATACTCAGGATGACTCACTCTGACTCCTAATTTTAATCGAGATGGGTTAACTCACTCCACCTATTTCTTAAGAATGAGTTAATCCAGTTTAACCCTATCGGATCCCGGTTAAGAAAAAAAATGTCAAATAAGGAATAATCAGGGCTGTCAATGGGTCAGGCCGGCCTGACATACCCGCGGGCTTGACCCGATTTCGGGCCGGGCTTAAGGTCTTTTTCGGCTCGCGGATTTTTAGTCGGGTCTAAAAGTCCGGCCCGACTATGCCCGCAGGCCGGGCTCGGGTTTTGAGTTCGGCCCGAGGGCCGGTCCGACCCATTCTCTCTTTTTATTCTCACTTCAAATATTAAAAATTATTTAGTCAAGACTATACTATTTTATTTAATTAGAAAATTTAAAACTCTCTATTCGTACGAATTATGTAATTAATATCAAAATTTTAATTAATTTAGTGATATCATAACTTTTATATTATTAAATATATTAATATTTATTATTTTTATTATTTTATTTAAGTTATCAGATCGAGTCTTAATCGGACTTTGTATTTTTTAAATAGTGTCGGGTCCGGTCTGACCCGACACGACATAAGTCGGGCCCGGGACAGGCTCGGACTTTAATATTGATAAGTTGAGCTCGGGCTGAGCCAATCTAAGTCCGACCCGAGTCTGATTCATTGACAACCTTAATAATAATATATCTAACTCCGATTAACCTATCTTAATTGGACTTAATCCGTTATCAAAAAGGGCCTACTGATCCACGTCAATCGTGATGAGATAAAAAAACGCGGCCCATGACACATCTCGTCGGTGTTTGCACCTGCTACACAACAATTATTGATCAAGAAACCACGATGATGTTGCAGTGGTTCACCACCTCTCCCTTCTGGGGGAGGTTGCGGGTTTGATCTCACACTCTCCCGCGAAGGCAGCTGGATCGTCCCCGTGTGTCCGAGATTGTGAGTGTCTTGTTCCGTTTGTGGGCGTATCAGGGTTTTGAACCCTCGGTCTTGCAGTCCTCTCCCCGTGGTCTTTGGTCACTGGCCATTGCCCAAGAACATAACCAAAACAAGAACAAGTATGAGTCGACCTCCAATAGGGAGTCGACAGTACTGGAGCTGCCAAAATGGGTTTGGAACTCCCAACTCCACTTGTTTAGATCTCCATTTATCTACTAACAGATGCTTTCATTTCATTGATGAACTAGAATTGTCTCTACTTTTGCAAATTTAGATTTGAAACGAGAACCAACTGTCCATCATAGTTGGTTTGTTACCCTCCCCCATTTGAAGATGTCCTGGATTCGAACCCGATTATCCTTCCTCCGTTTAAAAAAAAAACTACCAAAAAAATAGATTTGAATTGAGATCCATCTCTCAATTTTATGAAAGTTTAAAGTAAATAATTTGTTGATGAGTCCATTTCAGGGTTCGAAATTGTACCATTTTAAGGTAGATTAAAGACTTGACCTATTTAATTATTGAGTTGTTTAGTCATTTGTCACATTGACTGTGCACCTATGTCATGCACGCATCAATGTACATGGGTTACATATTTTTATATAAAAATTGTGAGCCTAAATTGTTTTAGATGCTCGATCGCATTAAGAGCATCCAAATGCTTTGGGACATTTGAAAGTTTTTGAGAGCATTCGAACATGCTGCAGAGTACGTAGATGGACTTGAAAGCATAAAAGGAATTTAGGTAGTGTTGGGTTTGTTATAGCTGTGCTATAGCAATTTAATTTGTTTTTAGAGAAATCGATCGAGTTGAGATGGCGATAATACATAGCACGAGAAAAAAAAAAGTAGGTTGGGATACAAAACTTAAGAAAAAGGAGAACATGTCTCCGCTGGTGAGCCGAACTTTTAGGGCCGAACAACTAAGTAGGCTATCGAGCTATATATTTGATAGCCCTAGATGGTGCTCTCGAGTGTCCACGTGCTAGGATGGGGCTTGGGTGCCCGAGCATGTTCCCTTGGGTTTCACGACTATCATAGTTGATAGCCATGTCATGTGTAGTCGAGGGCTTCCGCATGATCGACCTTCGTTGCCTAGCAATGCCCTTGAAGGATGAGAAATCAGAGAGCGAGGGAGTAGGGTTGAGCACCTCACCGTCTCTCTGGATGACCTCCAGAGTGCTCATATCCGATTGGTCTCGCGTGGGTCTGGGTGCTAGAAGAGCGTCGGGTGTTAAGGAGGCCGACTAGGGGATCCTGAGCCAAAGTCAAACGATCCAGCCCCTAAAACCAGAGCTAACCTGGGCTGGCCACATTATGTTGGATGGTCATCGTCGTGAGAGGATCTTGTTGAGCTTCTCCTCCAAGACGCCCGCCGTGGTTAATGCCTTAAGAGGGTCTTGCCGAGCCTCTCATGCAAAAAAAAAGTTCTCACCATGTGAGAATTCTTCAGGAGAACCCTCTGATGCTTAAGTCAGTAAGTGGATGGGAGGAAGGAGAGAAGGCTCTCTATAGAAAGGGACACGAAGGGTGCTCAGAGGCAGCTTGATAGTGGGAGAGAGAATGAGTAGACATGACTAGAATGGCATTGCCTTGGCTCTCTTATGCTCGGGGTTGTGTTGGGGAGCTGCAAGAAATATACTAGGCACAAATAAATGTGTAGTCGGAGAAATCAACACGGAAATAAATTCTATCTGCACACCTTCGGCAGATCTGTGCAACCACAATAATCTCTATGCCATCCACACACGTACGTATCCGAGTTGAAAAATACCAAACCAACACAAGAACACAATCACACAAGATGCACCGAATTTTTAACGTGGAAAACCCTCCCTCGACATGGAGAGGGAAAAACCACGGGACAAACCGACAGCGATCCACTATGTAGAAATAGCAATACACAGTTTCTCTCTCAAGATTTGCCCAAATCTTGAAAGAATATACATGAGAGATTGGAGAGACACAAGATTACCTCACAAAGGATAAATCTCCAAAATAGAAACTTCACGAGAATAGAAAAATACCCGACTTCACAAGATCGGACTTCTTCCTTCTTCACCTCTCTCTCTCTCTCTCTCTCTCTCTCTCCCTCCCCCGCAAGGGATCTTCAAGGAGGAAGCCGCCGCTGCTTTTTTCTTGTTTTTCCTGTGTGTTGTTTTTAGGTCTCGGGTGTGTATGGGTATGAGATGGTGGGGGGGTATGATATACCCCCACCCCCTCTCACTTATCATGTGCCCACAATGGGCTGGACCGCACTAACAATCTCCCCCTCCAGCCCCATGATGGGGGGTAGTACTAAAATGACTCCTCACCGGGAGTCCATGCCAGCCAGTCGCCGACATAACTCTAGCTTCTCTCTAGGAACAACCTTTGTCATCATATCTGAAGGATTTTTATCTGTATGAATCTTCTTCAGCTTCATCTGTTGTTGCTCTATATCATCTCGCAACCAATGGTATCTCACATCAATGTGCTTTGTACGGGAGTGATATGTGGAGTTTTTGCTCAAATCCATAGCACTCTGACTGTCACAAAAAACCACATACTCTTCTTGCTTCAAACCCAATTCCTGCAAAAATCTCTTCAGCCAAAGTATTTCTTTCCCTGCTTCAGTTGCTGTAATATACTCTGCCTCAGTAGTAGATAAAGTAACACACTTTTATAATTTAGACTGTCAGGACACAGCTCCCCCTGCAAAAGTAAACAAACACCCTGAGGTTGATTTTCTGTGATCAAGATCACCTGCCATATCAGCATCTGTAAAGCCTTCTAGAACTGGTTCTGAACTCCCAAATGTCAAATACATTCTAGAGCTACCTCTCAAATATCTAAAGATCCATTTCACTGCTTCCCAGTGCTCTTTCTCTGGATTAGAAAGGAATCTGCTCACTACACCAACTGCATGTGCAATGTCAGGCCCTGGTGCAGACCATTGCATACATCAAACTCCATACTGTTGAGGAGTAAGGAATGCTCTCCATCTCTTCCATATCTTCCGTAGAAGAGGGACATGACTTCTTGCTGAGCTTAAAATGAGCTGCTAATGGAGTACTCACAGACTTGGCATTCATATGAACCTGTCAAGCACCCGTTCAATATAATTTCTTTGTGACAACCATAATTTCTTGATTTTCCTATCACGAAAGATATCCATGCCCAATATTCTGCATACTGGTCCCAAGTCTTTCATATCAAAAGACTTTGACAAATATGCTTTCAATTTATCAATCTCTTGAGTATCCTGACCAACAATCAACATATCATCAACATAAAGCAAAAGGATAATGAAGCTCACATCTGATAATTTTTCAAAGTAAACACATGCATCTGCAGCTGTCCTCTGGTACCCATGGCTCACCATAAATGAGTCAAATTTCTTGTACCACTGTCTAGGTGCCTACTTTAATCCATACAAGCTTTTCTTCAACCTGCATACCATGTGTTCCTTACCTTTCACTTCAAAACCTTCTGCTTATACCATATAGATCTCTTCCTCCAAATCACCACGAAGGAAGGCAGTCTTCACGTCCATCTGCTCAAGCTCCAAGTCTAAGCTTGCAACCAAGCCTAGAACCACCATGATAGAAGTCATTTTCACATCAGGAGAAAATATTTCATCAAAATCAAATCCCTGTTTTTGTGCAAAACCTTTCACTACCAATCTAGCTTTATACTTCAAGTACTCTGCATTGCCATCTTTTTTCAGCTTGAAAACCCACTTGTTCTTCAATGCTTTTCTGCCTTTAGGAAGGTCCGCCAACTCATAAGTATTATTCAACTTAAGTGAATTCATCTCGCTCTACATGGCTTTGAACCACTTATCTTTGTCTTTATGAGATTGTGCCTCCTCAAAGCTTTCTGGCTCCCCCTCCTCAGTAAGCAACATATACTGAGAGGGAGGATATTTTGATGATGGCTGTGACACTCTAGAAGACCTCCTGATCTCTAACTCTTGATGCTCTCCCTACTCAGAAACCTCATGCTCTGGCTCAGCATCACTGTCACCCAATTCTGGTATTTCATCACTGTCATCTTCATCTTGCATTTCTTCTCCATCTGTAAGCTCTTGCACTGTAGAAGGAATGAGTGCGAGATCTGGAGCACTGTAGGAAGATTGGCCTTTCAACTTTATTTCTTTGATGTCTTCAATATTCTGATCTTCATAAAAGATCACATCTCTCTGTCTGACTATTGTCTTCTTTTCTGGATCTCATAACCGGAAGCCAAACTCTTCATTTCCATAGCCTAAGAAAATACAAGGAATGGCTTTGTCATCAAGTTTCCGCCTTTGGTCCTTGGGGACATGCACAAATGCCTTGCATCCAAACACTTTCAAGTGATTGTAGGATACCTCCTTCCCTGACCAAATCTTCATTGGAATTTCAAAACCCAAAGGAACAGAAGGAGACATATTTATCAAATAGCAAGCAGTGCGAACAGCTTCAGCCCAGAAGCTCTTTGGTAGCTTTGCCATCCTCAACATACATCTCACCTTTTCCACAATGGTTCTGTTCATTCTTTCTGCTACACCATTATGTTGTGGGGTGCCTGGTTCAGTCCTTTCATGTCTTATGCCATGAGTTGCACAATAATCTGTAAATTCTTTGGAGATGTACTTTCCTCCATTATCTGTGCGGAGACATTTCAACTTTTTACTTGTCTCTCTTTCCACCATAGCATGAAAATTTTGAAATGACTGAAACACTTGATCTTTTGTCCTCAGCAAATAGACCCACACCTTTCTAGATGCATCATCAATGAAAGTGACAAAGTACCTATTTCCACCCATGGACTCCACCTCAAAGGGACCACAAACATCAAAATAAATCAAATCTAAAATGTAACTTTTTCGTTGTGATGAAGAATGAAAAGAAATTCTATGATGCTTTCCAAGTAAACAATAATCACAAGGACTAAGAGTCATACCTTTCATGGAGGGAATGTAAGACTTCCTCGCTAAAAGTTGCAGTCCTTTCTCACTCATATGTCCTAGCCTTTTGTGCCACAAATCTGGAGAAGAATCACCTTGGACAGCATTCAACACATCCTTGCACACTTTTGCATGAGTCTTGTAAAGACCACAACAAGTATTTTCCTTGGCAATAATCAATGAGCATGTAGTCAATTTCCATTTTCCTTGACTGAATCTGTGCTCAAAACCTTACTTATCTAGAGCAATACCGGAGAGAAGATTGAGACGCAAATTAGGAACATACCGCACATCCTTCAAAGTTAGTACATACCCTGTATTTGTTTACAAACACACATCACCAATACGAACAACCTTTGAGTAGCTAGTGTTACCCATCTTCACATTTCCAAGATCTCCTACCTTGTAAGATGTAAAGAGCTCCCTTTTAGAAGTTGCATGATAGGAAGTACCAGTGTCTACTATCCACTCTGAATCATGGCCTGTGAAATACAAACAAGTGTCTCCCTCTATTGTGAGAATGACATCATCACCCTCTAACAATGTAGCTGTGTTATTTTGATCATCCTCTGTCTTCATCTTATTTTTATGCTTCTTCTCTTTCATCTCTCTCTTCCATACCCTGCAGTTCCTCTTTAGGTGACATTCTTTTCCACAATGAAAGCATGCTCTACTCTTGGACTTTGACCTGCCTCTGGACTTGCTTTGACCCCTTGACTGATCATTATACTTTGATCTACTCCTCCCCCTATTCTTTGTGACAAGAGCTTGTGCATTATCTGATCCAGCTAATTTTCTTCATTAAACAAGCTAGCAGTAACTAGACTCATAGATAACACACCGTTAGGAGCAGAATTACTAACTGACACAACTAAGGTTTCCCAACTGTCTGGCAAGGATCCCAAAAGTAACAAAGCATGGAGTTCATCTTCTAAAGTCATTTTCATTGTAGCCAATTGATTCACCAAACTCTGGAACTCATTCAAATGCTCTGCAACACTGTTACCTTCTTTGAATTTTAAATTAACAAGTTTTCGAATAATAAAAGTTTTATTACATGCGGTCTTCTGCTCATACAAGGATTCTAATTTTTTCCACAATGCTTGTGCACTGGTTTCACTCGAAACATGATGAAATACACTGTCATCTACCCATTGTCTGACTGTGCCAATGGTCTTCCGATTTAATTTTTCCCAATCTTTAGCGGACATACCCTCCGGTTTGGCTCCATTACCTTCAATCAGATCATACAAATCCTTGCAATATAGGATGTCTTCCATTTTTGACTTCCAAATAATCTAATTTGTATTATTCAATTTTATCATGGTGCTAGACGCTCCACTGTCTGACATTCTGACTCACAAGAATAATACCTGTAATTTAACCCTGCTCTGATACCACTTGTTGGGGAGCTGCAAGAAATATACTAGGCACAAATAAATGTGTAGTCGGAGAAATCAACACGAAAATAAATTCTATCCACACACCTTCGGCGGATATGTGCAACCACAATAATCTCTATGCCATCCACACGTACGTATCGAGTTGAAAAACACCAAACCAACACAAGAACACAATCACACAAGATGCACCGAATTTTTAACGTGGAAAACCCTCCCTCGACGTGGAGAGGGAAAAACCACGGGGCAAACCGATAGTGATCCACTATGTAGAAATAGCAATACAAAGTTTCTCTCTCAAGATTTGTCCAAATCTTGAGGAATATATATGATAGATTGGAGAGACACAAGATTACCTCACAAAGGATAAATCTCCAAAATAGAAGCTTCACGAGAATAGAAAAATACCCGACTTCACAAGATCGGGCTTCTTCCTTCTTCACCTCTCTCTCTCTCTCTCTCTCTCTCTCTCTCTCTCTCTCTCTCTCTCTCTCCCGCAAGGGATCTTCAAGGAGGAAGCCACCGCTACTTTTTTCTTGTTTTTCCTGTGTGTTGTTTTTAGGTCTCGGGTGTGTGTGGGTATGAGATGGTGGGGGGGTATGATATACCCCCACCCCCTCTCACTTATCATGTGCCCACAATGGGCTGGACCGCACTAACAGGTTGAGTTGTCTTGTATTGCCTTGCCTTGCATTGCCTCGCATCGCATACCTGGAGGAGACTGTAGAAACCTCCTTTTATAGTTGAGAGCCAATGAGGAGCGCCTGTGATGATAAGGCTTACGTATGTGAACAGATCATATGGAGTGACGTTGAGGTTAGACTATTGGGGGTTACAGGATGCGAAGCATATCACAACATCGAAAAGGGATGCGGATCTGCTGATTGTAGCTAGTCATTACAATGCCTTTGAGATCTTGAAACTATGCAGAAGATCAAGATGGGCGGTAGGTGGGACACGTGGCCATAATCCGTGCACACATACATATCATGTAGTTAAAATTTTGGCTATTTACAAATATGCCATCATTAAACTTTAAATTGCAAAAAAAAATAATCCTGAATTTGCATTATTAGGGATACCATTTCTTTTGTCTAAATAGTGTAGATATGTCATCATAGTTAACTTACGTCGACAAGAATACAAATATTCTAAAAAGATGCCAATATTTCAGTTACTCTATCATTGAATGACCAACATGCCCTTTCTTTAACCCTCTTGTTCTTTTAAAGGTTGGACCATGATTTCTTCCTTCCTTTTCCACTCTATTAATTGCTGGTTCGCTGTGGAACCTAGGGTTTCGGTGACCAGAACTTTGGCGCCCAACTTCAGCACATTGGCGTCCTCACCAGCACACCGCCACCTAGATTGCGCACTGGTGCTGCCTCGATAGGTCACCTGAGCTCTCCCACCTAGTTTCAACCTTATAGCAACATCATCGATCACTCTCCATTGTAAATTTGAAGATGAGCTAGGGTTCATCTATTGGGATTTCTTCCCAAATACCCCATGGACAAGTTTAGCCTCCATTGTATTTTTGTTAGTGCCCCTGTAGTAGTTTTGACTCCACCTATGAGAGAAGCAATGGATGATGCTTCTATGGATGTGTCAGATGGGGGTTACGCATACTTCATTGTGCTTCTGCCATCTCATTAACTATTGTAAGGCTAACAATTAATTTTGTTATATGTAGGTTGCAAATACGTGTGACTATTTTAACTAGGAGGATGACTTTTATCCCTCGACCGTAGATCTCAAGTATTATATTTCAACTATGTAGGAGGGCATTGAGAAGAAAATAGCACACTTGGAGCGAAAAATAAAATCCACAAGAACAATTATGAAGATGTGCATAATTGTACTTGTGTACATAATTATTGTGTTTCTTTTCGTGAGGGTTTATGTGTCATATAATCGGTTAGTTTGTATAAGGTTTAAGTGCTTATCAAGTATCATGTAATTGGTCAGTTTATGGTAAGTTTCATGTAATCGATCAATTTAATGAGAAAGAAGTGTTGTGCAATCAAATGAGAAATGCTAAGTGTTGTGCCTAAATTTCTATGTTGTGATCCATTTTAAGTTGAAAGACCACTTGTGTTGTTATGATGAACGTCATCTCACCTGTGCTGTATTGAATAACCACATTGCATAAGCAAACTTGAGTAACCACACATTCTTTGCTAACACATTGAATAAGCACACATTCATTCCCACATACTCAATAAGCACATAATAGAGTCAATTACCATATGGCATAGCAAACTTGTTTTAAAAGTTAGGTCATAACAATGTCAAGACATAAACATTCATCATTATTTTAAAGGTTAACACATAACACAGTCAATTAACACATGCAAACAAAATACACATCATTCATAGTTTGGTTCCACTGAATCTTACAAAAACAACCACCATTGTTACCATCATTTGGCTCTATTGAACCTTACAAAAATGCACAACTTCATTTGGTTCCACTGAACCTCACAAAAAACATAGGCTTCCTTGCTTAATCACAAATGATCCACTGTCTGGTCACAACTAACTTGTTTGCTCATTTGACTTGGTATGTTACTCACAGATTCAACTTGTGAGTTCACACCCTTGGCACATCGCTGACAACAGTCGATCTCTCCACTCTCCTACTTGGAACAACAATTGACATGTGAATAATATAGATTTAATAGGCCAGATCTGACCTGTGAACATAGCGTTTTACAATACTAAGAAAAGTATCAGGGTTACAGACAACCTGGTTGAAGGCCTCCTCGCCATATGACTATTACTATTGGCAATCTGTTTCCTTGGTTTACTAGGAGGCCTATGTTTAGGAGTAGTGGCAAACAAGTCAGATTATGAGATAATGTGGACATGGTGGAACTATGAATAGAAAAAAAAAGCCCATAGTTTACTTGAGAGTTTGAGTTTGGCTATCTTCAGGGTGAGACATCGATTGGGTTCTTACACTTCTTGGCATAGTGCCCATACATCCCACACCTCTTGTACTTATGGTATCTTTTTAGCCTCTTCTCCTTGCCTTCATCTGCATCTCTTATCCTTTTCTTGCAAGGCCTACCAAGTGGCCTTTTTACTCCTCAACTCTATAGACTTCATGATTTGCCATGGTACAATGTCAGCACAATCTAAGATCACCTTATACATGGCCTCTCTAATAAAAGTATTAAATGATTCTGACAAAATGTTGGTCAAGCAATGACATTTCCTCTCCCTCCCAAACATGCTTCTACTCCATTTTTTATCTTTCATAGTAGCAATATTTAGATAATGGTATGCATCAAGGTTAACTTCTTTGATCTGTCTCATGGACTCTTCGAATTCTAGCCTTGTGGAAGACCTAGCAGCATTCCATACCAACCTCTCCAAGAATTTACCGGGTATTTATTTTTAAAATTATTATAAAGATGTCTCTCACATAGTCTATGTTCACAAGTGGAATAATAAAATATAATGACCTCTTCTAGGCCTTTTTGACAGTCTGAGATTAATATAATTCCCTGAACCTCCCTAAGGATGCTTTAGAATGTTTAGGAACTAGGACCAACCGTCCACATTCTCTTGACTCTACGATAGCAAACACAAAAGGAAATATGCCATCATTTCCATCCAAGGCCACATCATTCAACATAACACCAAGAAACCTACCTTTATGGTGGCAACCATCCAACTCTACTAGTGGCCTACACCCCCTGATAGACCCTTCTGTGCAAACTTTGAATGCTACAAAAAATTTGAGAAACCTATCTGCTCATCTGTCACATATTTAATCATAGACATCTAAGTAGTTCTTCTTTTAGGTCATCTATCTGACCATATAACTCCTCCCATGAGCCATGGATAGCCCTCAAAGGCACTCTTTTATTCTCCAAAGCATGTGGTATGCAAGTTGATGTGGTACTTATCTTTCAATATTCTATGCAATTCTCCAAGAGGAATGTCTCCCTCAACCTTCAGTCAACCCTTAACTCTTGTTGCAAACCACTTTTGTGTTACCATCTTGTATCCAGCCATATTATCACTTGGGCATATGTGTTCCCTCTTATACTTTTGTTCTCAAAAGTAACTCTATCAGGTAATCGTCTAGCATGCATTCTCCACTTACACTTTTTATTCCCACAATCCAGAATAAGCCAGGAGAGATCACTTTTGTAGGTCTTCAAGCACCACTCTATCTTTATAGACTATTATTGCATAGCTAGTTGAAGTGTCTTTTGGTTCGCAAATCTTGCCTCCTCTTCAATGTTGGGGAGCTCATCATTGTTCTCAAGAATCTCCAGTACAATATCCCTGGTATCATCAACATAGAAGTCTTCATCATCACTAGACTGAATACTATGGTAGCTATCCTCAGATTCAACAATGTAATCCTCATCTGAATCTTGTGCATCACCTTCTTATTGTGACTGTGCAAGTCCATCCTCAGTCTGAGCAGTCTGAAAACTCTCACCATGTTGCTGCATTGGAATCTCTGTCACTTGCAACCCTTGATAAACTAGGTTCAAATTCTGTTTCAACTGTAGTCTTAAAACCAATTTGTCTCCTAGTCTGACCAACAATAACTTCCTCAAGATGGTCACCAATACCTTCCTCTGGCCAATCAGTAGACACTTCTATGTGATTGGATCCTTCCTGCCTTGTAATTTCATGTTCCACTGATATGAACTCCTTAATATCATAGGGAGAGACAGCACATTCTACGTCCACAAATTCCTGATCATCATTTTCAACAACAAGCTCTTTTGTTTGATCCTTAGCCTCTTTTCTTCTAGTTTTCAACTTCCTTACTTTCCTGCTAGATGCCTCACCTTCAAACTGAGTAAGATCACTCAATGACTCTATAGTGATAACTACTTCCATGGTGCCTCTTGACTCACAATTATCAAACATCATTGAAACTTCCGCATCACTCATAATAGGTTAGTACCTTTTAGATCTTGAATTGGGTACCCTCCACATGATGTTGGCAAGGTCATCTGGATCCATATTTATCAAATTACAAACAAGCAGTAAGAAATCCTTCAAGTTAGCATAATCTACGTAAAATTTGAAACTCTTCCTCTTCATTGACTTGTGACATATGCTACTCGAATCTCTCTTCTCATTCTTCTAATATCCCCCTTATCTCACAAGTGCACAAGTCTCCTTCTTCATCCACCGTACTACATGTCATATAGAATATGATCAAAAGACATATGAGATCACTCATAAAATTAGCAATAATGAATAGGAGTAAACATATAAAACTAGCACTAATGAATACGGTCAAACATAAAAAAGTAGCACAAATGTAAGCACTAATGGCTTACACGAGGTGAGGCCCATTGTACTACATTTAAAATTAAGATGAAGACAACACCCCCCATATAAAAGACAGTGAATCCCACAGTCCTTGGCTCATTTTAAATCCTGAATAAGACTATAGCCCCCACCCACACAGTGAGCCCCACTACTGATGTAGTACATGTATTTAAAATCTGAACAACCAACCATGAAAAAGCGCACGCATCAAATTCTACATAAGACATTAAAAAAAGCACATGGCCCACAATGTTCCACCATTCCACGATAAAATCCCCCTCTAGCACTATATGGGCGAACGAAAAATTCAAACTTCACAGCCCCAACCTTATATAAAGCTTGCAGCACACAACATCCTCTTCCCTATGTCCAAAATTTGGATTTCCAAGGAGGGATGCATAGAGTTAACTCTTTTCACCCTTATGCTTGCATTTATGGTTTCCACCCAACTGCGAGTGGCACGTAAATTGTAGAGCCGCACGCTATTCCTGTGTGATCGCATAGTCGAGAGGTGTTCGTCGTTGGTCGGGTGTAACTCCTTCGCCAATCGAATAGCGTATGCATGGGAGATCAGACAACCGCGGGCGAGGGTGTTGAAGACGTAGGATGTGTCTTCCTTCGTCGGAACGAACAATAAGACTCTTCCCTCTCTAGATCCAACAAGCTCACTCTTCCTTCGTCGATCTGCTCGATTGCTCCCCCTTCACCGACCACACCAAGATAGGAACAGCCGAGAAGAGTTTCAAGAAGATTGGGGTTGGGGATGGGAAGGGAATGGACTTGGAAGAGAGTCGACTGGTTTTGAATGATAAAAGTTAATCCTATTTATGATTATTTTTTTATCGAGGATATTTTCATCTTTTTTTCACATCGGGTTAAACTTAATTGGAGTTAGATTCACGACTGGTTATGGACAGTTATGGCGATCGCATATCTACACTATTTAGATAAAATAAATGGTACCACAAATTTAGGAATATTTTTTTTGTCATTTAAGATTTAATAATGACATATTTGTAAAAAATTCTAAACTTTTTTGAACGAATATGACACACTTATGACGTGGACGTGTATTTAATAGAGCAGTTGTCCCCATGTAATTACGTCTAAATGAATGCATCAAGATGGGAAGAGTAATCGAAAAACGCCTCCGATGTATGACTACTATATCGAAAAGTCGATTTGATTTTATGCCGAATAGATCTACTACAGAAGCTATTTTCTTACTACGGCAGTTAATGGAGAAGTATAGAGAGATGAGAAAAGATTTATATATGGTTTTTCTTGATTGATTTAGAGAAGGCGTATGATTGAGTACCGAGAGAATTGATTTGGTGGACATTAAGAAAGAAAGGAATCTCTCAAGGATATGTTGATTTAATTAAGGTTATGTACGGCGGTGTTATTACTAGTGTTTGAACTATTACTGGAGAGACTGGTGATTTTTCAATTTCTATAAATTTGCATCAATGTTCTACACTAAGTACGTATCTCTTTGCTTGAGTTATTGATGAAGTAACAAAATAATTACACGTGGATATCCCTTGGTGTATGTTATTTGCATATGATATTGTCTTAATTGATGAAAGTATTGGTACTTTAAATGCTAAGTTAGAGTGTTGGAGACTTGCTTTGGAGTCTAAAGATTTTAAAATTAGTAAGAGCAAGTCAAAGTTTATGCATTGTAATTTTAGTAATGGGAGAGTAGTACATGAAGACATGGTTCTAATTGATGGATATAACATTCTGAATAGTAGTAGCTTTCGATACTTAGGGTCTATCGTACAAGAGAATGAGGAGATTTATGACGACGTTACACATAAGATTAAGGCAGTCTGGTTAAGATGAAGAAGCGCATCAGGAGTCCTCTGTGATCGTCGTATCTCTGTGAAACTCAAAAGGAGATTTTATAGAACGGTTGTGAGACCTATTTTGTTATATGATACCGAGTGTTGGACAGTACGAAAGGAACACATTTACAAAATGTGTGTAGCTGAGATGAGGATGTTGAGATGGATGTGTAGCAAGACTAAGAAAGACAAAATTAGAAATGAGCGCATCCGTAAGGACTTAGGGATAGCCCCAATTGATAGTAAAATGAGAGAAAATAGACTCAGGTGGTTTGGTCATATGTTTTGTCATTCTAATTCAGCGCCGGTTAAAATATGTGACTGAATCTTAGTGGATTTATGTAGTCGACCCCAAATAATTGAGATAAGACTCTGATAACGATGATGATGACGACAGTGACGATGGAAAGACAATCTATATGGGGCTCGGTTCGTCAAGTAAAATTCAAAAGATTTTATTTTATTTTTTTTTGCTTTTGGACGAAGAAACTCATTGGAAATGTCAATTCCCATTTCCTTTCAATAATTATATCTCCAACTCAAATTTCGATGGTGCACTGCGCCACGGCGCATAGATTTGACGATCTTTATCTCTCTTTCTCTGTACCCTCTTATCTTTGTTCGTGTTCTGGTTCGAGGGTTTTCAATTCCTCCCCCCCTCCGCCCTCCCCTTTCCAAGGTGTGCTTCTCCGTTTCTCTCTTCCCCTCTCTTTTTTCCCTTTTTTTTTCTTCTCCTCCTCCTCCTTCTCCTGTTCCTCCCTTTCCACGCCCTCGAATTCGAGGGTTTTTCTTCACTTTTTCCTTTCGATTTTAGTTTTTTTTACTCCCTTCTTCCTCTCGATCGCCAAACCGCTAAACCCTAATCCTCGGAAGTCCTCGGTTGAGGAATCTAACGGCGTGCAACCGGAGATGATGCAGCAGCAGCAGCGGCTGAAGCAGCAGCAGCAGGCGCTCATGCACCAGGCCCTCCTCCACCAGCAGCAGCAGCAGCAGCAGCAGCAGCAGCAGCAGCAGCAGTCCCTCTACCCCCATCCGGGCCTCCTCGCCGCCCCGCAGGTCCTCTTTCTATCACGATCGTCGTCAATCCTGTTGCTGCTTGCGGTTTTTTAACTTTGCTTCTGTGTTTTCTGGTTTTGATCTGAGGTTGTCTGTGTTCATGGTTGCTTTTTTGCTGGTTCCCCTTCTGTTGAATCCGATTTGGGTCCTGCGAAAATGCTTGCTTTCGATCGGCGGTGGCGTTAGGGGCTAGGGTTTTTCAAGTTGGGAGCTCCGGCTTGATTGGGAAGTTGAGGGTTTCTGTTAAGTTTCTCGTGCTGCTATGGGGTGGGTTGAGGTTGTCCGTTTTTACTAAATCCGATTTGGGTCGTGCAAGAATGTTCGCTTCTGATGGGACTCGGGTGGTTGCATTAGGAAGCAGGGTTTTTTAAGTTGGCAGCTTCGGCGTGGTTGCAAAGGTTATGGTTTCTAGTCTTCCTTTGGGGTATTTTGTTTTCACCATGAATATGAGCTGTCCGTATGATGATGGGGAGAGTTTCCAATTCCGTTTACGGGGTTTGGTGTTGCCATTTCTACAACCTGGATTTTTCAAGTTGGAAGCTCTGGCGTGAATGCAATGTTCAGAGTTTCTGATCCTGCTTTGAGGTTTTGGTCCTCGACATGGATGTGAGCTGTGGATGGGATGATGCGGGGGCGATTTTTAAGTCGGTTTACGGGATTTGGTGGTGTCGTTTCTTATAACTTGGTCTTTCGTATCTTCTCATTGGTTATACTTCACTAGGTAGCGGTCTTTTTGTTTGGAGTACAAGGAGTTACGGTTGACATTGGTGCAGTATTTCCCTCCCCGTTGGACCATTCTTTCCACTGAAACATTATTCTTCGATAACTAGCTTTGTTTTCAGTACTTTTGATTTAGACTTATAGCACATGGAGACAAAGTATCGCTTTAGCTATTCTACTACAATTCTCATATGAAATATCTGAAGATCATTTGCATTCCTTTGCCCAACTCCAGAATTTTTTTTTAAAGACTTGGTTGTTGCTTGAAGAAGAAGAGAACGTTTGTGCATCATTTATTCGATGGCACATGTGCTTTAATGTATTCATCTGGCGGTTGCATCTGGATGAACACCTACAGTTCTATTCTTGTTATTCAGTTGGCAGTTTACCAAATTCCTTTATCAGATTTTGGTGTCATTTTGTTCTGTTTAATATATAATTGGGCAAATAGATGGTTTCTATTTCATGTTCCTTTTTATGTTTGGGGGAACTTTGGTGTCTTTTAGTTTTCGAGTAGGTTGTAGTCTTGGTTACGTTTCTGAGGTTAGTCTTTTCTTTTATGGGGGCTGTTTTGTTACTTTTGTCTTCTTTGTTTTTTACATTTTTATTTTGCAGATAGAGCCAATTCCAAGCGGAAATCTGCCACCTGGGTTTGATTCAAGTGCATGCCGCAGTGTGTGAGTGTTGTGGGATCCCCTTTTTTGTTTTTAGTTTCTGTTTCTTGTTTTTATTTACCTGTTTGTAGTTTAACACTAGGACTCTGTGGAGCTTATGATAGTGCATTCCTTCCTCTTCTACCTGGGAAAAAGCTTAGTTGATCCTTAGTTGATCTTAGTCCTCTTTAGAATTTTTTAAATCCTTGGTATGCACAATCCCTGGGGTTTCTTTATGACATTGACCTATTTGATTCATACTTCTCATTCACTTTTGTTTTACAACGTGGGGTATTATCTAGGCTGTCATTTGGTTCTACATATTTTGCCTTTTCTTTGCTGAGTTCAGTTTTCCAAAGCTTGTGTTAGTCTGTCGAAGCTGCTGGGTTTCTTATCATTCCTGTCTTTTGAGGCAATGCAGGTATGTCGGTAATATTCATCTGCAAGTTACTGAAGCTCTTCTTCAGGAGGTATTTCAAAGCACTGGTCCTGTTGAAGGATGCAAGCTAATTCGAAAGGAAAAGGTTATTTGTTTATCCCTGAATTTTTTGCTTTTTATGTGCCTACGCCTCTCCTTCTCTGGTCCCTTCAAAAGCTTATGTTTCTATTCATTTACTCACTGAATGGGTTGTTTGTATTATTTTTTCATGACTAAAGTCTAATAGGTAGATGGTTTTATCTCCTCTTTCTGTTGCATGCTGAAAGAATCCAGAATTCTTCAGTCTGATGTTCTCCATGCACCATTGAACACAGATGTGGCATAGCAATTCACTCTTTGCATTTGCCTGCTAGAACCTTCACCTTCTGAAAACATAAAATTTACTTAATGTTTTTTGTATTACATAAGTGGTTCAATCTGCATTTCTTCAGTGATGATTATTGTCAATGGCCTGCATAAATTAATTTCAAATTATGTTTTTAGTTTGTCATCTATTTTTCTGTCTTATTGTCTGATTAATTGCATTTTTGCAGACGTCATACGGTTTTGTTGACTACTTTGATCGCAGATCTGCTGCTCTTGCAATTGTTTCCCTCAATGGAAGGCACCTGTATGTGTTTTTCTCGTGTAAAGTCAACATATGTCAAGTGTGGAATGTGTCCTTGTACTTGAAACCCTGTTCAATTTGCAGGTTTGGTCAGCCTATTAAAGTTAACTGGGCGTATGCAAGTAATCAAAGAGAGGATACATCAGGTTTAATTATTTTATTGATTTGTCCCAATAATTTGTTTCCGTGGTTTTCAATTATTTGCCTTGATGGCCTTGGATTAGTTTAAATTATTTGCCTTGATGACCTTGGATTAGTTTAAGGCTGCTGTTTTGATGATTCTCTTGTTTTGTTATCCAGGGCATTTTAACATCTTTGTTGGTGATGTTAGCCCTGAGGTCACGGATGCTACCCTATTTGCATGCTTTTCTGTTTACCCCAGCTGCTCGTAAGCTCCCTTTTTTTAGTTATTTGGAATCTAATATAATTATATTTGCTAGCTCCACCTTCCAAAAGGTGGAAAATTTGTCTTCAATTGCAAAGTGCTACATTTTGAAATCAGTTTCTCATGTTAACTATACATTGAAGCATTTATTTTTCTGGTTTGCAATTGGTTCGTTGTAGGGATGCAAGGGTGATGTGGGATCAGAAAACTGGCCGTTCAAGAGGCTATGGTTTTGTCTCATTCCGCAATCAGCAGGTTGAACAAGTTGTTTCCGTCTTTCAACATGACTTTCAATGTCATTGTACTACAATTTCATGTTTCTTATATTTTCATTTGTCTTTCCAGGATGCCCAAAGTGCAATTAATGATTTAAATGGTAAGGGAATCATTTTCAAAATGTGCCTTTATCTTTTCTTTGTGATAGTCAATCAATCACACTCATCCATCCAAGTGAAAGCTGCCACATTACAATTATGTTTTTGGGAAGATGGCAATGCAATGTGTTGTGCTTTGTGAATATGCAGATTTTGGCAAGGCAGGTAGGATCAGAGATCGAAATTGGATCGGTCGGTCCCGAACCGATTCGGATGGTGGGATCTGCCAATGTGGCTCGATCTCTGTCCAATCCTAGTCGAGTCAGGCCAGCAGTCCATAGGCTCAATTTTTCATGAAATAGTTGACATACTCAAATGTTGTCTTTCATTCATTGGAGGCATACATGGAAAGAGTTTTCGACATATTGTACATAATCATTCCATGACATGTATGTGGCATATACGAATTGATAGTCCATGAGATATCGGCTGTACTCCTTGGTGTTGGTGTAGACTGTCATGATAGGTGTCTGTCCTAGGATATCAAGATCTTGGTAGGTGCCTCTAGTTGATTGCTCTGATGATGTGTCTAAATATTGTGGATATGTAGCATAATCATAGTACCCTCCTGAATAAGAAGACACATCAGAGTGGGGATAACCATAAAGCCCTGAAGGGTAAGTATAAGCCCTCTGAGCCTGAGATGATGTGTCACGGTACTCTGGTAAGCTATACCTTTTCCTTGTCTCTCTTGCCCTTCGTAGGAACTCTTCTCTCATTGTCTTCTTCTTTCTCAACCAATTCCGTCGATAAGGGATGCAATTTGGATTATAGCCTCCATTTTCAATGTCTTGTTCAAGTGTTCTTCCTGGTGGATACAAAGACTTTTGCTTTTCCTTCCCTTTCCCTTTATCTTCTGTTGATTTGTTTGAGACATTTTGTTTCCTATTAGTATGATCTTTATCTTGTATAGCATGGCTGAAATCTCGCTCCTTTGTGAAGACCAAGGATGGTAGTACCGGTTTCGATACCGATTTCGGCCAGAACCGAAACTGAAACGTACCAATTTCGGTTTCGGCCGAAACCGATTCAAAACATTCAACAAAGGCAAAAAATACAGTGAGCATGTCCGGTTTCGGGCAGAAATCGATATCGGTTTTGCCCGAAATCATTAAATTTTTTTTTGGTTTCGGACCTGCTACAGGAAGTAGGTCCGAACTCGTTTCGATATGGGCCGAAACCGATACGTTTCGGCCGAAACGTATCGGTTTCGGTCGATACTGCCATCCTTGGTGAAGACAATGCCGTTAGAACCTGCCTTAAGCCTTGGGAATGAATGGCTGCACCATTTTGACTAGGATCATCATTATCGTTGTCATTATGATGACTACTAGCCGAAGTGGAATCCTTCGAGGTTTGATAAACAATCGTGTCATTTGGAGGTGTTTCATCCTTCTCTTGTATAATGTCCAAATCTATAATGTCCATAGGAGTCATGCTCCTAGTACCTTTTGAGGTGGTCATCTTTGAATTTCCTTTGCATCTTTTTGTAGGTGGAAATTGAAATGCAGCTGATGAACATCATCCAACTCCCTTTCGGCCCAAGTTCGATCATTAGAATCAAATTTCGGTTCACCCAAAGTCATCCTTGCATCAACCCATGAATGGAGAGGATTCTCTTGCATCAAAAGTATCATCCAAGTCAATGGGCTCTTCGGTTGGTATAGGCTTCGTGGTAGACCGTCTCATAGCTTCTTCCCTCCACCTTCCTTCTTTTGTTTGTCCACCTTGGATCCTTTGGACTTTCTTTAGCTTCAAACGCATATTGTAGTGACAGAAGACAAGTTGATCCAACCTTGAGGATGTAAGCCTATTCTTCCATTTTGTATCAATGAGAGAGAATGTTGTCCAATTTCTCTCACACCCAGACGTAGATATTGTTTGGCTTAAGACACGGATGGCAACATATGTTAGATCCTCATATCCAGGAGCCTTGTCATAATCCATTTGCCAATTACTAGCACATTAAAATTTAGGTTGTAGTTAGTTGGTGAACATGATTTAGAGTCTTAGACCAATGTAAAAATAGAAGGCTTAATACACTTTACCGGGCTAACCAACATTACTGCCCTTTGTACGTGGTGAGTTCCAAAATGTATTACCTTCAGCCTATAATCATGCATTTTGTTGCACGCTGTAATTCCCCAATCTTCATCTTGTAACATGCGCCAAATGACATTTTTTGTCCTATGCAAAACCTCGTCGTCATTCTTCACATTTGGGCCATATTGGTAGCGTGGGTTGAAAAAATAGCCTACACATTGGAAGAGTTTTGTCAACAATGACTTCAAAGTGGAGAATATGCACATTAGAATTGTGGGTTGCAAATACCGCGGCATGAAGATCATGGTGGAGTCTTATCTCACCTTTCATCGATGATGTCTCACCACTTCAATTTAGGTTGGCTTTTGAATTTCCTCCTTTGCTTTCTCTATGGCCTCATAAATGTCTCATGTTGACCTTCTTGTCATCATCCACAATTCTTAAAACTTTCACTGGTTTCACCACATTAAAAATCATCTTGATGTCTTTCCCTAAAGACTTGTTTTCAACGAGTTTTTCCCACTTTCTTCCTTGGTTCGGGCATCTTGCTTTGCAATCACACCAAGTCACTGTTTCCAACCCTTTGAAACAACCATTTGCAATAAGGGACGCCGCTTAGAGTGTGGACTCTCCAAAGAAATATATGTAGAGGCAGACAGAGTTGCCTTTGGACATGAGCTCCCTCCTTTCAGTTTGCTCGCGCATCAACTTGAGGACATAATTGTGGTTGTACACATGTGGTGATGTATTGAGTAGAAACAACAATGTTTGCTATATTCTCGTCCTTGCATATGTGCTCCAACATCGAATCTATAGTGTATAGAACAAGATATACAAATAGGTGCTTATGTTTCTCCATCAGCATCTGTCCAGGCAATTTATACGATGCTGCATCTGTAACAATTTGCACTATTTTATGCTCTCCAATCTGTTTAATCATCTCATTCATCAACTTGAAGTAGTCGGCATTGTTTATATACTTGCTAGCATCCACTGACTTTCAGAAGATCATCCTAGCTTGACAACACATAAGAAAATTCATCATAGTCTTTATAATGCTTATACAAAATATAATTGGTTAGGATCAATAAGATAGTTCTCAATCTCACATGTAAAGATAGACCTATACTTGTCCATCCATGTCATAATTGTTTAGCCTCTCTCATCTCATATCCATTCGAAGGAGTTGATGTATTCTTTCAAATCACTCACCTATTGAGGTAGATAAGTGTTGTAGATTTTTTTGAGAGTTGGCCTCGGCACTCCTTTATCCACTTCTGCAATTGTATCAATCATGTCCTCGTAGCAAAGGCCTTTTGACAGTATTTGCCGACACATTGTTGTGGAAAAGCCAATCTAGAGGTTGCACAATTATTCTTTTCCTTGCAAATCTTCAAATTCTTAAATGCAGCAGTGATGTTTGGTTGCCTGTTACTACCCCTAGTGAGATAAGGGTCTATAAGATCCCATTGTAGGGTCATCGTCCTTAGTCAGATCATGAATCTCTTCATGTATTCCTTGTCCAGATCTATTTTCTTCGCCCACATGGCAATATGTTTCTTTGTAGTATCTTTCTTCAGCAAAGGACTTCCTACTTGTCTTTGTTGTTCGACGAAGCTCACCTTAAGAGAGACAATTAGAAATGATCAATACCTATAACAACAAAATTGGTTACTTAATAGTCAATTTATGTAAGTAATCTTACTTGGATCAAAACCCTCGAATGCAGCTGATTTTTTCTTGTATCTTCTTTAGGTTCATGGCCAGTCCCGTATATATGAATGCCAGGTTCCCTAGATGGCCGTGCTAACTCTTCTCTGGTTGTATCATTTCTCTTGGCCGTTCTTGCTTTCTCAACCCAGTGTTTGTGAAAGTGAGTCTTGAATTGTGTTCTCACCTCCATGGGAACACACTTACAACTCTTAACATCACCTTTTACATGGCCAAGGTGTTGCTTCAAACGACAGACACCACCGGACATTTTTTTGATGATGGGGAATGTAGCAAGGCTAATTAATACAAATAAATATAACAAGGTAAGTGTACACTGGACATCCGAAACTTGGGGGGTGTGCCAAGATTCTTTTACATCTTAACCCTGCCACCCTTCATCGAAGGGCCCATGACCCGCCCTCCTTGCCACCCACAACCATCTCATGCCGGTGACAATCTAAAATGGTGATGGGGAACCTAGCAAGGTTAGCAAAATCTTGAGCTCATATCTCTCGAAGATTAAATGTGAGTCAGGTAACCTCCCTCCCTCCCAAAGGAGTTGAAGTCAGAATCCCCATACCATGAGACAAGGTCTTTCACCATTCGATCGACTCGAGATCTTCCACCACCAGACATTTTCCTCTCACAAGGATGGCATTTGACGTTCCTACTTGTAATGTCTATGAGTGTGCAATGGTTCTATATCGAGTTACCATGTGAGACGGTGGGAGACTCCTCTTGGTGCTCTCTAGGAGGTGCCATACCTTCGGCCATTGTAAAGTCAAATAAAGGAAGACAATTAAAGTATTAGAGAGACTTAGGGTAATGCAAAATAACTAAAACATAAAAAAATTTAATCACAAATTTGAGGAGAGAGAAAATTATCTTAGAGAGAGAAAGTGAGTGCTAGAGAGAGGGGGCCATGGTGGAGTGTTGGGGGTTAAAATAATGCAAAATAATTAAAATAGAAAAGACCTAATCACAATTCTGAGGAGAGAGAAAGTGGTCCTAGAGAGAGTGCTAGAGAGAGGGGGCCATGGTGGGGTGTTAGGGGGGGTTAGGTGCAAAATAATTAAAACAGAAAAAACTCCTAATCACAAATCCGAGAGAGAAAGTGGTCCTAGGGAGAGAGTGCTAAAGAGAGGGGGCCATGGTGGAGTGTTAGGGGGGTTAGGATAATGCAAAATGATTAAAACAGAAAAAACTCTTAATCACAAATACGAGGAGAGAAAGTGGTCCTAGAGAGGGGGCCATGGTGGAGTGTTAGGGGGCTTAGGATAATACAAAATAATCAAAATAGAAAAAAAACTCCTGCCATTCACAAATACGAGGAGAGAGAAAGTGGTCCTAGAGAAAGAGAGGGTATACCTTTGAAGATCTCTTGGAGAAAGTGGTCCTAGATGAGTCTAGATGCAATTGTCCAACACTCGGACCACCCTAAGTTGATCTTCCTTCAAGACTTGTTACAAGGGTGAGATTGAGAGGAGAGAGAAAGAGGATCTTATAGAGAGCGAGAGAGCAAGGAGGAGAGCAAGAGATGTGAAAGTCTGAAACAGTCAAAAGTGACCCCAAAACCAAAAGACTCCCGGATGCTCTTTTCTCTCAACCAACCCCATTTGAATTTCACGTGGATTTGGGCGGGATTGGGCCTGTATTGGGTAGGATCGGCTGATCCGGCCGATTCCGGTCATGGATCTGGATAGGCTGGATCAGGATCGGATCGGCCGATCCGATCCGATCCGATCCTGCATATCTTGGATTTTGCTCACTTTTTCATTTGATAGTATTTATTGATTGAATGTTTGAATTGAACATCTGAATTCCCTGTGGCAATCATGGTGTATTGTATGCTCAAATAGCCCTGGCCTGTGGTTATTCACATGCTTCAGTATATTTTCTTGGATCACATTGTAATGCATTGCTTTTGATATGTTGGGAATATCATTATGAATTTCTGGCGATTGTGCCTTCTAGATAAATTTATGTTAACTCTCACTACAGTAAAAGTGCAATTTTGTTTGTTTTGTGTGGATGAGATTTTGTAAGCTTAAATACTTGGGCATGCCTTTTTCATCAAAAGTGCAATTATGTTTATGTTTTGTGTGGATGAGATTTTGTAAGCTTACATAGTTAGGTATGTCTTTTTTCTCTCCATTATCTGATTTGACATTTTTTTGCTATATATTCTTAATTACAGGTAAATGGCTTGGCAGTAGACAAATTCGCTGTAACTGGGCAACGAAGGGTGCTGGCTCCAGTGAAGAAAAGCAAAACTCAGATTCTCAGAGTGTTATGGAATTGACTAATGGACCAGCAGGTAACTTTTTCTTGGGAAGGGATTTTGTTTTCTTAGTTACCAAAATATCTTTTTTTGGTCAACATAGTTACCAAAATATCTGATGCCCCTCAACCAGTATTCCCCTAAGCCACGAACCTGTCCCAGAAATGTTTATTGTTGGTGATCTACGACATCTTTGGATCATCATCATCTCATTTCTCTTGATTGAATATTGTCATGTTTTAATATTTTTTGAGGAATGCTTGTAACATGGTCTAAATCAATGATAACCATATATGCATCTTTTTTTCTTTGTAATGAATGTCATATACTTGTCCACTCTTCTTTGGGTCAGTTTTATGATGGTATTCCCATCATCTTTCTAATGAGAAGGTTCAATATCTGCCCTCCACATGGATAACTGAATATATTATATGTAATAATTGCCCTATAGAAGATACTTAATCCAAGTATTTTTTTTCTCTTCCCTCTTCGAAAAGGTGTTGGGAAATTTTGAGGATTGCTTCTTGGTTGTGTGACTTTAAAATGCAACCAAGGAATTAGTTTCTACCTGCTAATGATCTCGTAAACCTTTTGATAGATCCTATACTATTCTAGTTATCTTGATCAGGTACTTTGGACTGCTTTCATAATCAGGCTGGGCACCCCATCTGGAAAACTTCACCAAATTATTGGATCCCCAATAGATCTACTTAAATTTTGATTGATGGGATAAGGCTTATGATTGGCTATGATGATTATTATGAGTTGCAAGTGATTGTATCAGGGATCATGCATGTTTACTCCATTCTATAATGATTCTCTCTTTTTGAAAAGCACTCAATTGGATGTCCATAATTAGATTTTTATTTCTGCAATATGTCGTTGGTTGTCATGATTGCATAATCTTAGTGTCATTTGTTACCTTTTTATTTGTTGTAAAGGCTACGTTTCATTTATGAGGGATCATTATAAGAAAGTGGCATTAATTTTCGATAGTTGGACAGAAATGAGATTATAGACAAAAGAACTATGATTATGTTTGTAAGACAGGTTCTGAGGGAGCATGTGTTATGCAAGCCACGTGTTTTGAAAGCAGCTAAATTGTTCTGAGCTAATAAGCTGGAGTCTCGTGTCCAATCTTTTCAATCATCTCTTAATTCTTACTTCATGCATTTTTAACCTTATTTAAATTCACTTGCAGAAGATGTTCAAGAGAATTCAAATGATGATGGCCCAGAAAATAATCCACAGTACACTACTGTTTATGTGGGGAACCTTTCTCCCGAGGCAAGTTTCTTTTTTTTGTTGCTAATATGTCTGGCTGCTGTCTTTGTTGGGTAGTACATGTGCAATCCTCGCCTTCATTGTGGGACATTGTGGTGTTTCACTTCTTAACATTGCATGTGAATCTAATTTTCATAGCTTTAGTTCCTGCTTGAGTGGATGTTGTAGGAAGTTTTTTCTGTGTGAAATACATCATTATATGCTTGGAGAGTGCTATATAACCCTTTTCCCTTATTCCATATGTTCTTTTTCTTTTAGTCCTCTCATGTTGGTGTTAACAAAATAAGTGAATTGCAGGTCACACAGCATGATCTCCATCGCCATTTTCATGCACTTGGTGCTGGTGTGATTGAAGAGGTCCGTGTGCAGCGCGACAAAGGCTTTGGTTTTATTAGATACAGTACTCATGCTGAAGCTGCTCTGGCAATTCAGATGGGCAATGCTCGAATCCTTTTTGGAAAGCCAATCAAGGTAAAGATATCTGTGGTGGTCCTCTTGATAGCAAGAATAAGCCAGGTTGTAGAGAATGTCCTATGGTTATAGCGACACACAAAATAAGTTGGTTTTAGCAACCATTTATTGTGTTTTCTTGTACTAGAGAGTCCCTTGCAGTTTCATTCCTTCATCTAGCTCGTCTTTACTTTAAACATCAATTTACAGGAATGTGTTTGTGTGCTGCTGCCCTTGCCCAATTTAATCATAAGCGAAATAGCTGTGTGTGGAAAGAAGGGGGAATCACCAGTGAGCCTGTGGCTCAGCAGCATGGGCCTCTCTTGATGGGGAGGTCTTGGGTTCAAATCTCATCTCCTGCAGTTGTGTGAGAGGTGGTCTTGGGACTTTACCCGCAGGTTCAGAGGGGGGGGGGGTTATACCCTAGTGTTTCCTGAAGGTGGCAGGGACTGTAAGAAGAATATTGCTTTCCACGGTGGATCTCCTGGACCTGGAAGACTCAGGCGAAATAGTCACCATGGTGCAGTTGAATCTCCCGTTTTGGGGGAAATAGCGGAGGATGCACTGAATGGAGCTCTCTCCATTGGGGAGGACTAGTGAATATTTGGCCAACCGAGCCATTCGACCAGAAAAAGGAGGAACGTAGTTGAATAGGCATTATTGATTGCTACATCCTAGGGGAAAAAATGCAAAATGGACATTGTTGTAATGTAATTACTTGTAACCGCTTCAGAGCTTATTGTGAGGATGGTGTAGCATTTCTTTTCGTCGTCTCACACAATATATTCTTTATTATGCAGTGTTCCTGGGGCAACAAGCCCACTCCCCCTGGGACTAGCTCAACGCCACTCCCGCCTCCTGCTCCTGTTCCAGGGCTTTCGGCGATTGACCTCCTGGCATATGAACGGCAGATGGCTCTGAGCAAGATGGGAGCTGGGCAGGCATTGATGCATGCACAGAGTCAGCATGCCCTCAAGCAGGCTGCAATGGGGATGGGTGCTGGGGCAAGCCAGGCAATATATGATGGTGGGTTTCCGAATGTGGCAGCAGCACAGCAGATGATGTATTACTGAGTTATCCCTCTCCTCTCTGGTTTGTGGACGAAGTGCTGCTCTGTTTATTTACCCTCCAGGCTCCTTTTCCCAAGGTCGGTTTGTTGTGCCCTCCTGTCTGCCATCCTAATCTCCGGAATCTTCATGTGGGCTACATAACAGATGTACCACTGTAGTTTTTTCTCTTTTCCTTTTTACTATGAAAACATATTTGTGATGTATCCTTTGTTTTTAATTAATGGTCTTTTCTCTGAGCTCTTGTATCCTGGGAGTAACTAGGCTTGTACTCATCTCGATGGCCGGGAAGTGAAATGTATCCCTTTGCTTTTCTTGTTAATATGTTTGCAACTATTTGTACTCTGGAAAGTGGCTGGTCAATGAAGGCGCGTGATTTGCAGGCGCAGTTTTCTTTGGTTTGGGTTTTGTGCAAATAAATCATACTTATTGGTGAAATTGTAGATATATTATTTTTTGATACTATTGGCAAGAACTTGTAAACATGTCACTGCCGTTAATGTCAGTCAGATGTGATTTTAAATAAATATTCTTTGAAGATTTTAATATTTTATTACAAAATGATTAAAATACTTCCCTCCCCACCACTCAGAGAGAGAGAGAGAGAGAGAGAGAGAGAGAGAGGGAGGTGAATCTTCAACTATTGGGGAGAAGTTGAAATATCTAGACGTCTTTGACAACGATTAAGACCGGGGAGGGGGTGTTACAGATTGGTAGGGGGAGGGGGGACGGTGGTTGCAGATTGGAGGGGGAGGGGGGGTTGTAGATTGGCGACGGGGGGAGGGGTGGTAGGGGGGTTGCAGACAGATTGGTGAGGGGAGAGGTTCTCTTCTCTAATGTCCAGCAGCGAAGACCTCTGTTGAGAAGGTCTTGGTGACATCCACGCGCTTGGTGACATCCACGCGGCTCTTGAAGTGAATCTTCACGATGGGGGTGGGGTGGTTGTCGACGGTGATCTCGTTCATGGGAGGGTCAGAGGAGGAGCTCCTTGGCCCTTCATCCCCGTGAGCTTCTTGATGTGCCCCTTCTCGACGTAACCGTGGATCTTTGAGTCGTATCTAGTTTTTTATTTTTGGAGGTTGAAATGCTCCAATGAAGTTCAGAATTCTGTTAATTGGGTTGTGATAGCATACGCTGTCACTGATCACTGACGGTCTAGAAACAATAATAGGCCTGACGTTGCTGTGCCCCGTCCTGGGATACAACGTATCGAGCTGTTTAATCACATCCTTAACATCGTTTTTATTGGAAACATTGCCCGATCCTTGCTGTAGTAAAGAAGGTTGGAGAAACGGAGAATGTTTTAGCGAAGTTGTCTGATCAAATGATGGCACCCCAGAAGTTGGGGGGGAAAAAAAAACATACTTACCACTGATTCTGCACTCTTGGCCAAACTCTAAAATGCTAAATATGCTGGTTTGAAATTCACAGCCGCATCTCAACGTCTTCAAAGCAGCATTTTGTATTTTTGCTAGGAATGTTATTAGTTGATCTGATGGGTTCGCTTTAAGGTATTTTTCCTACTTCTTTTAGGAATATATTTAAGAAAATTTCCTATTAAGTAAAGGCCACTTGGATAAAAGGGTGAGTTAGTGGCGGGTAAGTCACCGCAGGTTGCTCACCCCTAACTCATCCCGGGTGATTTATTCTATTCCTTTGGATGGAGTGAAAAAATTTAAATTTATCCTTAACCAATTCCGGTTAAGGTAAAAAGAGTTAAACTATGATTAAGTCATCTCACCTCGAGTAATTCACCCTAACTCGGCTTACACAGTGGCCCTAGGGGGATAATCTGAAAGACGAATAGGTGAATAAAGAGTACCGTTCGTGCAACCGTGACTCGGATGGATTTGCCAACCTAGATTCCTATTAACCCGGTGGATTGGGCAATTAACCCCTTTCAGTAATTTTCCTTAATTTTTTTTCATGTCAATTAACAGCTTGCAAATAGCTCCATGAGAGTTAACAACTAATGATTGGGCAAGCATTGATTTGTAAAAACTTCCGGAGATCCTCCTCGTCGACCATCTGAGATATGTAAGCTCTTTGATTGCAATTAAAAGCAACGCAAGAGTATATATATTTGCGTGTTTAATTTATTGGTATGATTATAAGTCAAGTGAAAGTCTTCAAAAAAATTCTTGAGATAATCTCGAAATAATATTTGGGCACAAAATTAACCTCATGGATACGCATAGTAACTTTTATTTAGGATGAGATCTCTAATCAACTGGGATACTGATCACTAACGTCTACACTGATTGGTGGCGACAAAACCCCTTACATGTACGTACATACATGTAGATTGGTATCTTAATTTTTTTTTCCCACGGCTATCCTTGTGTAAGGGGGGTCTTGTCGTCATCTTATGTGGGTGAAGATATTAGTGAGCACTTAAGGTGGATAAGAGATCCCATCCCCTAATCTTGTATATGTAGTGGTCGAGATTGGTTACTCAAAACTCGAACCACACTTCCAAGGATTTGTCTGATGGGGAGAGAAAGGAGCGTTCGCTGTGAAGAGACCTACAGTCATGGGTAGAAGGAGTCTTGAGAGCTATCTGAGAGTACAATCCTCTGACGGTCAAGTTAGACAACTGACGGGACAAAGACGAGCACTCGAGAAGAGAGAGAGAAAGGGAAACCAGAGCGAGGGGGTTAAGTCGCATATCCCCTGGCCGTCGAGCTAGAGTTCTATTTATACCATCGCCGTGGAGTTGACCGTTGATTTCGCAGGGTTGTTATGACCGGAAAAGACGTGAACCACCCTGCCTGCTTGCTTGACGAGACAGAGAGGCGTGGGTGTTGGCTCACTATTCCTTCGCCAGAGGGGATAGCTCCGCCATTAATGTGACATGACTTGTCGGAGGGAGCGGCATGAGCAGCGTCCTCCCTGTTTCATCGCCGGAATGATGCGTCTCTCGTCATTAATGCGCTGCCGTGGACATGCGTTGTGACCGCTGATGGGGGAAACGCATGCGGGTACGGCACCTGAGTTTGGGCTTGCGCCAAGGTAAGATGCGTGTTGGGCTAGAGCGATGGGCATGAGTCCGGAAGGTTGGACCTCCGTAGTGGGCCAACCAGATGGGCCTCATTGGGTTGGCAGATTATACCCTCTGAGATTCTAATCCACGTAGATTATTCCCACAGCGATATGCATGACTCCCTATCCCCACACAATCCGAGTTTTTCTGGACAGCGAAAGGATCGGGCAATTAAGCTTTTCAGATGCCAATCTCTTTATGAAAATCGATGAAGCAGTTGGTCTGGAAATTCTATCCGAACCCAACCGGAAGTGCTCTACTAAGAATCAGGTTCTATCACTGTAGATCTGTGGCATAGACTGGTATAGCGTTGGAGAAGGACCCGACTTCCTCTATGGCCCCCAAGAAACTCGGATCCGTACAGTGCTACCCCCACCACCTCCTCCTCCTCCTCCTAGGACTCCTCCCTCACAACAGATAGTCCGAGATTTATCCTGGGGATCCTCCTCTTTTGTGGGGATGATTTCTCACCTCCCTCCTCTAATCTAACCCCCTCTCCCATCATAGATAGATACCTCCCTACGCCGGTCCCCTTGGGGTCTCTTTCGTTTCTGCATTACGTTGATCTCTCTCTCTCTCTCTCTCTCTCTCTCTCTCAGTGATCATGAGTGGTGGGAAGAAGGGCATGGGTGCGTCGGCGATGGCTCTCTTTCCTGCAGTACTGCTGGTGGTGATGCTGCTGAGCGTCGCCGGCGGGGCGTTGGCCACCGACGTCTCGCATGACGGGAGGGCGCTCATCATCGACGGGGAGCGTAGGATCATCCTCTCCGGCTCCATCCACTACCCGCGCAGCACGCCGGAGGTGAGCTACGTACTCAGGACCCCCTGATCATGCCATGGCATTTTTTCGCTGCATGCACGCGTTATATGTATCTGTCTCCAAGGCTACCTAGTGGGGAATTGAGGAAGATGATCGATGGTTGATGCATGCATCCATGCATGCATTTCTTTTATGCATGTCCATGTAAGCCAAGTGTATGTATATGTGAGACGCTCAGAAATGAATTGGCAGGCTTGCGATAGATCAGTTTCAGATGTGCACGTGAATCGATCACAAACCCAAAGCACTCTTGTATATGTCTAAGGAATAATTAATTAATGTTGCGAGGTTCTCTAGTTCTGTTGTACCTATATATACATGTATCGATTGATCATATAATACGAATATATTTTTGATAGAACGATATTCCTCTTTTTTTTTTTAATTTCTAATTGTTTTATCTTACTAAGTTATTACTTCTTAATTAATTTGTCTTCCAGATGTGGCCGGAGTTGATCCGGAAGGGCAAAGAAGGAGGCCTCGATGCGATCGAGACCTACGTCTTCTGGAATGCCCACGAGCCTCAGCGTCGAAAGGTTTGTCGACTCAACTTATTATTATCTTTTAATACGAGAAATTTAGTTTAAAAATACTCGAGTCTACGTGTAGTGTGAGACCTGTATATATACCTTCAAATGCAACATATGCCAATTAAACAATATGCATCGTTTTTCCTTCAAGAGTCTCTCTCCCTCCTCGATCCTAGAGAATTGAACTCGAGACTTCCCTACCATACACGAGGTGGAGTGCGCCTTCTTTGTGAACACGCACTAGTAACCCTTCATAATGTCAATCAAAAATGCTGTAGGGGGTGGGGGGGGGGGAGTCAAAATTAATTAAGTGATTGAACTAATTATTAGTAAGTGATTGAACTAATTATTAGTAGACTTCAATATTGGCAAGCCATTCATTTGGTTTCTTTGAGATGTTGATACTTGGCATTGCAAGCGGAAGTATTTTTTATTGATTGAACTATTTAGATGGTTTGATCGTGGTATGAGTTAACCATCTAATCTGGTCACTTAATTAATGTAATCCAACTCCCATCTCATGGCATATATAGAAGAGATCTTGGTTCCGTACTTTGCTAATTAGTTGAATGAAGCATTAATTAATCGGTTCTAATTAAGAGTTCTTCCTCTCTGGTTTCAATTGCTCTATCCGTCAGTACAACTTTGAGGGCAATCTAGATCTCGTCAGGTTCATCAAGGAAGTCCAGAAAGCCGGTCTTTATGCCATTCTCAGGATTGGACCTTACGTTTGTGCTGAGTGGAACTATGGGTATGTGTATCTGCTTCTCTCTCTCTCTCTCTCTAATTAATCGATTAGATTAACTTAAACATGTATGCTTCTGTAAGTAATTACCCTTCGTTTCATCTTTCTTTTCAGAGGATTCCCAGCCTGGTTGCGTGCAATACCGGGGCTCGAGATGAGGACCGACAACGAACCCTTTAAGGTTTACTTCTCTTACTTTGTTTTATTTTTATTAACAACGAACCCTTTCAGGTTTACTTCTTGTGTTTCATATCAGATTAAGGTGTTTGGTATCAGATTAAGGTGATTTATGAGAGGAATTCTTTGCCTTGCGCGGTCTATAGATATATAACTAATGGCTTTGGTGATTGAACTGATCATCTAATTAATCTGGTTACTTAATGACTTTTGCATGAGAGAAAGCATTAATCTTACTATTTTGACGTGATCTATGGTTTCTTTGTATATGTCTACTTTTACAAGTTAATGCGTTCTCCTCTCTTATATATAATAGTAAGTGTGTGCTTTAATTGCTGTTGTTACGCGGCTAATTAATTAATTAATTAATTAATTTGTTTATCTTCTTTTCAATTCATCTTGTTACCTCTCTAATGATTCAACAGGAGGAGATGCAGAAGTTTACCAGCTTAATAGTGGACATGATGAAGAGAGAGAAGCTGCTGGCACCACAAGGCGGACCCATAATCCTCACTCAGGTGCCGACTCATATATATTAATCAAAAACCTTCGATATATATATATATATATATATGGTACTTAAATATATATTGCTCTTATAACCTCTCGTGTTTATTTTAACATCCCAAAAGTTCAGCCAACTTATAAAATAAACTCATGACTTATTTTCATGTAATTTTCATATGTGTGTGTGTGTGTGTGTGTGTGTGTGTGTGTGTGTGTGTGTGTGTGTGTGTGTGTGTGTGTGTGTGTGGCGATCAAGTGGTGCCGGCACCACCTGATGTCGCCCCTCCATATATTATATATATATATATATATATATATATATATATATATATATATATATATATATATATATATATATATATATATATATGAGTAACGATCAGGTGGTGCCGACATCACCTGATGTCGCCCCCCCCTCTCAGCGCCCCCCCATGTATTATTAATGGGGGTATTCATGACCTCCCCCTCTCAGTGCCTCCTCCCCTAATGTATTATTAATGGGGGGGGGGGGG
Source organism: Amorphophallus konjac (assembly GCA_022559845.1). Taxonomy (NCBI): domain Eukaryota; kingdom Viridiplantae; phylum Streptophyta; class Magnoliopsida; order Alismatales; family Araceae; genus Amorphophallus; species Amorphophallus konjac. The sequence continues at coordinate 1,961,850 of CM040123.1, forward strand.
CACTGAGAGGGGGGGAGGGGCAGCGGTATCAGGTGGTGTTGGCACCACCTTAGCGGTCCTGATCCCTGTATATATAGATGAAATTTGTGGCCAAAAGTACTATTGATACCCTAAATTTATGTTACATGATGCCATGCTAGATCGAAAATGAGTACGGGAACGTCATGGGACCTTACGGGGATGCAGGGAAGAGATACATCAACTGGTGTGCCAACATGGCTGTGTCTCTCGACGTTGGTGTGCCGTGGATCATGTGCCAGCAGCCGGATGCACCCCACCCCATGGTACGTACGTAGTACTCCGTACAATTTGATCCCTATTTTTTTTTCTATTTCTTCCATTGTTATTTCGGATACTTAATCTGTTCATTAAAAAGAGTATACGCAGGTTGATCAGAGAGTACAAATAGCATCTACTTAATCATCCGGAACGGGATTGGTCCACGTGAGATGGGCATATGGAACCCATCCCATATGAACTAATCATGTCTTGGATATAAAGTACAAATAGCATTTGCTTAATTGTCCGGAACGGGATTGGTCCACATGAGATGGGCACATGGGGCCCACCCCATATGAATCAATCCCGTCCATTTCTCTTGCTTATCATATATTAGCAATATTCCTGATGACATATACATACCACTTACATTCATGTTTGTGTCTTAACAAATTAATTATTGCAGATCAACACGTGCAACGTGTTCTACTGTGACGACTTCGAGCCCAATAACAAAAACAGCCCCAAGATGTGGACGGAGAATTGGACCGGCTGGTATATATATATATATATTTATATTTATGTGTATACACGGTGCTACAAACTCTAATTAATTAGGGTTTTAATTAATTTCTCTAGGTATGGTTATTATTATAAAGTATGTGAATACTGTAGTGTAACGCTTGCACGTGCACATGGGACCCCTCAGGTTCAAAGCTTGGGACAAAGCTGACCCGCACAGACCCGCCGAGGATGTGGCATTTGCCGTGGCTCGTTTCTTTGAACGCGGTGGGACTCTCCAAAATTATTACATGGTCTCTCTCTCTCTCTCTCTCGTATATACATAGGCTCTCTTTGATAATGAAATAGAAAAAACTGGGTTAACTTAAATCCAGATAAATTATTGCTATTTTTTATTTTTTTTAAAACCCATGTGAGTTAAGGTGGATAATTCATAAAATTCATTCTTCTTATTGACTAGAATGAGTTATTCTAAAAAAATAAGTTAAGGTGAAAAAATTTACCCGTCTTATCAAATTTTATTTTTACTTATTTTTTGATTTAGTATCCTTTATTTCAACCTTATTCCGTTATCAAAGAGGACCTATATTTCATCTACTTAATTACAACTTATCGCTCTTGTGTAATTTCAGTACCATGGCGGAACAAACTTTGGACGCACAGCCGGTGGGCCTTACATCACGACAACCTACGACTATGATGCTCCTCTTGACGAATATGGTACTAATTAATGAACTCCATGAGACCTGTATTTTATGTATGATGAATGTGAAATCCTGTTTATATATATATATATGCATGAGAAACTCTCATATTTTTCCAGGAAATTTGAACCAGCCAAAGTGGGGACATTTGAAGGAGCTCCATTCCGCCCTCAAGTCCATGGAGAAGGTTCTCACCCAAGGAGTCATGACAAATCAGACTCTCCAGGATGGAGTAACGGTTAGCTCGATCCATCTCTTTGATGAATCTTCTTAATTTCACGTGAACATCAAGTGGTTCAGACTAAGGGTTCATTTGGCTGAGATTATTAAGAGATTCTGATGATTAGAATCTCTTGCATAATCTCATCCCAATCAAATGATCCAAAGTTATCTTTTGTGTTGAGTAAATTTTTTAAAATGAAGAGAGAAATACATAAAAAGAGGAATGTTAAATAATCTATAAAAGTTATTCCTGTGAAATTTCGAGATGGATTTCGAGGTTCAAAATCTCTGACACTCTGACATTTATCTTATACCTAGATTTTTCAAAAAAATTTACTTGAACAATCTCAACTAAAGAGGCCCTAATTTAACTCGTAGTGTTTACCAGAATAGAACTTCTTTGTAAATTTTTTAGAGTTTAATTTAATGGGATACTTACGTTCCTGAGTGAAACCACTGCAGGCTACCAAGTACTCCACCAACGACGCGGCCGGCTGCTTCATATCAAACACGAACCAAGACAGTGATGCCACCGTGACTTTTGAAGGAAACCAACACCTCGTTCCTGCATGGTCTGTCAGCATTCTTCCTGACTGCAAGAATGAAGTCTATAACACTGCCAAGGTGGAAGTCATATATATATATATATATATATATATATATATATATATATATATATATATATATATATATATATATATATATATATATATATATATTCCCTTATTTTCTTCCATGCTGTATATATGTTTAACACTGCCAAGGTGGATGTAAACACTGAGATCTGAAACAAGATCAGTAGTCACCTTATAAGGCTTCTCTGTTTTATCTTTTTTTCTTTTTGGTTTTGTTGTTATCCTTGGGTATCATGGCCATAAACCAAACTTAGGAATTACTGCTATCAATGGGTTGATCTGTAAACTTTCTCCTACGCATGCAGGTGAATGCCCAAACATCAATCATGGTAAAGAAGTCTGACGGCGGCCCGACTCAAATGAAATGGATGTGGACGCCTGAGGATATGGAGACGACCCTCGAAGGGAAGGGGAGCTTCACCAGGAATGCACTCACGGAGCAGATAGTGACAACCCTGGATGCCAGTGACTACTTGTGGTACATGACAAGGTGCGTAATAGTTCTCTTAGAACTACGTACCTAATTCGGATCATTAATTTAAGGCACAAGAATTGGGAGTAAGTTCATATAATGAAAGGAAGCAATAACTTCTCATCATTGTGTTGCCACAGCGTGGATTTTAAGCAGAAGGATCAGATGACTCTCCGGGTCAACACAACAGGCCATGTTCTTCATACTTTCGTTAATGGGGAACTTGTTGGTAAATAATTCATCACAACACTTTTTAATCTATTTTTCCGCCACTGGTAGGAAGAGACATGCTGATATGGTTTTCTCAATAAATAATGTTAGATTGTGAAGCCATTTATCTATTCCACGTTAATATACTATTTTACATCTTTGAACTAAATATTTAGTAATGCTTAATTAAGCTTCAGGAATATTGTGGGATCAGTTTCTTCGCCGGCCGGATGTGCATTTATTTAACACCATATGATTGCTTGATCAGACATCTCTTCTTAGGCACTTCAAAACATGCCCTTTCTTTCCCAATGGTATACTTGATGGGAGTAGTTTGAAATATTAATGATGGGATTTTTTAAATTAACTTTTAAGCCCCTATAATCTTTCATATTTATGGGGAGGGTGGGGTGGCCCTGGGCTTCTAGGTGTGGAGGGGAATCAAGGAGGATCCTGAACAGCATGCTAGGGTTCTACAACATTGGGAAAAGGGTATTTTCGGAAATAAGAGTTTAACCCAATGATAAGGTAGAGTAGTCCTCCTTAGTGTGTCGACGGTGTATTCAATCATTTTCTTTATCATATGCTCTAATCAAACGGGCCTTTTAATAATAGTTAGAAGAATTGATAAACTTTCAGATAAATAGTTAGATTGCGGCGGCCAATAAGTAATTATGAGACATTATAGGGTTAAAAGCAAGAATCCTAATAATGATCGGACGGGGATTCTCCGTTTAAGTATAGTTGTCAAAATACAACGCTTGATCTCATTGACCTAAAATTTGATGTACTAAAACTTTTTCCTTTTGTTAATTTCTAACAACAACCTCCATTTCTTTTGATGTAGGATCTCATTATGCACCAAATGGTGGGTTTATGTTTGTATTTGAGAGCCCCGTCGATGTCAAGCCTGGTAAAAATATCATCTCCTTGCTCAGTGCCACTGTTGGACTGAAGGTGTGTTTAAGTTCTCACAACTGGTTGTTAAAATAAAATATGCGTATTGTTATTATTTGGCTCATGATCAGTCTCCTAATTATATATACCATGCACACTAAAATGCTGAGCATTTCTCAATTGGAAAACCAGAACTACGGTGCCCAGTTTGAATTGATGCCTGCTGGAATTGTGAAGGGCCCCGTACAATTGATCGGAAATGGAAACAAAACCATGGACTTGTCAACCAAACGGTGGTCTTACAAGGTATACTCAGTTACTTCACACACACACACACACACACACACACAACTAGCAGCTTAATTTGCATGGCCTGAACATGAATGTATAAATGTTTTATATCAGATTGGACTGAAGGGTTATGAAGAGGAGCAGTGGAATCAGAAGTCCAATTGGTCCTCGGATGATCTGCCCACCAAGAGGCCATTCACTTGGTACAAGGTACGGTACGTAGGAGGTGGCCTTTTCGTATCATGAGCTAATTTGTATGCATGCACGTTTTGTGCTCTAGTTACTTGGATTATATACATATATAGGGTGTGGGTCTTCTACGTACCATCTTGGATTGACAAGAGTCAGACTAGTGTTCATGGGCAAAATCAGTGTCCTTGTTATTCACAACTTTCGGTCAACATCGCTGTCTGACTTGCCATCCGCGTTATTCGATCATTCGTAGCGATCTTGTGGTCGGTCAACTGACGTCTTTGGCGACAAAAATTTACGGGGGCAGAGAGAACACAGCAGCAAAATTAAAGAGTTCGTTGTCTGTGACGGACATGTCGTGTTTGACCATGAATAAACCAAAGCTAGCCCGGCCACGTAGAGACGACTCAGGTAGCGTAGGAAATCATGTATGTATAGCCCCGCCCCTAAATAGTGGCCTCTTCCTCTTGCAGACGACCTTCAAGGCTCCAGATGGAGAAGACCCCGCGGTGGTGGACCTGCTGGGGATGGGCAAGGGAGAGGCGTGGGTCAACGGGCAGAGCATCGGCCGGTTCTGGCCGGTCTCCAGGGCCACCTCCGGCAACTGCGGAGAATGCGACTACCGCGTAAAATATGACGCCGACGCCTCGAAGTGCCGGACTGGCTGCAACGGGCCTACTCAGAGATGGTATATCTATATATATACATATGATCGAGCACCCATCACCACCTCTTCCATGTTCACTACCCATGCATGCATACAAACCATCTCTCTCTCTTCTGAAACGTGAGTGCATGTAAATAAAACCATGAAATTTGTACAGGTACCACGTACCCAGGTCCTTCCTGAAAGGAGGGTCCGACAACGTGCTCGTGCTGTTCGAGGAGGCCGGCGGGGACCCGTCGCGGGTGAAGTTCCAGACCGTCACGGTCGGCATCGCCTGCGCCAGCATCCCGGAGGGCAAGACGTTGGGGCTGTCATGCCAAGGGGGGCGTGCCATCTCCAAGATCGAGTTCGCCGGCTACGGCGCCGACCCGGAGGGCAAGTGCGGGTCCTTCCAGAAGGGGAGCTGCGACTCCAGCGGCGCTCTTGCAGCCGTGCAAAAGGTAATAACCCGGCACACTCGATCCCCCCCCCTCATTAATTGTTGTGGATATATGCGCCGCCGAGTTCTTGGATTTTGTGGGTTTATAATTTGCTGTTCTGCGCGCGTAGGCATGCGTGGGGCGGCCGTCGTGCACCGTCGAGGTGTCGGAGAGGGTGCTCGGGACGAGCAGCTGCGACAGCAGTGTCACCAGGAGGCTTGCAGTGCAAGCCGTCTGCTAAGGAGTTTCAAGAGGAAATTAATAGCGATACACCGATTACATGTTAGATGGTAGATGGTAGGATTTTGAGGGATAGATGACAGTGGTTAGGGTTCTCTCTCTCTCTGAGTGTGTGTGTGATATAAACAGAGTGGTATAAACAGCGTAGCTGCACACAATTATAATCAGATGCATAGATGGTTTTTATTTAATCGAAAGGAATAAGAACATAAAGAACATATTCATGTTAAAAGTGTAGTGATCGATATCCCTTCTTTGTAAGATTTGTACGTATGATTTATTTATGTTCAAATATGAATCTTTTAAAATCTAATCCTTAACATGACTTATACCAGAAAAAATATGTTAAAAAATTGGTTAATTTGTGAACTAGTGCTTTTAATTTGTCGGAATAGACTTGATATATAATAATATTATTTTAAAATATTGTTTGAATAGACTTTAACTATATATTAGAGTCTCGATCTAAGTAAAGTTGTTGCAAAATAAAGAGCAATGCTTAGTACAACATCTTGAGTAATTACACCTCGGGTGTTACACATGCAACACTCTTTATTTTTTTTAATTTTTTTTTGATTGGCCGTCACTTCTAATTAGGTTGGTGTGTAGTTCACGTCACCGGATGACGTGACGTGGGGGCCAATTAAAACGTGAGAGTCAATTAAATGAAAAATCTCAACCCTGTGAATAGTGAAATTGAGTCAATTTCACTATTCACAGAGAGATAAAATTATTTTTACGTGACCCTCATGTCATCTGGTGACGTGATTGACACACCAAACTAATTAGATGTGGGGGTCACTCAAAAAAAAAATAGTGTGTTACATATGCAACACCCCGATAGATAATTACTCGGGGTACGGTGTTGCACTAAGCGTTACTCCAAAATAAAAGACCTGCTTCTTCACTTGTAGACTATTTGAAGTAAGATGCATGGTTTTGAAGAAGAAAGAGAGAGATGCAAGAAATAGATCAGTATATGCCCAAAACTAAGAAAAGGGTTAAGCAAAAACTGAATTAACAATGTCCCAACACTTCTACTATCCAAATTCCTAACACTAACTTTTACCTCTCTGTGCTAATCTGATTGTACCCATCTTACAGAACATTCTCAAAAGCTATAATTATAATGAGTACATGTAAAGATAATTATTTATTCTTAATTAAGTTTGATAAGTGAAGAATAGTACAGTCTAGCTATTAATTATTGCAGTGTCGTTACCGAAACAAAATAGTATGTATACCATCACATGTAGTCACCCCATTATACAAGCCATCACTCTACGTTAATCTCGCTAATCTATGATGATTATGGTGTAGTCGCAATTATATTAATTAAATGCCAGTTACTCTAACGTACGATTCAACCTCCTAAACAAGTTTTTTTATCAACGTGGATGTTGTTATGATGGCTGACTTGACCCCAGATTGCGTAGATTAATTAATGTGGGGGAATATCTGAAACCTTAGGCCACATCAATAAAGAGATCCAAATTTAGCGCTTTTAATTACGTATAATTTTTTTTAAAAAAATATCTTTATACCTTTGAAATCTTCATACGTAACTTCCACACTCCTACCTTTATCTAATCTACATGTATAACCTCAAAATCTTTAAGAATACACCTTATTGCCCTATTATTTACGTTCAAGAATAATGCTGGTAGAGAAATACTATGATGTCACTCTCACCTTCGCTGTCCAATCATGATCAGATCTTACAATTAGGTGAGTAACTTAAATTTTGTCCTCCCAGTTTTGAGGGCAACAAACTTAAGTTGACGACGTTTATTGCTCTCCGATTTCAAAATCAGAGAGTGACAGTGTTGCATATGTTACAACGCTCAAGCTTATATTAAAAGAGAATCAGATTACATCTCCCATTGCAGCAGAGTTGGAGAAAGAGAGGGAGAGCATGGATATAGAGTCTTAGAAAGGGTTGTGGAGTGATTAGTCATTATGTAAATTACCCTTGGGCAGAACCTCCTTGCGGGGGCTTACACCTCTAGATGGTACTTTAGGTGTCACTATGCCGTGGTTGTGGAGGCTCGTCTCCATACTTATTAGCCTTCTTGGGAGGGGGAAAAGCTAGCATCCTTCTAGGTGCTCATCCATATAGCTGATCTTCCGTATCGATGATCGCCGAGGTAGAAGAGTTGGGGATTGATTGAGCTTCTACAGCCGGGCTCCTACTTGCTTTCTGGGGTCTCTCAAGCCTTCATAGAACCTGACTCTATGTAGGTGTGCTGAGTAGAGAAGTCTCACCTCTTGCTATGTACTCTCGGCGTCGATCCTAGACTGATCTTGCATGTTGTAATCGTAACGAGACTGGGGGCCAAGGGTTTCATTCCCCGCACTTCATCGCCGTGATGTTGTTCCTCAAGGTCAGAGATCTCTAGGCTAGAAGATGTAGGCTCGACAACCTCCTGGTTGAACCTTAATTATGAGTGCCATGAGATCAGTGGAGGACTAGGGCAGAGTTACTAGAGTTTGGCTTGGGGATTCCCAATATAAGAGGTGGCCGTCTTCCACCTTTGGTAGCCTAGGGGTCTTGGGCTAGCTAAGCCAGTTCAACTATCCCACGCTGCATGGCTAGGCATGAGAGTATCTCATTGGGCTTCTCAACGGATCCCTTCGAAGTAGCTAATGTCTGATAGTAACTTGCTGAGCTTCAATCTGCGAAATATTTTTACATGGGTTGTGGTTCCCCAAGAGAACCATCTGATACTTACGTCAGTGTACGAATGGGAATACGAAAGGACTCTCAAAGGATAGATGTGGCTTAGGCTAATGTGGGTGACCAGACGAGGGTGGAGGAAGATTATCATGGTTTTAGCTACGTGTCTTACTATCCCTCTTTGAGGGCATTCTCTCTTGATGGCCTAGCCTTACTTTCCCTACCTTTACATATTTAGAAGGGGTTATGTTGCTCCCCTTTTATAGCGAGAGTGGGACTTTGGATAGGGAGGTGTACCTGATAAGACTTTACGAAGCAGTGTAACAGTCGGGACAATTTTCGTGGGATGCGCGTACACAATACCAAATGGGCTAGAGCATATTTGGCCTCGGATACTACGTTGATCCGCTGACATAAGAGGATAAGGGTCGCACTTTTCAACCTTCCATACCGTGAGTGGGATGCAAATTCGGCGAGATATATATGGCGACATGCCCACTACTAGGAGGAATACACATCAGACACAAGTGTTTCTTACGGTTGGATTTCAAAATCAGATAAGGGAAATAGGGTGTGGTAAAGAGGTGGCACAAAGTTTGATACATACGTAGCATTTCTCGTACTTGTACATGCCCTTAAAAACTAATCTTTAGGGATATAACAACTATGGTTAGTAGATTTCATGGGTTTATAGTACATTAGATAAAGGTAAGAGTATAGTGATTATTTATAAAGATTTTAAGGGTATAGAGATATAACTTACTTTTTATCTACTTATATAAAATATTATGTAAAATTATTGAGAAAATTATTTTTATATCTCTAAAATCTTTTAATGTTATCTCTATGTCCCTACCTTTATGGAATTTAACATAATAGCCCTCAAATCTCTTAAGTCGAGTTAATTACCATACCCCTAAGGTGATATCCCGCGTTAATGGTGGTAACTCACTCGTGTGACATTACCATTTTGATTCAATTTTATTGGAAGAGAGAGAGAGATAGAAAGTTGCGGGAACTCGACATGTGGTAGAGAGAGAGGGTGGGACAGTGTGAGGGGAAGGCCAAAGGTTGTGGTGGGTGCAATAGTGGTGGCGATAGTAGCGGAGGTCATCAGAGGTGAAGAGAGATTGCAAGACTAAGAGGTGAGAGTGAGGGGGAGGCCGAAGGATACGATATGGGTGTGCTGGTGGTAGGGACGGAGGTCCTCGGAGGGGGAGACAGAGTGTGAGACGTACAGAGAGGGGAGAGTGAGAGTGGGAGGTTAGAAGACGCTACAAGGGCATTGGGGAGAGAGAGAGAGAGAGAGAGAAAGAGAGTAGTGAGAGAGCAACAAAGAGAGGGGGGAGAGAGCGAGAGTGAGAGAGAGAGTATAGGAATAGCAAGAGTTACAGGAGCGCGGTGGCCATGTCTTGTGCTAGAGAGAGAGAGAGAGAGAGAGAGAGAGAGGTCCTCTTTCGTATCTACGGGAGAGAGTGAGAGAGACCAGGGTTAGAGTGACATAGAAACAAGGGAGAGAGCGAGAGAGGGTTGTGGCAGTCTTGAGAGCGAGTGAGCTAGAGAGAAGGAGATGACCAAAGTTCAGGATAGGTTAATAATTTTTCTTCTCTTAAATCACCTTGAGTTGGAGATCATGAGAGATCATTGACGACAGTTGAACAATGCGATCGTCATAAAGATTTTTGAAGAATATTAGATCAAATCCCATAAAGGAAGGAGTATATATAAGAGTAATATTATAAGATTTCAAAGATTTATAAATAATTTGATTAAAATTATATTGCATAAAAATAATTTATGCTATTTTTGATGATATCTTGACACGAACATGAGAAGGAGATGAATCTAGATCTCCTGAATCACAGAATCCCCTTCTAGGAGATTTCCTTCGGAGCTGAATCCTTCTAAAGAAGGTGCCATACGAATCAGGGATAGCCTGCCCTTCAAAGTTTTGACCCCCCCCCCCCCCCAAGCACTGGATTTACGTGGCAGTCTGTCATTTCATGGGTGAATAGAACTCACGTGTTTTGCACCCTTGTTATGTGTTGCTTAACCACTCTTCTTTTCGCCTCTTTTGAAAATTAGAGCACCATTTGGAATTCCCTACGGAGAAGGAAGTCCTTAAATTAAAAACATAATTATGGTCTACCTTGTGTGACCAGGATGGGACAGACGACGGATACCCATCAGATCAGACAGTGACTACATCCTTACCCTTTGTCGCTCAAGAAATACATGTATTATTATTTTTGTTGTAATCTACCTACGTACATTCTTTTCTGTATTCATCAAAATTATTAGGAACGCGTGCACGTGTGAAGAAGGTTTGGCCATCGGATCCCAACTTGATCCTCTTGCCAGATATGATCCCTTTAGAAATAGGAATATGGTCTAGAGCGGTCAACGAGTCGGGTCGGCTAGACAGGTCCGTGGATCTGATCAGATTTTAGGTCAGATCGTAAGATCTTTTTCAATTCGCAGATTTTTAGTCGGGCCTAAAAGTCTGGCTCGCGGGCACGACAGGTCCGTGGGCCTGGCCCGATTTCGGATCGGATCGCAATGTCTTTTTCGTCCCACAGACTTCTCGTCGGGCCTAAAAACCTGGCTCGACTAGGCCCGTGGGTCAGGCTCAGGCTTTGAGTTCGGCCCGTAGGTCGGCCAAGTCCGTTCTATTTTTTTATTCTCACTTCAAAATTTAAAAATTATTTAATTAAAATTATATTTTTTACTTAATTAGAAAATTTAAAACTCTCTTTTCACACAGACTATTAATTAATATCAAAATTTTAATTAATTTAATAATATTATAAATATTATATTATTACATATATTAATTTTTATTTTTTTATTTAAGTTATCTGATCAGGTCGGGCCGGGTCGGGCCTTAATCGGGTTTTATCTTTTTAAAATAATGTCAGGCTCGACCCGATCAGACCCGGCCAGACATAGATCGGGTTCGAGTCAAACTCAAACTTTAATTTTGATAAGTCGAACTAAGATCAGACTGACTTAAGCCCGACTCAAATTTGGCCCATTGACCGTTCTAACCTGATCCCCAAAGTATAATTAATTACGCATACAAACAAATGCCACGGTTGCACGGAGCCCACCTCAATTTGCAACACTCCCTCTCATTGACTGGACAAGGCGTGACAAGATAAGTTTTGCAGATTAAAAAACATCACACGAGTCAATCACATTAAATATGCTACAGGTGAAGAGATGCTCAATCGAAACACAGAGGAATAAAATATTTTATAAAAATAAAACAGTATTTTTCTCTGCTAAATGTCACGTCTTGTTGGGGCTGATACGAGAGAGAGAGTGTTGCACGTTGAGAGTGCTTCCCGTGCAATTGTGACGTTGCGCAGAGTATTATTCTAACGTGAAATGTCCGAGTAGTATGCAGCGAGATTTTATCTATTTATAAAGAAGTGATAAATGTGAGCTATAGAACAGATGTTCCTAATGGCCAAAGAAAGCTGACGAAGAACCAGATAGCATACTCCTCAAATGCACATAATTTTATTACCCCCCGTACGTACACTAAAAGTTTAGAAGGTTGATTTACTATCTTTTAATCTTCTGAATTGAAAATCGAATATGTAACTTGTTGTATAACGCATAGTAATATTTGTGGTCGGGATTGAGCGAGAGAGTTTGAATCGATGGTGAATAGAGAGTGGATTGGAATGCTAATCCTTTGGCTGGTGGTGGGGAGAGGCGGCCTTGAGAGAGGAATTGAGCACTGGGAGTCAATCGGTGTTGCCGGATGTAGAAATCGATGGACCTTCTGTAAAAAATGTTTAGCTCCAGGTGAGGTATCTCGAGATAACTCTTCGATACTTAAGTCAGTGATTGGTGGATGAGAAAAAATATATGGGTTGAAAGAGTAGTTGTTACATACTTAGTGAGTTCTGTCTCTTTCATAGGCCCCGATGTCTAGAGAGACATTCAGTGCCAAGGGTGTGGCCTTAATCATGATTGAGGGTGGAATGGACAGCATGTCCTGATTGGACTTGACGATGATAATGTAAACTCAAAGAGCCCGTAACTGTTAGGTGAGTGAAATTTGGAGTGGGATTTAGGAGGGCAGTGGAAAGAAAGTTGTGTTGAATTTGGTCTCGCAAGGATAAACACCCGTTACTGAGTCGGGGTCAGACTTAAATAAGGAAGGTGGTGGTAAGCATCCATGTCACTTACCCCTAGCCCTCGACGTACGTAGGGTGCACGTGCTAGTTTGTGGTGGGGGTGATCGCTAGTGGGCTTTTGACCGCAGTGTCCTCAATAGGAAAGGAATATATATTCGAGGTGGAGGCCAATGGTGGCCGAGCCTTATGCTATGACTAAGGCGGCTCTAAGAACTAAGGCCTATGGTGGCCAAGAGCTAAAGCAGCCAAGGCCTTTGTTTGGCCAACCCAGGAGGAAGTTGTTTTTTAGCCAAGGTTAAGGCAGATTAGCGAGCCAGGGCAGTCTACGTGTCGAGGCTATGAAATGGGGTGATCAAGGTTAATATCATTGGTCGGTCACATCCGTGACTAATTACACATAGAGTGTCATGATTGAGACTAAGGCTGGTGATTTATTGTATCTGAAATCGTGGAGCAGAGTGTAGAGATCGAGATAAGGCCATTACGTAGCTAGGCCGAAGGTCGGATGCCAGGAGGTAACCAGGCTATGGCCATTACATGGCTAGGCCAAAGGTTATAGCTTGAAGGATGGTTAGGCTAAGGCCGATGAGCGACTAGGCCAAAGGTTATACAATCCCTCAAGAGGAAACCGGGCTATGGTCGTCAATTGACTCGGCTTAAGGCTGCATAGAAAGGTGTTTGAGGTTAAGATATGCACTTGGCTATGTTGGGGATCATGCTGATCGCTAACTGGGCTAAGGCCTTTGTTTGGTTGCACTTAAGGAAGCTAAGGTTGCCGTGAAGTATGTGATGTCCGTGCTTAAGGTGACCCTTAATGATCGGGGAGGAAAATTTGGGTTCCTAGTAGAGTTATCATAACCTAAGTGTTGCAAAGGTAAACAAAATCTTAAGATAAGACTCCTAGACTATCACTTAATCATGTTAGAGATGCCTCGCTTGCAGCTATGCGTAGAGATGCATAAAGTAAAGAAAATTGAGAACACATACTTATGCCAATAATGTACCTTGCAATCCTTTGTTGGGGAAGTAGCTGCCTAAAGCATGTCGATCATCATGAGACTTGCATTCCATACTTGATAGGACATGATAAAGAATGAAAGGATAACAAAGATGTGAGACAACTTAACATGATAGAGTGGTGACAATAATACAGGTCACCATGCCAACACACGCAAAAAACCCATCCAAAGTGTGGCCAGTTCAAGTGAAAGGTAATTATGTTGTCATTCTTAATTCTATTTTGTATGCAATGGTTCTTAATTTTAATTTTGTGAAGCCAAAAAGGTTCACAGATAGTGCAGCTAGGCCACCTGTGGGAAGGGGTAGAAGTAGGGGGTGAAGTGTGCCATCTAGGGGTCAGCCAGGGAGTGGCATTTGATGACTTGTGACATGCAAGTAAATTTACTTTCAATCTTAGTTCAATTGTATATGCAATTGGTGCTAATTATATGTTTTTCTTTGTAGGAGGATCCGAAGGTGCAGAGGAAGGGATAGGCCGGGTGCAATAGCCAGTGTGAAGCACCCTTTACATCATTTGATAATATGTGCTAGCACTCCATGAGTGTTTTAAACATTGTCTTTTGTCATGACAGAAACCTATTTTGGATGTATGGAAACCCTAATTATCTGTCAGCAGTGAATGGAAGTGAAGGGCCTTGTTTGCCATTTTCTTACTGTGAAGTCTGTGAGTTCTGTGAATAGTTTGTTAATGATTTGTGAATGGTTCTGTGAGAACACGTAACGGATCTTGAAGCACTATCTCAGCATCTCCCTGACCAAACCCCCTTACATTAGGATTACTTGTTAATAGGAGTAAAATCACCGAAGTAATATCTAAACCCAACGATTCGACAAAGCAAAGAAGGCTTGGGAGGCTCCTGTGAATGGTTCTGTGGGCTTCTGTGATATTTGTGAATGGTTCTGTGAACAGGTTTTATGAACAGGTCTGTGAACCTGCTTCTGTGATTAATTTGGGAATAGGTTATGTGAGTTTATATATGAATGGTTTGTGGGTTTATATGAATGGTTAGTGAGTTTATCAATCTGTGAACATGTTCTGTGATCAATTGAACCTGCTTCTGTGAATGGTTAGTGAGTTTGTATGTGAATGATCGTCCTATAAGTTTTGTGAAAAACATTCTGTGAATAGGTTCTATAAATTACTCTGACATGTTGATCTCAGCAGACTGTATCTTGTCTAAGCTGATTTATGTGTATCTTACATATCAAAAATGAATCAATTTTACATGCTAGATGATGAAGATAATACTTCTGCACTATTATGCAATTGTGAATAGGTTAGCAAGTGTTGAGGCAATTGTGAACAAGTTGTATTCATTAATAACAGGTTGATATGTTACCCGGACTGGATGGCTGGGCCATGTGATCCAAATCAGTCATATTAGCCTTTGAGACATCTTTTGATGATTTGATTAAGTCAGATTTATTGCTAATATCAGACAACAACAACCTTGCTCAGGTGAGAGTGTCAACTACTTAGAATTCAGATTGTGAACATCAGATTCCACTGTTCAAGTTTGCCAAGACCCTTGACTGAGTATTTTGATCAGACACATACTCAACTATCCCCGCGTCTATACGACTCTTAGCAGTACTGCACTCATTCTTTCCATAGCATTTACAGGTTGTGTGTGTGTGTGTGCAATGTGATATCAATTGAGGTTCTGTGATGCAATGTTAGTGTTACCAGGTTCAATTGAGACTTAAATATGGAACACTTGTAATGCCAAAAATCGATTGTTGCTCATTTCCATATTGATAATTGAGATAGACACATGTGTGAGGCCAAAATGTGGTTAAAAAATCACTTAATTAACTCAATTTGAGGTTTAGAGTACACTAATCAATTAGATCTGAAAATACACTAAAATCGCTTCCATCATTGTCACATTACATAGCAGATTATAAGTTCCATTGCAAATAAAATGACAAAGTAAAATAAGATCTTTCTTGCTTCTTCCAATACTATTGTGACAACGGATGGCATTCTGTTTGGAAGTTCTAGTTTCTATATTTGGCTACAACTTATCAATCTTCACTTCAAGAGTCTCTAACTTCTCTAATTTCCTTTCTAATGACTTAAACTTCATATCCAATAGTCACTCCATACTTTTTAATTGATACTTCAAATAGTCGAATGATGCTCTTTATAGATCCATGCAAAGTATCCACAAGTATTATCTTCCGACAACAAAACAGACGTACGTGAGCACAATGACAATAATATAAGCATTTCATCAAACATGTAACATACACAAATTTAATATTTACATTCCATCGTGCACAACGATAAAATTGCCTCCCTTTGCTCAATTCTTGAGTCGACATGTATGTCTTATATGCCCTCTTACAATGACACTCTGGAGTATCACGTAAGATGTTCTGATTAAGTGTCTATCAACTACATGAGCGTCCACTCGTCTCCTCACTCATGGTTGCCCGTAGACTATGCAAAGACAAGAAGTGAGGGGTATTATTGCGGTTACCAGAGAGGTACGTACGTAGAATGGCTCAGCCGATTGATGGTCTCCTCTCATATCGCCCACACCAAGAGTAACGTACCCCTCTCCGATCGCTATTCTCCACTCCAGTCGCAAGGGGTACAGCACATGACGCAAGCTCGATTGTTCCTGTCCGATCGTCGACGATCTGTGAAGCTCTGACAGTCAACAAACACATGGGAAAATAGAGGTGGACGATCGGAGCGAGAGGGGAACTTAATGTAACCTTGGCTAGGGGCAGAACGGTCTCTTAATAGACTATATGTTACCTCCTTCTGCACGCGTCGAGTATAACCACATGGCATCACGACTCGAGTTAAGAGATTTTAAAGATATTACGATAAATACGATAACTGTAAGAGTACGGGGATAATTTCAAAAGATTATAGGGGTGTAAGGATAATTTTTATTTTATTTTTGTGTTTGTGTGTTCTACGCAAACAACGGGTAAAAATTAAATAGTCGTGTTACCCAACAGAAGATAACGTATGTAAAATTTTTAGTTTAAAGCTTTCATTGCTCTCCGTTGCAATACACAGCCTTTTCACCATGACCTCACACAGTTTAAGGAAGTTTTTTTAAAAAAAAAACCAACGAGTTTGTCGTGCTGCCGCGATGGACTTTCCTGGTCATGAGAGATGTATTTGAATTGTACTCCACCTTTTGACAATGTGTAGGAGCTGGGAGACCAGAAGAGCTTGTGGAGACTTGCGTGTACTCACCGCAAATACGAGACTCATGAGCAGAAAAATACTCTTTATGTACAGTGGGAACTGCGAATTTACAATACTTAATTATTCACTGAAGAGTAAATTGTGGGGTGGGGGAGGGAGAAGACGCATTTAGAGAAAGAAATGGTTGAGATGTTCAAAATCAATTGTTTTCTTCTAGTGAAAGAACTTGTAAACAGTTCATCAACTGAGCAGCAACATGACACAAAAGAAACTGTTGAGATGGGATGCTACATGTCAGTTTGTATATATATATGTCTTGTTTGATTGATGAGGGAGAGCTGAGAAAGAGAGGGACTGTGATTACCCCATGACAGCCATGCATGGGGACGTTCTTCATTATTGACTGGCCTAGGACTTCGGCAAATGTCATGTCTTGGGAATGGTACGGGGCTGTAACTGCAGGGAACGATATCAAAGTTCACGCAGAACTCTAGCTTGATGTGTATTGTAATAGGGAAGATAATTAACTTCGGTTGCATTGCATCTTCCAAATTCTATAGCACCACTAGAGTTAAATGAATATTATGTTGAAAACTTAATTGAAGTGGGAAATACAAGGTTTTGAAGTGTTATGAAATAAAAATTTGAAAACCCTAGGAATATGTAATATATGTGAGGAGGGAAAAAAATGGCAGGTCCAGCACGGTCTAATAATGCCAGACCTAATACGACCCAACGTCGCCAGGTCCGTAGCGGCCATGCATCACCAGCCGACCAATAGTTCAGAAACATGGTCTAATTAAGATCCACTTAGGATTGACCGGCCCACAGATATGATCTCCGTACACGTACGTCTCAGACGCCGTAAAACTCGCCAACGTATGAACGTTGAGATCGCGATCACGGGACTTACCCTGACAAACACCAGATCACGCTCACGCCGACGCCGAAATGTCTGTCACGATGTTCTTCCTCAGTAGACGAGCGAGTGGGTGACGGATAATCCCACGATCGAGCAACACCACACTCCACTAACCACATCCCCGTTAAGTCAGGAAAGAGACGGCACCACCACTGCCAGTATAGATAGATCTCAGACAGACATAGAGATATATAGAAAGGGACTTATATAGAGACACGAGGAAGCACGCACGCAGGCACAGAGTCAGAGAGATACTCAGAAAGAAATAACAAGTTCTCCGTCATTGCTTAGACCTCAACCATGCTTCCGAGTACTCACCACGTCACCAAGTACTCTCTTCTCCCTCCCAAGCTTCCGCTTCTTTAATTTCTCTTTTTAATTTCCTCTTTATTTTTACGTCTGATTATAACTTAAGTATTAGAGAGAGTTATCTTCTTATATCACTCTCACGACTCCTTGTATCATTCTGTTCAGTGATTGTAGATTTTCTCAGAACAGCCCGACGCTATATTTCCCATCAAACAAATCGTAAAAGTGTAATTAATTCAAGATCGAGATGATAATTTTTAACCTCCGCAATATATGTTATTTTAATTTTATGTACGCAACTTTAAGCTTCAATGCATATTGCTTGCGTTTTTATCGTCTCAATCTACCCAAAGTTAAAAGCAAACAAGTTAACACTCGCTAAGGGCAGACGTACAAACAACGAAATACAAATTCCGGTGGAAGTGTAAATTACATCGAAGAGAAGAGAGAGAGAAAAAACAAAGGAACATATATATAGATTCTACGATACCAGCGTGCCATCGAGGACATGAGTAGAAGGACACATGGGCCAAGAGATGTTTGGAACATCAGCACGAAAGATCTGGCGGTACGTGCGGAGAGGACACGTGGGGTGGTTCGAGGGACTCCTGAGAGTTCCAACAATCTCTCGTTCTCCCTTGGCTGCTATGCCCCGTCCCATCCCATGATTTAAAAATGGAGAGAAGCTCCGATCATCTTCGATATGATTGGACAAACAACGTCACACCAAACCATAAACTGCATGAGGGCTTACCGGTCTAAACGCGTCAGATCAGATCAGCTCTCTCTCTCTCTCTCTCTCTCTCTCTCTCTCTCTCTCTCTCTCTCTCTCTCTCTCTCTCGGGAAGCTTTGACCCTGAAGGCTGGGATGACAAACCCCAATGAAAGTCAGAGGACGAATTACTTACTCATTTTGGTTTTATTTGAATATAAGGTAAGGTGGACCCGATATGTCTGAACCATTTAGAGGTCAGAGAGTCTTATTCAGTCCGAGGATAATCGTATCATCCCTTGTTGATATCGCGGGGGTTTGGGGGGGGGGGGGGCGGTGGTTTAAATTGTCAATTTTTTCTTAGAAAATGAGGAATCATGGGGAAAATATTTTTACGAAAATATTTCCATTAAAAACAGAAGTTCAGAAAATAAAATTTTACGTTCGCATTCAACTAATTGTGGGAGAGAGAAAGTGAGTGGAAAAATAGAAACTCATCCAAATCTCTTGACTTCAGGTTGACTCACAATGCTTAATTTTGCATCACTAATTTGTATTTTTCGTGAGTTAATTTATTTTAAAGTTTATCTTTATTTATTTTAATACATAATGAGTTAAATGAGAGAAATTATTTCATCAGTTTTAGGCGTCATTTGAAAATATTATCTACGGGGATTTCAATCGTTAGAATCTCCTTTAAGATTAAAAATATTTTTAAATGTAACATAAGAGCTTTGGTTTGCGTGTGCGATCGAATTCTCAGAGAGAGAGAGAGAGAGTGTGTGTAGACTCATTTGCCGACCGTTTTCAAAATCCGAAGAAGTTGGCGAGAGTAGTTTTTAGGCTGATTTTCAAAATTATCATGTCTGTCATCAATAAATGTTCATTGAAACTCACGTTCCCATCCGCTGAAAGAGCATATGACCGTTTCAAAATTATTTTTTTTTGAAAGAATAGTTACACCCCTTGCTACATTAATGATGTGAGAGAAGAGACGGTACAACAGAGTGAAATATCATGAATCCATTCAAATGCGATTGTGAAACTGAATCAAAATCTCGTGTTTTATCAAGTATGATACGGATGAAGAGATTTTGAAAAAATCTCAAGATCACACGCATTTCCAGACGAGACCTTATTGAATCAGTTTAATTAGAATATACTAGAGTCATCTCTTATTGTAACTGGATTTACTTTATTATCTTATTAAATAAAAAATAAAATATGATTTATTTTCAAGATAAACACGAGATATCTCTATACGGGAGAAGGGCTACATGATCTCAGATAAGATTGACGTTAAGTGAGAGTGACAAATAAAGATAATAACACTTTTAACCCGGCGGACGGGGGGGGGCCCACACATTCAGCCGCCGTCCGCCCCAGCGCGTGCCAAGGATTAGGAATCATCCCCGCAACAGCGCCCCCAAACGAACTACTTAATCTAAACGAGAAGCCCATCCGAAGGGTCCCCGTGCGGGTCCGGGGCCCCACGCGTGTGTCGCGGCACGTTTAATGCATTAGCCACGTCACACTTATCGAGCGCCCGAAATACCGCACGTGCAGTAAACGTACCCGACCGTGTTCTGTCTGGACGCTGGGCAATCGGGACGTTCCACGTGTGGCGCGCACCCTGTGGTCACCAGACGCGTAAAGACCGCGCCGTATATATTCCGCCGGAGCCGCCATCCCCCACCTCCATCGCCAATTCCCCTCTGCTCTCAGCTTCTCCTCCCCACCTCACCTCTCTCACTACCTCCGCTCTCCTCTGCTGCACGGGCCCCCCCTCCCCAGCTCCGACTGCCGCCGACGAGGAAGAGCTGCTAATGAGACCGCAGGAGATGGGGAGGACGACAACCGCCGCTGCCCGCCCCGAAGGGGAGGAGGCGAGGAGGAATGCCAGGTACAAGGGCGTCCGGAAGCGGAAGTGGGGCAAGTGGGTGTCGGAGATCCGGCTACCCCACAGCCGGGAGCGCATCTGGCTGGGCTCCCACGACACCCCCGAGAAGGCCGCCCACGCCTTTGACGCCGCAATGCTCTGCCTCCGCGGCCGCGGGGCCGGGCGCTTCAACTTTCCCGACAACCTGCCCGACATCGACGTCGCCCCGGGGTGCCGCCCTTTCTCGGCGTCGGAGGTCCAGGCCGTGGCCGCCAGGTTCGCCAACGATGCCCCCGCACGGGGGCCGCCGGCGGCGGCGGCAGCAGCCGGAGCAGCCCACCCCCTCCCGGTGGACTCCCCCGACGTGGCGGCGTCCGACGGGACGTTGACGGGGGAGAGCGGCGAGGAGCTGGACTGGGGGTTCCTGGACGCGGGGGGCCCGCTCACAGCGCAGCCCGGGTCCAGCGTGCGGGAGGACTTCTTGGGTGCGTTCGACATGATCGACGACTTCGCCGGGGGGTACTTCCCGGTGCCGGCGACGACGCCGGCGGATTTCATCGATGAAAACGTCGGAGCAGGGTTCGGCCATACCTCGTTCCTGTGGAATTTTTAGACGAACAGGAAGGAGGGCGATTAAGTTTGCTGCCCAGTTTTTTTGATAGGGCTGAGGGCAAGCTGATGGCCTCTACAGGATAATGTGGGCTCCGGCAAAGAAATTTTTTTTCTCCCTTTCTTTTTAGGGTGGCCGGAGTTTACGATCTTCTTCCTTGCACCGACAAGTTCCTAGCCGGGCAATTTTAGAATCCGGCGGCCTCTCGTTCCCCCTGCCTGCCTGCTCTCCCTCTCCGTCATAATTATATATATCTTCCCCTAAATATGCGGATACATGCACGTGGATGTGGATGTAATTATAATAATAAGGCAGAAGTGCTTCGTTAATCATTTATACCAGGGCTCTTATTTCAGCAGAAAAATCGACCTTCATTAATATATATATATATATATATATGGATGAACTCTCTTGTGTGTGAAATAAATGATGACCTACACCCACAAATGCTGAGCCAAATGCATGGTGGGCCGCCCTGGTGGCCAGCTCAGACGACACGAACGTCAGCACTCAGGTGACCTATGCCTCCCATTGGTAGAATGGGCGGGGGGCCGGGATGGCGTCATCTTAGCAGGATTTGGTCATCAGCTCTTTACTCCGCCAATAGGGCTGGGGGGCAGCTGTGAGTTGACCTGGGAGTCATGCGAGTTGACCCAACTTCTAAAATGGTGGGTCCACATGTCTAATTGTGTCGCATAAGGATGTGAAGGATGACGTTATTAGTTCTGTTGGATTAGCGACATATGCCCGGCAAGTGGATCGTCCATTTTTTTTACCTACGTGAAGGAGTTGGTGACTAAATCGTCTCAAATAAGTGAAGAAAATTAGTACAGTAGACTTTTGGGTTTTCTCTTTTTTTTTTTTTCAAATTTGGGGCGGCTCAGGTGGGCCCATTAATAGATTGATTTTCACACACGTGGATAATTCGGTGGAGGGGAAAAGTGATGCCCGCGCCTCGTGGCGTTGCACGCGTCTGAGATGCTGGTCATCTCACATTTCGACCTTCACAACCTTTCGATCGTTTTGCTGCTACTGTAGTTATGAACAAATGTCCATATCATATCATTCAAATGTTACCATGTATCATGGTTAGGCTGTATAACGATCATGAAAATATATATCTTACATAAATCCATTGAGGACATTTTGATATAGATATGTTAAAGGATATATGTATCATGTTACCATGTATCATGTTAGTCCGATATAGTGCGAGTAGATTTTGAAGAGGCAGTCACACACGTGGTAAAGTCGGTGTTTAGGACTAGCAAGCTTCCGCCCTCGAGAACAAATCTGTTAAAGGATATAAACAAAAGTTTTTTTTGGGTATAAATTCGTCTCTAAATATCGAATATGTTAAATATATCTCTTATTTGAACATATTATCAAAAATATCATTCATTTAATCTTAAATGTTACGGTTATACTCCTACAGTTTACTGTTGTACTCAATAGGAGACAAATATTCCATAAAATATCTCATCTAAGAGGGAGAGAGAGGGAGGGCGGGAGAGAGAGAGAGAGTGCCCTCCCTCTCTCTCCCCAACCCCTCACCGCTGGAGCCCCCTCCTCCTCTCTCTTAACTCACAGCAGGCCCTCTCTCACCCTCTCCCACTCACCGTCGACACCCATCCGCCTCTCCCCCCACCTTGCACTCGTCGCCCCCTCTCCCTCTCCTCCTCACTAATGGCTCCCCCTCCCCCTCTCCCACCTCGTAGTTGGCTCCCCCTCCCCCCACCTTGCAACCGACACCCCCTCCTCTTCTACCCCTCACAGTCGGCTCCCCCTCTCCCACCTCGCAGTCGACACCCTCTCCCCCTCTCCCTCCACCTTGCAGCCAGCGCCCCCTCCCCCTCTCCCACCTCGCAGTCGGCATCCCTTCCCCCTCTCCCCCTCACCCCCAGCACCCTCTCCCCCCTGCACCCGACGCCCCCTCCCCGTCTCCCCCTCACCGCCGACTCCCCCTCCCCCTCTCTTACCTCACAATCCGCACCCCTCCCCCTCACTCCCTCACCGTCGACTCCCCCACCTCATAGCCGGTGCCCCCTCCCCTTCTCCCTCTCTCCGTCGGCGTCCCTCTCCTCCACCTCACAGCAAGCCCCCCATGGCCCTCTCCCCCTCACCGCTGGCTCCCCCTCCCCCTCTCCTCCTTTGCCACCCTCCCTGCTACTCCACCCCCCATACCCTCATCGTCGTCACCTCCCCCTCTGCCGCCCTCCCTGCTGCTCTACCCCACTCACCATTGGCGGCCCCTCTCTCTCTCCCCCCACCTCTTAGCCGACAGTGTTGCTCCCCCGACCATTAGGGTTTCCATCGGGAAGAGAGAGAGAGAGAGAGAGAGAGAGAGAGAGAGAGAGAGAAGGGTAAACTTAGGATAAGTTAGTAATTTTACTGTTTAAATCATGTTTAACTCAAGTTAAACCAACGAGAGTTACGGTGGAGATATAATTACAACATTTAAGATTAAACGGAAGATATTCTTGATAATATATTCAAATGAGAGATATATTTGATATAATCGATATTTACACGAGTATTTATGTAAAAAACCCTTAAACAAAGGGGAATACACCTTACATTTTTACGCAGACTGTATGGAAGGGTAGTAAGTGTATTGCTCCTAAAGATCTCTAGTTAAAAGATGAGGGAGTGTGTTGTCCCATGGAAGAGAATTGAAGACCTAAGATGAGATCCGGTGAGGCCCAAATTGATAAAGTGGCCATGTTAAGGCTCAGCCCACTCTCAAACGGAGCTCCATACTGGGTCCAAAAAGGGGGTTTCGCCTACTGTGAAGTACTTGGACTGATGCAGCTCAATAGCTACTAACAATTATCACAACTTCATGGTCTATAGTATATAATTAATTCAGACATAATGCTTTCACGTTAGGGATTTTTGCATATACACTCTTACAAAGTTAGGTTTCATCAAATATATCATTCATCGGATCATATTATCATGAATATCTTCAAAATATGAGTAATGTCACGATTATGTCTTTGCCATAACTCGACCGTGTGTTTAACCCGAGTTAAATGTGAGTTAAAGAGTAAGATATATATATATATATATATATATATATATATATATATATATGTAAAATTTGATTTTGTCAAATATACTTTAGATCTAACGACTGTAGATGACATATTTCATGGAATATTCTCTTCCATCGGCGACAGTAAACTAAAGGGGTATAACCGTAATATTTCTATCTAAATGAAAGATATTCATGATAATATAATCAGATGAGAGATATATTTGACAAAATCAAACTTTACAGAGATATATATGCAAAAATCCCTTCACGTTATGCAAACTTGGTGTTTGTTCACTTTGAAGAAAGAGTAAGGTCGGGAATTTAATGTTAATTAAGCTTTGGAGCTGGTCGTTCTCATAGGCCAGCTAGAAATGTTAGGGCCCTTGGGTGAAGGGGGGAGCTCTGTGAGAGGAGGTCATTCCACTTGATTCCCCCCTTTGCCAGTGAAAATCCCGTCTCTCGGCCATCCTTGTTAGTGCCAACCATTTTGTCCTGCCTTAAAACCCATCGCCTGCCAGCACCAACTGCTTGTCGTCCCACCTACATCCTTTGACTCATGGCACTCTATCCACTACCAACACTGACTAAGACCTTCAGCCTGCTATCTGGATTGAACTCCTTTGCCTGTTGCACCCATCAACCAACTGGTTACCTCTCTTTCATCGACTTACTTCCTCCTCATTTAAGTTTCCTACACTGCCTGCCAACATTGTTTTAAGTGTCCTGATAACCAGCACAACCCAAGTTGTCGAACAGCCTGCATCGCTTGATTATTTTGCCAGTCGGCACCGCCTGATTATTCCGCCCGAACATTCTGAGTAATATTTTATGCACCGAATTCGACGTACAAAGTTACGTCAAAATACAACGCTTGATTTCATTGGTAAAAAAAAAGTGAAATGATCTTTTCTACACAGAAAATGACGTCTACGTCAGACCCGTATGACGCGTATTTTTAAACATTAAATATGGAGCGCGTTAAAGTGAGAAAATGTAGAAATAAAATATTTCGTGGAAGAGTGAAATATTTTATCATACAAATGAAATATTTGGTATAGAATTGAAACATTTTGTTAAATTTTATTCTGATAATAAAATGTTTCATTTCCGTATTATTTTATCCTTATAACGAATTTTACAAGTGTAACCCTATGCCACAACATTGTTGTTCCGCAAATCTGACGGTGATAATAACAGATCCAATTACGAGGAAAACGGATCGGGCATCCGTCTGCATTCATATTGCAGGCTCCCGCCGGCGGACGTCGAAGTCTTGTCAGATCTCCACAGGTGAAGGGTCACATGTACATCCTCACTGTTAGATCCAGCTGTGTAGGGGTAGATTAATGCCGTTGTAGTATCTACGGACATCCGACGGCACTCCGACGTCGACCAACCAGAGCTCATCCTGATCTGTGCATGGGGTGATCCCATCCCCCTCACAGCTGTCGGATCTCATTGAGGGAGAGCACAGATCCAACAGTGCTACGCCGTTCACCTGTAGGAGCCCAGGTGAATAATAATCACTGTTCACATCTATTTTTTTTTCTTACCGTACATCTCAAGTAACTCATTTAACTCTCACTCGTACAATAATTTCATATATTTTTATAGTAAATTTTGTCAAAATATTCACGAAATATTCCTTCTCCGTCGGTTCTTATGAGATTTCAACGGAAGGCAAGAACACAAATATCATTTAATTTGCACATCACGGGTATACATACGATTGTGAATGTGCGATGAATTGTCATGCAACTTCAGTTTTAAATGCAGTGTTGACGAAGAAGAACTCGTCGTAGAAATGTAGGAATCTTTTTTCTTAATTCACTCACCGAGTATTGTTGTCTTGTTTTTTCTTTTTTCTTTACATGTACAAACACCCTTTTACATGGGTGGAGGTCACCCAAACATGGGTGTCCCCGTTAACCTGGGCGGCCCAGTGCCCCTTTTACAGTCCACATTTTTCTGACATTGTTGTTCATGTATGAGTTCAGAAATTCAAATTTTTAATTTTTAATTAAAATCTAAATTTAAAAAAAATCACATAATTGACCTCAACGGTTTATGTCGCGTTTGGAATAGGCCGAGGGTGGGGGGATTTTTTTCAAAATCCCCTAAGAGAGAGAATAATCATCTTTTGGGTAGATTTTTTGAGATTTCCTAATTCTCTTTTATTTCTTACTATCTCTATAAACTTCAAAATTCGTCATAAATTAAAAGTTGATAGAATATTGACATATTTGAAAATACTTTTGGAGGAGAAAAAATTCCAATAATTGAAAGACCCAAAATCTCTCTCCTCGGTCTGTTTCAAACGTTATTTTAATGTTGTCATCCTAAATCAATTGATTAAAATCTGAGAAATACTTTTAAACGCTAACATATCTAATTTTATGTGTTTTATAACATTACTTCCTTGACACTAAGTTTAGAAAATCCAACGTCATATACATCATGAGTTGAGTGGACAACAAAGTGAACAATATTATTCAAAAGCATATCATATGCAAATAGTTACTTATGGGACAAGGTAAAACTATATGAAAGAACCACAGGTGAAGTATATATATGAAACATAACCATGGACCTAAATATTTTTATATCATACACTAATATTTGGGTGCCCACAAAACGCAAGAACTCAAAAGTCGAACCCCACGTTACTTGCAATGTTAGAAGAACCGGGTCAGCTCGGGCTTATCGTAACCTGTAAGTCCTAATTAATCCCGGGTTAACTAACCCGGCTCGGGAGGCGGGTTAATTAGTTAACTCCGCTCACTCGTCCCAGTTACGCCTCGAAGACGTACGGGTCCCGAGTCCACTGTGACGCTTCACAGGGAACCCTCGTCTTCTTGCTTCCTTCATTCTGTATCGCTTCCCATTCCTCCGGCATCTTGTGTGGCGAGGTTCCCAACGGCGACGGCGTCAGGGCTGTCGCCGTCCTTGCCGAACTTCCCTGTCTCCTCTGGGTGAACCGTGTTGCTCTGGAAGCCTACCCACCAACTGTACATGTGGATGCAGCTTTGCAACGTGCCTTCTTGTTGCCAAGCTGCGCATGCAGAGGTAGTGCTGGCAGGATCCCCTTCCACTCTTTTCGCTCTGCTTTCTCACGAGTATATACTCGTAGACCTAATCCTTGTTTAAGAAGTGGCCTTCCAGGTGTTCGCCCCCCTCGATCGCATGCAGAGAAGACTCCGATAGACTCGTGCCCTAGGTTGCTTCTCGACCGCTTCCCCTTTCTCTTTCATCTTGTGAACCATGGCTCCCTCGGTGACAATGCCGTGACTATAGTCCTCTTTGTCTATTCTCATCACGGGTGTTAGTAGTGGAACACATTTTAGAGATGGGTGAATAGGTTTGACTAGGGAGGTTCGTTATTCGGGTTTAACTCGAAAATCAAATCGAACGGATAGATTTGATTTGGATTGAAATTTAAAAATTTTTAATTTAGATTTAAATTGAACCATATTAAAAATTTTAGTTTAATTTTAAAGTTTAGAAAATCGAACTGAATCGAATAACCCGAATTTAAAGATATTTTTGTCAAGTTAATATAAGTGTATATATAACTATAAATCCTAATTCAAAAAGTCTAATCCCTGCCATCTTCATAGAATTTTCGACTCTATGAAATAGGTTTCAAATC
Source organism: Amorphophallus konjac (assembly GCA_022559845.1). Lineage (NCBI taxonomy): Eukaryota > Viridiplantae > Streptophyta > Magnoliopsida > Alismatales > Araceae > Amorphophallus > Amorphophallus konjac. Next base: position 1,989,684 of record CM040123.1, read on the forward strand.
ACCTTCCATTTTACTGTAACTGAAGATCTTAATTTTTTATGTGAAAATATTATGGAGCTTCTCCTTACAAGTTACAACTTTTTATATTATATTTTTTATATTTACTTTATTTGATAGAAATTTTTCTATACACTTGTTTGAATCTAATCTGATTTTTAAAAGGGAAACAAATATGGTTCAAACCGAACAAAACTGAATTAATTCGGTTTGATTTGATTTGATTTCAAAGTAGTTTGGTTGGGTTCGGGTTGAAACCTTAATTCGGTTCGGTTTGATTTGAAAAAATTTCTGTTCAAACCAAATCGTGCTCACCCCTAGGTGTGACGATTAAAAATTATAACATATAAAAATTATAAACATTTGAATGCAATGAAAATAATAGCTTAGAAATACAACTATAGAGACATAAATTTTTGTACTGATTCAGTAAGTCCTCCTTGATAGGCCTATGTCTAGTCTCTTTACAACATGTAAAAGATTTCATTAACCTTTTCAACCAAGATTACACCGGCTAATTTTTCAGGACTTAACTTCTCAACCGATCTTACTAGGTCTCAACGAACCTTACATGTAATTTCTAGAACTTGAAACTCCAACTATATATTCTTACGGTCACAGTGAACCAACGGTCACCCTAATGACTTAGTTTTTCTGATGATTTCGCACCCGCTAACTTTTCAAGAGCTAGTCACTCAACTAATTTCCACAATATCAACAGACCAACTTAACACACCCAGTATTGGTTATCTCAGGGCAACTAATGCTCTTTACATTGTCAGTTAGACAAATTTAAGTTTCAACAAATGTGTTCCTTGATGAGCAGATGGTAGAATTTACAATGCATAAAAAATAAATTAATTGACAGACAAACAAAGGGGGAAGAAAGTAGGAGTGTCGTGAAAGTCTAGATTCCTCCTCTTGAATGATTCTCAGAATGAGAGACTTCGGAGATGATACTTTCAGTGTGTTAAAGTCTCCCCTTGACTTGAATACGTAGGAAGTTTGTGCTCAGCAATCGCTTTGACTGTTGAAAGACGTTTGAAGATGGTTGATCATTCTGCTCAACGAAATGGATGAGTTCTTCTTGAACTCTAGATTATTTATAGGTCCACGTTTCATTGTATCTGTCAGATACATTTGTCTTCAAACGATCAGATCCCAGTCACACAGTTGACAGATTTGATCGACTGCTATGCTTTCACCTCCTTTGTAAGTATGTGCACATTGTTTTCATTGTGGTAGGTGAATCATATCTTCTATTAGCATAGATATGTTTGTATTTCTTTTTTTCCCTTTTGTGCAACCTACCCCTACCTACCATCATCGTTATGTATGTTCTTAAATAATACTAAACATATTTTTCCCATACAGGATGTAAAATAAAGTAAACATATTCAAAATACAAGTACTAGTGTGAGTAAAATATACAAAAGTAATGCACACATAAAGTTATATCTCACGGTACCGAAGGGGTAGGGCACAAGAACATTATGTAATATATTTTATATGTCCTGAGGATGAAAAAGTATCCAACGGACACTGTATATTTAATGCAGATGTATTTGTTAAGTTAACTATTTAACACCTTAACACGTATGTCAGATGATATACAGTCCGTGATTTTACTAGAAAAAGACATCAATAAGATTTTAAATAATAGGTGCATAGTTTTTATTCATATGCATGGCGCTATAGAGTTTAAGCGTTTTGCATACATTTTACTTTATAATTTATCGTTTAGCACAGTCAACAGAAATATATATTTGACCAAATAAGAAGTATAAAATATATCATCTATTTAAATGAAAGATTAAAATAAGGCAATAGAGTTTTGACTTTTAGTAAGAGTAGATGAAATATCATCTACCAATTCATCTAAACATTCTATGTTTGTCTTTTATATTTGACGAATCATTATCCATCTTTGATTTTGTCGTTTTATTAAATAGATGAAGTATCGTCTATCACTTCGTCTATCATGGAGTCTTTAGACGAAGTATCGTCTATTGCTTGTACTTGGTTGAGTTAGATAAAATTTCGTCTATAGCAACGTTTGTCCTTTTCATTTTACAGGAAATTTCATTTATCTTCTCTGGCAACATCTATTCTTTCTATGTTAAACGATATATTGTCTAATGTTCCATCTACCTTGAGACTTATACGAACTATTATCTATTACTGGTTTACCCTCTTAACGAAGGATCGTCTATCTACTTTTGCTTAGACAATGTATCGTCTAATCTTTCATCTATCATGTTTACATTAGACAATGCATCATCTAACCTAACTATCATCTATCCTAGAGACTTAGATGGAATATGGTCTAAATCTTTTCTGAGTGATTTCAACTTAGACGAAGTCTTATCATCTAACACTTATTCTATTGGCCATTTAGACGATATCTGTCATGATCTTCCTTTGTCATTTCAGATATTAATCAACCCTTAATTTTTTGGCTAAGTGTACCGAAAACATGTGATAAGTTAAACATGTAAATACTCTTTGGTCATATTTTCATTAGGTTATTTTTGAAAAAGTGAATCATGTTTATTTTGTCATAGTATTTATTTTTTCATAAATTCAAAATAATTACTCTGTGAGAATGTCATTTTCCCAACAATTTCTCCCTTTTTACTTATGAGAAAATAAATTTTAAATTCTTGAAAATTAGATAATTTATTTCTCAATTTTTTGATCATGATTCATATAAATTTTTGAAAATTGGATGATTTATTTCTCAATTTTTTGATCATGATTCAGCCATGGGAGTAGATTTTATATGTCTCCCTTTTTTGTTTAGATGAGAAATTTTTAAGGAGATATCTCCCCCTTTTTACCATTAGCCAAAAAGGGATTCCTAAAAACACGTAAACTCTCAAAAAAAATGTGATCTCACCGTAAGGAATACACACCATTAATTTGTCATGATTTGGGCATTTTATCACACTTTGGGTTCAAGATTCCTGTGTAAGTAATATAATGTTAGCACCCCCTAAATGATATACTATACATCATAAGTAGGACACATGAGAAGGTAGATTAAAAAATGAAGATAATTTCAGTGATGAAATCCACAAGTACAAAAGAGAAGTGGAAGTACATGACATTTATCTCCATCTTCTAGATCTCCACTTATATTTAGGATTAAGAGTTGCAAGATACAGATTAAAGCACTCTAAGGAGAAATACTTGAAATCCAAATGATTGATAAAATACACTATTCGTCGCAGGGTGTCTTGTGAAATTTCAAATTTTTCTTATGCCTAATTTTGATAGGATTGCAAGAACTTCTTGAATTTACCAGACATCCTTTAGGGGATTGAAGGCTTAGTATATTGCCCAGATTTTCTCTGAATAATCAGGCCAATAGTACTCTAGAAAACCTTTCCATCATACACTGGCATGTCCACTGGGACTTTAGCTGTGGCTGCTTGTGGTTCTGCAGCAGAGGCTTCACCTTCAGCAGTTGTAGCAGCAGTCCATTCAGTAGAGCTCTCAGCTATGTCATGTGCGATCGTGGCAGCTAGAACAGATGAGGATGGTGCACCGGGTTGATCTTCAGGTGGCTTACAAGTTCAAGCCAAGGTAGAGATTTGTTAGGGGGTATCTTGATCCACAAGTAAGCGAAGTCGGAGTTGGACTCGTACTTCAATATGTTCGGGACTATGCGTAAGCATTAGAAGGTAGTCCTAACAGGATTAGGAGACTGATGGGACTCGTCTATAAATGTGGTTGTAATCTCAGGAGTGGAATAGAGATCGAAGGCGTCACCTATTACGTGGCTATGAAGGAGGAAGGTGCAATTCTTTTCATAGTGGAAAAGTGTGGTCTCTCTGAATCTCTTTCTTGTTCTCTCTCAGTGATGTGTGCATGTGTGTGTGTGTGATCATTGTCTTGCCAGTGTCATGATCCTAACATATGGTATCTGAGAATATATGCACTCTAACAACTTTTAATTATATGATTAAATGTGAGTTAACTTAGATTATCTGATAATAGCTAACAATCAGATTTTCAGGTTTTGCTACTAAGTGGCAAAGGTGGTGCCCAGTAGAGTGGCAGTGGGGCGCTTACCGTAGGTGGTGCCTAGTACAGGAGATTGGCGTTAACAGCTCATCAAAGAGAGGAAAGCGTAAGCTGCAGAACAACACCCCCATCCTAAATCCTAACGATAATCATGCATGGTAATGAAAAGATTACCTGCACTATTAAAATTCTGAACTCTGAAACAAGAAAACATTCAGAGTGGCAGCAGAAGAAGGATTACATGTGGTGAAGAACACTCATGATGATCAGCAAGACAGCTGCTAATGCCAGCACCATGGCAATTATGCTTCGTCCTCCTCCTCCTGGAATTTTTTTGTAAACTTCCTTCTGTAATCATGATATATTACAGAATCCGGCCCTCAATGCATATTAACAAAAAAGATATGCATCGTTCTGTTTGTAGAGAACCCAGAGTTCACATTGGCCCATCGGAGTGTGATCCTGCAGCGTCATGTGGCTCAGAGAACAGTTGCCAGCAGGAGTTCCCCACCGGCCTGCCCTGCTGTAGTTTGGAATACCTGTCCTGTTACAAATTGGAGTCTTGCGATCCTTGCAGGAGTTCCCCACCGGCCTGCCCATGCACGATTCAACTATCAGGGAGAAAGGCTAGACTGCCTTAGGACTCTTATTATAAATGCGCACATTATCCTCTACGTGCGATTCTTCTGTACGATTAGGACTCTGCGCATGTTATAACAGAGTCCTAGTTAGTGTCCTTGTATTATACAAAGTCTTAAACCATCTGTAGCTAATTTTGATCATCAATAAATCTCTACCGGGGGCCTCAGAACATAGAGGTCAGGAACGTGAGATTTGCTCTCCTATCTTGGTTTTCTTTGCATTGTTTCATGGTATCAGAGCTGCATTGGCTTGCGCCACCCTTGGTTTGCCCTTTCTTTTCTTGATCGCCCTCCCATCATCCCCTTTTTGTTCCTGTGTTTTCTCTCTTCAATCATCATGGCCAGCGAAACCTCCTCCATCGCGCCTGCCCCTGCTGCTTCCTCCGCTGCCACCCCCCCCCCAACCTTCCCCGTTACCTCCCTTTAATATCCTCCATTATCTCCCGTTGAAGCTTACCGTTGATAACTACCTACTCTGGCGAGGACAGCTCCTTCCTATCCTCCGGAGCCATTGCTACATGGGAATCGTCGACGGCACGGAGCCGTGCCTGCCCAAAGTTCTGCCTTCCACCTCTGTTGAAGCAGCCCCGATCCGCCGTACGATGATTGGGTGCAAAGGATCAGCTGATCCTCAGCTGGTTTATCACTTCCGTCACCGAGCCAGTCGTCCCTTTGGTGATCGGCCTTCCTACGTCACATGATGTCTGGGATTTGCTCGGTCGGGCCTTTGCAGCTCATTCCCGTGCGTGCTCCCTCTAATTGCGCAGATAGCTGCAAACTATCAAGCGGGGGACCTCTTCTGTCACGGACTACTTCCAATGGGTGAAGACTATGGCGGATGCACTACAGGCTATGGATGATCCCCTCTCGACTCTTGGCTATTATTACCTACTCGCTAGCCTTTCGTCCCTCATTTGAGTCCTTCATTCCCTCTATCACCACTCGTTTAGATGATTTTTCGTTTGAAGATCTTCATAGTACGTTAATTTCTCATGAGATTTGGTTTCAACACCATGCCTCCCTTTCTGCTGATCCGGTCTTCCCTTCTGTGAATGTGGTTTAGCATTCTTCTCACAACGCTCTTCTTCCTACTCCTAAGCATGCACAATCTTCCTCTGGGTACCGTGGTCATGGTGGACAAGGTAGAGGTCGTGGTCGTCGAACGTGGCAATAACAACCGGTGCCAAATTTGTCATCCCTACGGTCACTATGCCGACGCTTTCTCTAAGCGATATGAGCCTCATGCGGTGTACACGTGAAAGCAAAGGCAGGGAAAGGTAAAAGGATCTCTCAATGTTCTTGGATGAGAGTCCGCTTTCTGTATTAAGAATATATATGTACATCTTGAAAACTTGCGATATACATGAAGTGGTTACGCAGCAGAGGCAACATGATAAGCTGGCGTAACACTCGGTAACAACATGATATAGATAAGAGTCTAGCGCTATCTTGAAGGACATTGGTTGGAGGACGAAGAGTCCTGCTTACACACCCCGTCAAGCTGGACGGCGGGAACGACGTGCAGCTTGTCACGCAGAGAAAGTAGCCGAGCAGGTAGTAAGGGCTTGGTGAGGGCATCTGCAATCTGATCTCTGGTGGCAACATAGCGTACGAGAAGCTACTTTTGAAGGACTAGTTGCCGGACAAATTGAAAATCGACTTCAATGTGCTTTGTCCGTGCCTTGAAGAGAGGATTGGCGGCCAGGTACATAGCCCCAATGTTGTCACACCATAGGACTGGAGCTCCCTCGTTGGGCAATTGCAACTCACGCAGTAGCCGGTGAAGCCAAATGAGTTCGGTAGCCCCAGTGGCAAGGGCGCGGAGCTCTGCCTCAGTGCTGGATCTGGAGACAGTCGATTGTTTCTTGGCACTCCAATGAATGAGGCTATTCCCAAGATAGATAGCGAGGCCTGTGGTTGAGCGACGGTCATCCGGACAACCAGCCCAGTCGGCATTGGTGTAAGCTTGGAGCTGAAAGCCGGACGGTGCGAGATGGAGGCCGTGAGTGGCGGTGCCCTTGAGGTAGCGGAGGATCCTTTTGACAGCGGCCCAATGTGTGGTGGTCGGCGTTGCCAGGAACTGGCAGGCTTTGTTGACGGCAAAAGCAATGTCGGGCCGAGTGAGAAGCAAATATTGGAGAGAACCGACGATGCTTCTGTACTGGGTGGGATCAGGCAGAGGGTCACCGTGAGACTGTGAGAGAGGTGACGATGCCGATAGAGGACTGCCGACGGGCTTTGCTTCATGCATGTTGGCCTTGTGGAGGAGATCCGCCAGGTAGCGTTGCTGTCTCAGGTGGATCCCGGAGGAGGAATGCTGTACCTCAATGCCAAGGAAGTAGTGCAGCTGTCCCAAGTCTTTGATAGCAAAGGTGCGGCCTAATTCATCAAGCAGATGGCGCATGGCAGATGGGTTGCTACCGGTAAGGATTATATCATCGACATAGACGAGAAGAAACATGATGGTGTGATTGTGGTGATATAAGAAGAGGGAAGGGTCACAGGATGAAGGCGTAAACCCATAAGCGAGCAAATGGTCATGGAGACGATAGAACCATGCGCGCGGGACTTGTTTAAGGCCGTAGAGAGACCGGTGGAGCTTACATACAAGATTGGGAGCATGGGAATCAATGAACCCAGGTGGTTGTTGCATGTAGATAGTTTCTTGGAGCATGCCATGGAGGAAGGCATTATTGACGTCCAGTTGGCGGATGGGCCAACAGTTGGAGATAGCAACGGCAAGAATGGTGCGGATGGTGGCGGGTTTGATGATGGGGATGAATGTGTCAGTGTAATCCACACCGGGTTGCTGATGAAATCCTTTGGCAACTAAACGCGCTTTGTATCGCGCGAGGGACCCATCAGCATGTCTTTTGAGCTTGTATACCCATTTGCAGCCGATAATGTTTGCTCCTGGTGGTGGCCGAACGAGGGACCAAGTTCCATTCTTCAATAACGCCGCAAATTCTTCACTCATGGCTTGGCGCCACTCAGGAGAGCGATTTGCAGCGGCGAAGGAGGAGGGTTCAACGTCATCAACATTGGCAATGTAAAGGTGTTTGGTGGTGGATGGATGGGGTTGGGTTATGGCCCGAGTGTTTGCGAAAATGTCAGCAAGAGTCCTGGTTTTTCTAGGTGGGGTAATGGAGTCAGTGGTGACCATTGGGTTGTGTGGGGAGCATGGAGTTGAGGTTGCTGAAGAAGTAGGACCCATGTTAGCAGAAGTGGATGGTGGCGATGATTGTGTGGCAGACAAATGTGAAATGATGGGAGAGGCTTGGGCAGCTGGCGAACACGGTCCATGTGCAGAGGAGGGAATCTTCGCGGTGGAGGGTAGTTGATGGGCCATACCCGGAAAAGTGACAAAGGTGCCAGGTGAGGAAGTAGATGGAGTACTAGAGGAGGTGACTATGGATGAAAAAGGGAATTGGGATTCATCAAAGATGACATGACGAGATATATAAACCCGACCGGTTCTGGGGTCGAGACAGCGATATCCCTTATGAGAAGCGTTGTATCCTAAGAACACACATGTGGTAGAGCGGTAAGAGAATTTGTGGGATTGGTAGGGGCGCAGCAACGGGTAGCAGGCACAGCCAAAGGTGCGCAAGAGCTGATAATCAGGACGGCGGCCAAATAATTTTTGAAATGGGGATAAATTTTGGAGAAGAGGCGTGGGCAAGCGGTTAATGAGGTAAACAGCGCAGAGAGCAGCATCTTCCCAGTATTCAAAGGGTAGTCTAGCGTGACTTAGAAGAGCAAGGGTTGTTTCGATGATATGCCGATTGATGGGAATCGACGCCGAGCATGTACTTTTTATTTTGTATTTATGTCCTTTTAGTTTGTGTTTATATCCTTGGGAAAGTATGTACGCAAATGTAAGGCTTTATAAGCCAAAGAGTCATTCCCATGGATTGTGTGGGTTTTTGTGCAAATGTGTAGTAGGTCCAGCTAGGGGGCCCCCTCCCCTTCCCCATTGGTCCACCTCATCCATGTGGGGCTGGTCAACCATCCTAGGTGGCCATCTAGAAGGTTTGAATGCTAATCGACCACATGGGAGACAAAGGGGTTAAAATTTCAAAGGTAGGCCACCTACCTTACCTACCTAGTCAAAGGAGTGCCCATTCATATGTAATTTATTTATTTTGAGTTTTGACCACATGGGGGATGAAAATGACATATTTCCCACGAAATTATCAGCCCCCCCACCCCTTGATATTTTCTATATAAGCCTATGTATAGTGTCATTAGAGATTAATGAAGAAATGAAGAGAAAATTGTTGGAAAATCAAGAGTGTTCTTGAGCCCCTCCTCTCTCCCTCTGGTTTATCTCCTCCAACCCCAGATCTAGAGTGGTTCTACCTCCCTTCATCCCCTCTCAACCTCTGATCATTACCGGTGCCGCCGCCGCCGCCGTTCGTGCCGCCTTCGAGCCGCCACGGGATCAATTTCGGTGTTCTGTCTTGCTGGACAGAGGTGAAGCTCGGAAATTCTTCAAGTCAGCCACGAGTTCCGATCGACTTAAAATTTTTAGGGTTGGTTCCTACCTTATAGATCCTTCCCCACAAAAAAATTCAGCTCCAAATTCCCCCGTTTCATATTGTTTCCACTTCGTTCATTCCCCAAACTCAAATCAGATCTGTTTCTGTCTACAGTGACAGAACCTTTGAGTTCGTCCCCTTCTACCACCCTTTTGAATTTCTTTTACCCTCCCAATTTAACTGGGGTTTCTGTCCATTTTTCCCTACCACCACCATTTTTATTAATTTTTGTTGAGTCTTTTACCTATTTTTCAAAATTCATGTTCTACCGGAGCTACAGTACCTCCAGCCAGATCTCAGATTCAACCTTCTTCCAGTAAACAAATCATAGAAATTCATAGACACATCCAAACGTGTCCAAACCAACTTTGCCATCTTCCCAACTCAAAATCCTACAACTTTCATGAAGAAGTCGAAGTCTGAATCCAAGGTCCTCCTAGCGGTCAACGGCAGTTATCAGAGATCAGCTCTGTAGATCTGAGTGTTTAGTTACTGTACAACAGGAGGTTATAAATTTCATAAGTCAAGATCAGCGAAGATCCAGGCCAGATCTCTAGGCCTACATTGAAGTACTTCGAGTCAGCTTTCCAACGGCGCTAATTTCGTGTCAATCGGACATCGGATCTGATCGCAGCGTCCGTTCCCGTCCGAGCGCGCGCTGAAAATCAGAAAGTGCAGGTCCGTGGCCGGTTTTTTCGACCGGTGCAGAACGGAGCCGCCGGGCCTCCGGCCGGCGTTCCAGCGCGCCGCCATCCCAAGGAGAGACCCTCCGGGCATCCACCACTACAGCGGTGCCACCGGGTCCCACACGGCCCCTCCGGACAGCACGTGGGCCCCACCGTCACGTGTTCGGGTGTTGCCGAAACAGCGCGAGAAGCCGCCCGTCAACCCGAATTCGGTCCTCCCGGACCCCATTGTGTAGCCCTTTACCTCCCTGCGTGGAGTGGGCAGCGGCTTACATTTCTGTAATATTGTGTAATATTGTTCCGGGAGTACGAGTTTCGGCCGGGTCCGTCGTCCCCACGCCGAGCGCGTGGAGGTATCGTATTCGCTCCTACACTTGGCATTTCGCTTATTTCTATATATGCTTGTTTATGCCGCTGCTAGAGAGCATGTGTAGGGATATCTAGCTCGCTTTATTTTCATATCACTGCCGCTGCGAGAGAGTGCGAGACCGTCCCGTGACCCGATCCGGGCACAAGTGAGAGCCGACCACCCTAGCTCACAGTCGGTTTCTCAACCGCGCACATCCGACGCTTCCCTCGTTAAGGGACGATCGCGAGCTTGCCGTGTCCGTGTCTCGTCCCGCATCAATTTGGTATCAGAGCGAGTTTGAGTCTAGGGTGTCAAAAAAGAAAAAAAAAGTGTCATTCATTAGTCATTTACGTCTAGTCATTAGTCATAGTCTAAGTCGTGTTTAGGATCATCATATTTTTAAAACAACAAAAAGAGTCGTTTTGGGTCGCATACATCCCTTTACTCGGTATATGAAAAGGTGTTGTCCGACCGTTAGGTTACGCCTATCGGGAAGGCCGCACACTTGTGCGAGTGACCTTCGGGTCGATTGTCTCCGCCCCGTACCGAGTCTTGGTTTACGTCTAGGGTCCTTAGTGTGCATTAGTTAGTGCATTCCAACTTTGCATTACTTAGTGTCGTGTCTAGTGTTTTGGTCCGAGTGTCGGCATGGCCATCCACTAGTTTCCCCGTGTCCCATGGAGTCCCAAACTCCCGGATGGTGGCGATACTATCTCAAATGGAAGGACCACCCGAACCACCCCACGAGGCCCGAAACCCGAGATTTCTACGGGTCCGATGACCCGAGTGTCTATCTAGAATGGGAAGCCATTATGGATGATTACTTTGAGGTGTACATCATGTACGGGCCCATGCAAGTCGATGTTGCCAAAAGGTGACTTTTTGGTGAAGCCGCTGCAACTTGGAGGGACATCAAATATTGGAGGGAGGATAGGAATCTAAGGCCCATCAAGTCATGGTGGGAAATGAAGAGAATGCTTAGGAGGGCCTACGTTCCCCGCCCACCTACCTCCAACCACGGAGGTCATTCCACTCACCAACCCCACCAACTCACCCACAATCAAGTGGGCCACACCTCTACCCAATCCCACCCCTTCACCGCCGTCCAAGCCCACCAAAGTGACCCCAATCTAGTGGCCCGCCCATGCACCACCAACCAACCTCCCCTTGGCACTCCCATCCCAACCCACTCAAGCACCTCCAACCGAGTAGAAGTCCCGCTTATAACCGAGCCTAGGCCCACACCCGAGCCGAGAGTTAAGGAGCTAGTCCACCCCAAGGTCCCTCCTCCAACCCGCTCCTTAGAAGAAATAAAGAAAATGATTTCGGATTGGTGGGAAAGGACACAAGCTACTCCACCACCCATGGATGCTCCATTGTTATCTACCTCCGGTCTTCATTCGAAACCATCAAAGTGGGAACTACCAAAGCCCGAGCCACCCGTGTTTCTTACGGGAACACTTTACATAGCCGAGCCACTTCTTAGATGGCTCAAGGATGGCTTGGTCCCACATCTCTTCCCATCAATGGACCCCACACTACCACTAGTGCCGGTCAACTCATTCCATACCACATTTCGATCTCGTCACCATGTTGATACGTTGGATGATCTTGTCATGGGATTAGATTCACAATGGGAGTTGACGCATCTTTTGGCCCGAGGCTTTGACCAACCCGCTAGTCTTAGCTTCACCCATCCGGCCATAGGGTCCATTACCTCCGAGTGCACCGTGGGTTGTGTCACCACGGAGGTTCTTCTACTTCTCCCGCTACCGGATGAGCCCGACTTCATGACTTTGCTTCCGAGGGAGGAGTCATATTTCCTATACACGGTCCCATCTACCATGACGGAGGAAGGTGACCACCCGCACCTTCAAGAATTTCATGATTGGGACCATGTCATGTTGGAACCCACTTCATGGGGTCACACCTTCTTCGACCCTTTTGACCCCTTCACTAGTGACCCTCCCGAGTTTTCATACTCGTTACCCTTCTTCCGCGGAGTTCACTATCCCACCTTTTCCATTCGGGCCAAGCAAACTCCACATAGCCATAGGTCCGAACCATCCCTCGGGGGTAAGGAAGACTTTGGTTTCCCCGATCCCTCTAAATCACCCGCACCTCCCGGACTTCCCGCATCCAAGCCCAATGTCCATGATTGGTGCATCATAGTATGTCTAGGAGTTCCCCATGACGTCAACCTCCAGTTACGTCAAATGCATGTATGGCACATATTCGGGTGTCCTGGTCCGCCGTCATCCATGTACGGGTCTGACTAACATTAGGTGTGTCTAGGGTCCTAGTTGAGTCGGTGTGTTTTTTGTGTGGTTTGTTTGTGTGGTGATTTTGAGTCGATTGTTTGTGTGATTTTCATTCATGTGTCAGTGCATGGTGAGTCTGCATGTGTCTTGTGCAAGCTCGTGTCGTTCTCTTATGAGTGTGAAGCGAGTCGACTCACTTGATGAGTATGGGATCGGTTCTACTTCTATACCCGGATCAGTCACCTATAGGGACTCAGCGGTGATTCCTAGTGAGTCTTCGAGCTGCTTCCTTCCTTTTTGAGAGTGCCCCTTCGGAGTGACCACCTTTAGCCCATAGCAGTTCGCATATCGAGTATATATGGAATGAGCAGGTGCCGATCATTTGGAGTGGAGCGTACCCGCGTTACTTGGCACGGTGACGGATCCGCCGGAGTATTCGAGCGTCCTTACCCCTACTCGACGGGGTCGAGTTCCTCCCACCCGGGGAGAGTTGATGGGAATCGACGCCGAGCATGTACTTTTTATTTTGTATTTATGTCCTTTTAGTTTGTGTTTATATCCTTGGGAAAGTATGTACGCAAATGTAAGGCTTTATAAGCCAAAGAGTCATTCCCATGGATTGTGTGGGTTTTTGTGCAAATGTGTAGTAGGTCCAGCTAGGGGGCCCCCTCCCCTTCCCCATTGGTCCACCTCATCCATGTGGGGCTGGTCAACCATCCTAGGTGGCCATCTAGAAGGTTTGAATGCTAATCGACCACATGGGAGACAAAGGGGTTAAAATTTCAAAGGTAGGCCACCTACCTTACCTACCTAGTCAAAGGAGTGCCCATTCATATGTAATTTATTTATTTTGAGTTTTGACCACATGGGGGATGAAAATGACATATTTCCCACGAAATTATCAGCCCCCCCACCCCTTGATATTTTCTATATAAGCCTATGTATAGTGTCATTAGAGATTAATGAAGAAATGAAGAGAAAATTGTTGGAAAATCAAGAGTGTTCTTGAGCCCCTCCTCTCTCCCTCTGGTTTATCTCCTCCAACCCCAGATCTAGAGTGGTTCTACCTCCCTTCATCCCCTCTCAACCTCTGATCATCACCGGTGCCGCCGCCGCCGCCGTTCGTGCCGCCTTCGAGCCGCCACGGGATCAATTTCGGTGTTCTGTCTTGCTGGACAGAGGTGAAGCTCGGAAATTCTTCAAGTCAGCCACGAGTTCCGATCGACTTAAAATTTTTAGGGTTGGTTCCTACCTTATAGATCCTTCCCCACAAAAACATTCAGCTCCAAATTCCCCCGTTTCATATTGTTTCCACTTCGTTCATTCCCCAAACTCAAATCAGATCTGTTTCTGTCTACAGTGACAGAACCTTTGAGTTCGTCCCCTTCTACCACCCTTTTGAATTTCTTTTACCCTCCCAATTTAACTGGGGTTTCTGTCCATTTTTTCCTACCACCACCATTTTTATTAATTTTTGTTGAGTCTTTTACCTATTTTTCAAAATTCATGTTCTACCGGAGCTACAGTACCTCCAGCCAGATCTCAGATTCAACCTTCTTCCAGTAAACAAATCATAGAAATTCATAGACACATCCAAACGTGTCCAAACCAACTTTGCCATCTTCCCAACTCAAAATCCTACAACTTTCATGAAGAAGTCGAAGTCTGAATCCAAGGTCCTCCTAGCGGTCAACGGCAGTTATCAGAGATCAGCTCTGTAGATCTGAGTGTTTAGTTACTGTACAACAGGAGGTTATAAATTCCATAAGTCAAGATCAGCGAAGATCCAGGCCAGATCTCTAGGCCTACATTGAAGTACTTCGAGTCAGCTTTCCAACGGCGCTAATTTTGTGTCAATCGGACATCGGATCTGATCGCAGCGTCCGTTCCCGTCCGAGCACGCGCTGAAAATCAGAAAGTGCAGGTCCGTGGCCGATTTTTTCGACCGGTGCAGAACGGAGCCGCCGGGCCTCCGGCCGGCGTTCCAGCGCGCCGCCATCCCAAGAAGAGACCCTCCGGGCATCCACCACTACAGCGGTGCCACCGGGTCCCACACGGCCCCTCCGGACAGCACGTGGGCCCCACCGTCACGTGTTCGGGTGTTGCCGAAACAGCGCGAGAAGCCGCCCGTCAACCCGAATTCGGTCCTCCCGGACCCCATTGTGTAGCCCTTTACCTCCCTGCGTGGAGTGGGCAGCGGCTTACATTTCTGTAATATTGTGTAATATTGTTCCGGGAGTACGAGTTTCGGCCGGGTCCGTCGTCCCCACGCCGAGCGCGTGGAGGTATCGTATTCGCTCCTACACTTGGCATTTCGCTTATTTCTATATATGCTTGTTTATGCCGCTGCTAGAGAGCATGTGTAGGGATATCTAGCTCGCTTTATTTTCATATCACTGCCGCTGCGAGAGAGTGCGAGACCGTCCCGTGACCCGATCCGGGCACAAGTGAGAGCCGACCACCCTAGCTCACAGTCGGTTTCTCAACCGCGCACATCCGACGCTTCCCTCGTTAAGGGACGATCGCGAGCTTGCCGTGTCCGTGTCTCGTCCCGCATCACCGATGTTTTCGTTCGGCAATCCCATTTTGTTGATGTGTGTGCGGATAGGCAACACGATGAGTGATACCCGACATATCTAAGAAATGAGAGACAGACCGAAATTCTCTACCCCAATCACTCTGAAAGTAGCGGATTTTGCAGCCAAAAAGGTTTTCAGAATGACGTTTGAAGTGGATAAAACGAGAGAGAACATCACTTTTATTTGCAATGGGGTAGAGCCATGTGAAGCGAGAATAGTGATCAATAAAGGTTACATAGTAGCGATTTCCATTAATAGATAGGTGAGGGGAGGGCCCCCAAACATCTGAAACAACTAGTTCTAACGGTGAAGAAGACAGGAAAGAAGACATGGGGAAGGGAAGCTGGTGACACTTCGCCTGAGAACAGGCAGAGCAGACATAATGCTCAGAATTATTACACGGAAGCCCTAAAGTGGACATAACTCTCTTGACTACTTGGAAACCAGGGTGGCCAAGGCATGCATGCCAGGGGGCGGAAGACGTCCGAGAAGCAGCGAGACAGTGCATGGAGCGTTGGGTGGCAGCAGAAGGGAAGTGGTAAAGCCCATCAACATGAGGTCCGCGAAGAAGTACCTTCCCCGTATTGAGATCCTTCACACAAAAATGAGTGGGAAAAAATTCACACGAAACCGAGTTATCAGTGGTGAGTTTGGAGATGGAGATAAGATTTTTGGATAAAGAGGGAACATGAAGAGTGTGGTGTAGATGAAGGGAACGGTGTGGGTTGGGAAGTGTGAGATGTCCAGTGTGTTGGATATGCAGACCTTTGCCATTGCCAATGAAGACTTGATCTCCCCCTTGATAATCTTGAGGATGCTCAAGATTGGTGATGTCGGGCGTCATGTGATGAGAAGCGCCACTGTCAGGGTACCAGGTCGCATCAAAGTAGCTTGTGGTGGCTGCCGCATTGGCTTGATGGTGGGGCTGAGGAGCCCTGTTGTGCTGCGGAACATGGTAGGAAGTGTGCTGCGGAGCATGGTAGGAGATGTCAAAACGCTTGCGGCAGTTGACGGCGCCGTGACCCATGAAACCACAGAGCTGGCATGGCTCATTGTCGTTGAGGATAGGTTGAGGAGGTGGGCGAGGCCGGCTGTTGTTGTTGTTGCGGTAGTTGTTGGAGAAGCCGCCGCCGCCGCGCCCCCTGTCGCGAGATCGCCCACCGCGGCTATTATGGCTGCTGCGGCCACCACCTCGGTTGGAAACAGAGGTCTGAGCGACATTGGCTGAGTGGCCAGCGCCATCAGGAAGGGCTGGCGCCGACTGAGATCGCAACAGTTGTTCCTGATTGAGAAGCATGCCATGAATGTCGTCATAGGACAGAGCTTCATGGTCTGGGCGTGTCATGACGGAGGTGACAAATGCTTCATACCCTGGGCCAAGGCCTCCTAGAATGAATAGTAATAGGTCTGTAGAGGAAACTGGGTCGGAGACGATGGCCAGGTTGTCGGCGATTTCCTTTGCCCGCTTGAGATAGTCAGTGACGGAGAGGTCACCTTTCTTCAGAGTCTGAAGTTGGAGACGGAGGTTTAAAACCCGGAGCCTGGAGGTGGAGCCATATGCCCGGGCAAGGCGATTCCAAGCGTCGGCAGAGGTAGGGGAGCCCACAATGTGGGGCAGAATGGCCTCTGAAGTGGAAGAGTAAATCCAGCTCAGTAGGAGCTGATCATAGACACGCCATGCTTCTGCTTCGGGGTTGAGAATCATCCTACTGTCATTGTCAGGATCTTGCTTAAGAAGAGAAGGACACGGCCAAGTGCCACCAATGAGGTCATGCATGCGATAGGTGTTAAGAAGAGGAAGGAACTGCGCCTTCCAAACCACATAATTGTCGCCTGAGAGTTTGATGGGGAGGAAGTGGGTGACATGGGGAAGAGAGGTTATGTTGGAGGGGAAGGTGGAGTTTAGAGGGGAGAGGGTGGGTTGCGCTGGGGGTGGGGCAACCGTGTTCAGGCTGGCAGACGAGAGGGAAGCCTGCTGAGATGACGATGGCGACGAGGTGGCCATTTGCGGTGATGCAGGTGGCTCTGATACCATGAAAGCAAAGGCAGGGAAAGGTAAAAGGATCTCTCACTGTTCTTGGATGAGAGTCCGCTTTCTGTATTAAGAATATATATGTACATCGTGATACAACGGATGAACCTGCGATATACATGAAGTGGTTACGCAGCAGAGGCAACATGATAAGCTGGCGTAACACTCGGTAACAGCATGATATAGATAAGAGTCTAGCGCTATCTTGAAGGACATTGGTTGGAGGACGAAGAGTCATGCTTACAACACGCAACACCCCTACCACCGCCGCCTCCTTCACCATCGACCTACGCTATGGGCACTCCTCCCATTGCCTCCCCTGCCGCATGGTACCCCGACTCCAAGGCGACACACCATCTCACTCTGGATGTTCTCACTCTTGGTAATCTGGTGCCCTACGTCGGTTCCGATCATGTTCACATCGGTGATGGGTCAGGTTTGTTTATAGCGAACATTGGTGATACCTCTCTTCCATCTCCTTCCTCTCGTCTTGCCTTACATCGTGTCTTGCATCATGTCTTCCTCTCCAAAAATATTTTATTTGTTAGCCAATTCACACGTGATAATAATGTCTTACTTGAATTCCATCTTGATCTTGTTTTGATTAAGGAGTGAGCTATGGGGAAGCCTCTTCTCAACGGCCCGGTCAATAATGGCCTTTATCAACTACAACACCCTGTTCAGCAGTCCAAGGTTCAGGCCATGGTTGGTGAACGTGCGTCTCCCCATGCATGGCATGAGAGTCTCGGCCATCCCGCTATGCGCACGGTGCTCGACGTCGTTTCTAGACATGGTCTCCCCTCCGTTAGCACCACTTCAATTCCTATTTGTTCGGCTTGCCAACAAGCCAAGCGTCACAAGTTGCCCTTACCTCTGTCCTCCAGATGTTCAAGTCATCCATTAGAGTTAACATTTCATGATGTTTGAGGCTTGGCCATGGTGTCATCTATATCTGGTCATCGCTATTATGTCACCTTTATTGACGATTTTAGTAAATACACTTGGTTGTTCCTATTACCTCGAAAATCTAACGTGTTTGATGTATTTATTCGTTTTCAAAAACATGTGGAGTGTTATTTTGGCTGCAAAATCAAGTCCTATCATTCAAATTGGGAAGGAGAGTTTCGCGCCCTATCTTGTTATTTAGACAATCAGGGTATCACCCATCATCTGTCTTGCCCCCACACACCGAAACAGGACGAGACCGCCGAATGCAAGCATCTACACATCGTTGAGACCGCCCTCGCCTTGCTTGCCAGGTCCTCCATCCCCACAACCTATTGGACCGATGCCGTGATGACTGCGGTGTACCTCATCAATCGCGTACCTTCACCTCGGCTAGGTCGACGCTCTCCTTTGCAGTGCTTGTTCGGCCTTACACCGGATTATCAATTTCTCAGAGTTTTCGGTTGTGTATGCTATCCTTAGCTTCGACCATACTCTCCCACTAAACTTGATTTCCACTCACATCTCTGTGTGTTCCTGGGGTTTAGCTCTTCGCACCATGGGTACAAATGCTTAGACCCACAAATTGGGCGGGTTCATATCTAACGTTTTGTTGTCTTTGACGAGAGCCAGTTTCTCTTCACTGAAGGGATCGTCGCCTCCCGTACTTCACCTATTTCTGTTGGTTACGTACTTCCAGGTGTCGGCATCCTTAGCGAGGGTCCTTCATCTTCGCCGGCTAATGGCTCATGGACTGGTTCGCCCACCTCAGTCTTGGTCTATAGGTGGCGTTCTTCACTCGCTGTCTGGCCTTCGTAGCATGGGGGAGTCACGATCCTCCCCTGCCACCTCGTCCATGTCTTCGGTGCTTCGTCGTCAAGCCCTGGATGATATTTATGTGACGGGCCCTGTGTTGCCTTCTTCCTCCTTGACTCGGCCAGTCGAGTTGCGGCCTGCTTCCATCACTCCTAGTGTAGGTTCCTCTGCCCCACCATCGTCGATCACTGAACTGGTCCCGCTGAACCCTACGTCGCCATCGGCTTCTCCCTTCTTGGCAGATCCCCTGCCACCACGCACGCAGCTGTGTTCGCACCAGATGGTAGCAGAACCGGCCGTGCCAGGCACCACTCGCTATCCTCTGTCCCAGGCTACCCTGGTCGTTGAACCGACCCCTCTGGCATAGGCTCCCCTACCCCGCCATCGCCAATCGTTGAGCTGGTCACGCCAGACCCTGCACTACTGTCGGCTTCTCCCCCCTTGGCGGATGCCCTGCCACCACGCACGCCACTGCGTTCGCACCAGATGGTAACTCACAGCATGGCAGCCAGGGCATTAGCTGCTACTCACCATCCTCTGCCTGCCACTCTCACCTCCGCTGCCTCTGATGAGTCCGAACTAACCAGCTACACCTAGGCCGCTCGGTCGTCGACATGACGTGCTATGATGGCTGCCGAGTTCGATGCACTTCTCCGCAATGGCACATGGTCCCTTGTCCCACGTTCCCCCTCCATGAATGTCATCAGGTGCAAGTGGGTGTTCAAGATTACACAGCATCCGGATGGCTCCATCAGCCATCACGAGGCTTGCCTTGTGGCAAAGGGATTCCGAAATAAACCCAGAGTCGAATTCACTGAGAGAGTCAGCCCGGTTGTGAAGATCACCACAATCCGGTCGATTGTTGCCCTCGCCATTTCATCGGGGTGGTTTATACGGCAGTTGGATGTCTCCAATGTCTTTATCCATAGTCGTCTTGACGTGACCGTCTTCATGGACCAGTCGCCCGGGTTCATGCATCCCCAGTTTCTATCACACGTCTGTCGGATACATGGCTCCATCTATGGCTTGCGCCAAGCACCTTGTCCATGGTTCCATCACTTGAGTTCTTGTTTGATGGCTCTTGGCTTCACCGGCTCAGCCACAGATATGCCTTTGTTTTTCTTGCGCTGACCTGGCCTGGTTTTGTTCCTTCTAGTGTTTGTGGACGACATCCTCATCATGGCTAACCAGCCTTCTGTCATCTCCTCTCTTGTTGATTCTTTGCAGAAGAAATTTGCTCTCCGTGATATGGGACCGGCAAGTTCTTTTCTTGGCGGTCAGTTCTGTCACATCTTGAAGGGTGTGTTCTCTCTCAAGTAAAGTATGTTATTGATCTTCTTCGTCGGGCCAAGAGATGGATTATGTCTTTACTTATAAAGGAATTGGTGTCTCTACTACTTCTGTTCCACGGCTTTGGTGTGACAATATTGATGCCACATACCTAGCTGCTAACCCAATTTTTCATGCATGCACTGAACACGTGGAGATCGACTATGATTTTGTTCGTGAATAGGTGGCTCCTAGTGCTTTGAAGGTTTCTTATATTTCCACTCGTGATCAACTGGCTGACTTATTCACGAAGCCTCTCTCTGCACCATGCTTCTCTCTTCTCCGATCCAAGCTCAATGTGCAGTCAGCACCCTCGAGCTTGCGGGGGAGTGCCAGCAGACAGGTTGCCCACGTCCATGGACCTTGCACATTGGGTGATCAAGCAACGTCATGTGGCTCAGAGAACAGGCCCCCAACAGGAGTTCTCCACCCGCCTGCTCTAGTGCAGTGTGGAATACATGTCCTCTTACATATATAATAGGGGTGATCATGGTTCGCTTCTATTTGATTTGAGACTATTTCTTTTAAATCGAACTGAACTAAATTTACTTATCAAATCGAACCGAATCAAATTGAAAAAATTCAGTTGTTTGATTCAATTTTAAATCGATTTTTTATATTTTATTATAATATATATATTTAATGGCTTATGAGTATATAAAATAAAAATAAAAATACTTTTTAATGTTATATATAATTAAAATTTTAAATATTTTAATATATTTATAATGTATAATATTAATAAATATATATGAATAATAAATTCACTTTATTCGATTTAATTCAATTTTACACGTTATGAAATTGAACTAGATTAAATTTTATTTTAAATCGAACTAAATCAAACCGAATCAAACGGTTTGATTTGAATTTTCAATTTAAACCTAATTATGAACAGCCCTGCTGTTACAAATTGGAGTCTTGCGATCCTTTCAAGAGGGACTCTCCGCCCATGCACGATCCAACTATCCAGGGAGAAAGGCTAGACTGCCTTAGGACTCTTATTATGAATGCGCACATTATCCTCTACCTACGATTCTTCTGTACGATTAGGACTCTGCGCATGTTGTAACAGAGTCCTAGTTGGTGCCCTTGCATTATTATACAAAGTCTTAAACACCATCCGTAGCTGATTTTGATCATCAATAAATGTATACCGGGGGCCTCGGAACAGAGAGGTCAGGAACGTGAGATTTGCTCTCCTATCTTGGTTTTCTGTGCATTGTTTCAGTTCCAATGGCAAATGTCCTCTTTCGTTTGAACACACAAGCAAACAATTTGGTAAATACTACTCGTCCAGTACTGATAAGTATTGCTCGTCCAATATTCTCTTTCAAATGGGTGGATTGCGGTCTTGAGAAGATAAACTAGCAGGTGTTAGAAAATGTCATCTTTTCGCAGGGCTGCCACACTATGGCTTCTTCATGTTCATCTTCCAATGGCTACATACTTGCTAGGACACACACACACACACACACACACAGAGAGAGAGAGACGTAAGGGCACATTTGAAAATATATGTGGGGAGAGAGAGAGAGGCGTAAATGCGCGTTTGAAAATAGTATGATAGATATTTTGGAGTTTTTGAAGAGTGAACTCTTTTCTTCTTATATTTCTCTAAAATTTTAAAAAAACATGACATGATTTAAATATATTTGATTTGACTTTTGAGAGTTGAGATTTTAGAGATCAAAAATTAAAATCCCATACAAATGTCAAACGTGCCCTACGCTCTAGAGAGCGTCCACACAAGAGAACGGAAATTGTCAACAGTTTCCATCCTCTAGAAATGGGAGGGACATTTTTGATAACTCACTCACCAACATGAGCAGGTTAACCCAACCTTCTCGACCTCTCGCGCCCTGTTTGTTTGAGGGATAAATCGGGATACCCCACTAAAAATTCTCCTATTCGTTTTGGTTGCTCATACAAGATATTCTATTTGAATTAGAATATATAGTCTCTTATCTTGATTTATCTCGGGATAAGTTATTCTACTAAAAAGTTAGAATAAGGAGGGTTAAACTTTTTTACAATTCTCGAGAAGATATTCCGAGTTATCTTATCTTCCGTTCAAAATATTTTGGTATATTTTAGAGAATGCCCTACATGTGATTTAACTTATCAGCTTAACCTATTTCGCAATAGAAGCACAACCTTCGGCCACTTGATTAACTTCTCAAACCAAAAATGGACTCCCTTTGAGATAGTATACCCCTCCGGGGTTAACTTGCGGGAGTATGCTAACCCGCCATCATCAAAGCGGGGCAAGGAATTGTTGGGTATTCTTCGTGCATGGTCCACACCATAGAAAAGAAACAGATGCACAACGAGTTGACGTGGTTCGCTTGTTATCCTTTTGACCATTGTACATGAATAGATTGAGCGCTGGAATCGAATCTTAATCTCTTTGATAATGGGTTAAGGTGGAGTGGATAATGGGTTAAGGTGGATTAGGGTGGGTTAACTGGGATCAAATGATTTATTCTATGTTTGATACTTTTTTCTTTAACTCGGATCGAATATGGTTAAAGTGGATTAACTCATTCCACTTAAATAGGTGGAATGAGTTACTCCACCCGGATTAGGGCCACTTTAATAATAGGTTAGGTTAAAGACGGGTTAGGCCACCCCCAGTAAGTCATCTGTCATTAACCCAACCCGTTACCAAAATGACCTACTTAAAAAAAATATGTTCTAATTTTTTTATGATTCCATATTGAAAAATCAAATCTCAAACTTAAGAAAATTTCGAATCTAATAATCTTATGATATCTCAAGCGTATAGAAAATACTCCAATAAAATGATAGAAAGAGCATTCACAACTCCCAAGAGAGAGAAGACACCTCAAAAATAACAACAATGTTTCACAGCACAGCACAGGCGGTGAGTGCATTAAAAGAGAAAGAGAGAGAAGAAGAACTTAACAAGTACAGGGTGTGGTGTGGATTGGGCGCCAGCACCTGCACCACTGTCAGTGGAAATAAGGGCACCCCCTCACCCTCTTTCCCCCTTTGAATTCAATGGCCCCCCATTCATGGCGGTTCCAACTTCGACCCACCCCGGTTCGGTGCCAGCATTAACTGTTGCTCACCCACCAACCCATGCCCCAACCCCCGTCCTCCCCGGTTTAAGACCTCCCCTCCACTCCCTCCCCCTACCTCTCCCCTCCTCAAAGCGCGCGCACACACACAGACATATACACCGATCTCTAGCTAGATCTCCGGGACTCGCTCGCTAGAGGGAGGAGGCGTGCAACAGAGGAGGGGGAGGGTCATGGCGGGGGAGCAGGCACTGCTGACGACGGAGATAGTGAACAGGGGCGTGGAGGCGGGGTCGCCGAGGTTCTCGGTGAGGGTGCGGCGACGGCTGCCGGACTTCCTGCAGTCTGTGAACCTCAAGTACGTGAAGCTGGGGTACCACTACCTCATCAGCCACGCCGTGTACCTGGCCACCATCCCCGTGCTGGTGCTGGTGTTCAGTGCCGAGGTGGGCAGCCTCGGGGGGAGGCAGGAGCTGTGGCGCAAGGTGTGGGAGGAGGCCAGCTACGACCTCGCCACCGTGCTCGCCTTCTTCGGCGTCCTCGTCTTCACCGTCTCCGTCTACTTCCTGTCCCGCCCCAAGCCCATCTACCTCATCGACTTCGCCTGCTACCGCCCCACCGACGACCTCAAGGTGCGTGCGTACCGTACCCCTCTCCTCCTCCCCCTCCCCCTCCTCCTCCTCCTTTCCTAGCTACCGACCTCATCATCATGCATATCGATCCCATCCCCCCCACCCGGGCCGTCCCCTCCATGCGTGCGTTAATCCTCCTGCTGTGCTGCTCCTGCTGTGATTAACAACCTCATGCCCCTAGCTAGCTAGTTGCAGTGTTGCACTAATTAATTGTGTCCTTAATTAACTGTGATCGACCATCACTAATTAAGCTGAGGCCACACCACGTACGGCCGGTACTGCTTGTTCCTGCACACGAGTGACGCCCAAAGCGAGCTGCTGCGTGACAGTTCTTCCGTTGTTTGTGTATATGAACACCTTGCACCTGTCCGTATCATCTGGTGAGTTGGACGATCCGATTTGACTCGTGAGTTAACATGCACCAAGCTGTGTTATTATATATACATATATATATATATATATATGTGTGTAACTTAAACTAAAAATAGCAATATAAGATGTATGCATGGTTGAATCCAATTACGTGCGCCCTTTCTTAACATGCCTTGCCTAACATATTTGACGACGTAATTAGATATAATGATTCAATAAGGCCGTCTTTAATTAACGCCGAGTCCGCAGGTGATGTAGAGCCGTACGTAGAGGAGCGATGTAGAGCCGTACGTAGAGGAGCTGAACTCCGGGTCCGGATAACGCTCACACAGTGATGCATAAGCATAAAATGGGGCCCACATAATATATATATATATAATATATGGCAGGGGGGGACAAGGGTACGTAGCAGAGGATTAGCAGGGCCATTGGCCATAAAGGCACGTATTTATGACTGGTCGTTGGCGGGTGGGTGGTTGCTGGCTTCGTGTATTAAATATAAACATAAATGAATTATATATATTCACTCTGGATTATTTTGATAATAAATCAAGATAAGTTAATTCAAGTGGATATGAGGTGAATTATTTTTTGAATTTATATATTTTTAATTTGATATCAATCTTATCCTGATTTAGGTAAAATATTAATATAAGAGAGGTGAAATTAGTTAACTCTGAATTAAGGATTGTAACTCTGTCTGATCTACGTGCTAAATGGGTGAGGATGGTCGCGATGGTAACGGTGATGATGATCATGTATACGACGACGATGACGATTGCAGGTGTCCAAGGAGGAGTTCATAGAGCTGGCCCGGAAGTCCGGCAAGTTCGACGAGGCCAGCCTCGCCTTCCAGAGCCGGGTGCTCAAGTCCTCCGGCATCGGCGACGAGACCTACGTGCCCCGGTCGGTCTTCTCGCCGGAGAGCTGCGCCACCATGAAGGAGGGCCGCGCCGAGGCCTCGGCTGTCATCTTCGGCGCCCTCGACGAGCTGTTCGAGAAGTGCCGACTCCGGCCCAAGGACGTCGGCGTGCTCGTCGTCAACTGCAGCCTCTTCAACCCCACGCCGTCGCTGTCGGCCATGATCGTGAACCACTACAAGATGCGGGGCAACATCCTCAGCTACAACCTGGGGGGCATGGGGTGCAGCGCCGGCGTCATCTCCCTGGACCTGGCCCGGGACATGCTGCAGGCCAACCCCAACAACTACGCCGTGGTGGTGAGCACCGAGATGGTCACCTTCAACTGGTACACAGGGCGGAACCGATCCATGCTCATCCCCAACTGCTTCTTCCGCATGGGCTGCTCCGCCGTGCTGCTCTCCAACCGCCGCCGCGACTTCGGCTGGGCCAAGTACCGCCTCGAGCACATCGTCCGCACCCACAAGGGCGGCGACGACCGCAGCTTCCGGTAGCCACACATGTCCCACCTCTTCCTCTTCTTCTTCTTCTTGATCGATCTGTGATGGGGATTTCTTATTCTCCTAATTCTCTCTCTGTTGGCAGCTGTGTGTACCAGGAGGAGGATGAGCAGAGGATCAAGGGGCTGGCCATCAGCCGGGACGTGATGGAGGTGGGTGGCCGCGCCCTGGAGGCCAACATCACCACCCTGGGTCCCCTGGTGCTCCCCTTCTCGGAGCAGCTCCTCTTCTTCGGCACCCTGGTGTGGCGCCACTTCTTCGGCGGCAGGGAGGCGGCGTCCGGGAAGGCGAGGACCTACATCCCCGACTACAAGCTGGCGTTCGACCACTTCTGCGTGCACCCGGCGGGGAAGGTGGTGCTGGACGAGCTGCAGCGCAACCTGGGGCTGAGCGAGGCCAACATGGAGGCGTCCCGGATGACGCTGCACCGCTTCGGCAACACGTCGAGCAGCAGCATCTGGTACGAGCTGGCTTACCTGGAGGCCAAGGGGAAGGTGCGCCGTGGCGACCGCATCTGGCAGCTGGCCTTCGGGTCTGGGTTCAAGTGCAACAGTGCCGTGTGGAGGGCCATGCGCCGGGTGCGGCGGCCGGCGAGAAACCCGTGGCTCGACTGCGCCGACCAGTACCCCGTGCCTTCCTAAAATGAGATAGTAGAGGAGGAGGTGGTGGAGGAGGAGGAGAAGGAAGAAGAACAGCAACTCCCCCCCACCCACTAAGAGGTAAGCACTATATCTATCTATATATATACTATAAATCTGTCGTGGTGGAAGCTAGCAGTAGTGGAAGTGTCTTCCTGGCCCGTATTGTTCTTCTTCTTCTTCCTCTTCCCCTGTTTCTGTTGGCAATCCAGACTTCTCTCTCTGCAAGGTGGTGTTATGTTCAGTCGTGGGAAGAAACAAAGGCATGATCAGATGTTCTGGTCTTGGACATGGAGTAACTTTAATTAGTTACTGCATGCATTGTTTGTTAACGGGGGACAATTAAATGTGCTGAGCATTATTAATTAATTGGACTTAAATTTGTTAATCAGGGTGTATGATCTCTTTAGATAATATTATCTTTCATTGTGATTAGACCTGTTTGACCGAGATCGTTTGACCAGAAGAGGAACTTTTAGGACCGTCACTAAACGAGGATCGGACCAAGCCAGAAGAAGACTCGGTTCAGTTGTTTTGGGAAGATGTGTTTTTCCTAGAGTTGAAGAGTTATTTTCTTCATCAGAAGTAATTAATGAGTAATCATAATTAATTTAAGATAACAAACTGAGTAACCAGACAGTGCTAAGGGAATCACATGAATTAGTTAGCGAAGGCCTCTTTTCCAATGGCTCCAAGCCGATCGAACTGATTTGATCCGGGAGTTTGGTTGTTACTGGGAAAGAAGTTCTAGTTTAAAAAGTCTTTAGCCGAACCAAGGTATCATAATGGCGGCTTCTGTAACTTAATATTCTCTCGTCAACATAACTGAGGCGAGGCCTTTAGAAGCCTATGATATATTTGACTGCCATTGAAAGGTACAACAAATAGACCTTGGTATCTGATTACACCTGAGCCTCTTTCAAAAGAGTTGGACAGGGTCATCTCTCTCTCTATATTTGACTGCCATTGAAAGTTACAACAAATAGACCTTGGTATCTGATTACACCTGAGCCTCTTTCAAAAGAGTTGGACAGGGTCATCTCTCTCTCTCTCTCTCTCTCCAGAGTTTCCTTTTAGTCGAATATGCCTCTCATATAGACCTATTATTAATAATATCTTCCAAATTACTCGAACGGTTGTGGTTATACCCCTAGGCCACGTTTGTTAACCGAGCACGGTTACTGTGCAAGACCCTCCGGGGTCGAGCACGGTAACCGTGCTCGGTTAACCCCTTTTGTGTGAGGGGGAGGGCGAGAGGAGGCGGGGTCCACCGGTTAGCCTATGTAGGCTAACCGGCCGACCACCCGTTTGCCAAACACGGCCCTACAGTTTTTGATCGTCAATGTGAGTGGAATATTATGAGAAATATGTGATAACAACTATTAAGTTAAGTGAAATATTCAAAATATCCTCGTTGCTAAAGAGGGAAAGTGTAACGACCCGAGAATCTGATTACCGGGAAGACCCGATAACCCGAGACTCGCACGGCCGTCCACGAGCCGGGAGGGCTCGGAAGGGCTAAAAGGAGTGTGGAGGCACAAAGAAATAGGAAATAAAGCAGGACAACCAACAACAACAAGCTGAAAGAAAGAACAACTACAGCTACAACAGAGTCCAGTCTAACAGAAAGTACAGTCTAAAGCAGTAAAACGTACCACATGCCAAGTGAACACTCGGCCCGGCAAGCTGGCAACTGAGAACCTCCACTCCGCACCCTCGAACCACGAGGAAGAACCGCCACACCTGAAAAGCAGGGAATGAGTTTCCAAAACAGAGACTCAGCAGGGATCCCGCGGAACCCCAACTGGAAACAACGGCGGTAGCGGAAAGGAGAGCTACGACTACAGCAGGAACAGCGAACCGGTGGCCGGTCAAAACTCGGCACTACAGCTACTCCTACTGCCAGAAGGCAGACCTCGACCACGCAGTCGAAGCTACCGAACCACGCTAGTACCACCTACCGAAGTAAGAACACACGGCAACCACGCCGTAGAGGCCTGTCCCCCGGACACAGCCGACCTGGACACGCTGTCCAAGGTGCAACCTCGACCATCCGATCGCGGGTACCGCACAACAAGACCCAACCTCGGTAAAGCCACTAGCACTAATCTCATGACGCGAAAACCAACACACGCATCACGGCGAACCAACCGAAACTCACCGGTCAACACGACCGAAAACCCGAAGGTCAAAGACACAGAGACTGACAGTCTGTCACTCCGTACTCGACAGGAGTACCACCCACTAGAAGCACAACCGGTAGCATCCCCTGACGTCTTACACCGCACCGCAGGTGAACCGCCTGACGTGGTAGGTCCTACCCGAGGCGCGAACACCGTACAAGTAACCACAAACAAGTAACTAGCTGGGGTCACGCCCGTCGACGTGGGTCCAACCGCCCCCAACCACGTGTGCACCCACAGACCTTGCGTCACTAGGTCTGGTCCTCTGACCGGTTTTCCCCCGTAGCCGGACTCTGGCTACCGACGAGGGGCCTACGGTAACCGGTCCACAAACCGTCTCGAAAGGTGGGTGCCCGTACACCACTCCCAGGTGAGACCAGCACCTCGTACTGGTGGGCTACGACTAGTGGAGGGTCACTGAAGGAGTAGACTCTCAACTCAACGGAAAATAACGTCCGGATCCGACGACGTACGGGGACCACCCCACGTACCGGCCCCGTCGCATGGTGACCACAGTCGGAGAAGAAACAGGACTCACAGTCCACGGCCACGCACGCACCGTGCACTAGAGTCGAGAAAACTCAAGTGGCGCTAAGCCACTGGACTCTGGACAGTCCTCTAGACACACTACAGCCAACGGTCCTTGAGTCACAAGACTCGGGGTCAAGACCGTTGCACGCAACAGCACAAGGCCGTCGATCTAGCCCAATCTCTAGGTCCAAAATCACGATATCACGAATACCGAGACAACACACGAGTTGCCAAGACCATTCCCTTGGGAAGGGAACGCAAGGGACAAAGGCCACTCACACTGGCCACACAGAAAATACAGAAGCACGATTCCCAAGGCAGCACACAAGCCGCCACGACGATTTCTCATCTTGAAGCAAGCGGGAAACCTCCAGCCCCAGGCCGGACAACTGGACTCACAGTCCAAGGCCAAACACATGGCCCACACGGGAATCGCCTTCCAAAGGAACCCACGATATGCGGGGGAGACCCCACCGCACACACACCGACACACGGTGACTCGATCAAGCGTAACACAAGAGCCCGGAACACGTGGGGTCACCGGGACCCACCACACCTACGGGCACGCTAATCGAGGTAACACGGTCCCTCCTGACACCCCAAAAAAACACAGACACAGAACCCATGGGGTGTCCGGGATACTAACAAGGCCGGAGGTCGACCACTGGGTCCCAACCGGGTCGACCGAAGACCAACACAATGCGAACGGACGCTAAAAGGTCACCCGGACCTTTAAGCGCGCGGGCACGTAAAACGAGGTAAACGGAACCTCCGGACACCCCAAAACATGCATTTTGCCCAAAACGCCCCGTTTAGCCCGCTCGGCTCACCACGGCCTACGAAACTCGCGGGAAAGGAAGTACACGGGCTGAGGGTCCATCTCCCTACCTCCACCGAAGATTACGCGCACCGTGGACGCCGATCCACGAAGAAAACGCCGTTGAAGCCTCGCCATTCCACGAACTCATGGCCGAGCTTCACCGCGCCCTCGAGCCTCGATGCTCGACCCATCCTCGCCGTCCTCCTCGCCCGCATCACCCCGCCTCGCCCCCGCCTCGGTCCGTCGGCCGCCGGAGAGGAGAGAGTGAGAGGAGAGAGCGTGAGAAGAGAGGGGGAGAGGAATGAGAAATGAGAGGGGGAGAGAGAAAAGGCTTATATATAGGAAAATCTAGAAATTCGGAAAAATCCAGAAAAATAGAAAATTACACCCTCGCGATCCTCGGAGCGCACCGATCGCAACGGTACCACTCGCGCCCTGGTGAACGGCCCGGTTCACCCGCAACGAGGTTCCGAAGGGAAAGCCGAAACCCACGCCGGGAATCGGAAAACACACGCGGAAAAAGCCGCGGAACGCCTCCGGGCCTCTGAAACGACTCCGGATCGCGCCGATCCGAACGCGAAAGATGTCCGAAACGAAATTTCGGACACAACGGAGCTGGACACTCTGAGAAACCAGATCCGGGACCCACGGAGAAGGATCCAAAAAATCCGGGGCATTACAGCCCTCCCCCCTTAAAGGAATTTCGTCCTCGAAATTCAGGACCAAGCACGAAGTCACAGGGGAAGAACACTGAACCAACTGACACACTGTCAGAGCCCCAGCACAGAAAACCTCGATTCTCACGAAAACATTGGTCCTGAGGGACACAGCCAGACTTACAATTACAAACAACACCTCGCTCCTCGCGCCGAGCACACCGGCCAACAGAGCAGGCATATACCAAAGGACACAGTCCGGCATCACCTCAGCCAACGCGAGAATCCACCATGGCGCCGCAGCCACAATCTCGCTCACCGAAGAATCACAACCCTCGATACGAGCAACAGCTACTGATCCATCCAATGGTCAGCAGACAAATCGCACAACAGCTTCGCAACCAGCTGACAGGTCGCACACCCTCCTCAAGGGAGCAACCAAAACAGAGCCTCCACCAGCTCAAGCAGTCATCTCAGCAGACCGCAACCAGCTCATCGGCTCAACACCAAGAAACACCTCACACATGGCAAGCCGAAAGCCGGACACAACACAGAAACGACCACCAAAGGTCTCGCTGGCACACGGCTCTCGCCACGCTCGAGCCCCAACAACCAGCATTTTCTGTCTCTGAAAAGACCATCCACTGGTCACCAACTGCTCGTCAACGGGAAACCTCCGCTTGCTCAGCTTCTTCCTTCTTTCCTGGTCCTCGACCGGGTCCAAAGGAAACATTCCAAACCTCGGCAAGCCATCCGTCGACTCACACACAGACTGATGCCGCATCTCGAGCAGCACTCCTCTCGAACACCGCATCCGAGCTCGAACATCGCTCCAACTCGACCCTCTCGGGGAGCACGACGAAACCAAATGACAGATCATGGTGCCTCCAGTCATCACCTCGGTCGACTCAGACTTACAGGGGAACCATCCCATGCTGGTCACCAAACCAGGGATAACCATTGCGACACCAACGTCCCGTCAAGGACCATCCTCCGACGCCAATCTCGCTAAAAAGGCCTTCGCCCACAGGCGTCACTCTTACGTCTGGTCTCATCAAATCCTTCGATCAATGCAAGTGGACACCTGCCAATCCCGATTCCGCCCTTACCACAGAGCCACGGGACACCACCTGAACAGTGCTCACGGCGACCTAAGCAATAAACATCTCACCGTCACAATCCGACAAGACCGTAGAACTAACAGACACTGCTATGGTCGGTCACACGGTTAGGCTCACCAGCCACTCATAGCCGTCAACAGGGACCCATAGTCTGCCAGAGACCACTTCCCCAAAAACGATCTCAACTGAGGACAGAATTGGGAACACAAGTCGGGCGCCAAGCCACCGACTCTGACCAACACGTCCTCGACCTCCGTCAGGCGACATCCTCAACAACCTCATCCAGGTCCAATACCGACGCCTGACACGGCTTCCTTCACAGGAACAGGGTACTCATGTGGCGCACTAGCCAGCACTTTTCCCCAACACTCCATCCTGCCAGTGCCAACAACCATAATACCTCGAGCAACGGCACGGCAACAACACGTTTCACACCAAGGAACCAATCCTCCGATGCTCAACGCACACTCAGGAATCCGCCCGTAGCAACCAACGCTACGATCCTGAACCAATGGGTTACAAGCCCGCCAGGCTTCCACTGCGCACTCAGTTCCACGCGCACAGCCGGGAAAGCAAAACACCGCCCAACCAGCACTCGTCCTTCCAGAACAGCGCCAGCACCCTCACACGACAAGGGAATGGGCACAACTTCTCACAGGCAACCACCCTGCCAAGACAAGGAGCACGTCTCGCACAGACTTCATGGCACAAAAGGCCAACCAATCCGAACACAATGCAAGACGACGAACCTTAGCCCAACACAATCTCTCCAACCAAGGAGAAACCAGCACACTTCCGACCAACGGAAGAACTCCACGCTCGACCTGACCTCAAACCTCGCGCATGCTCGAAACAGCACCATCCAGCACCAAGGAAAACCATCACTTCCATCAGGTCAGCGCCTCCGACACACTCGACGAGTGTCACGTCGGACCACAATCACAGCATCTCTCGATGCATCACCGCTGCAATTCCTCGAACTGCAACACGGCATGCCAAGAGTCGCAACACGAGCCATAACCGGCAACCGCCAACGCTCATCCTCGAGTCCCGAACTCGCCGCGGAGCCTTCACATCTCAAGCCAACTCCAGGGTGAACACAACCCATCCACTGACATAAGCGCAGGAGCAAAGACTTAACGGGACATCTCTGCCAAATCCTACCTCGAAATCAGCAGAACGATCAGGACCGACACGTCATTTCTGACGCCACAGAGCGCGACAAGAACATCAGGCTCGACGAAACAGCAGCCCACCGAGAAGATCCTCCGCTCACCCGAGCACACTTCTCGATCAGAACGCCTCAGGAGCTGGACAAACCTCAAGCTGGAGTGGCCAAAATCGACAGCAGCTCCCTTGAAGCACGCTCACGGCCACTTAACCACGAACAGTCCGCACCAGACACCTGACCAAGCTACAGGTTCCTCGAACGCAGCACCGCGAGCTCACACCTGCCAGTAACCTCTGCCCAACGCAGCACAACCAGGGCCACCACCGATGAGGGAGAAGACTCTCAACCTCGATCCTTAGACCCCATGCTGGCACGAAAGCCGCGGACAGCAACCACCTTCACAGCGCCGCACAGCGCACCCAAGCTCTCAAGCGAGAAACAAAGCGAAAAAATAAGCACAAAACCCCATGCCAGCTGCCGACTGTACTGGACCTTATAGACTCTGATCACTGTAATATTTCGAATTCCTATGTACGTCCACAACCACCGCTCTGATACCAGCTGTAACGACCCGAGAATCTGATTACCGGGAAGACCCGATAACCCGAGACTCGCACCGCCGCCCACGAGCCGGGAGGGCTCGGAAGGGCTAAAAGGAGTGTGGAGGCACAAAGAAATAGGAAATAAAGCAGGACAACCAACAACAACAAGCTGAAAGAAAGAACAACTACAGCTACAACAGAGTCCAGTCCAACAGAAAGTACAGTCTAAAGCAGTAAAACATACCACATGCCAAGTGAACACTCGGCCCGGCAAGCTGGCAACTGAGAACCTCCACTCCGCACCCTCGAACCACGAGGAAGAACCGCCACACCTGAAAAGCAGGGAATGAGTCTCCAAAACAGAGACTCAGCAGGGCTCCCGCGGAACCCCAACCGGAAACAACGGCGGTAGCGGAAAGGAGAGCTACGACTACAGCAGGAACAGCGAACCGGTGGCCGGTCAAAACTCGGCACTACAGCTACTCCTACTGCCAGAAGGCAGACCTCGACCACGCAGTCGAAGCTACCGAACCACGCTAGTACCACCTACCGAAGTAAGAACACACGGCAACCACGCCGTAGAGGCCTGTCCCCCGGACACAGCCGACCTGGACACGCTGTCCAAGGTGCAACCTCGACCATCCGATCGCGGGTACCGCACAACAAGACCCAACCTCGGTAAAGCCACTAGCACTAATCTCATGACGCGAAAACCAACACACGCATCACGGCGAACCAACCGAAACTCACCGGTCAACACGACCGAAAACCCGAAGGTCAAAGACACAGAGACTGACAGTCTGTCACTCCGTACTCGACAGGAGTACCACCCACTAGAAGCACAACCGGTAGCATCCCCTGACGTCTTACACCGCACCGCAGGTGAACCGCCTGACGTGGTAGGTCCTACCCGAGGCGCGAACACCGTACAAGTAACCACAAACAAGTAACTAGCTGGGGTCACGCCCGTCGACGTGGGTCCAACCGCCCCCAACCACGTGTGCACCCACAGACCTTGCGTCACTAGGTCTGGTCCTCTGACCGGTTTTCCCCCGTAGCCGGACTCTGGCTACCGACGAGGGGCCTACGGTAACCGGTCCACAAACCGTCTCGAAAGGTGGGTGCCCGTACACCACTCCCAGGTGAGACCAGCACCTCGTACTGGTGGGCTACGACTAGTGGAGGGTCACTGAAGGAGTAGACTCTCAACTCAACGGAAAACAACGTCCGGATCCGACGACGTACGGGGACCACCCCACGTACCGGCCCCGTCGCATGGTGACCACAGTCGGAGAAGAAACAGGACTCACAGTCCACGGCCACGCACGCACCGTGCACTAGAGTCGAGAAAACTCAAGTGGCGCTAAGCCACTGGACTCTGGACAGTCCTCTAGACACACTACAGCCAACGGTCCTTGAGTCACAAGACTCGGGGTCAAGACCGTTGCACGCAACAGCACAAGGCCGTCGATCTAGCCCAATCTCTAGGTCCAAAATCACGATATCACGAATACCGAGACAACACACGAGTTGCCAAGACCATTCCCTTGGGAAGGGAACGCAAGGGACAAAGGCCACTCACACGGGCCACACGGAAAACACAGAAGCACGATTCCCAAGGCAGCACACAAGCCGCCACGACGATTTCCCATCTTGAAGCAAGCGGGAAACCTCCAGCCCCAGGCCGGACAACTGGACTCACAGTCCAAGGCCAAACACATGGCCCACACGGGAATCGCCTTCCAAAGGAACCCACGATATGCGGGGGAGACCCCACCGCACACACACCGACACACGGTGACTCGATCAAGCGTAACACAAGAGCCCGGAACACGTGGGGTCACCCGGACCCACCACACCTACGGGCACGCTAATCGAGGTAACACGGTCCCTCCTGACACCCCAAAAAAACACAGACACAGAACCCATGGGGTGTCCGGGATACTAACAAGGCCGGAGGTCGACCACTGGGTCCCAACCGGGTCGACCGGAGACCAACACAATGCGAACGGACGCTAAAAGGTCACCCGGACCTTTAAGCGCGCGGGCACGTAAAACGAGGTAAACGGAACCTCCGGACACCCCAAAACATGCATTTTGCCCAAAACGCCCCGTTTAGCCCGCTCGGCTCACCACGGCCTACGAAACTCGCGGGAAAGGAAGTACACGGGCTGAGGGTCCATCTCCCTACCTCCACCGAAGATTACGCGCACCGTGGACGCCGATCCACGAAGAAAACGCCGTTGAAGCCTCGCCATTCCACGAACTCATGGCCGAGCTTCACCGCGCCCTCGAGCCTCGATGCTCGACCCATCCTCGCAGTCCTCCTCGCCCGCATCGCCCCGCCTCGCCCCCGCCTCGGTCCGTCGGCCGCCGGAGAGGAGAGAGTGAGAGGAGAGAGCGTGAGAAGAGAGGGGGAGAGGAATGAGAAATCAGAGGGGGAGAGAGAAAAGGCTTATATATAGGAAAATCCAGAAATTCGAAAAAAATCCAGAAAAATAAAAAATTACACCCTCGCGATCCTCGGAGCGCACCGATCGCAACGGTACCACTCGCGCCCTGGTGAACGGCCCGGTTCACCCGCAACGAGGTTCCGAAGGGAAAGTCGAAACCCACGCCGGGAATCGGAAAACACACGCGGAAAAAGTCGCGGAACGCCTCCGGGCCTCCGAAACGACTCCGGATCGCGCCGATCCGAACGCGAAAGATGTCCGAAACGAAATTTCGGACACAACGGAGCTGGACACTCCGAGAAACCGGATCCGGGACCCACGGAGAAGGATCCAAAAAATCCGGGGCATTACAGAAAGAGTGCCCGACGGACGAGGACGTGTGTGGCCACCAAACGGTAGCGGCGAGGTGTGAGCAGTGGGAGATGAATGGTGGCTCTACATTAGATCTGTAAACGGATTGGATACGGAACGAATAGTGTGATATCCGAATTCGTATCCGATTAATAATCAAATTATCCATCGGACATTTTATTCGGATAATTATCGAATTAATACGAATTCGAATTTGGTTTCAATTTTAAACGGATAATCGCTACACTTACTTACAGGTGAGTCATGTGAGCCGTATAGGAGCGTCGTAGGTTATTTTCTCAAAAAAAGAAAGAGTGGAAGCTGTTTTTATTTTGGGAGATGTTATCAAAAGATTAGACTTCGTCCTAAAAAATAAGAGATAACTTACTACATTGGTGTAATTGGAGTTCTTAATTTTAAATTAGATTTTGAGACAAAAAAGATAAAAAAGAGTAATCATCATCATCATCATCATCAGAGCCTTATCCTAATTAATTGGGGTCGACTATATGAATCTTGTTCCGCCAAAGATTTCTATCAAGTGCAATATTCATATTTAAACTCAAGGAACTAATATCATTCCTAATAACATCGCACCATCTTATTTTAGGTCTTCCTCGAGCTCTTTTACTAGCATCCACTAAGATTTGGTCACATCTTTTAACCGGCGCTGAGTTGGGGCGACGAAACACATGTCCAAATCACCTGAGTCTATTTTCTCTCATTTTGCTATCAATTGGAGCTATTCTTAAGTCCTTACGGATGCGCTCATTCCTAATCTTGTCTTTCTTAGTCTTGTCACACATCCATCTCAACATCCTCATCTCTGCTACACACATTTTGTGGATGTGTTTCTTTCGTACTGCCCAACACTTGGTACCATATAACAAAGCAGGTCCCACAGCCGTTCTATAAAACTTCCCTTTGAGTTTCACAGGCATACGACGATCACAAAGGACACATGATGCACTTCTCTATCTTAACCAGCCTGCCTTAATCCTATGTGTAACGTCATCATAAATCTTCTCATTCTCTTGTATGATAGACCTTAAATATCGAAAGCTACTACTCTTCGAAATGTTATGTCCATCAATTAGAACCATGTCTTCCTTAACCACTCTCCCATTACTAAAATTACAGTGCATAAACTCTGACTTACTCCTACTAATTTTAAAACCTTTAGACTCCAAAGCAAGTGTCCAACGCTCTAACTTAGCATTTAGAGCATCAATACTCTCATCAATTAAAATAATATCGTCTGCAAATAACATACACCAAGGGATATCCTCATGTAATTGTTTAGTTACTTCATCTATAACTAAGGCAAAGAGATACGGACTTATTGCAGAACCTTGATGCAAACCTATAGAAACGGGAAATTCACCAACCTCCCCAGTAATAGTTCGCACACTAGTAATAGCACCGCCGTACATATCTTTAATCAAATCAACATATCCTTGAGAGATTCCTTTCTTTCTTAATGTCCACCAAATCAATTCTCTCGTTACTCGATCGTACGCCTTCTCTAAATCAAGAAAAACTATATACAAATCTTTTCTCATCTCTCTGTATAAAAAAGAGTAATCAAACAACATATTAAGATTTGAGCTAGTTATATATAGAATATGTGTATCATTAGATATTTATCTAAAGGTTCATATTCGGTCGGATAATATCCGACAGGGATATCTCAATATCCGAATTCGTATCCGATTAATAATCGGATACTCGATATCCGATTAAATTATCCGTCAGATATTTTATTCGAATAATTATCCGATTAAATGAATACAAATTCGAATTCGGTTCGAATTTTAAACGAATAATTACCTGGCCTACTCTACACGGCATACTGTAAGGGGAAGGGAGGGAAAGCAGGAAGGAAGGGGGAAGGTGGCTGGTGGTTTTCCACTGGTGCTGTGGAGGTAGGGAGGTGGTAGAGTGTGCGACATACTAGAGGACGACGGTCTATGTGGGGCAGTGTGGTGCTTGGTTTGCAAGTGCACAATGGAAGAGGGAGAAGAAGACGCAGGGGAGGAAGAGGGAGAAAATGGTTGGTGGCGGGGTTGCAGGAGGCTGGCCGGTGGGCTTCACGGTGCTGCTGGGGTGGAAGAACGGTTGTGGATCTAATCACGTCTTCTTGATGTTTGCAGTTGAGGGCGAGGGAGAGGGTATGGAGCAAAGAGTGGGAGGTGGTTCAAGGAGATGGAAGATGTGGCAAACAGTTGGCGGTCCAATGGGAAGGAAATGAGAGAGAGAAAGAGGAGGGGCATACTGCAGAGAGCGTTTGTAACTTTGTGGTAGAGCAGATGGAGAAGGAGGGACTCCTTCACAGTAACAAGAGCGGGGAGGGGAAGGGGAACGGTGGATGCTGGAGGGGAGAGGGCAATGCTGGCTACTGAGGTTATGGGAGTGGAGGGGTCGTCATAGTGGTGGTGCGGCGGCAGGACAGGAAGTCGAAGGGTGCGTGTAGAAGTTGTGGGAAGACACCGCTACTGTCTTTGATACCACTTGACGTGAAAAGAACCTTCAGCGATGCGGTGACGGCACAGCGAGAGTGGCAGTGGTGAAGGAAGGAGGTGGGGGAAGACGGGATAACCTGACCTCACGCCGGACGATCTCACACCGGACGGTCTCACGTCGGACCTTCCTCTCGAAGGGTCTGTCACTCCCTCTCTCTCTACCTCATGCAAGAAGAAGAAGAGGATGGAGGGAAGAGGAAACTCGCAAGTCTGAATAGAGAATGTGATCATCCATCATATTTCAAAAAGAAAAATGCTTCCCTTATATAGTGGGTGAGCTACAAGAACAAAAGACACATATGGTCTCCAAATATTATGAAAATACCATCTCCTACCAAATGGACTTACAAGCCTAGAGGCCCATGACTCTAGTGAGTCCAAAAAATGTAAACCTACTCATTCACATATAAATAACCACTTAAGTATATAGAGTAAAAGATAGAAAACAAACAATATGTCGATGAAAAGCTCATAAGATATCGTCATGTCTACGTGTCTCTTAGCCATAAGCTTTGTGCAATAAGTTGTCGTCGTATCTTGGTACTAGTACGGGTGTCCCCACTAGTACCTCCTTCGCCAACTGAATATCATATGCACGGGAGATCAGACAATCGCATGAGAGGGTGTTAGAAACATAGGACAACTCTTCCTTCATCGGAACGAACAATAGGGCTCTTTTGTCATCGGATCTAACAAGTGCACTCTTCCTTCGTTGATCCGCTCAACTACTCCCCTTTCACATGCCACACCAAGACATGAAGAATCGATTAGAGTTTTCGAGAGATCGAGGTTGGGGATGGAAGGTGAATGGCGTTGGGAGAGAGAGAGGACATGCTTCAAATGGTAAAAGAATCCCCGTTTATAATTACTTTTCTATTGAGGGTATTTCTATCTTTTCTCGCCAGATTAAAGTTATCCCGTGTTAGATTCACGATTAGTTAAGAGCAATTTTGATGACATGTTTACATTATTTAGATAAAAGTAAAAATATCTCCACTAATATATTTTTTTAAGAATGATTTTTTTGCCATTTCAACTTTAAAAATAATTTATTTGTAAAAAACTTTTTTTATCCTATCATCTAACGCATCACATAAAGTTGTAGAATAATAATGTTGATCTGTCTAGCCTTCATATCATGTAGGCATAAACAATCACATATAAATGTGTAAGATGATTACACAACTGCATGCTAAGTTATGCAGCACTCTTATCTTATTATTATTATTATTATTATTTAGATAATTAAACGTAGAACGTCTCGTCGCACGCACGATTGCACACCATTTATATTTTGAGACCTTCATTGTTTATTTATTCTCTCATAATAAAATCAATATCTTACATTTTTATTCAAAAAATGTGTAATCTTTTTTGATCTTTTTAAAAATACGAAGAGGTGAGTCCCAATCTCACTTATACATTCGTGCAATCTAACTCATGATTGAATCGTTTAAAATTTAAAAAAATAAAAAATGAGAATTTGATCATTATTTTTTAATTTTTTATTTTTTAAATCATTAATTCATAAGTTAAATAGTACATATGGATATGCGAGGTTCGAACACATCTCCCTATATTTATTACAAAAAAAAAATCACTGCACACTTCGAGTGTATAAATATCATTTTAATACATATACCTCACCCATCCTTCGACAATGTAGCGCCGCACCCTTTTGTCATTGCCGATCCAGAAAGATTCATTTCACACTTAAGATGTGTAATGTTTTTAATTTCTTTAGAAAATTTTTTAAAGCGACTCTAAGATATCTTAATTTAAGGTGTAAATCATATCACCATTGAATTACTTAAAAAATAAAAAAATCAGATCAAATGAATATTATTAGATTTATTCTTTTAAAAGATGATTTTTTTTTATTTTTAATTTTTTAGATAATTAGATGATGGTATGATTTATATTTAAAATTAAAATATTTTTTTTAAAAATATTTTTTAAAAAAATAAAAATACTACACTTTGAATGTGCAATAAACGGCCCAAAACGAGGAAGAAACCAATGGATCCTCTTGTTCATGGTTACTTAACTAAAATCCAACTCTTCTGGAACACTCCACCCATTTGTACTCCCACCAACGTTCTAGAAGTCTCCTCCAATTGACATGCTCCCCCGGACTTCTATTCTTTCCCCGAGATCCTCCGAAGCGACGACATCTTCGACACGCCACGACTGGACACGACCCACTCTCTTTCACTAGACCACGATTATAGTATAGCTTAAGGCGGAACATCACACCCGTCGCCACCCCCATAAAGGGCCTCCCTGCGTTAGGGTTAGTTCCAAACCCAGCCAGCTCCGTTATCCTCTTCTTCTGCAGCAGCCGCGCGAAGGCGAGGGGAAGCTTCTCGAGTCCTTCGGGAGCTCATCAGCAAATGGCGACTCTGCAGCTGACGGGCACCTCCTTCGTGTCCGGCAAGCGGGCAGTGGCGGCGGCGGCGCCGCCGCTGTCACGTTTCGAGGGGCTGCGGCCCGCCGCCGCCCAGATCTCCACGCCGCCGGCATCCTGCGGGGTGGGGCTTCCCAGGAGGAACTTCCGGGGTCTCGCCGTTAAGGCCGCCACTGTCGTCGCTCCAAAGGTACCACCTTACGCTGCCCATTTAGGATACTAGTTTGAGTTCTGAGTGGGAAATGGTGGGTGATGTGTTTAATCTGTGGTTAAGCGGGCATTGTTGGACAGCCCTTGTGCTGTGTGCTCTTCGAAGTTTGGGGTTTCCGTGTTTCTTGATACAGT
Source organism: Amorphophallus konjac (assembly GCA_022559845.1). Classification (NCBI taxonomy): domain Eukaryota; kingdom Viridiplantae; phylum Streptophyta; class Magnoliopsida; order Alismatales; family Araceae; genus Amorphophallus; species Amorphophallus konjac. The sequence goes on from CM040123.1 coordinate 2,031,097, forward strand.
CGTTTTGGTTGACATAAAGCACTGAAATCCTTGGATTTTGAAACCACGGGATTCAAGAGCAGTAGAAGCAAAGTACCTGGATTTGGGTTGCCTGCAGCCATTCTTGATGCATCAAAACTAAAGGACTCCTACGTTAATCCAAATAAAAGGAATCTGAGGCTTTCGGTGGGTTTCTGTGTTTTACATCAGTTAAAAACTGCACAGTGGTTTATAGTATCTTCGCTATCGGTTGCGATTAAAACTGTTTTAGGATAATATAATTATTAGCGATTGAGGTTGGTTTAAGTGAATCATTAGGAATTCGCTAGAAAACGGAATTGATCTCTTCATTTGGATATTGATGATCTTTGATATTCATGTAGTGGGTAATTGGTGGTGATGGTTGTGGGTCAGTGGGTCTATAACTAATTGATGAGTAAAATAAAAAATATATGTATGGTGAAATTTTTTTGATTATGTCATTATCTATTTGTTCGTACTTCCTTTCTGAAAATCGAAATGAGCTTAGGAGCTCTTGTAAAGAAAGGGACTCATATTTCAGCTGGTGTTTTTTCACTTCTTTTTGTTATTTGAGTCGAAGGTTTTGTTTTTCGTACGTGGGTCTTGGAATTTTCTTGTTCATTTATTTTCTGGCTGATTTGTATACTTTAAAGCCATCTAGCACGTACATCACTGTCATTTCTTTTTCTGTTAAAGTACACCTCTGTGAAGCCATTGGGAGACAGAGTTCTGGTCAAGATCAAGAGTTCTGAGGGGAAGACATTAGGAGGGATTCTACTTCCGTCAACAGCTCAGTCAAAACCACAAAGTGGTGAAGTTGTTGCTATTGGAGATGGTAGAACTATTGGGAAGAACAAGGTGGACATTAGTATTGAGGTAACTATTTGAACGTTGGAATATTGAATCTTTTACCAAGTTAGATAAGAATAAAATTGTAGTTTTTTGTTCTCCTTTCTTTTGATTTTTTTTGTTTGAGGTTGCATTGAGCACATGATGAGATGCATTCATACTGAGATTTCATCATTGAAGTCTTAACAAAATCGAGCTTTTTAAAGCTGATGCTCATTTGCTGCCTCTTGCACTTGTACACTTCAAAGAAGAACTAAAAATTGGGAATTTTTTGTATCCCTTGTGGAAAGATGAAAGCACCAACATATCAATAGAAGGATTATTGGCTACTTGGACATCTATTTATGATTTCTGTTCCTTCTCCCAGCTTTGGTATTGTGTTTTTTTTAAGCTTTATTAGAAATTTGTTGTTATATATAGGGTGGTTAGTGTTAGTTAAAGAGTGGTTAATGTTAGTTAAAGACTCATTTAGCTGTTGTTTCTGTTAGGATTAGTCTTCATACGTTGTTCGCCTATAAAAGGGATGGGAGTGGCAGAGACGAGAGATCAGAAAAGTGTGACGTGTAATCTTGGATTTCCTATAGTCTGTAACTTTTTCTCTGTTCTTCTTCCTCCTTGGTTCTTCCTCAGTTCTTCTTTAGTTTAACAGTGGCTAGGAAACGATGTTTTGTTTCAGTCCGCAATCCCCTGTTTCAGCTGGGAAGCATCCCGATGGCGGCAGATTGAGCTCGGAGTTGTTCCAGCAGTGGGCTATCACTGTTGGAGCAACTCTGAGCTCAATCTGCCGCTGTCGGGATACTTCACAGCTGAAACAGGGGATTGCGGACTGAAACAAAGCATCGTTTCCTAGCCACTGTTAAACTAAAGAAGAACCGAGGAAGAACCAAGGAGTAAGAAGAACAGACAAAAAGTTACAGACTATAGGAAATTCAAGATTACAAGTCACACTTTTCTGATCTCTCATCCCTGCCACTCCCATCTCTTTTATAGGCGAACCGCGTATGAAGGCTAATCCTAACAGAAATAATAGCTAAATGAGTCTTTAGCTAATATTAACCACTCTTTAACTAACACTAACCACCCTATACCTAACATTTGTGTTTTTTATTTTCTTTTGTTCTGTGAAGAGTCTGCCTTGAGCACATGACGGCATGCATTTATACTGAGATCACCTTTGAGATCTTAACAAAATTGACTTTTTTAAATCTGATGCTTATGCTTGCACCCATCAACTTAAATAAGTGAAAATTGGTAATTTGTGATATCACCTCTGGAAAGATGGAAGCACCATGATGCCATCAATAGGAATAGGACAGTGTTTATTGAATAATTGGGAATCCATTTATGTTTTTTCTTCTGCTAACTTTTGGGGGATGGAGTTTTTTGAAAAGTCAATGGAAAAATCTTGTGTTTTCTGATTTTTTTGTGTGAGGGGTTGCCTTGAGACTTACGTGTTCATATTGAGATTTCATCATTGAAGTCTAAATAAAATTGAGGCCTTTAAAGCTGATGCTCATCCTTTGCTTCTTGCTTATGAACAATTAAAAAATAAATAAATTGGGAATAATAGCTATTGCTTCTAGGAATATGATCAATAGAAGGATGATTATTGACTAGTTGGTAATCGATTTATGCCTTCCCCCGGTTTTGGAAGATTTAATTTTTCTGACTTTGGGTGGAAAAATGTTTATGCTCTTTGATTTTCCTTCAACCTTTTGTGTGAGAGGGTTACATTGAGCACATGATGAGCTTTAATCTGACTGAGATTTAATCTTTGAAGTCTTACTAAAATCGAGCTTTTTAAAGCTGATGCTCATTTGCTGCCTCTTGCTTTTACACATTTTGAAGTAAAAAATCAGAAAGTTCTTGTATAACTTGTGGAAAGATGAAAGCACCAACAGTCAGCAGGAGGATGATGATTGGCTAGTTGGACATCTATATTTATTTATTTTAGCTTTCTCTTAACTTTGGATGCTTGTTTTTATTTTTTTTAAATTTTAGTGGGAAAATCATTTTTTGTTTTTTCTTAATTTTTTGTTGAGGAGTATGCCTTGAGCACATGATGATATTCATTTGTACTGAGATGTCATCTTTGAAGTCTTAACACAATCGATCTTTTTTAAGATTGATGCTCATGTGCTGCTCCTCGCTCACTACAACTTTGATAAATTAGTGAAATTGGGAAAGAAGAAGGCAATGTGCCATCAACGAGAGGGCATTTATTGAGTGATTGGGGAATCTATACATAATTTCCTTCTCACTTTTGTAAGATGGGGCTTTTAAAAAATGCAATAGAGAATTTTTGTCTACTAACTAAGCATCGCCCATTTGTCATGAGGTGGGTGAGGGGGGGGGTTTGGCTTTTTGAAAGTGGGTAGTACTATTGTATGAAAAGAAAAGAAAGATGTACAAGTGTAGACAAAGAGCTCCTAAAAAGAGATCCTGTACAAATAACCACACCAAGGCGATGTGGGGCTATTTACCCCCCCCCCCCACCCCCCCTCCAAACAACAAAAGAGGTGAGTTGAGGACATTCACATTACATATCAACTCCACCCATTCTCTCACTCTAGTAATATGAAAGGAATAAGAGAGTTTTCCACTCTAGCCTCCCTTCTAAAGATCTTATTGTTCCTTTCACACCAAAGGGACCATAGAGTGGCATCTCGAATGAGCCACCAAATCACACAATCCCCTCTGCAGTGCCAACTCCTACCCCATGAACCGATGAATGGTAGCACCGCAGTATCTCGGCTGAGAATACATTGGGTTCTTATAGTCACAACCCCCCCTAACACAACCTGCAAGTAGGGGGAAGCTAACAAATAGGTGGTCCACAGATGCATCCTTCTGGCCACACAAACAACATGTAGGTTGGATACCTGGTGGGAAGGAGAGGAGCCTGTCTTGAGTGGGAAGTCTCCCATGGAAAATCCTCCAGATCAACAATTTCACTTTCTACGGACTCCTCGATCTCTGGATGTGGGGAGCAAGACTGTGCCACACCTCACCATCAGAGATGGAGTAGGTAGACATAATTGAAAAGGTCACCTCACTATCCCACCTCCAGACCTACGCATCCTCCTTGATGGGTTGTGGGGCAAAGTCAAGGAGGGTAAAGAGGAGGTCTTGGAGCCGCTCCATGTTCGCACACCTGAGGTCTCTTTTAAAGGTCGGTGCCCAGGTGCCCCCAGAAAGGTGGGGATCAACAACTTGGTCCATCCGCCCTCGAGTGTTAGCCGAGATCGCGAACATACTAGGAAAGGAATCCTTCAAAGTGAAGTCTGTCACACCATTTGTCCTTCTAGAAAATGCAATGGTGGTCTTTCCCTATACGAACCCAAACATCGGAGGCGATGAGGTCCCTACAAGAGAAAATGCCACATCAAATAGGAGACGTGTGGGATGGAGCTTGAAAGTTCAAGTCTCTCACACTCCTCTTGTTGAAGTACATCTATCCGATGAGTTGTGTCTAAAGACCTTTATTCCCTGCTCCTAGCCTCCAAAGTCACTTAGTCAAGAGGGCTAAATTGAAGTCATCCACCTTCTTGGTCCCCACTCTCCCTTGCTCCTTGGTAGTAACCACCCTCCCCCATTTGATGTCGTGTCATCCTTTACACGTCCCATCCACTCCCATGTCAGGACAACCTGTTCTGAATGGTTTCAATCTTCCTCAACACAGTCTTGGGGATGTGTAACGTAGATAGATGGTAAATAGGTAAAATGTCCAAAACCAATTTGCAAAGGACTAATCTACCCCCACAAGATAACAACCTTGCCTTCTAGCCACTCAATGTAGGCTTAAATCGTTGGATAATTGAGAGCCAATCAACACACCGGAGGGCCCCTTGAGTGAGAGGGAGACCCAAGTAAGAGATAGGGAAAGCCCCTGACATGCCAAAATGCGAGCAATCAGGTGAATAGGTATGGCCTTCAAAACTCTTATTGAAGTTAACCTTCAAGCTTGTAGTCTTTTTCGATAGTTTCAACAAAATTCTTATCATATACATCTGCCTCTCATCTTCTACGAGGAATAGGATGGTATCATCAGCATACTGCAACTGGGTGATCAAGAGACCACCTCTTCCTACATGCAAACCCTTGATCAAACTTGCGGGCTCTGCTCTCTGTTATACCTTGATAAGGACATTAGGCATTAGCACAAAAAGGAGAGGAGACATGGGATCTCGTTGCTTGAGCCCCATGCCACTGTGAAAGAGAAGTCGACTTCCTGTTCACATGAACTGCAAATGAAGTACAAGAGATGCAATATCTGATCCAGTCGATCCATCTAATCCCAAAACTCATCTTCTCTTGTACATCAAATGGGCAAGACCAGTTGACCCTATCATAGGCTTTTTCAAAATGTGACTTCAAATCCACCCCCCCTCTTCTTTTTAGTCTTCATGACATACAACCTCAAATGTGCCCTCTCCTTGTGAAATTCCTTAACTGTTGTTAGAAGATCAGATTTGACAACCTCTGCCCCCAAGAAGCCCCTCATCTTCCATCGCATTCAGCCAGCATTCTCTGTGCTTCTCACCTGGTGTGCAGTTGCCTCCCTCCGTGGTCGTCAGGGAGAAGCGGATCGTTGTCTACCTCACCCGCTTGCGGGTGGTGCACAAGATCTTTGGGGATTGTCGTGGGGTCCATTCTATGGGGCTTTCGTGTAGCAATCGACAAGCGAGACCTGTCGATGGACTCGAGGTTCCTGAAGGAGCTGAAGGGCATCTTGGGGTGGGAGCAGTTGAGCCTCTCCTAGGTCTTCATCGGTGGACGGTTCGTTGGCGGCGCGGAGAAGATCTAGTAGCTCCATGAGTGCGGCGAGCTTAAGAGGTATGTCGAGGGGGTGACATCGACGGAGCTGGTCGTGTGCGAGAGTTGCGGGGTGTTCCGATTCGTCCTACAAGTGCGGCAGCTACCATAAGCTCTACAGCAAGAATGGTGGCTTCGTGAGCTGCATGTTCTGCAACGAAAACGGCCTCCTCAGGTGTCCAGACTGTTATTGCTCTGATGCCCTCTGATGTGGAACGATGTGCGCGGACCTTTGAAGACACTGTTAGGTATTGTTAGTGGTAGTTAGTTTAGTTAGATGTTCTTGATAGCAATTGGTTATAATTCTTGTTAGAGTTTGTTAAAATTGTTCGAGACTTGTCGATGTATTGTGGTGCAATTCTAATCTCCTTGCATTGTAGTTGTATGTAGCTTAATGAAGAGTATGAATAGAACATTGATGGGGGAAGAGAACCATCAGATTGGAACCCCAATGCTTGTCCCTCTTCTTTTCGGCTCTGCAATCCTTCTCCTGCTCTTCTTGTTCTTATTGCTCATCCCTTCTTCCTTCTCTGTAGTTATTCTTTAGTACTTCGGTAAATCTTCCACCCCTCTATACTCTAGTTAGGAATTGAACTCTGTTTTCTTCAGCTACCCCATTCTGATACCCTGTTGAAGGCCTGTGATCCCCACCATTGGGCTTGTGGCTCAGATGATACCGAGTATGGGATTTGGGGGGCAAGGGTATTTATGAATAGGCTCTGCCACTGTAGCAGAGCCCCTCAAAAATAAAAAGGCCTGTGATCCCCTGTTCTGTCTGTAATTCACCTAGTCGGCGGCCATGGAGCTCGGAGCATCTATGCATCATCATCATCCACAACAGACACAAAAACGACCAGTGCATTTATCTCTCTTTTTGACAGAGATGGAATTAAGCATGTTTCTCCAGAACGAGGCTCGATTGGTCTAGCTTGTGACCTGGATCAGAGCATTGAATCAAGCTGTTTTCTGACATGTTTTTAATAAAACTCATTAAGCATCATTAAATTTGCAGAAAATGAGACCAATTGACAATATTTTAGGGGCAGTAGTTGGATATAATGTGTCAATGCATAAAAAGCATCAATCAAGTTGTGGAGGGGTTGTGGTTTCCTTTGAAAGAAAATCTAACCTTCTGTTGGTCATTATCTTCCTTCTAATTTGGACTAACAAAAAATCAGAGGGAAAAGGGAATAGTTGACTTGAACGTTGACTATATGATTGCTGATGAAAATGTTGAAGGAGAAGAGCTCCACTGCATTGGTAAGAAGGTTTGGAGAAACTTTTTATTGGCTGCTGATATTCAACATGATTTTGCCTTTCCGATTGATGTGAATATGATTTGACATGGAGTGTGACAACTGTAGTGAGCTGTAAATTATTGTATTTATAAGTGAATCCCTTGAGAAACTTTATTCATCCTCTGACCTCAAATCGGGCTGCTTTTCTGTAAATTGGAGACCAAAATTTCCAACTTTGTCGATAACTTGACGTATTTGCCCCCCATCTCCAGTGGCAATACATTTATTTCATTTTTTATGAAACATCAATTAAACTGTAGCAAAATGGCCTGCTCCGTGCATAGTGTGTTGAAATGGAGTATAATGTTCATATATATGGAAGAGTCAGTATGGGACTGTAGTTGCAGGTTTGTCTAACCTAAAAGCAATTTTTCTATGTCAGCTGGTGATATAAATAGTGTTTGATATTTTAATCTTACAGCAATCATATCATTTAAATATCTCTATATTGCTATTGTCAAGCATGTGACTATGAACATAGAACCAAAATTTTATGTTGGCCGAGAAATAACTATTGCAAGAAGTTAGACACTATCTTTTAGATGGAGTTGTAGACCATCTTTGACTCTTAACATTGAGAGTATGTTCCTTTTCCCCAAGTAATGAATCATGGTGCTACAATCGCCTCCCAAGGTCATTGAGATTGTCTCTTTTTAAACATTTGACAAATCTAGAACTATATATAGGAGATTTGCACAAACCCTACTCAAGGTTTTCCATCTTGAATAACGATTCCGTCTTAGAAAGGCGGTAGAGAAGATATCTCAAAAAAGCCTCAGGAGATCAGGTTATTTCGATTTTTTTTCATATATATGGCCTATTACCATTCAATTTCACAATTATATTTTTAATTGACAATTTATTTTTACAAAATAAAGAGAAATTATAACAATAACAAATTCATTCACATAGACCAATGCCAATATACATCATAAGTTACACAGAAAAGAGCTACATAAAATGGTATATGAATAACAAACTGAAGAATACATCACAAATTATCAAAAATGGTACATGAATGTGTCTCCCCCCCCTCTCTCTCTCATTCAGACAGAGAAGGGGGAGATGCGGGAGAGAGAGAGAGTATGAGGGAGTGTCACTGAGGGAAAGACAGAGTCCAGGGAGAGGGAGAGGGAGATTGGGGAGAGAGCTCAAGGGGGCCGAGGTAGAGAGACAGTGAGGGAGTAAGGAGGAAACCGAGGGAAGAGATCTCGGTCTTGGAGGCTCAGTTTCTCACGACCTTTGGAAAGACAGAGGTCTCAAACATCTTGTAAGAGATGGCAAATCATAGGGGTGTGTCTTGAGCACATAATTGCATGCAGCCTTGAGCCCAGGATGATATGCATTTTTAGTTTCTTACTGATATTTCATCTTTGAAGTCTTCACAAAATTGAGCTTTTTAAAACTGATGCTCGTTTGCGGCCTCTCACACGTACAGCATTTTTATATCAGTCGTGTTGTCCCTGAAATTTCGTAGCGTTGTGTTGCCTCTCATTCGATAGCATCATTTTTAACTTTTGTTGTTTTTAGTGTAAACATTCCCTTCATGAAAATCTACTAGTGGTTACCTGCCTGGATTTAAATCTATCCTGTCCTTTGCTGAATAGATCGGAGCCCAAGTTGTCTACTCCAAATATGCAGGAACAGAAATTGATTTCAATGGATCTAACCATCTCCTTCTGAAAGAAGATGATGTCGTGGGTATTCTCAATACTGATGATGTCAAGGATCTCAAACCTCTCAATGACAGAGTTCTGATCAAGGTATCCTCCTTTCATCATCTTAGTGGTCGGCAATTTGGTTTCTCATTGTCTAAGAGTGGGAGCTTCAATCATACATAAATGTGGAATATCTCGGGAGGAACTAGATTCATATTAGAATAAAGGAAAATCTAAAGCTTCTGTTCCTGGTGTGAGTTCACATGACATTCGCATTGGCATGATGTTTGATTTTCTTTATGCACATGTCTTATGTGTTACTTCAATCTGTATTGTTCATCTAACAGTCGCCTATGTGAATTCTTTTGATGAGTGCAATAAGATTGTTCGAAGAGCTAGGACTAGGCTTATAGAAATCCTCCGGCTCTGAAGTTCAGCTTTTTTAAGTTTGTCTCTGCAAAACAATCTTTGAATATCATTTCTGCTTCTTTTGAAACGCTACATTTGATTAGTTACTCTATTTGTGGGAGAAGTTGTCAGCGTTCTTTCCTTAATGAAATCTGATAATGAAAATTCGCTCTGCTGTCAGGTTGCAGAGTCTGAACAGAAGACTGCTGGGGGGTTGTTATTGACTGAGGCAACCAAAGAGAAGCCTTCAATTGGAACGGTGAGGATCATTTTTCATCTTCGTTTACTCCCGTTTAGGTGATGGTTTTAAATGCTTAACCTAATTTTGAGCCTTAGAATATAACGTACCTATTTTTTGCATTTTTGGTCATTTGGATGGGGGTCCTTAGATGTTGAGGTGATGATGTACTGTTTGTGCTCTATTCTTCTGTGAAATGAGAGTGGGATTGCTCACTCCATCATTAGAAAGGGGAGAGATAGCAGCAAAGATATCCTTGAGGAGAAGGTTATTGCTTCAACTCTCAATTCTAATATGTTGTTGCATCTGGAGGGGGCATTTTTTGGCTACCAAGTACGTAACAAAAGTGGAATGGGAGGGGAGATGATCACTTATATCTTTGCTGTACTGTTTGTGCTCTATTCTTCTGTGAAATGAGAGTGGGATTGCTCGCTCCATCATTAGAAAGGGGAGAGATAGCAGCAAAGATATCCTTGTGGGAGAAGGTTGTTGCTTCAACTCTCAATTCTAATATGTTGTTGCATCTGGAGGGGGCATTTTTTGGCTACCAAGTACGTAACAAAAGTGGAATGGGAGGGGAGACGATCAAGGGGATGATCACTTGTATCCATCGAGGAAACAGAGATTGGGAAGGCCGTTTGTTGTGGGTTGTGGCAACAACAGCAACTCGGTATTTAATGTGACGTCTTGGAGATGGATAGATGAGCAGGAGCAAACGAGTTCATTTTAATCTGGGCAGTCAGGATCTCCAGTGTTTGGTAACGTTGGGCACCGGTGTGAATGTGTTGTTCTTTTTTGATGTCATTTGTTGGCAGGTGATTGCTGTTGGACCTGGTCCTCTGGATGAAGAGGGCAAGAGGAAGCCGCTGACAGTCTCCGCTGGGAGCACGGTGCTGTACTCCAAGTATGCAGGTAACGAGTTCAAGGGTGCGGACGGCTCCGACTACATAGCGTTGAGGGCTTCCGATGTCATGGCCGTCCTCTCATAGTTTGACGTGGTTACAACAAGAAGTCGGGGGTATATAGGTCTTTGGCGAAGAGGCTCTTTAGGACATGCCTGCGTTCATCTTACGATGTAACGACGCTTTGTGCTCTGCATGTTTGTTTTCTGCGGCGGCTTTCACGTCAGTAGATTGTAATGCAGAAGAACTGTGTAGTGTGTAGTCCGATTGTATTCTTCTGTTCCAAACAGAGTCAGTTCATTATCCATAGCATGTTCATCAGCTCTCTCTCTCTCTCTCTTATTGTCACTGACATGCCTTGTCACCTGAACATGGAAGTGGACGGGTGAGATAAAGCTGCACGTAAGTTTTTTAATTGCCTCCCAAGTTCACGAGAACGGAACTTGTACTCAAATCATCTTTTGAATTGGACGATTCAAAGAGAGTGCTGGGTGGCGTTGCAGTAATCCACACGAAGTTGCTTTTATCGGTGGACCCTATTTTCCCCGTAGACTGTCGCCAAAGAGCTGGAGCTGCAGCGGACGAGTCTCTTTGTGGACCAGCTTAATCCCCCCGCGTCGGTATAATTTCGTAAGAGCTGATGCCAACAACAGCGACGGTGACGACACATCCACGGCATGCTTCACTTGAACAGATGCATACCAAAACAACCACGCATTAAAAAAGGATTAAATATCCCCTCGTCATATCCTCATCAAATCACAAATTCATCGCTCGTGCATTCACATTCACACACGTACAAGGTTACTACGAGTCAGGCCCGACTCGGATCCAGTCTGGTACACTACAAGTCGACCCACCGAGTCGCTCAATTGAAGGTCTTCTCTCAGTTTTTATAGAATCAATTTTTTTTAAAAAGTTTATGGTTTTCTAATTCGTTTCTTTAGCTTGTGCGACTACTATTTCATCATTTCATGCGATCTTCGAATGAAATTTACACCATTAACACTGGTAAACCCCTAAGAATTTAGGGGAAAATGAGTTTATGATCTCACATAACATTTAAGTTTAATTAATAATGTATGACATTAAAAATCACTCCTTAGGCAAGCTATTTAGGTAGTTGGAACACACAAAATGTATACATCGATTTTATAAAGTGATAATTATTTTTTATTGTAAATTATTTAAGAGGTTTGACAGTATGCTACTGAGTCGAATGCGTACCATGGATCGAATTCTCCCCGGTGGAGTATAAGTCAGCTAACTCATATATCATTAAAAATGTCAATAGCTTGCATTTTTATGTGCAAAAAATCCACTTCAATGTGTGAAATATATATATATATATATATCATTTTATGGTCTTTTCCTCACACTGAGAATTTTTAATGATACGTATGCAAATGGAAGTATAGGAGTGAGAGATTTGCAAACTGCATTTGACAATAGTTTATATGCAAAAATTCTTAATTTATTTTTTCTTATATTATAGCCTATAATGTCAGAATTTTTCACGCACTAAGTTTTAATCTAGGATGGGTTTATCGATAGATGGAGAGTGTCTCTTCAGCTTTCTTTGACTACTATTTCGTTTTTTACTATATATTTATGTGCTATGTGAAAAGAAAATCTGCACAATTTGTTAGCTGTATTCTTATTGTCTGTGATGGCAGACTTTCGGTTGGGAAAATATTTTTTTTCTAACTCTTTTAAGGTCACTTTGATAATAAAATATGACTGATTACGATGAGTTATTGACGAGTGAACGAGTTATTCAAGTTTGGGAGTTAAAATATATCACTCGGAGTCAGATAAGATTAAGACTCTTAACTCGGAGTTAACTCATTCCACCTCTATATTAGGGTTTCACTTTTTCAAACAAACCCATTATGACTAGACAAATGCTGCCCTTCCAATAGGCAGCCACCGAAGGGACGTCATAGACCCCTGAATTGGTTAGCATGAACACCCTTCTCAAGGCAACTCACTCAAAAGAGATCAATAGAGAAGTACTTGAATTTGTCATCACCTTCTTTTGGAGAAACTAACCGCAGCAACCTCACTTTCATATGTATTGAGGAGCGATGGCTAGCTAAAGTAGAGCATGAGAACTAAGAAAACGAGATTTGTTCGTGTGTAATCTTTGGCTTGACTTCAATTACGTCTAAAATGAGAAGAAGAAAAAAACATACATTCATGTGATTCCTAGGATAAATGTCAACAAAAGCCTGAGAATTTGGTGACAATTTTTTGCAGGGAAAGAGATTTTAACGGTGCTTAACTCAGTTATTGATTCCTTCATACAATATCTTATTTCCACCCAATCAGTACGGACAAGTAGCCTCCATTAACTCGTGCTCCATTTATGAAGGTAAAGAACTACTAAAGGGCTTGTTTCTATGGAGCAGGGGATGCGGATATTTCCTCAAATTCTTGCCCATGGAGTCCAAAGCAGGTTTATAATCCCAAAGAAAACAAGTGTGCTAACCACCACAGCAGTGTATTAACATGAGGAACTCCTCCAATGAATTTTGATACTAGAGGTGGTGATCCTTTCTCCATCTCAAGTCATGTTAGCTACTTAAACCCTAACTTATACCTAAGTGGTTCACTCCTCCCCTATGTACAGGAGAGATTATGAGTTCAAATCTCCCTAGCACCAGTGAGAGTTGTAGATTTTTTTCACCCCTGCTCTTAACTTAACCTATCAAAAAAAGATTCTATTAACTACTTTCTCTGTAAACACAACAGGTTAGGTGCTATATCGGACTTCTTTTTTGTCTTCTAAGGATCAGCAGAGAGTTGGGAGACTTGAAAATCGATCCGAGGAAAGTAGAGTAACAGATCTTCTACAGTTACAGATGAACCGAATTCAATCTGAGCTCAAATCATAATTTTCTCTGATATAAGAATTGAGAAATGTTATAGTGCCACACTTATTATCACCATTTTCACTACTTTCACACTGGCCGTCAAAACCCAACAAGGGCAAAGAGTACGGTATAAATATGGCACCATGATGACATTTCCTGCAAGAGTTTGACAAATTCTTATTAAAGAGGCCCTTTACACTGAGCATCGAATACAGTATGAAGGAGCCATTTTACAAATTTTAAGAGTTCACTTCATGTTGGAAAATGACGCACAGACAGAGAATTTCTATTAGATCTAAGGACATAAAATAAAGAGAATCAAACGATCAAGAAAAATGAACTAGTGCAAAACACGTAGTCTTAGAGAATTTTTATTAAATCTAAGGACATAAAATAAAGAGAACCAAACGATCAAGAAAAATGAACTAGTGCAAAACACGTGATCACTTTCTTTAGAGTCTCTCCGTCTCTACTCTTATACAAATAGACTTCATGATATAACTTCTCCTAAGATATTAGGACTGACTTAATGACAATAAGAAGATACACTCCAACTTATGTTGTGGGAGGCGAACACTACTCGACAGTAGGATCTTGCGAAGAAGAAGAAGAGCAGAAGAGAAACATACGGAGAGAAGAGACGTGACATCACATTTCAGGTAAGAGGCGGCCACAAGAAGAGACGCACTTTTGAAGTCAATTTCTCATTTCTAGTCCCCCAACATCCACCATTGTTGGCATGACAACATAAACTTCACGCAAAAGGAGGGGCCAACACGAACTTCTGTCTTACCAAGCAGGTTGTAAGTAATTTTGACTCCTGTGAAAGTTTTAACACTTTACAATAACAACAATCGCCCCAGTAATGAAAGAAGGCTTTTAGATGGGGTGCCAATACTCTACATGCATGCATTATACAAAATCATGAGGAAGCCGACTGATTCCACAAGCACCGAAATGTATTCATATACAAGAGCCACTCTCTGAATGCCACAAAGATCTATCTGTGACGAACCGTCAGTTGGACCAGACATGTATCAAACCCTGCTTGTTGCCTGTGTAGATCTCATTCCGGTCCTCGTCGTAGAAGAGCGCGGTGACGTCCTCAAGTGCTTCCCTGACGGTGCTTCGGATGTAGGATCGACCGGTTGCGTTCCTGCTTCGAGGGTTAATCTGTAGGGCTGTGTCATTTGAGCATATCTTTGCAATACATTTGCCTGTAAGGATGTTGCTCATGTTGATGGAACCCACTGCAGAAACTGCTTAACATACAAGGTTTTTGTCCGTCTCAGAAAACATTCTTTCAAAACAGTTTAATCTGAATGGCAAAGGAATTATATACGATACCTTCTCCCTCATCTTCACATCCCTCTTCAGCCTTGCAATAGGAAATTATCAGGTCCTGGTCACTGGTTATGTATATGTTATTAGTATTACAGTCTGGGTGCCACAGCAGGTGATCCTCAAAGGACGTGACCAGCTCTCCCTTGAAGTTCCAGACAGCAACTGTCCTATTCCTAAATGTTAAAAACAGGTGGTTCTCATAAAGGAAGATGAATGCAGACGGAGTCATAAACTCTGTCCTGCTGACTTCTGTCAACTCTGAATTCCTCACCTGCACTAGTCAACAGGAATTTATCAGCAGTAGTGCAGGACAAGGCACATTAGTGAACATGGAGTAGGAAAATGATACACACATCAAGAATCTGCAGGTTCTCATTTTCTTGTTTCACCAACAGCTTCTCATTAAACTGCTCAATAAAATCAATCTTCTTGTTACGGTGTAACAAATGATTGAACGATTTCAACAGGGTTCCATCTTCAATAGAAAGTATCTTCAGAGGAACGTAACCAGGAGCTCTGTGGAATATTAATAGCATAATACCTGGGCTGTCATCATTAAAATCATTTGGGGTCATGACTTGATGAGGATGTCATACAGCAAGACGATTCTGAGACCAAACAATCTGTAAGCAAATAAATTGTCTAACCTGATTTTTATCTCCTGTACATTCTTATCAGATATCGAATACAGAAAGGAGTAGTTCTTCAGATCAAAGACCTTGTAAATGCTGCAAATGTTTGCATAAATTTTATGTTGGCTCAGGTTTCAAGTCACTGACCAAATGAATAGACTGAAGAAAGATATGCTTACCCATCCTGGGCTGAATAGGTCAGTACTTTTCCATTTACATCATCAAATTCTACAAAACCAGGCCACTTGAGTGACTCTGTCTCGAAGAGAGGAAATCCAGCATCAAGTTGATTTCGCCTAATATACCTGCCAGAAGGGTAACAAGATTACATCAATAAACTATGGAATTCAACGTAGAGTATGGAATTCAAAGTTGCTATTTTAATCTAGTAATCCGACATGTCTAAAAGTATCGGATTTGAACATGAAATGTGCAAAATACAATCAAAACTCATGAATAAACAATTAACTCTTGAAAAATGCCGCATACAAATTTGTTGTTAGCTTAAATGTGTTCCGCAGAAGTTTAAAATAAAAATCTTGACCAATGTTTGCCATCTCACTTCTAGGCATTACACCATCAGGTTAAAAGACATGGCATCTCAGAGAGATTGGGTAAGAGAAACTTGTAAACTCAGAGAGAAGATTAGAAAACTATTTTGGTGCCTCAAGTAGATCTAAAGAGATGGCAGTCCATGTTCACTTCGGTAGATCTAAAGAGGTGGCAATCCATGCTCAAGAGATCTCAGGTCGATCTAAAGAGTGGCCATCTGCTATCCATGTTCTCAATTATGACATACATCTCATCTTACTTGGGGTGTTGAACAGTGTGCTTGGAGGGCATTATCTGAGGGGCGAGCAGAGCACTTCAGCTTCATTTGGCAAAATAACTAGGGCTAGATTTTACTATCTATTCACAGTTAAACCAGTATGGTGAGGACACCCAAGCACGGATCCGGTTTGACCCGACCCGCATTTACCGCCGTCGGAGGCCTCCAGCATCTCCTTGGCTTGATGATGGTCCATTAGTGGACGGATGTACTCTCTTTTTGATTAGTTGGCCATTTTATTGGTTGCAAGGCCCCTTAGTGGCCCATTAGTGGTCTTCTCTGTTTTTTCTGTATCTTGGGTGTGATTTTCACACTATTTTTGAGTCTAGGGGTATTTTGATTCTCTATAAATAATCTTGTACTCTCAGTTTTTTTAACCAAATGAAGATGATTGAGACTTTTTGCTGAGAGCCACCATGCCTCTGGGTACGAAGCCCTAGGGGTGTGAAGTCCCCGGGCACGAAGCCCACCCTTCTCTTCGACCCCACCTGCTTTCTGTGCTCCCACATGCCTCCGCCCCACCTGTGCCTTCTTCCCCTCCTGCTACTTCTCCTCCTCCTTCCTCCACTCTTCACGTGCGACCAACCAGCGACAGCAGCGGCTCGCCGTGAGTTCCACGTCAACGGCCAGAGCCTTGTCCTCTGCACACCACCACAGCAGCGGCCGTGACCCCAGCTGCCCCGGCTGCAGCCACAGAGGCCGCCCACCGAGGCAACAGTGCCCGCAAGCAAGGCGTCGATCCTGCCTCACCGGCTCGCCGGCTCTGCCCCGTGAACCCCACTGTGACGCCCCCAAGGCGTCCCGGCGCCTGCTTGCCGCCCGCGACCCTCGCCACCAGCAGCTGCAGGAGTGGCCACATCTGCCAGCGCCGAGTCACGCGCCCCGCTAGACCCCCGCCATCACGAGCCCAGCCGGTCCAGCCATCAGCCTCCCACCCGACAGTCGTTGAGCCTACTACCAGCAGCGAACCCCGGCGACCTGCGTCCCTGTGGCAGTAGCGACTGCCCCAACAGGCGCCCGACCCGTGGATTTGCTGCCTAAGGAGTCCGACCCCTTCGTCACAGCAGCACAGCAGCCCCACCGGCACCGGCTTGGAGGATCTCGCGCCCCCTCGACGGTGTGCCTCGCTCTTCAGCGAGTCGATTAGTGGTTAATAGATTGCTCGTGTCCTCCTTATCACATACTTGGTTAAATTTGCCGCCGGATCGTGTGCTTGTGAACGTTCCCCCTGAGAGCACTGATTTAAGTTTGATTGCATGTGTGATTGATACCCTAGGCCGTGGCAGTCCTATCTACCGTTCAGTCCGACGTTTCTTGCTGCAAGAGACAGCTTTCTTGAGTGTAGCTCCTGTTATTTTCACATAATTATTTCTCTTGGAGTTCGTGTGCCGGATGAAATATTTGTCAATTTATTATAGCATATTGTTGATTTCAATTAGTCGCCTAGTTAAACCTGCTTAGGGATGCCGTTCCGCGTCATCTTTGTTACATCTACAGCTGCACTAGGAATGATCATGTGGGCCACCAGCGCCAGATGTGCCTAGTCCTTCGGCATGAGAGTTTATATGGGAACCTCAGGAGGTGCACTTTCATGGCAAATCATGTTACATTCTTGGGGTTTATTGTGTTCAGAGATGGTGTCTTTGCTGGCCTAGAGAAAGTTAGGGCGATCGAAGAGTGGCCAGAGCCGCAAACCATCCATGATGCACACAGTTTCCATGGCTTGGCTACATTCTACCGTCGATTCATACGCGGGTTCAACACTTAAATGGCTCCGATCACAGATTGTATTCGAAAGGGAGCCTTTGTTTAAACAAAGGTTGCTGTTTCGGCCTTTCATGACATCCAAAGAGCGAATGACTCAGGCACCAGTACTTTAACTGCCCGATTTTTCGAAGGTGTTTGAGATTTCGTGTAATGCTTTTAGTGTCAGCATAGGTAGAGTGTTGAGTCAGGAGAGCCACCCAATTACAAAGTTCAGCGATAAATTGAATGATGCAAAGCTGAAGTACTTCACCTATGATAAGGAACTTTATGTGGTAGTGCAGACTTTGAGGCATTGGGGACATTACCTGCTACCGCAAGAGTATGTGTTATATTCAGACCATGAGGCCCTTAAGTTTCTACACTTAGAAGATGCTCAACCCTCGGCACGGTCAATAGGTAGAGTATCTCCAGGCCTATACATTTGATGTCAAGCATCGAGTGGGTGTGGTGGCAAACGCATTGAGCCGTCGATCGTGTCTCTTATCCGCTGTCCACACGGAGGCCATAGAGTTTGAGAGACTCCGAGAGTACCCCAATGACACGGATTTTGGTCCGATCCACGCAGCGCTCTAGTCAAGACCCTCCAAAGAGTACAGTGATTACATCCTTCAGGAAGGTTACCTTTTTCGTAGGGACAGGTTATGTGTTTCGTGGACCTCCATTCGCGAGTTTCTGATATAGGAGGTTCACACAGGAGGTCTCGTCAGCCACTTCATCCGGAACAAGACCATTGAGTTAGTTGAGTACCGACTCTTTTGGCTCAACCTAAGCGCGATGTGGGTCGCATCGTGGCCTAGTGCCGCACTTGCACTACGGCTAAGCAACAAAAGTAGAACATCGGCATGTACACTCCCCCCTGTGCCAGATCGTTTGTGGCAGGCTGTTAGCATAGACTTTGCCCTTGGGTTGTCACGTACGATTCGTCAGCATGATTCTATCATGGTGGTTGTCGATAGGTTCTCCAAGATGACTCACTTTATCCCCTGTGCCAAAACATCCAATACGTCAAAGGTAGTTCACCTCTTTTTAGCTGAGAGATTCCGTCTGCATGGGCTACCCAAGACTATAGTATCATATAGTGATATATGATTTGCGAGCTATTTTTAAAAGACACTATGGTACCTCATAGGCATGAAACTCAACTTCTCCACAGCTTATCACCCCCAGACCGATGGACATACTGAGGTAGTTAATAGGAGTCCGGGTGATCTCTTGTGATATCTAGTTAGAGAACATGAGTGTGGTTGGGATCTGATCTTACCTTTAGTAGAGTTAGCGTACAACAACTTGGCCAATAGGTCTACTGACATGAGTCCCTTTGAGATAGTTATTGGTTATAAACCTAGGAGGCCCATAGATCTTGTCCTATTCAAGCCCATGTTTCAGAGTCAATCGGGTCGCTAACTGAGCATATTAAGATTTAAGAGTGCATGATAACACCCGTCGTCATATTGAGATCAGTAATGAAAATTACAAGAAATCGGCAAACGCACATCGTCGACTACAAGAGTTCCAGGAGGGTGACCACGTGATGATCAAAGTCAGACCTGAACGGTTTCTATCGGGAACCGTGAAGAGGCTACAAACTCAGGGAGCAAGTGCCTTCAAGGTGTTGAAACACGTTGGGCCCAATGCGTATGTTATAGATCTACCACCATACTACGATACTAGTTTCACATTCAATGTCGCAGATCTAGTGACTTATCGAGACCCAACAATGATTCCCAATTACCCTTTCGAGCCTTCTTCCCCTCTTGTGAGTGACCCCACCCTTGATCGCACACCAGCAACCTCTGTCACAACACGACGATAGCAGATTGGCTAGATACTGGATGAGCAAGTTGTTACCTCACGGAGCGGAGCTTTTCCGCACTACTTGGTTCTTTGGAGAGAACCACCACCTACTGAGGGCGTGTAGATCACACGCGATGACGCCCTCTTGGAGCGTTATCAGAGCGGCCAAGACCCTTACTCGACGAGGTCGAGTTCCTCCCAGGCGGAGAGGATTAGTGAGGACACCTGAGCACAGATCTGGTTCGACCTGACCCGCGTTTATCGCCATCAAAGGCCTCTAGTAGCAACACTGGCATCTCTTTGGCTTGACGATGATCCATTAGTGGACTGATGTACTTTCTTTTTGATTAGTTGGTCATTTTATTGGTTGTGAGGACCCTAAGGGGCCCGTTAGTGGTCTTTTCTTTTTTTTTTCTGTATTTTGGGTGCGATTTTCACACTATTTTTGAGTCAAGGGGTATTTTGATCATAAGATATGAGAGGACCATGAGGGTTCCATCATCTATAAATAATCTTGTACTCTCATTTTCTTTACATAATGAAAATGATTGAGACTTTTTGCTAAGAGCCACCATATATCTTTGAAGGGTGTGAAGCCCTAGGTAAGAGGGTGTGAAGTCCCAGGGCGCGAAGCCCAAGACCTTCCCTGCCCCCTTCTCTTCTGACCCCACTTGCTTTCTCCACTCCCAGAGGCCTCCACCCCCACCTGCGCCTTCTTCCTCTCCTGCTACTTCTCCTTCTTCTTCTTCTTCCTCCACTCTTCACATGCGACCACCCAACGATAGCAGCGACTCGCCGTGAGTTCCACGCCCGCGACCGGAGCCTTGTCCGCCATCCACCGCCACAGCAGTGGCCGCGACTCTAGCCGCCTCCACTGCAGCCGCAAAGGCCACCCACCACCGCCAAAGGCAGCAGCACCCACGAGTAGGGCGTCAATCCTGCCTCGTCAGCTCCACCCTGTGAACCCCGCTGCGACGCCCCCAAGATAGCCCAGCGACTGCTCACCGCCCGCGACCCCCGCCACCAGCAACTGCAACAACGGCCCCAACGGCCACGTCTGCCAGCGTCGGGTCGTACGCCCCGCTGGACCTCTGGAATCGTGAGCCCAGCCAGTCCCGCCATCAGCCTTTGACCCAACCGCCATCAGAGCCTACTGCCAGCTACGAACCCCGGCGACCTGCATCCCTGTAACAGTAGCGAACGCCCCAACAGCCGCCCCTCCCGCAGATTTTCTGCCTAAAGAGTCCAACCCCTTCGTTGCAGTAGCAGCCCCCACTGGCACCAGCTTGGAGGATCTCGCACCCCCCAACAGTGTGCCTCGCTCTTGAGTGTGTAGGTTAGTGGTTGATAGCTCGCTCATTTCCTGCTTATCACGTACTTGTTTAAATTTTCCGCCGTGAGTGAGTTAGGGGCTCCTAGCCCGTTATATTATTTTGCTGCTGGATTGTGTGCTTGTGAGCGTTCCCCCTCATAGTGCCGATTTGAGTTCCTTTGCGTGTGTGATTGATACCCTAGGTCATGGTAGTCTTATCTACCGTTCGGTCCGGCGTTTTTCACTGTGAGAGATGACTTTCTTGAGTGTAGCTCCTGCCATTTTCACGTAATTATTACTCTTGGAGTTTATGTGCACAACGGAATACTTGTCGATTGATCATAGCATATTGCTGATTTCGATTAGTCGCCTAGTTGGACCCGCTTAGAGATGCCATTTTAGTATACACAAACTAAAGGGTGTAACAGCTCATTTCATGATTATCAAGAAACAATCCCTGCATCCAAAACTGAGAATCTAATCTTTTTACAGGGATTTCTGATAGTAAGAGTGGTCTGTTTTGGGAAGCTCTGACTCAAATCAAGAATCAGGATTGAGCTCGTAAGCTTGGACTGGGCTGTCTTGGAGAAAGAGCAGTTTTAGCATTTATAATTTGGCTAGATAACTGGGTCAAAACGTTGCTACTTCTTCACAGTTAAGCCTACATGTTACACAAAGTAAAGCTGCATGTTTGCACAAACTAAAGAGGTGTAACAGCTCATTACAGGATCAAGGAGGATCTCTGCTTCTAAAACTGAGAATCTTGATAATTTGAATACTCTCTTTTGGGAAGCTCTGACTCATATAAACCAAGAACCCAGACTGAGCTCCCAGAAGGAGGATAAGATGTATCAACAGCAGCAGTTGGAGATGGTGGCAACATGAGGCATATCTGGACGTTTAAGTCTGTTTTATTCATTTCTTCCCATGGCTGAGGACATGTAAAGGCTAGGGTCTAAGGTGGGGGTTTTAACGTTTAAAGGGGTTGGAGGATAGGGGGCAGGTTCAGCCAAGGGCTGGGAAGAAGGGAAGCAGAATTGGAATGACAAAATCTGATCCGCTTAGCAAATCCAGCCCAATCTGATCCAATACTTGAATGCTTGGGGC
This sequence comes from Amorphophallus konjac, assembly GCA_022559845.1. Taxonomy (NCBI): domain Eukaryota; kingdom Viridiplantae; phylum Streptophyta; class Magnoliopsida; order Alismatales; family Araceae; genus Amorphophallus; species Amorphophallus konjac. Next base: position 2,052,926 of record CM040123.1, read on the forward strand.
AAAGATGGATGAGAGAGGATGAAGAATCTGCATGCAGAATGAAATGCTGCACAAAAACTATAATCCAGTAAAATAAACAAATATTAACATTTTGCTTGTGGTCGAATCAAACTGCTTACTCTATTGGAGTAGTTCTGCACTTCAAAGAGCTGAAGTGATCTGATGCATAGACTGACACAGTGATCAATGAGTCATTGTTCTTGTTATAAAAGAGACTCCTTATGACTTCATCTTGACTTATGTTCAAGAAACAAATACGTCCGTTTGTGGCTGTCACCAACAAAATGCAAGAAGCAAATAAGCAAAAAGAGCAAATTCAGACGATAATTTTCAAAAATGAAATGGCAAGTTCAATGCACAAAACTCTTACTCCGGCTAAAAGCAGCACATAGACCAGACTGCGCCAAAGCAAAGATAACATCCTTTGCTGAAACTATTTCAATTATCTTGGATCTCTTCTTAAGAAACTGTAGTCTTAGAAACCAATGAGCATTGGGATCATAAGTATCGAACTCTTCCTGCATAGCCACAAGGGGGGGAAATGTCATGGTCTGCCAAATAAACGGTTAATGTAAAAAACAAGGATGGCAGCAAGAAAATGAGGAATAACAATGAATTCTACTGAGCCTGTCATACTATCCTCACACTAGAGAATCATTCGAAGGAGTTGAAACAAATCCAGACAAGAAATTTCATGGGCAACATGATGCCCACAGCACATTCCATGCACATTTGGCTCAACTCAATTTTGCCCCAGTTGACAGATCCACATCCACAAGGTGCTGAATTATCATGCAAGAATGTGCAAGGTTCCTGCCAGCAAGGAGGTCCTCAGTCTATGCTGGGAGTCTGAGATCTTGGTTGTCAAAAAATGTGACATTTACAAGCTTTCTGTACACATACTATGTGCCCCTAAGGCTGCATTTGGTATCCGGATAAGAAAGGATAAACCTAACTTATCTTGTCATCCATGTTTGTAATGTCTAAGCCCCGCTTTGGTAGCCGGTTACCCCAGAGTTAACCCAGTTTTAACTCCGGCTTAACTCACTGCATGCTTTGATAGGGGGAATTGCTTAATCCGGAACAGATGTGGGTTATCCAAAGGATAACTCTGGGTTACAAAACTCATGTGGAGAGGTGGGTTAACTCAACCCCCTCCCATTACTGCCCCAACATTCATTTTCGCCCTCGTAGCCCGCACCCTCCCCCATCGAGATCCACGCTCGCATGTGAACTTCTCCCTCTTCAACTTTCCTTCTCCAATCTGGTTCGATCATCTTCTCCCCTCCGAATCTTCGACCGTCTTCCCCTCTGCAGATCGATCGTTAAGATCATCTTCCCCACTGGATCGATCATTTTCCCTCTAGATCTTCCCCTCCAGATCGAGTGTGACTTTCTCCCATGCCCTTTTCCCTTTCTTCCGGAGCCCCCTTCCCTTCGACGATCGACCCCCTCCTCCCTCCAGCCTCTGGAAAATGATGGATCCCTGATCCTCCCAATGCGATGCTGCGGTGGTGTCCCCGACGCTTGGCTGAACCCTTTTGGCCCGTGATCTTCCTGGCGCGTACTGGGAATCCTACAGCTTTGCAGCGTACAGTCGCGTCCACCAGCTACGCGCAAGCTGTGGTAGGGTCAACCGTCTCCCATGAGTGAACAGCACCCTTCACTCTCTTTTTAAGCACATCCAATGTCGCCCCCCCCCCCTCGCAGCAAACGCTTGGCTTTGTCTTCCCGACCCCCCTTTCTCCTTCACCTTCTGACCTCCGGTTACGCCAGCGACGGTGGCAATGCTGGCATCCTCTTCGCCCATCGTTGTGCCGTGAGGGTGGTGTGCGGTCGGTCGTTTCCGGGCTGGTGTATCAGTCGTTGCTCTGCTCTCGTTGATTTCTGCCTAAACTCTCACCCGTTAGAATTCTCTTATCTCTGTTGCCAAAAAAAGATTGGTAGGTAAACATGTTTATAGTCCATGTCTAAATCTAGGAACATAAGTTACATCCCCCACTCCCCCTCCCCCCCAGTAAAGTTGACGAACTTAAAGGACCAAATCTTTTGTCACCATATGGTGTTTTGTTCTGCTACAGAAATCCATGCTTTCCTTGCTGTTTGATTACTCCTTTTTTTTTTGTATTCTTCTTATCTTGAAATCCATGGTTTACCTGCATTATTTTTGTCCGATATTAATGCAGTAAATCCATGATTGATATTTTGGTCCTAAGGTCCTTAGAATGTCATATAATGCTGGATTCGTAAATTCGGTCAAGTAACCTTCAATGCATGCAAGAGCTTAATTCCATCCCTCTAACTTCATATAATGCCGGGTATAAAGTAAGAAAACAGGGAGAAATGGCTACATGGGTCAAAAGTAGATGAAAATTCCTTCATCAGAAGATAGAAGCAAAATGCAAATAACAATAATCACAAACAAAATGGAAATAATGCCTTCTCTTTTCCTCTGTACATCAATAAGATAGATCTCCAAAATGTGTTCACCCTATACATTACAAGAAAACAAACTATCAAACGTGGTTTTCATTTCTTCCTAACATAGCTAGGCTGGAAAACAAGGCAGCAACACAAACCAATGAGTGTCAAAGCTTGCACCTTTTGTTCATCAAAGACACGTTGATCGCGTAGCCCCTGTCCATATTTTCTTGTTACATATCAGAACACAACAAATCTCATGAACAAGACAAACTGTTTAACAATAACAAGGCAATCTCAGATGAACTAATTGAGGCTCGGACTGAGATAAACAATACTAATTTTAATTAAGCTTCCAGAACTGGAATGACAAATTCAACTCCAGAGGATGCTCCTGATGGGGAGTATATAGCTGTATTTATTCCAATTAAGCTTCCAGAACTGTCAGGAGGTATCCCACCGCTGTTCCTGGGATTAATAGCTGCATCAGTCTGGATGACATCTTGTATTGGCCGCCCAGTAGCAGTAGACTTATTTCCCTCCACAGTCCAGTGGATGAGAATAGTCAATTTTGAGTTTATCATTAACAGAGAGAAAGCACTTTCATGCTACACAGCTGTGGCTTGAAAAGTGATCTATTTTACCGTGATACTTTTGTATTGGCAGTATCTTGTGTGTATGCTTAATGCCTATGTTGTCTATGTACTCATATGCCATGATTTCTAACCTAGTTGATTTAGCAATATGTTGTATTTCATTTCCTATTTGTGTCACATGTTTAACTGTCATGTAGCAGGTGCTCCTTTAAAACAGCCCTTAGTAGGCCTCCATGTTTATTGCCCCCGGTGCATGCCCAACCGTCGTGCGTGTGCATGGATGGGTGTCGTAGACGACATAGCAATGCAACTCCATCACAGCGATGTCCCTTATGATGTTTGGGTCATTGCTCCGGATGAGGCGGCATCATGTGTGCACCGACTAGGGTTTGGGGCGATGAGAAATGGGTTTTATGATTTCATGTTGTGGTAGGATGTCCACCTGTGACACCCCCACAGGAAAAGATGACTACACGTACCCCAAAACCCATACTGAGTCCACCCCACCATCGAAGATTCTTGAATCTAGTAAACTTGGATTGCCGAGTGCCGAGGTCATCGGGAACCATTTATGCATAGGTAAAATTGAATTGTGGAGTAACACAGCTTGCTATTTTACTTGTCTTCTTGGGAGTACGGGGTGTTGTTTTGTTTTATGCACAAGATTGGTAGGATTATTTATGCTTATTTAAATGGTAGATCCAAGTCTCTTTACGTGGTGTAATGTCCCATGACATGTACTCTATTGATTTTGTCTAAAGTTTATATGCCAAGATTGGTAACATCAATTGTTATCACATCCAGGCTTGCTAGATGCGGAAGAAATGTGAATGGTATTGATGAATTTTATGTTCTAAGTGGTAATTTTTTGTTATACAGCCGTGTGTGTGATATGATTTAAAGATTTTTTTGTTTTAGTGATGGTTTATTACTTCACAGCCACGTGTGCTGTGCTTGAAGAATGTGCATGTATGTTGTAACTAATGACGTGTGTGTGTGCTGTGAATGTGCATGTATGTTGTAAGTGAAAGTTGATTATTACGCAGCCGTGTGTGTGCTGTGAATGTGCATCTATGTTTCAATTGATAATTGCTTTCACATAAATCACTCTTCAATTCTGTTGAATATTTTGGTGACGCAGGAGATGAGCTTTGATAGTAGTGGGAGCAGTCATGTGCTTACTTTGGTTGCATCTTGTATGTACTATTAATTTACTTTAATCCTTGTCACATATTTGCTTTAGTTGGCAGCATATGATACTCATGGCAGGTTATTGCATTATACTAAATTCAGATGAGGATGAGATTGATTTACAGCTAACTAAAGCTTGTAATAAGTAGTATCCTGATGTTCTTCCCAGGTATGATGCAAAACGCCATGATTCCCTCAATTTCTACTTGACATATTGTTATTGCATAATGGTTTATATAAATTTTCCCCCTCCCATGAATAGTAATTTCCACACATGCTGTCTGCTTTATTTAATCTCCTCGTCTCACATCCCTAGGCTGTAGGTTGTGAGTCTCGCAAAATGATCTAACTCCTTACATAGGTCCTGATCCAATGTCAATGTTGCAATCAACAAAAATCAGAGTGATGTTTGCATAGGTGACATGAGGTGCCCGCACATTAGCATCACTGCCACCCAAAAATTAAATGATAATCAGTGCAACTAATGAACTGTGAGTTCAATAGGCCCCATACCCATCCTAGCAGTATTCAATGTGTGATGTACTTACATTTCTTTGATTTTCTGTGAACAGTCTTTCTTATTGACATGCAGTAAAGATGGTGATAGCATGCATGACAATGGGAGCTTGGTGTTTGCTTAGTACAAGGATGGTGCCACTGACCCCACATTTTTTGATTTCGCGTGTGGTGCAAATGAGGTGAACTGCTAAGCAGGAGAGAGGAGCTACCCCACAGTGGGGAGGATGTGTTGAACCCCTACCTTTACGTTACTCACAACCTCCCCTGAATTCTTGCTTAAACTTTTGAATTATGTTTGGAGAACCAAAGCTGTGTGAGCTTTCTGCTTATGGTTTGTTTATTACCTTTGTAATCCTCCTTCTTCATGTAACTCCTGGCACATTGACATTGCCAAACTGACATCAGAGTCATTTATTTGAATATCTATTGAAAAAAAAAGTTTGTAAGCTAGTGTTGTGTGGTGGTTTTGAGCCATGGTTTGACATGTTTAATTAAGTTGTGTTCGTAGATACGCTCTATATTTCAGGTAGCCTATATTTCAATAAACCTATTTTTCAGAAAATTCTGTTACGAAATTTTAGGGGGGCAGCATGTACTCTATATCGTATGTCTATTTGTGAGGTAGCAATTTTTTTTCTTCCCATTGAATTTCACGGCGTGGATACGGGTGGAGTACAAATAATTGTCCAAGCCTTATAACATAATTGCACATTTTAATAATTTTATAATTTCCAATTAACCGACTTGACAATTTGTTTGGTCAAATAACCTAAGGTAAACAAGTACATTATTGATAAACAAATTACAACACATTTTCAAATTTAAAATTTTTTTCATTAGTTTGAAAATAACGAAAAAAATTTAAAAATTATGTCCGTGTTTTATGGTCGAACATCATGTATAAGAGTGAGAGAGTGAGAGTCAAGTGTTAAATGTGTGTTTGTGTGTCTGAGAGAGAGAGAGAGAGAGAGAGTGAACATCGTGTGAGAGAGGGGGTGAGATAGTCCAATGGGATTTTATCAAATCAATGCAGTTCATAGTTATATACATTATTTATAAACAACATATATTACATATTTGAAATCTAAGAAATATTATTTTCACTTTGAAAAGAACCATGAAAATTCAGAAATTTTATCCGTGTCATAGTTGGACGTTGTGTGTGTGTGAGAGAGAGAGGGAGAGTGACATGAGAGAGAGAGAGAGAGGGAACACATGGCCATGGGTAAAAAATTCAACAGGGAGGGGCAAATGTGGTATTTGAGCTGTCATTGTTACCGAGTTAACCCACTACCTACCAAATCACATTGGATTAAAAGTAGGTTAACCCACCTACTTACTTCCAGGTTAACTCCCCTCTTATCAAAGCGAAAGTGGATTAATCCTGGGCTAAGTTAACCGGGTTGACTTATTCACCTTTTAATCTAACCCTCTATCAAAGAGGGGCTAAAAGAATTCAGGACATCCCGACTTAAAGCTATCCCCATTTGTGACTTAAAATCGGGGATAAGGGGGTCTGTTTGGTATTGGGGATATCCCTAGATTAGAGTTTTTTTTTTAAGTGAGATCTGATTGGGTGGAGATGCGGGGTATCGATCCCCTTACCTCTCGCATGCTATCCCTGGATTAGAGTTATAGGTTGACTTATCCCCATTTATCCACATTTCTGAGGTTAAATTTGGGGATAACTCATTCCAACAATTTCATGTAATAAGTTATCCCCATGCCATCACTTATCTTATCTTCACTAAACTATTCCACTTACCAATCAACTTGGAGACAAGGATAGGCAATTGGAAATTGGAATGATTTACCCTTCTCCCAACTAAAGTTAAGATGATATCAAACGGGACCTAAGTGAATACCAAAAGATAACAGTTGGCGGCATTACACAAGGTGCACCAAAAACCTAACAAAAGAAGAAACAAACATAAATTTTCTACTATCTAATATAGTAAACCACCAAAAGTCCAACAAAAGAAAAGCTTGCATAGATCTCTAGAAGACACATGATCATGCAGTCTCTTATGAAAGCTTCAAATAGAAACTCACTGTAGACTACTAATGAGAAAAGATCTAAAAGCACATAAATGGTGAAGCAAGTCTCAGACTAATAATTAAACAAAATTTGTGGTCAACACCATGCAAATGTAAAACTTAGTGATCATGTTTTGTGCAGATTAGCAGTTCATAAAGCAAAATGGTCACAGGAGAAATCCAGATTATTAGATAAGAAATTACAGACAACTGTTACAGTAGGCTATCTCATGACAATCAAAGAGCCGTGCCGCTATACAGTGGGGCTATCTCATGTAACATCCACCAAGGTACATTCTCTTTTGTATTAGTTATCTTATCATTCATCACTAAGCTAAATAAAGGCAATAGATGTCATGGACATCTTAACCCCACACATATCCATCAAAATCTCATTCTATTTGGTACACATTCCCTTCCATAATTTCCTCAAAACTCCCATGAACAAAAAAAGGGGTGAAAATTAACCGATCAAACAATTAAGAGAAAAGGCATGAAGAAGTATGCAGCGTTTTGTTGGGTTTTAGGAAACACATCTGGACAATGATATGGCTAACCGAAAGATAATTGTTTGCTGTAAAGGCTTCTGAGCAGGAGGAAAAAAAATCAAAGTTCCCACAAATGCAACACAAATTAACAGCTTAAAACAAAGTAAAATATAAGCAGGCAAAATCTCTTTTTATTAGAGGAGTACAAATCTAGAAGCACAAAGATTGATCTAATTTTGTTTCATCATCCATTATTTAAGAAAGATAAAGCAAAATTTAATTTATGCAATCCATCAGTCTTGTTGTATGATACCCAATGCATTATTTCATTGTTAACGATTCCAAAATACTTTGTCCCACGGGGGTGGGAGAGTTGGTTGAGCCTCACAGCTGTCCTCAGTGCAGGTCAGGCTACCGATGATTCGGGCTTGATCCTGAACGAGGGGTTTTACTCTCAGATTTCTTTTAAAAAAACACACACACAATTCCAATATACTTTAGTGGCATCAATCTTCACATTCACAAGAGGTTTTGTTGTTGAATCTTTTCTTCTGTGGTTTGGCAGATGATAAATATATAAGAACCTTCAATAGGTAACATTCCATCACCAGTGGATTACAATAAAATGACCGCCAAAATCTATGAAGTCAGAGGTGAGAAGCGCTCGAGGGGACCAAGAGGTCACCTCAACCTCAACACCTAGGTGATGGCCTAGGCATTTCAGGCGATATTTTATTAAAACCTACAACATAGGTCAGATATATACATATTTCATTAAATATGTTATAACAGGATAATAATGAGATTAATATATGATTTTCTAGGCACCTCTATTAAATATGTAACATTTTATTATGTTAAGCAATCAACTCCTGCCATTTTCTAGGCACCTGCTAGTGCTAACAAACTCTAAATAAGCAAGGCAACTTTCCATATACACAAGCAACATTGGATATACAGATCCAGAATGTTTCCTGGCCACCCTCATCAAAGGGTTCTTTGAATGCATAGCCAAAAAGTATATCTGAAATAAACATTAATATTTCATTTTATAGCAGAAGGAAATGCAAAAATAAGCAAACAACAAGGTGGCCAAGGGCCCAGGCTGATCGCCTCTGTGTAGTCGAAAACCCGCCTAGGCGAGCGCCTAGGCGGTGAGGCGGGGCGAGGCGTCGCCTGCACGCCTCGCGTCGTCGCAGCTCGCCGAGGCGCTCGCGCTCGCCTCACACGATTCGTCCGCCTCGGCACGCCTCGGCCGCTCGACTTGATGACGGATCCGCGTATCGGGTGACGAAACCCGTTAACAACGCGTTGGCGGATCTTTTAAACCCGCGAGGGTTTCACCCGTCTTCAACCTTCGTCTCGTTCGATCGTCCCCCCTCCTACAGCAGCGGCGAGCGGCAGTGGCAGCGGCGTCCTCCGGCGACCGGCGAGCGGCAGCCTCCGGCGTCCACCCTCTCTCTCTCTCTCCCTCTCTCTCTCCACGAGCGGCAGCGGCGAGCAGACTGCGACGTCCGGCGCGCGGACTGCGGCGTCCGGCGAGCGGCGTGAGGCGTGCGGCGTCCAACATCCGTCCGGTAACTCTCTCACTCTCACTCTCTGTCTCTTCGTTCTCTCACTCTCTCCGATCTCTCAATCTCTGTCTCTCAGACTCTCACTCTCTGTCTCTCCAGTCTCCACTCTCTCACTCTCTCCGATGACTAACTCTCACTCTCTCCACTCTCTCACTGTCTCTCCGATCTCTCACTCTCTGTCTCTCTGTTCTCTCAGACCTCTCACTCTCTGTCTCTCCGATCTCTCTCTCTCTGTATCTCAGACTCTCACTCTCTCCGATCTCTCACTCTCAGAGGTGGCAGTGGACTTATATCTGTTATATTTATTGTTCAAAAATATATATTTTTGTGATATTCTGACATATAATTTTATTTTTATTTTTTTAATAATATCTCGCCTCAAACGCCTCGGCCACCGCCTAGGCCTTTGAGGCGTGAGGCGACCCCCTGGTCGCCTCGCTCGCCTCACGCCTCAGACTACATAGGATCGCCTACGCAAGATTGGCTGAAGCGAGGTGAACCATCGATGCCTCACCTCACCTTAATGCCTAGGCAATCGCCTCAGTCGCCTTTGATAAGTTAGCCCAAAATATCTGTCAAGATCAAAAATCTTCAATCTATCACTCCAGAGCCACCTCAAAACATAATAATTACACATGTGATACTTACCAAATTGGGAGACAAGGCAATAAAGGCTAAAAAAGATAAGAAATAACGAATAATTTTAGTGTTGTAATAAAAAACAATGATTTTAATGTTGTAATAAAAAAGTGTATCTTGTAGAGAATTGAGACTTATTATAAATAAGCATCACTTGTATAGTTATATATAACATATATATGTGTGTGTGTGCGTGTATACATATGTATGTTATGTTATGCATGGTTGCCAACAATAGCAGATTTCAATGGTGGATGCAGCAAAGGTCGGTGCATCAGCTGCCACTAGGTGAGATCAGGGTTCACCAACTCAGACATCCATATCGGAGAGGATTCCCCTGATCCGGCCAAGTCAGCCCGACTCAGACCGACTTGGCCGAGTCGCATATTTAAAATAAATTAAACAATAGAGTTTAATTCTTTTCATCCATTAAAATGCAAGATTTATGACTATTGTTATATGATTATTTTAGTTTTAAATTTTTAATTTTTTAAATATTATAGTATTATTTAAATAGTTCATAGCGACTCGTGATTTGCCCAACTCGCGACTTGGAATACGATCCGAGTCGCGGCGAGTCAGACCGAGTTGGTGAACCATGGGTGAGACCCCCCCCCCCCAATCCCCATTCCTTTCATCCTTAGAAATCCAGCAACCATAGTAGGAAGAGCTCCTCCACTTGGAGCAACATATCCCTCATGAGCAGCACCTCCTCCCTTTCAGCTTCCAATAGAATGCCAAGAACCACAGCTTCCAGCAACCAATGAAAAGTCCATAATTTTCTCTAGGTGCTCCAATAGAAGACCAAGTCAAAGCACCCTCAAGCTCCTCCTCCTTCCACCAAGGCCTCTTCCCTCTCTCTTAGATGGGTGGAAAATAGACCCCCAACGTTCTTTTCATCCTGCCTACCACTACACCTCAGCCAGAAGCCAATGGCATGGCCAATAGTAGAAGCAGCTATCAGCAGTGGCAGCTGCATCCAAGGTCATCAAGGCGTCCAAGGCAACCAAGGTGGTGGCCTACTGCCTTACTGCTTAGGCGACAAGGTGAGGTCTAAACGAAACCTAGTTTATATAACAAAGTACATTTCAAGAGAATTACTGCTGTACATTTTCTACACGAGTTCTATCTAATAGAGATATTTGACATTCACAAATCTACTACACATACCTATATTTTAAAAAAAAATATAGAATAAATGATAAACAATAACCAATTAATAAGAGGAAAAACCAACAAGAATTTGCAAATATCTGTCAATCAATATGAAAATTTTAATGCAAAATATGGTATTCAAATTGTTATATTATATAGGCATTTTTACATATTAGTCTCTACAAACTTAGTGAATTGCCGATTAATCCCTCAAATCCGACTATTGTCTTAAAAGTCCCTACAATCTTCGTCGTTATACGTATAAGTCCCTGCCGTTCATTCCGTCGCACCAAAGTTAAGTAAACTATAATTAATTTATACTCAAGGAGAGTAACATACCAAATTACCCCTGGTTAAGTGTGAGTGTGCGAGATAGAGAGAGATAGAGAGAGGGAGGGAGGGAGAGAGATGGTGGAGAGAGAGAGAGGGAAGGGGGAGGCAGGGAAAGAGGGAGAGTGCAAGGGATGGGGGGGAGATGGCCCCTCCGACGGTGACAGAAAGAGGGAGAGGGAGGAAGAGAGATAGTGGAGAGAAAGAGAGGGAGGAGGAGGGAGGGAGAGAGGGAGAGTGCAGGGAGGGGGAGAAAGACGGCCCCTCCGACGGTGACAGAGAGAGGGAGAGGGAGGGAGAGAGACGGTGGGGAGAGAGAGAGAGGAGGGAGGGAGAGAGAGAGAGAGAGAGAGACGGTGACAGAGAGAGAGAGGGAGGGGAAAGGGAGAGAGAGAGAGAGTGTGTAGGGAGGCGTCCCCCCTCTAACAATGATAGAGAGAGGAGAGGGAGGGAGAGAGACGGTGGAGAAAAAGAGAGGGATGAGGAGGGGGAGAGAGAGAGACTGTGACATAGAGAGGGAGAGAGAGTGCAGGGAGGGCGTCCCCCCTCTAACGGTGACAGAGAGAAAGACAAAGACGGTGGAGAGAAAGAGAGAGAGGAGGGAGGGGGAGAGAGGGAGAGACGATGATAGAGAGAGGGAGGGGGAGGAGGAGGGAGAGAGAGAAATGAAGTCGCTCCCACACGGAGTGACTTCATCTGAATCGCGACCTCGACGCTACACCAAGCCTCCCCCTTCGGCGGTCCTCTCGTCTCCCTCCTGTCCCCCTCCACCTCCGGTCCCCTCCCCCCTCCACCTCCGGTCCCCCCCCTCCCTTCCACCTCTGGTGGACGCCCCCTCCCAGTCCATTGTCTCCCCTCCTCCGATCACCCCCCTCTAATCCCCTCCACCTCCAGTGGACCGCCCCCCTCCGATCCCCTCCCACTCCACCTCCGACCCTCAGGCGCTCACATTCCTGGTCCCCCCACCCCCGAGAGAGAGAGAGAGAGAGAGAGAGAGAGACCACGGTCAACATGGGTATTTTGATCTTTTACCATACACTTGATGGAATATTCTACGAAATATTCCTTTTTTATGACAACATGCTACGGGGATTCATTTGTAAAATATTGATGATTGTAGGGACTTTTAAGACAATAGTCAGATTTGAGGGACTAATCGACAATTCACTAAGTTTGTAGGGACTAATATGCAAAAATACCTATTATATATTAAAAGAAGACATAAATATGACACATTCCTAGATAAATTATAAGCACACAAACATAATAATTTCATAATTTTTCACTTGTCAATTGTCAAAAAAGCCACAAAGTGATACTAGCTTCAAAAAGTGTACCATACAACTATGAATCAATGTTTGCAAGAGGAAAGATGAGGAACCGACGAGGAGAAAAAAATCCAAGAGAAAGGAGAAAGTGAAATGGCAGTCCTATCTTCTATTCCAAACCTGACATATTGTTTGTCATTTTTCCAAAATTGCCCCCGAACTTTTGTCCAAATATTAAAACAGACCCCAAAACAAGGAGGTGGATGCCTTCGCTAAGGCAGACTAGGCGGGCCCAAGGTGGCCTATGTGCACCAAGACAGCCAGGCGAGTGCCTTAATGGTCTACTCGCCTAAGCGCCAAGTCGCCTAAGGCACCATCTAGCGCCTTGCCGCCTAAGCAACACCAGTTGAGCAGTATATAAGCCTTTTTCTTCTTTCTTTCCTTTTAAAGCTGCTGGGGATACAAGAGCATTTCCCCCAAAGGGAAACAAGGTGCTTTCATTTCACAAATGTGTTCACTAGGAAATATGTTCCACAATCCCACCCACGTTTCCCTGCAACTATGGGATGTACACATAAAGATGCACACATACATAATCAGCAAATCATAATTGAGATTAAGGGGAACCAATCTTTCCACAATAAGCCAAAAAGGGGTAAAACAATAAAGCACTATGATATCCATGGAGACTTCATAATAGTGCTGATCAGCAAAGCAGGAAATGGTCTGAATGATCATAGTCATCAACAATTAAACAAAATAAAAGAAAACAGACTATTGAGAAGTATGTAGCATTTCTTTTTGTTTCTGGAAACAGCACACAACCAATGCAGTACCTAGTGTACTTGTCAATCGTTAACACAAACATGCCCAGACACAATGAAATCCAAAAACCTCAATAAATGCATCAGACACAATCAATCAGCCTTTGCATTGCAGGGATAAAATATACATTCACCAAACCAATAGCATGAACTTTCCAAGGTTTGTTGGAGTATTTGGAGGGACAGAAATGGCATCATCTTCTGGGGAAGTTTCATCCATATAAAAAATATTTGCCTTCAAGCCCTTTTTTCGCTTTTTCATTGGAGTAGGCATCTTCTTGGTGCCTCTCATGGAAGTTGGCATCAGGTTATGGGAGGCCAGTATTGAGTCCCTTTGATTTCTTTGTAGTAGTTTTTTTCCGCATCTTTTTTGTTAGGCTGAGGAATCTCTCCTCTCCTACTCTGGCTGTACTTCCTTGGTCTAGTTAATAAAATTGGCGGTAAAGTCCACCCTTCTTTTTAAAAAAAATTGAACTTTCAAAGGTATTTTCTAGAAAACTTAATGCTAATCCATGGAACGCTAACATACTCATCCCTTTCTTGGATTTCCTTTAAGACCCACAATAAAAGACAAACAATGAGCATGACCAAGGACCTACCTCAAAGAAAGACAACATTTCATGCACAAATACAGGGATGTGCAAAATCAGTTTTTCTTCATGGGCTTAATACCAAGGTCTTATTTTGTCATGAAAACCTTTTATGACATTCAAGAGGAAAACAAAATGCAATAGAATTCTTCCAAACAAAACTTATCCAGTAGCAGAAAAATCTAAACTTAGAATGTTAACTAATCATTCACAAACTCCTTTCTCAATTCTGTACAATGTGCACTCTTCATAACTACAGCCTCACACTGCACAGTCTCACAGCAGGCATGGCATGACACAAGGATTTAGTCAGCCTTGTGCTGTCACTCGCAAATGATGAAGAAGGAATCACACCAAATGCGAAGAGTAGTAATAATCAAGAAAAATATCTGTAATACCAAATTGAACCCTGAAACTCTAATTAAATCGAAAGACAAAACTACCCTAAAAAAAATAACACCTAGTCCAAGTCCAAAGTCCAAACAACAAAAAATGACAGAAATAACCCTAATACTTAAAGCTAACAAAATAAATAAAAGAACAGCTGCACAATCTCCATGCAACCTCCATCTGCCAAACAACAATGATGTCCACAAACTCCATGCATCAGTCCATCACATATGGCCAATCTTACTCCTACATCACACCCTCATTGATATACTCAATATATGTATCTCTCACTTCAAGAAAACGAATATCTAATGAATATCTCCAATTTCCTTTTCCTACTCTTGGTATCAGATAGAACACAAAAATCAGATGGGGAAAATGAGACCTAAGATCAAACCCAATCTTCTCTTCAAAGTCCTCAGGCCTTCATTGCCCATCATCAATGCCGCTTGTAGTCATTGCCCGTCAGTCATTGTTCGTCATAGCTCTTGAACTTTGCCACCTTTGGCAACATTGTGATGACTCCAACTGATGTTCAATGAACATTGTTGTCAATAATTGAAGATATTTCAATGACAACTGCACCATCAATCTTCTTAAATGTCCACACCCCCCCGGGTCTTCACTGCTGATGTGCACCATTATGGTGCCATATCCTCCTCTTTTTCTTTCCTATTTTTACTCCCCCATGTTAGTCAGGTTAAAGCAAAAATGGATGTCTCAGAGACCATACCAAGAGAGAAAACTCAAAAGATTAAGATTTAGATAGATTCTCAGATGAAGCATAAAATACACTTGAACTACCCAAAGTACAAGAATGATCAGAGTACATCATACTACATCATTGAATCAAATTACAAAAAATCCTGATGAAGACATTTTCTTCACTAGGTTTAGTCCTCTGGGCTTCCCATTCTTGGCTACTCACCTTATAGCTTCCTTATTTGTTTATATTTTCTCAACTGATATATTTTCCAATACTTACACCATCCTTAATATATCACCATCTCCTAAAACAACACTTCTTTGGCATTTCAAGTTCCCTCCTGAAATAAATTTTCCTCAAACTCCACTAAGTGTCCCCTTTTTCTCCATCTTAAAAAAGGTGCTGTTTGTCGTTAAACACACCTTTCCACCACTTTATAATCTACCCTTTTTAAAATCACTGAAGGCAAACACACTCCCTAGAAATTACCTTAATGTATACTTCCTATGAAGAGGGCCTCGGAGCCTTTCTACTGTCATTAAACGTTAATAGAATGAAAAGGCCGGTCATTGCACTACAGCCATTGCTTGTGGAGCATAACCCACACTACCACTTATGCCAACATGCTAAACGAAAACAAAACAAAAGAGATAAGATCATCCCGTACCAGCAATTGCAATGCCCTAACGAGCAAACAAGGAGCTCACAAAGAAAGACGGCGTCTTAATATACGGCGCAGGTGGAAGAGGGCAACCGAACCTGGAGTTGGACGTTGCGGAACTTCTCGGGGGCATTGGAGGAGCTCCCCCGGGCAATCCTAGGAAACCCGCCGATCTCCCGGCGCTGGAGCTTCCGCACCGAGTTGTTGACGCAGCCGCGCCCCGAGCGCTTCCTCCCGGAGGAGGAGCCGCCGCAGGCGTTGACCTCCCGCCCCCGCTTCCTCGCCGTCACCCGGACCCTCATCCGCAGGAGCGACCTCTTGTGGTTCTCCATCCCACCACAACCTCACCCCCTCCTCCTCCTCCTCCTCCTCCCCGCCTCCACCACTGACAAAGGAGATTCAACAGACTGGGACCCTCGAGGGCGGCGCCATAGCCGCCACGCTAGGGTTGGCGTTAGGGTTTACCAGGAGCACCACCGTGGACCCAGACAGAAGAAGCAGAGGAGGAGGAGAACACTCGCACCCCCGTGCTCCCGTGATTTGACGGTTGTTTTTGTTTTGTCGCTCCTGTACGGTCAGGGGTTCCCTGCGTTCACGGGGTCCGGGTCAGGGTCGTCGTATCAACCGATCGTCCGTCTCGGGCAGAGACGGGTCGAGTCGGTCTCGATTCACTTCATCTAAATTTATCTCATTTCGTGTTAAAATAAAAAAGATTATATATATATATATATATTATATATAAAATAATAGAATAAAAATACTTTATATATATATTATAATATAATATTAAAATAATAAAATGTCTCGTTGACGATTCACGATTCAGACGTCCCGTCCACCATTTGAGTCGAGTCAAATCGTGCGAGTCAAGATGACCCACATTGAAATGGCAAATCACGATCTGGGTCGCCCTACCTATTTATTCCAGCCGGCCATCATTTTTTATTTTTGAAAACTCTACCAAGATGTTTGTTATACGAGAAAAAAGAATACTTCTCGGTTTTAGTTGGATTTATTCGATCATTATCTCTTAATAAGCAAGTTTAATATCGAATTATCAAAATTACCGGGATCATAATTAAGTTCCTCAATTTTAGTGATAGAGAGTGAAGAGTTAGTCATATTTTGATGGGTTCATTTCGAAGTCGGGCAAATTTATGTTTTGAGATATATGTGACACGTTTACTTGCACAAATTTTAGAGTTTTAATTAATTGTTGCAACAGTGCCTCACTTCTATCAATAAAAAACATATTTCACCCCTTCCATTATTCACTTTCTCAGAGCGATGGTCAATTATATGTAAATGAGCTTCAGTGACAGCGACTACCTGTGTCAGTCTCTCTTTGATATTGGTTTATCCTGAGTTTAACTCTAAGTTAATTTCGAGATAAGTTTTTTTGTACTTTGGTAAAGAGTTAGTGTTAGTCGGGTTAGGTTAAGGGCTAACCCAGGGATATTCCTAGGTTTTGAAACTCACACTCAAGAGTGAGTTAAGGTGGGTTAACATCCTACATCAATAAATGTTCAATTAAATGTGTGTGTCTCTCTCATAATAAATATTATTTCTCTCTCTCATTATTACTAGATTAACCTACTATTTATCAAATCATACTAAATTAAAATTAGGTTAGCCCACATCCTTATTCTCCGATTAACTACCCTCCTACCAAATTAAAAATGGGTTAACTCCGAGCTACTTTAAGCAGGTTGAGTTAACCCACCTTTAACCTAACTCCATACCAAAGTGAGACTAAGGAGCTTCAGTGATAACCGATGAAAAGAAAAAGAAGAAAATTCACAAATTAATTGTAATTGAAATTTAGGAGAATTTATGTTGAAATTGTTATCGTTTGGGGCCAGTGATCGAGCCTATAAATAGGCTCAATAGACCCAACTTTGATCATCGTCAAGAATCGAACGGTTGTCATTTGCATTCTACATAAGTCTGATCTCCTCTTTCTCCGTATCGTCTACGACCTCTAGTTCTCATTTCCCTCTTCCCTCTGCTCTTGTGATCTCTTCTGTTGTTGTGACTGTCTTTCCCTCCTCTGCTACTATTCACTCTTCTTCACGGGATGTTATTGGTGTTGTACCTCCTACTCTGGTCATCTCTAGTGTTCAGATCAACATCGCTCCGACAGATCTACCGTTCTTGAAGAGAGTACAAGATTAGAACCCCCAGAGCGTATCATCCATCTCTTTATCTATCTATATGCGTTCTCAATTTATAAGTAATCATATTCTTTATTAATAAAATTATCAAAGAATATGCTAATATATTCTTTATTAATAAAATTATCAAAGAATATGCTAAGTCACTTAATAACATAAGTTTTATATGTAATAAAAATTATAATTTGAACCCCGGTTTGGGTCTTACGAATTCTCAACCTGAATCGAGAAATTTCATGGCAAAGTCGATCTGGGCCAAATTTCAAATCCGGTCAAGTTTTGTGGCCCGGGCCTAGTTTGAACTCGGCTAAGTCAACCAGGCCCCTGGGCCGCCCAACTTGGTTGACACCCGTAATTGTAAGTGCCATCCGTAAGTTGAGGGAGAGGCCATGTTAATATGTCGTGTCCTTCTAGTTTGGGATTCTTACATATATATCTCTTTAAAGTTTGATTTTGTCAAATATATCCCTCAGCTGAGTATATTATCACGAATACCCTCGAAATATAGACAATGTCATGATTATGTCCTAGTCGTAACTCACGTGCATTTAACCTGGGTTAAAGATAAGTTAAAGAGTTAAATATCTAATCTCCCCTTAGTTAACAAAAAATAAAAAAATAAAAATAGCTCACACACACACACATACGAAACCCAGGGGGCAATGTTGCTGGCTACGAGGTGGGGGGAGAGGGAGCCGACGCCGACGGTGAGCAGGAGAGGGAGGGGGAGGGGGCCTGTTGCGAGACGACATGGAGGGGGGGGAGACGACAGGGAGGGGGAGGGTGCGAGGGTAAGAGCAGAGGGGGGCTGGTGCCGACTGTGAGGGGGAGTGGGG
The DNA here is from genome assembly GCA_022559845.1 of Amorphophallus konjac. Classification (NCBI taxonomy): domain Eukaryota; kingdom Viridiplantae; phylum Streptophyta; class Magnoliopsida; order Alismatales; family Araceae; genus Amorphophallus; species Amorphophallus konjac. The sequence goes on from CM040123.1 coordinate 2,071,325, forward strand.
GAGGAGAAGAGGGTGCCAGGGGGAGAGGGGGGAGGGCCGGCACTGACTGTGAAGGGGAGAGGGGGAGGGGGAGACGATGAGGAGGGGGAGAGGGGAGAGGAAAGGGGGCTCGGCGCCGGCGATGAGGGGGAGATGACAGGGAGGGGGAGAGGGGAGGGAGGGCCGACGCCGACTGTGAGGGAGACAGGGGAGGGAGGGCCGGCGCCGACTGTGAGGGGGAGAGGGGGAGGGGGGAGACGATGGGGAGGGTGCGAGGAGGAGAGGGGAGGGTGGTCGATGCTGGTTGTGAGTGGGAGAGGGGGAGGGGGAGACGATGGGGAGGTGGAGAGGGGAGGCAGGGCCAATGCCTGCTGTGAGGGGAGGGGGGAGATGACGGGGAGGGGGAGCCAGCGGTGGGGGTGCTAGCGATGTGGTGAGGGACAAGGGGAGGGGGTGCCCGCGGTGAGAGGGAGTGGGCTCTACTGCGAGATGGGGGAGAGGGGGGAGGGAACGCCAGCGTGACAGGGAGAGGGGCAGGACTCTCTCTCTCTCTCTCTCTCTCTCTCTCTCTCTCTCTCTCTCTCTCTCTCTCTCTCTCTCTCTCTCTCTCTCTCTCTCTCTCTCTCTCTCTCTCTCTCTCTCTCTCTCTCTCGAAGGGTGTTTTAGATATTTCATGACAGTAGATGGCATATTCCACAAAATATTCGCCTCTCATCGATGGTAGTAAATTATAGGGGCATAACCGTAACACTTCTCTCTAAATCAATGGTATTCATGATAATATGCTCAGATGAGGAATATATTTGACAAAACCAAACTTTATAGGGATATATATGCAAAAATCTCTTCTCGTGTTAGTGGATGTCTCTAAAGAGATGCAACGATTACTATTAAAATATCATTCGAGTACAAAACAGATGACGTAATTAATTCGTTTCTTTTATCTGCATTTTCTTTTAGAACTATTTCATTATTATTATTATTATTATTATTATTATTATTATTATTCTGAGATTTTTACATATAAGTCTCCTACATTCATAGCTAATTAATTATTAGTCTCTGAATTTTTGAGACTTGAATATAAATTCCTAAATTCTTTTAACTCTTACTAAAAAGTTATTATAGTTTGTGCATGTCAAAAAAAGATAATATTTTGTAGAATATTCTATCTTAAAGGGTAAAAAATGATGAAAATATACTCTCTCTCTCTCTCTCTCTCTCTCTCTCTATATATATATATATATATATATATCTGTGTGTGTGTGTAGATTGCTCAAGGATGGATGGGGGGGTTCTACTCACCTGCATGGGTGGTCGCCGGAGGAGGGGGAGGCCGGGTGGTCGATAGAGGTGTGAGGTGGGGGGTCAGGGGGTGGGGGGTGTCGATCGAGCGGCAGGCTTGTATTGACAAAGATGTGAGGGGAGGGAGGTGTTAGTGTTGGTGTGCTACAGGCCAATTTCGGGTCGGGTAGGCTCAATAGTTGTACGATCTTGTTCATTAATAAAGTGGTGTTTGAGCGTAAATATGCGATTGTGTTACTTTACGTTGTCCCTACGATATGTGGTTGTAAAGTCAGCTCGAGATGGGATCTCGAACATGAGATTGACTTTACATGTACACATACCTTAAATTGTTCCTCGTTGGAGGGTAATCACTCGGGGACTTTGATTACCTATTAAACCAGTACACATGATGTGTCAGTGACCAGTCTCATGGTCATTGGTGCGGGGCACCAACACATATGTGTAGGTGTATGTCCTTGGAGGATGTACACTGAACTGATCCGCTATTGGATCTTCAGATGGTTGATTATACCTAATGTCAACTGAAGATCCAACGGTCACAGTAGCATCGTTGGTCCTTTGACCTGAGACATTGATCGATCTTACACGAGGACTGGAATGGTTTAATTACTTAGCTAAGTGACTTTAACCATAAGTCATGAGTTGCCGAGTCATTAACCACTCCAGGAGACGTGTGAAGATCATCAATGGTCAAGAGGGGATCGCTCACTGTCGGGTATATATCAGACAGTTAATGGGTCATGACATTGACGCTCCGTTAAATCTCTGGTGAGAGTCGTGTGAGTTCGTTTAGAACGGACGTCATACACTTTAAGGGGGTCATAGTCAAATGGCACGATCATGGGGTTTGACAGAAACCATACCCTCGATCGTACTAGACTCATAGAATGAGTGAGGGATTATATCGATGTGGTAACTGTGGACTTACAGGTACCAGACAGGTTGGTTTAAACCCAAGGTCATCTAGGATCACGCGGATTTGCTTGACCCAACGTGATCAAAGGTTCAGAATAAATTAAACTATTGTTTGGCTCTAGTAGAAGCGAAGAATACGTTTAATTTACTTCTAATTGGGAATTAGAAGTTAATGAACCTTAAACTAGAGTGACTGTGGGCCTAGAGGATCACACACAATGGATTCTTGGGTGACGGTTTATTATTATACAAGTATATGTATTAATTCCTTTTAATTCCTTTTGGAAAGGAGTAAAAATGGAGCTTAATACATATGTATAATAGTAGATAGGATATATATATAATTTTGATCTTTTAGAGTCCTTTCAGAAATGACCAAATCTCTATATATAGAATCCTACGTGAGTTCATTCGAACTCTTAGCTTCTTCTTTCCTTCCCTTAAGCTAACCAAGCATTAAGCTTAAGGGAGAGGATTAGTCTCCCCCTTTCTCCCTCTTGCTCTCTCTCTCTCTCCAGAAGGTGATTGAGCTGGGGAAGGTCGTGCCGGGGAGGTACCGTCGCTGCGCAAGGGTCCGTGTGGATCTGCTCTAGAGGCCGTACAGCTGTGCAGCTCGGTTTCTCTGCATCGGACTTAGCGGACAGCGTCGTTCCGCGCAAGGTGAAACACGCAACCCGTAATTATGGCATTAGAAACACCGATTAGAGCACAGATTAAGCTTTCCATAACACCGGAATCGGGCAAATTAAATTTTTGTTATCCGCTGCGTCGCCCGTAGGTGCTGTGCGAAACCTTACAGTGGTATCAGAGCCAGGTTCGCGCTCTGGTCGGTGTTTTTATCGCCGTTTAGAACCATATTTGAAAGGGGTTTAAATACTTCAATTGTTATTACAAGAAGGGGATGTTGGACATCCCCGTTCTTCCAGGATGCTGAGCATCCCTGGAGCAAATTTTTTTTTTAAAAAAAAAAATTTAAGTTGGCCCGTTCTGCGCCCTGGGCGGGCGCCCGCCTGGCGGGCGCCGCCCACGCGGAACGCCCTCGTGGCGGGCACCCGCAACGCGGGGGCGGGCGCCGCGTGGTGGCCCCCGCCGTGGCTCGCGTGGCGGGCGCCGTGCGCCCTGCGGGCGCGCGGGTCAGCGCCCGCGTGCGCGAGGGCCGTCCGCGCGCGCGGGAAAGGGGGGGGCCGCGCAATTTTTTTTTAAATAAATAAAAAAATTTGCATTTTTCCCTTTTTAATTTATTGTGCTCATATTAATAATATATATATTAGATATATATATTAAAATGCACAGTAAATTAAATCGAATTTTATCTAGTAAGTTAAATAGTGTTATCTCAATGGTAAATGTCAAATGTTACATTTTATTTAACCGGGTTGAATTTACCAAGGTGAGATAATTACTTTTTATCTTGAGATAAAATTGTAATAATTGAAGTTACTTCAATAAAATTTAAGTTTTTGAATTTTTAATTATTAGATAATTAGAAAATTCAAATTTTAAATTTTATTGAAGTTAAATGTGAAAATTTTAATTATTTGAATTTTAATTAGTAGATAATTATTAAATTCAAATTTTGAATTTTAGAAAATTACTAATTAAGGATAATTTCATTATTTTAAATTTATTTTTAAACAAAAATTATTAGATAATTAGTTTGAATTTAAATTTAAATTATTGGCATGTTTAAATTTTGAATTTAAATTTGATTATTGGATAATTAAATTTAAATTTAAATTTAATTAATTATCTTAATTAGATGCCCCTGTAGAAAATGATGGTTCTTTACGTGCGTTACTTTATTTACCTTGTATTGGCCTGCTTGTATGTTTAATTTTAGTTAATCATACTTTGATTTTTAAAATTAAACAAAGCTAGCTTATTTTTATTTGCACATCACATTTTTAAATTCAAAAGTAAGGATTATTTTCAGAAAATAACCCTTGATTGATTTTATTTGAATGGGTTGGCAAGTGATCATGGACTTGGATTAATGTAATTAATTGGGGTCTGCGAACCTCCTTTCTCTCTCTGTTGAAATTCCATTGTACTTCTATCTTCCTCCATTGTTGTACTCGCCCTAAGGGCTGTTGGAATTTGAGTCACATGTAATTTAATTTTTCCGGCCTGCGTGCCGTGTAAAAGTTGTAATTAATGCGGTGTCGACGATTGAAAGCGTGGAGCACACCCGACGAGGACGATCCAACTGCTTCGGAAGCGGGCCGGATGTCTTAGTTACATTAGGGTTAAAGTCCATGATCACTTGCGTTTATTTTTGTATTGGATGCATTTATTTTGTGCAAACTACTAGGTACGGTAAATATATTTGATATATTTATATTACCACCTAGGGTGAGATCAAGATAAAATTAAATTCCTTCGCGTTTAAATTTTAGATCTGGTAAGCGTGGCTCTAGGAGTCGTCGTGGCCCTCCATCATTATGGAGTGAATGAACGTCTTCATTTCATGGATTTGTTGTGCTTTCCACAAGGTCCATGAGTTTGGGGGCGGGATTAAACTCCAAGGCTCGGCCTCAATGGGGTGAGGAATTGAACTCGGCCTTGTTGTGCTTTCCACAAGGGTCGGGTCATGAACTCATTGCTATGTAGTAATGATGGTTAGATCTAACCGAGAATATCCTTTGTTGTGCTTTCCACAAGGGGATGATTTCTCAGGGGTCGAATATCGGATATTGCATTAGATGCAAGTGCTTGTTGACTGCCCTTGAGATGGTGTATGGCTTGTTGTGCTTTCCACAAGGTCGTACATCAGTCTCGTTGGGATTCCGACCCACTAGGTAGATCTCGCTGATCTCCCGTTCTATATACTGAGGGTTATATAGTCCGATCGAAAAATAGTGGGACTAACTAAGATAGAAAACCACATCTAAGTTAGAATTTGAACACATGCTAAGTTGTCTTTTATTTCTTATCCAGATTACAATGTCGTCGTCCAACCCCCTCCGCGGCATCTTGGATGCAAATAGATTAAATGGACCGAATTACTCGGATTGGCTGCGTAATCTACGCATAGTCCTTACCGCCGAAAAGATTGCGTATGTGTTGGACACGGTTCATTCTGAGCCAGCTCCTGATGCCGACGAGGGCGAGTTACTGGCTTATGCCAAGTGGTCTGAGGACTCCTCCCTAGCCCAATGTTACATGTTGGCCTCTATGGCTCCTGAGCTACAGAGGCAATTTGAAAAGACTGATTGTAGAAGTATACTTCTCAATCTATGCCAGCTCTTCAGGGAGCAGGGTAGGATTGAGAGGTATGACATCTCCAAAAGATTTTTCAGGACACGGATGTCTGAGGGTTCATCAGTACAGGCCCATGTACTGAAAATGATGGAGTGGATTGAAAGACTCAATGCATTAGGGTTCAACTTGGATCTTGAACTATGCATTGATCTTATACTCCAGTCATTGCCTGATTCTTTTTCTTCCTTCATCATGAACTTTAACATGAACAGGATTGAAGCAACTCTCCCAGAGCTGCTCAATATGTTAAAGAGTGCTGAAGGAACCATGTAGAAAGATAAACCATCTTCGTCTGTAATGGTTATTGGCCGGACCAACAAGAAAAGGAAGGTCTCTCAAATATCCGCCACGAGTAACAAAGGGAAGGGAAAGAAAAAGGCCACGGGTAAGCAACTCGCCAAAGTTGACAAAGGGAAGGGCAAGAACAATGAAAAGGAAGATAAATATTTTCGATGCGGGGAAACTGGGCATTGGAAAAGGAATTGCAAGGTAATTTTAAATGAAGGTATTTTTGTCATAGACCTTAATTTGTCATATATGGAATCCACATCATGGGTATTGGATACTGGATGTGCATCTCATATCTGCAATTCTGTGCAGGTGCTGGCAAATAGAAGGCGATTGGGCAAAAAGGAGATTGAACTGAGGATGGGCAATGGAGCTTTGGTTTCTGCCAAAGCTGTCGGGACTGCACGTCTCAGTTTACCTTCAGGAGTCATTCTGGAGCTGAATGACTGTTATTATGTTCCTAATATTATTAAGAACATTATTTCAATCTCTGGCTTGTATAACATTGGATATACATTGGCTTTTAATAGCACTGGGTGCTTTATAATGAATAATGGTTTGATGATAGCCAATGGTTCATTAGTCAATGGTCTATATGTATTAGATACACGTTCTAATGTTATGCAAATTTTCAATGCTGATGAAGTGAATTCTGCATATCTATGGCATTGCAGACTTGGTCATGTAGGTGAGAAAAGAGTCTCTCACTTACACTCAAATGGGTATTTGAATTCGTTCGAATATAAGCCATTTGATACCTGTGAGTCGTGTCTCATGGGGAAAATGACCAAGGCTCCTTTTAGTGGACATGGTGAGAGGGCTGTTGACCTTCTCGAGCTCATACACTCGGATGTGTGTGGACCCATGTCCATAGAAGCAAAAGGAGGTTATCTCTATTTTATTTCTTTTATTGATGACTTCTCTAGATATGGCTATATGTATTTAATGAGACATAAGTCACAAGTCTTTGAGAAGTTTAAGGAATACAAGAATGAAGTAGAGAAACAGACAGGCAAGAGTATTAAGGCTCTTCGATCGGATCGAGGAAGTGAATACTTAAGCCATGAATTCACTTCTTATCTTAAAGACAACAGAATAGTTTCTCAGTGGACTCCACCGTATACACCACAACATAATGGTGTATCCGAGAGGAGAAACAGGACCTTGTTAGACATGGTCCGATCCATGATGTCTATGTCATGACTACCCTTGTCTCTATGGGGCTATGCGTTAGAGACTGCGGCTTATTTATTGAATATGATCTCAAGTAAATCAGTTCCTTCTATACCATATGAGATATGGAAGGGCAGGAAACCAAATTTTAATCACATTAAAATTTGGGGGTGTCCTGCTCATGTAAAGAAGAACGAGAGTGATAAGCTTGAGTCGAGAACCGATAAGTGTAGGTTTGTGGGATATCCAAAGGAGACGTTTGGATATTATTTCTATCACCCTTCTGAGCAAAGGGTCTTAGTGGCCAAGAGAGCTGTATTTCTGGAAAGAGAATATCTACTCCAGAAAAACAGTGGGAGCCAGATAGAATTGGACGAGGTCCAAGAACCACAACCCATAGACACAAACTCGTTAGATGAGATGGTATCGGTTGATCCTATTCAAGGTGAAACACTGACACTACGGAGATCTGATAGACTATCGAGAGAACCTGAGAGATATGTTGGACATGTCTCAGAGGGGTCCTCTAAGGTATGTATCGATGAGGATGATGATCCTCAGTCGTGCCAGGAGGCGATCCATAGTGTAGACTCCGAGAAATGGCAAGAGGCAATGGATTCAGAAATCCAGTCCATGTACACCAATAAAGTTTGGAACTTAGTTGATGTACCCGAAGGGAAGGTCCCTATCGGCTGCAAATGAATTTTTAAAAGGAAAATCGGTACAGATGGACAGGTTGACACATACAAGGCTAGACTAGTGGCGAAAGGATATCGTCAAAGGCAAGGCATTGACTATGACGAGACGTTTTCGTCGGTAGCTATGGTTAAGTCAATCAGAATCCTCCTTGCCATTGCTGCATACCTGGATTATGAGATCTGACAAATGGATGTGAAGACAGCTTTTCTTAATGGAAACCTGTCAGAAGAGGTGTACATGGTACAGCCTGAGAGATTCACCTCTAAGCCACATCCTAATAAGGTATGTAAACTTCAAAGGTCCATTTATGGATTAAAGCAGGCATCTAGAAGCTGGAACTTAAGATTTGACGAGGCTGTCAAATCTTTCAACTTCATTCGGAATGAAGATGAACCCTGTGTTTACAAGAAGGTCAGTGGGAGCTCAGTGACCTTCTTGGTCCTTTATGTTGATGACATCTTACTCATTGGGAATGATGTAGCGATGTTGACATCAACTAAGTCTTGGTTGTCCAAGACCTTCTCCATGAAGGATTTGGGAGAAGCATCTTATGTGCTGGGCATAAGGATCTATCGAGATAGATCTAAAAGGATGCTAGGATTATCTCAATCCATGTACATAGACACTATCCTCAAAAGGTTTAGGATGGAAAATTCCAAGAGATGTCTCATTCCCATGAGACATGGAATTTACCTATCCAAGGGGATGAGTCCTAAAACTTCTGAGGAGGTCGCACACATGAATAAGGTACCCTATGCTTCGGCGATAGGGTCAATCATGTATGCAATGCTATGTACACGGCCTGATGTTGCCAATGCTTTAAGCATTGTCAGCAGATATCAGGCAAATCCAGGCGAAGAGCACTGGAAGGCAGTAAAGGGTATCCTTAAGTACCTGCGAAGGGCTAAGGATCTTTTTCTGCTTTATGGAGGAGAGGACCTACAGCTTAGAGCTTACACAGATTCTAGTTTCCAGTCAGATCCAGATGACTGCAAATCCATGTCTGAATTTGTATTCATGTTGAATGGAGGGGTAGTCAGTTGGAGAGGCCATCTGGATGAAGAAATTCATCTTGGAACTTGACGTAGTTCCCGAGATAACAGCTCCCATCCCATTATTTTGTGATAATAATGGGGCCATCGCCCAGGCGAAGGAACTGAGATCTCACCAAAGGTCAAAGCATATTCTCAGGCGCTTTCACCTTATTTGGGAGATTGTTGATCGTGGAGATGTGACGGTAGAGCGTGTACCGTCAGAAGATAACATAGCAGATCCACTGACTAAGCCATTGACACAGACTGTATTTGAGCGTCATCGGGATAAGATGGGCCTCAAAGTTGTGGGTAATTGGCTGTAGTTCAAGTGAGAGATTGTTAGTGTTGGTGTGCTACAGGCCAATTTCGGGTCGGGTAGGCTCAATAGTTGTATGATCTTGTTCATTAATAAAGTGGTATTTGAGCGTAAATATGCGATTGTGTTACTTTACGTTGTCCCTAGGATATGTGGTTGTAAAGTCAGCTCGAGATGGGATCTCGAACATGAGATTGACTTTACATGTACACATACCTTAAACTGTTCCTGGTTGGAGGGTAATCACTCGGGGACTTTGATTACCTATTAAATCAGTACACATGATGTGTCAGTGACCAGTCTCATGGTCATTGGTGCGGGGCACCAACACATGTGTAGGTGTATGTCCTTGGAGGATGTACACTGAACTGATCCGCTATTGGATCTTCAGATGGTTGATTATACCTATGTGGACGCGGGATTTTTATTTATTTATTTATTTTATTTGATTGATTTATTATTTATTGATTTATTGGCGTGCCAGTCACCGGAGTGACGATTTTATTGTGCGCTCGATCTGACTTGGTCAGTCGATTGTGGGTGATCGTGTCTGGACCAGAAGTCCGTCATACCATAAAGGCTATGACGTTAATTACGCCCTTCCAAGGAAGGACAACCCTTGATTAAACGCTAAGATAGGAGGAGGACATCGGTAAAGCCACATGCTCAAAAGAAACGGAATTCATTCGTTTGCAAGACGCTAAATAGATTAGACGAAGCAGGGGTTCGTTATCTTAGGGGATAGCTCCGACGGCATATTCCCACCAGCTTGAACTATGCCAAGTGGGGAATAGGAAACTACCCATGCGGTGGCAGAGTAGGATCCGGAAAAGATCGGGCATAATTGACCCGGAGTCCGAATGGGGACCGGCGTGACATGGCACGCTCCATGTGGGTGCGATGGCACATCTATATCCCCCTTGGAGGGACCATCGGAGGGCATGCAAAGGCATAACTCCGTGGGCCGATGGGGTTGAGAGGGAGAACATCACAGTCACCCAATAGGATATGCATAAATTTCGGCAGCATGTCCGCTCAACTTGGATTATGCCAAGAGAGAATAGGTCATCATCCACGGAATGCCGGGATGACGACCGAACGAGGATGGGCACCGGGCCCCGGGACATCGCTTGCATTTATGCCATCGTTTAATATCCCTTTGAAATCCCTCGGAACTCATGTAATGACATGGCCCTTTGGGTTCATAAGGGTGAAATCCGGATCGGGAATGAGGACTGTAGGGGAGGTTTTCCCCATTACTGTGTCTTCTCAAGGCATCCATGACGATCTCTGAACATCCCCGGGGCATATGTCTGAAGAAATCAGAAGGTTGACAGATGGCAGTGCAGAGAAGAGCCTCTGACTGGACTTCAATTGGCCAAGAAGGTGGGTCTCGGCATGGCTTTCTATCGGCCAGAGGAGGGTCTCGGCGGAGGTTTATTGGTTGGCCAAAGGGGGGTCTCGGCGGTGGTTTCTTGGCTGGCCAAAGGGCCTCTCGGCGGGGGTTTATTGGTTCAAAAAAGGGGGGTCTCGGCGGCGGCTTCCCGGCGCGCTCCTGGCCACGCCGAGAAGGTGGCGCCGAGAGGTTTGCATGGAGGGGTTTGAATAGGCCTATAGGGGAGGGGGTCTCGGCGTGGAGCTTCCCGGCGCGCTCCTGGCCGCGCCGGGAGCCTGGCGCCGAGAGGCTTGCATGGAGGCTCACGTGAAAAAGGTTTAAATGGCAAGGTTTGTCGTTTAGCTGGGGGAGAGGGCATCTCGGCGGGACAGCTCTCGGCGGGGAATTTTGCACGCCGAGAAGGTGGTTTTGCGGAGGGATTTCAGGGTTTGATTGCGGTACTCTGTCCGGGAGTTTCTGGGTTTTGTGGCTCAGAGTGAGACCGAATCGGGGGTGCAGGAGGAGGTTTCATGGATGCCTCTGCTAGAGGGATGCCAGGGAAGCTGAGAGACCAAATCATCAGGAGGAGGAGAGGCCATCGTTAGGGCCCTGAGTAGCTTTCATCTATCTGCTGCCAGACGTCTGGGGGGGTCAAGAGATGGCTGTCTCTGATCCCCCAGACTAGCACAGTGGCATCGAAGAAGCAAAACAGCGATGAAAGAACCCTCGGCGTCGGGACTCCAGGTCTTAATCACTCAGCGGTTAGAGTGAAGACCCAGGGTTGCGTTCATCTGCGGGTTCAAATACATCTTTTATAGCCGGCAGTCCGGGAAACCAAGAGATCGATGTCTCTGGTTCCCGAACAGCACAAGAGGCTCGAGGGGAAAAAACTCAAACGTATACGGAGGGCATACCATTGAGACAGGAAGGGAGGAGAGAATAGAACCCAACGACCCACTAAACAGGGGTGGGAGTTCTATCTTCATCCCTGCTCTAAGAACAGACTCAACTCTGAAGCTTGAATCGTTCCGCCCATGGGGCATTCAGACAAATAATACGCATGCGTATAGAGACAGGGGAAGCTCATATTGCCTAATATCCATCACGGCAACTGCATTTATTTCATCCCACTACCATTATTTACATCGACTGCAGGACTAAAGCCGAGAAACATAAAGGGGAGGAACAGGGGGAGAATCATATGAATAATCGAAGCACTAAGACTTGGACTACTACATACGGAGAACAATGAAAAAGGAACAGCGAACAGGGGGGGGGGGGGGGAGGGCGGAGCATTGACTCCTCTCCCTCCCCCTAGCAGCCCACCTGGAGCCTTTTCTTCTTCTTTTCTTCTGCTTCTTCTCTTCTTTCAGCCGAGGGGGGGGGGGGTCTCTCTCTCTCCTGACAAGACTCCCTCTCTATTCTTTTTCTATTCTTCTATCCTGTTCTCTTTTTTCTATTCTCTTCTTTTTTTTTTGTCCGCCTCCTCTTCGTTCGAAGGAAGAGGGTTTTTTATATCCATCCTCCTTTTCCTTCTCGGCAGATACTATCACGGCGCGCTTGAAACGGGCTTCCCGGCGCGCTCGAATCCCACCTCTTGGCGCAGCTTTGGGCTTCGACCACAGGCTCTCGGCGTGACCTTCACACAGGCCCACTTGGGACTTTTTAAGTGCATCATCACCCGAAAGGGCCTTTCATTGATGACATATCTTGTATCGAGATCATCATTACGGTTTTCATCAGTCCGTAGACAGGGGTTTCATCAGTCCGTAGACAGGGGTTTCATCAGTCCGTAGACAGGGGTTTCATCGGTATTGCCATCTGAATGGTGACAAAACCGGGTATCATCTTATCGACACCGTCACTTGAATGGTGACGAGCTCGGACATCAGCTTTAGTCTGGGAAGACCTCAGCCGGGTATATAATCTGTGGAGACCATTCTTCTTCTGTTCTGACTTTGCAAAAGCCTTTGCAATCTTCATCTGCCGGTACTGGCTTCATCTTCATCTCATATTACATCTGTCAGTAAGCCGACATCTGACTTACCCTGACATATCATCCGTGGATTCTTGGACGAAACGGTAGTACAGCTCTCATTAAAGGGCTGGAAGGTCTCATCAGTCGAGTGACTGCTGCTTTATCAGTGCTGCCGTCTGAGTGACATTGGCACCGGGCATCAGCTTTGCCGACAAGGGTTTTAGCCGGGTAGACAGTTGATGAGCTTCATCATTGGTCCTTCACTATTGGTCCGACCCTCTTTTCAATTATGTTTTCACCCTTGTTCATTTTCCAGGTGTCAACAAATGCCCCCCACCTGCGGGCGGCGTAAGCGCAGAATAAGCGGCACGGGGCTTGCAGGTGTCTTTCATCATTCGAGGGTATCTTCCTCAATTTGTCTTTAATCGGGTTCTCAGACCTGATCATCTCGTTGCAACAATATTCTGCACACGGATCTTTCATTTTCATATTTTTTTATCTTCGCATTTTCTTTATTTTCAGCATTTCAGAGCTTCTTAGCACAGGGCACTGACTTCTCGGCGTGAAGCTTCTCGGCGCGAGGGACCTCTCGGCGCGGAGCTTCTCGGCGCGGACGAAGGGGGCTCTCGGCCTGGGGCTTCTCGGCGCGCCCTGGCGGAAGGGGGCCTCGGCCAGGGCTTCTCGGCCTGGGGGCTCTCGGCCTGGGGGTTCTCGGCGCGCATTTGGCCGCGCCGAGAACCCATCTGCTTCGGGCCCTATATTTAAGGCGCCGAAAGCCTTTTTTTCCTTATTCTTGCTTCTTCTTTCTCTTTCTTCATTTCCTTTCTTCTTCTTCGGCCCGAGCGATCTTTTCCTCTCGGCCGTCTCATTTCCTTTCTTCTTCTTCGGCTTTCTTTCATCGGCGGGAGCTTCTTCTCCTCTCTCGGCCGTCTCATTTTCTTCGCCCGTCAGGACGTTCTCTGGGGATTTAATCCCTTTTGATTTCGGGACCACCCCCTCTTGGTTGGTGACTCCCTATTCTCCTTGGGCAGACCCCGAATAAGGGGAGATGCTGCCGAAATTTTCATAGGGTCTCATGTTATAATCTTTATAAGACTAGCTTCTAATTCACACTTTTTCTCCGACTGCAGACACTGCAATGGCTTCCAGTTCTGATGCTGCATCTTCCGGAGCTGTTGGTGCTAGCTCATCGGCCCAGCCCGACATATCACGAGCCAAAGTAAACTGGCTGAACGTGCACAGTCTGGATTTCGGATACGACAGGATTGCTTCAGTCGATGAATCGTCTGACTCTGAGACTGACACAGTGTCGACGGCCCGGGTATACTCCACGGCGACCGAGACATGCTTCAGGCGGGATGGTAGCTACCGGCCAGACCTCCCGAAGGACCGACATTTGATGCCGTTCATCCGGACTTTCACAGTGGGCGGCATGCGAGACTACCGGATAGCTCGCGTAGTTGAAGCTGCCATCCTTGCTGAGCGGGATAGCCTGAAGGAATCAGTGTATCGCAGCAAGGCCATCTATCTTCCTGGGGAAAAGCGCGACTGGGATGCAGTCCTCGGCATATCGGAGCTGGAACCAGAGAAGAAGATGCTGGCCCGGGCCCCGGAATTCACACCTGCCCGGTGGGATAATGCTAGCGGCCGAGTTCATAGGGAGAAGCCTGGCTATGGCATGTTCTTGGCACCATTGAAGTGGGGATATCGCGAAGAGCCCTTCGTGCTAAATTGTTCGGCCGTTCAGTTCAAGTACCATCTGGCCGCTGGTTGGTTCGGGGATACCAAAATCACTGACGCGCACTTATTCTGAGTAGGGGCAGTGGAGTTCACAGAGTTTGTTCTGAAGGAGTATGCCCCTCTGCTGATCAGAGCCGGGGTATATCACAGCATTTTCGCTTCTAGATTTCGATATCCCATATCCAGAGGGTTGTGCTGCGGGATGTTCGAAGTGTTCTGCCCTTTATTCAACACTTTTTATACAGCGGAGGGTGAGACATCCCTGGACCTCTGGAGTTTATCGCAGCTCTCCGGTCTGCCCATTGATGGCGAACCGTATGAGGAAGTTTGCTTGATAGATTCCGAGAAGGATAGCTCTGATGGCGAGGGCAAGTATTCCATCGGCTTCTCATATCGATATCTGATGAAGGTATACCGCTCCATCTGTCTGGCGTACAGCAGAGGGTCCTCCAAAGGCTATCATCCCCGAGAGAAAGGCAGCAAACTGAGGGTCCGGATAGGGCAGTGGCTCCAGTATTTCTTTGACGGTCCCCTGAAGTATGCAGACTTTCCTTCCCTGGGTCCAGTTGCCAGCAAACAGATAAGGGCCCCTCGCTACAAGTCGGCGCTGCCATCCTCATTGCGTCATGCGGGCAAAGGTGGTCCCAATCCGGCAGGAGTAGATCCCATCACACATTGTGCGGCCTATTTCACCTTCTGGTTGTGTACTTTCGCCCTCCCACAAGGGGACGAGACAGTCATTCGGCCAGAGGCCATATATCCAGCTTGTCAGATGGCATGGGGGATGAAGCTGTCGCTTTGCCCAGTGGCCCTGTGTTTGATATATAAATCTTTGGGGGACCTGCACAAGCATCGGACTCCCCGTTCTTTGAGGACCGTGGGTCCTTTTCACTTCTTCAACGCCTGGGTTTGCAGTATATTCCCTAAGTTGGCTCCGAGAACCTTGCAGGCAGATACGGTGTTGCCTAGAATGGTCGAATTCGCCAGTGCTGAGTCTGGTCCCTTTTATGATCAGTTGTTTAAAATAAGGGGCCGACTGATAAGGGTACCAGTGGACGCCCCTGGCAGCATTCATTTCTGGAGCTTGGCGGCAGGTTCAGCTCCTTTGATTGATCCTCAGAGAGAGTGCAAGCTGGAAGAGATAGAGACTTATGCTCATCCTGTCACAGGGGCTGAAGTTGCTCGGCCTATTCTGGAGCCGGAGCTAGTCAGATGGGCCATGGCTATTCGGCCCAGTGTTTTAGTTTTCAGGAAGGGTGGCCTTCTTCTTTTGGAGCCATACTATCCGTTCCGATTTGGGCGGAACTTCGGCTACTACCAGCACATCCCCACCTCAGCTGCTCAGTTTCCTTTGGATAGCCGGGCCAAGCACGGGTCCGTCATTGTTGGCGAAGGCCGGTTGTGGTGGGATTTCTATCATCGCCAGGACGATGTAGTTTTCAGGGTGCCCACTGTTTCTAACCGTGTTCCCCGGGTAACATCAGAATATATCAAATGGTGGAACATCCGGACCGGTTTTTACAAGGACGGTAGGGGTGCCTTCTGGGATGTGGCAGAGCGCTCCTTCCTGAAACAGCAACCTGGGCCGGTGTTTGATATTCCTGAGGCCCACTTGAAAAAACTTTACTCACAACACCCGAGGGAGGCGGAGAATTATCTGACTCAACGTCGGGCATTGAAGGAAAAGAGTTCTGAGCCGCTTGTCCCTGTCTTTGTTGCTATCAATGAAGACACTTTCCTGAAGACCTTGAAGCATTTATGCCGTGTGGGAGGTGCTCGCTTGGAGGAGCAGCAGTACCCATTCCCTGTTGAAGAGCCGCTCCCGACAGTAGCTCCTTGGAAGGGTCCAATTGATAAATTTCATCCATATAGGACGTTTGTACGCCGAGAAGATAGAACTCAGACGTACTATAGGCAAACGTCATGGCTGTTCATTCTGCTGAATTTACATGGATTATCTGCAGAAAGCCCGATAGCTGGCATATTGAACAAGCCACTGTTTATATCATTTCATTATGTCGATGGTTGGGGCATGGACCATCTTGACTTATTTCGATGCCTTGACTCTCACGGCCATAATGATCTGGCAGCTTTAGCAGAGAAGTGCCAGATATTTGGTGATGTGTGCTGGCTCATCAAGGAGGCTGCTTCCCGCTCCAAGGAGGTAGTTTATCTGTACTGGCCACTTTCTGTATTCTACGACGGCCCGGCAGGTAAGATTTCTTCTTTTCTGATTGCAGTGTTTTCTGCTTAGCATCTGAATTTCGCACCCACTGATCCCATCACCCTTCTGCCATTTTCAACAGACCGGCCTGATATAAAGCGGCAGGGGCTCTATAGAAAGATTATTGCGCAGGCCGAGAAGCCTACTTATTTTGAAGTCCTGGCTACAGCACCGACCACTACTCCCCTGCCTCCTGGCAAGAAGAGGAAGGCTTCCGCAGTCAAGGCTGCAGTTGGGAAGGCTAGGAAGGCCAAAAAGGCCCATGTTCAGCAGTCGACTTCGGTGGCGATGGACACTGGGACCCCTCTCCCCGACATTCCCTCATTCGATGAGTTTGAGTTGCAAAGGGAGGCTGCTCAGACACCGGTTCAGGGTAACATCATTAGCTTGCATTTGCATTCTTCATCATCTTTTGCAGATTTCCAAAGAAGTCTTCAACTCTGACCCCTTCCCTTTTTGCGCAGCTCAAGAGCCAATTGTGGCACCCTCCGAAGCAGAGACCAGGTTGCCTTCCCCCACGCGCGGCTAGTGAGGCGGGGGGTAAGTGTGCTTTCTCATCTGTTTCACACTTCTATTGCTTTTTCTACTATAACCCTCAGAGATCGCTTTTCTGTTGAAATGGCAGCCGAGGAGCAGGCTGAGGTTGAAAGGATGATAGAAGAGCCGATTCAACCTCCGGAGGGTCACAAGACTCAGTCGAAGCGGGGTACTGTTCCGGCCAGGCGCATAATTACCCGGTCCACATCCCGACATGCTTTAGAGGCGTCCCCACAGCATGTAGCCAGGGTAGAAATATCATCGGGTAGCTCTACAACCGTCTCTGATGAGGAGGAAGTGGCTCTCAGCGGCAGTGAGGGGGATGCTCCTGAATCAGAAGCCCCACCTGTACTTACAAAAGGTGCTCTGTCTTTTCAGCCTGCTAAGCTGCTGGTGCCATCTACCGAGGAGGAGTTGCAAGAGGAGTTTGCCGGGCTCGACACCGAGATCGACATATCTTCACTCTTTGTCGCTTCAACTTCGGAGTTTCCTCCTCTTTCTCCCCACTTCGAGGATGCGAACCCTGCTTCAAAGGTGGGTCCCCTTTCAGGCTTGCTGCTTCATCTGCATCTTCATTTAGTGCTGAAGGTTGTTTTGCTTTGGTCTCAGGGCCCTATCACCGTCAGCTCAGACACAACTGTAACTTTTATGGAGGTTTCTTCTGCAAACTGGGCTATTGTCCCTTTTCTACCTTTATCCTGCATGGGGGCTCCTGAGGTCATTCGCCCTGTTCCAATGCGAATATAGTCTTCAACAGATTTAGCATCGTTGGACCTGGGGGCCTCAGGAGACAGATGCACTCCTATCAGGGCTTCAGATTTCAGAGTCGAAGCTGATCTAGCCAGAAGTTCTGCTTTCATACCGGCCGCAGTGATGACCATCGCTCCTGAGTCAACAATTCCCACAACATCAATCATGGAGGGTGAACCTTTGCCTCCTCAGACTGTGGCCTCCGCGGCCTCGACATTGAAGGAATTGGCCACCGAAGCGGAGATGGAAGAAGGAGAGGTGGCTGCTGCGGAACTGGGAGTATTGCCCGTAACCGCCCCAGACTCTATCTCCATACTTTCAGAATCTGAGGAGGAGGTGCCTGAAGTTGCATCTGGGGGTATTCAGACGGCCGCTTCCGAGGAGATGAAAGTGGAAGATCTCTTGGCCACGCCAGAGGTTGCAGGGAGAGCTCAGTTGGTACCTTCGGTAGACCTCCCATCTTCTTCTTCGCAGCCGGATATCACCCTATGGGCGGACATTGATAGTGAAGTAACCTTTGAAGTAGCTCCTCTGCCTTTGCCTGGCTTTACTTCACCTGAGAGTTTTGTCTAGTAACATCTGGGCATGCTGCGCCAGCTAGTGGAGTCCCAGCCCGGACTAACCTATACACAGTTGAAGGAGATAGCTGAGCGCTTCACCACCGGCTTGCAGGCGATAGGATGTCCCACAGAAATATGGGCCCAACGGGTTCTTTTATTGTTAAAATTTGTTCATCGCCGGGATTTCTTGACACATATCATGTCTGACAAACTGGCGGCTTTGAAGTTGCAAAGAATGGAATGCAAATCCGAGCTGGCGAAGACGAACTCTATTCTTCAGGAGCGACAGTGCCAAATGCAGTCTTTGGCGGAGCGGGAGCAGTTTGTGCGCGACCGGATAACTACCCTGGAAGTTGAACTGTCTGATCTCCGAGCTGAGCTACCGCAGCTAACAACTTCTCGACCGCAGCTCGAGGAAGAAGCGGCTCTATTAGAGGGGCAGGTGGCGTCCTTTCAAGACGAGTCCGTTCGACTGCAGGAGGAGGAGGCTCGTCTTCATGAACTGGGAGCCGCCCCTTATGTGGGTCTTCTGGCTTTCGAGGATATCTTCAGGCAGCCATGAACCATCTTCTCTTTCTTTTTCTTTTGTACTCTTTTGCGATACAACGTCCCCTCGGGGCCCTTTATGTACTCACTTATTAATGAAAAGAAATCTTTGGCTTCACGCGTATCCATTTTCTTCTGCATGTGGTTTTATCACTTTGAGAAGTGGGGTAGCGATTTTAGCAATTCCTCATGCGAATGGCCCGTACTTGGCAGGAGAGCGTCCACCCCCTCAGAGAAAGGATGGGGAACTCGCTCCACCGCGTGACGGCATCCGGGGAGGTGCTTAAACCGGATTCTGTTGGTAGCAGCAATCGTCCCTCTTGGCAATATGTGCTGCGAGGGAGACAATTTGCAGAAATGTGAAAGAAGAGGTTTCATCGGACTAGACGAAAGGTCTAGACTAGGTAGAGGTTATAGCAGGTGGGACATTGAAAAAGGGTATGGGGTTTTCATCAGAACGGACATAAAGTACGAACTGAACAGATTGTATCATTGGCCGGGCGATGTACCGATCAGCCAACGGTTGACTTCATCATCGATATTGAGCTTATATCGATGCAAAGGGGGCTTTTAGAATAGACGTAAGGTCTAAACCAGGTAGGGTCTTATCATTGATCGGGCAAGGTGCCAATCGATCAACAGTTGGTTTCATCATCGATATTGGGTTTATATCGATGCAAAGGGATTTCATAAATCTCATCAGGATAGACGAAAGGTCTAAACTGGATAGGGTTTCATCATTGATCGGGCGAGGTGCCAATCGATCAACAGTTGGTTTCATCATCGATATTGGGTTTATATCGATGCAAAGGGATTTCATAAATTTCATCAGGATAGACGAAAGGTCTAAACTGGATAGGGTTTCATCATTGATCGGGCGAGGTGCCAATCGATCAACAGTTGGTTTCATCATCGATATTGGGTTTATATCGATGCAAAGGGATTTCATAAATTTCATCAGGATAGACGAAATGTCTAAACTGGATAGGGTTTCATCATTGATCGGGCGAGGTGCCAATCGATCAACAGTTGGTTTCATCATCGATATTGGGTTTATACCGATGCAAAGGGATTTCATGAGTTTCATCAGAATAGACGTAAGGTCTAAACCGGACAGAGGATTTCATCATTGATCGGGCGAGGTGCCGGTTGATCAACGGCGGGACGTACGTGAAGGTGTAGGTCTCGTCAGGACAGACGTAAGGTCTATTCCAACAGGTTTTATCGCAGGTGGGACATTTGAAAGAGGGTGTGTAGATTTCATCAGGACGGACGTAAGGTCTTTCCTGGAGAGGTTTTATCGTCGGTGGGGCATGGAGCCAGATGACCAACAGAAGGTTTTATCAGCGAAGGGGAAGTAAGGGCAGCGTGCCTGTTGGCACGGAACTTTGAATTACCACATTACTGACCCAAGTGCCCTTTCGGGTTTTCACCGGAGCCAGCCCCCTCTTGCTTTTGCCCACGCGCCCTTTCGGGTTTTCACGTGGCAGGGTACCCGATTTTGCCTGCAGTGCCCTTTTCGGGTTTTCACCACAGCTGGGTTTTGGCCATTTTTTGCCCTTGTCCGGGATATCCGAACAAGCCTGGCAGGGTATCTCTATTTTTAACCCCATTTTTTTATTTATATATACGTATATATATTTCTTGAATTGGGACTTCAGCACGGATCAGGCGATGTGCTGCTCCATTAGTGACTGCTCTTATCATCGGTATTGGGTTTATACCGATGCAAGGATTTCATAGGCTTCATCAGGATATACGTAAGGTCTAAACTGGATGGGTTTCATCATTGACCGGGCAGTGTACCAATCGATCAACAGCAGGTTTCATCATCGGTATTGGGTTTATACCAATGCAAGGATTTCATAGGTTTTATCGGCATAGACGTAAGGTCTAAACCGGAAAGGTTTCATTGCTGATCGGGTGAGTGAGCCCATTGATCAGCAGCAGGTTTCATCACGGTATGGGTTTATACCAATGCAAGGATTTCATAGGTTTCATCAGGATAGACGAAAGGTCTGGCCTGGATAGGTTTCATCACCGATTGGGCAGTGTGCCGATCGACCAGCAGCAGGTTTCATCATCGGTATTGGGTTTATACCAATGCAAGGATTTCATAGATTTTATCGGCATAGACGTAAGGTCTAAACCGGATGGGTTTCATCATTGATCGGGCAGTGTACCAATCGATCAACGGCAGGTTTCATCATAGGTATTGGGTTTATACCAATGCAAGGATTTCATAGGTTTCATCAGGATAGACGAAAGGTCTGGCCTGGATAGGTTTCATCGCCGATTGGGCAGTGTGCCGATCGACCAGCAGCAGGTTTCATCATCGGTATTGGGTTTATACCAATGCAATGATTTCATAGGTTTTATCGGCATAGACGTAAGGTCTAAACCGGACAGGTTTCATTGCTGATCGGGTGAGTGAGCCCATTGATCAGCAGCAGGTTTCATCACGGTGGGACCTGGGACAAGGTATGAGGACTTTTATCAGGATAGACGTAGGGCCTATACTGAGTGGGTCTAATCGTCGATCGGGCAAGGCGCCGGTCAATTGACGAGGAGTTTTATGGCGGGAGGTGAGGCTTTTTCTTTGGGATTACCACATTACTGACCCAAGTGCCCTTTCGGGTTTTCACCGGAGCCAGTCCCCTCTTGCTTTTGCCCACGCGCCCTTTCGGGTTTTCACGTGGTGGGGTACCCGATTTTGCCTGTAGTGCCCTTTCGGGTTTTCACCACAGCCGGGTTTTTGGCCATTTTTTGCCCTTGTTCAGAATGTCTGAATAAGACTGGCGGGGTATCACTATTTTTAACCCCATTTTTCTTTTCTTTTCTTCTTTTTTTTTATTTGGTATGCGAGCTGAGAGAGAGGGCAGCTTGGGTAGGGCGAGATGCCACTGGACCAGGGAGAGGGTAGCTTGATCAAGGCGGAGTGCCATTGACCAAGATGAAGTGGCCTGATTAGGGCGGAGTGCCGCTAACCGAGGAATGGGTAGCTCGGCTAGGGAGGAGTGCCGCTAAACCAAGAAATGAGGTAGCTCGGCTAGGGCGGAGTGCCGCTAAACCAGGAAATGGGGTAGCTCGGTTAGGGCGGAGTGCCGCTAGACCAAGAAAGAGGTAGCTTGGTTAGGGCGGAGTGCCGCTAGACCAAGAAGGAGGTAGCTTGGCTAGGGCGGAATGCCACTAGACCAAGAAAGAAGGGTAGCTCGGTTAGGGCGGAGTGCCGCTAGACCAAGGAAGAGGTAGCTTGGTTAGGGCGGAGTGCCGCTAGCCCAAGGGAGAGGTAGCTTGGTTAGGGCAGAATGCCACTAGACCAAGAAAGAAGGGTAGCTCGGTTAGGGCGGAGTGCCGCTAAGCCAAGGCATGAGGTAGCTCGGCTAGGGCGGAGTGCCGCTAAACCAAGAAAGAGGGTAGCTTGGCTAGGGCGGAGTGCCGCCAGACCAAGAATGGGGTAGCTCGGCTAGGGCGGAGTGCCGCTAAACCAAGAAAGAAGGTAGCTCGGCTAGGGCGGAGTGTCACTAGACCAAGAAAGAAGTAGATTGGTTAGGGCGGAGTGCCACTAGCCCAAGAAAGAGGGTAGCTTGGCTAGGGCGGAGTGCCGCCAGACCAAGGATGGGGTAGCTCGGCTAGGGCGGAGTGCCGCTAAACCAAGAAAGAAGGTAGCTCGGCTAGGGCGGAGTGCCGCTAAACCAAGAAAGAAGTAGCTTGGTTAGGGCAGAGTGCCACTAGCCCAAGAAAGAGGGTAGCTTGGCTAGGGCGGAGTGCCGCCTGTGGACACCAAAAAATGCATGCCTTGATATCCTGCTCGGCCTCGCGTCAGCAACGGCGCCGAGTGAAGAAACCCCGGAGAAATCAAGCACAAAAGGCCCCACAGCCCATGGGCCCCAAAGGAAATCAAACGGGCCACGACTCGTGCTCGCAACGGGCTCAGAACGGGCCCCATATACACACCCCGTGGGGAGCCCTTCAGCGGCACGCCCAGCCCCCAAGGGGCCTCAACGGCACGCCCTGATGGAGCTCCAACGGTACGCCCCTTCAGGGTCCCAGCGGCACACCCCATGGGGTGCTCAGCGGCACACCCCCTGGGGTGCTCAGCGGCACACCCATTGGGGCCTTCAGCGGCACGCCCTCAACAGGCTTCAGCGGCACGCCCCTTGGGCAGCCTTCAGCGGCACGGCTTGCTCAGCCTTCAGCGGCACGCCCCTTGGGCAGCCTTCAGCGGCACGGCTTGCTCAGCCCTCAGCGGCACGGCTTGCTCAGCCTTCAGCGGCACGCCCCTTGGGCAGCCTTCAGCGGCACGGCTTGCTCAGCCCTCAGCGGTACGGCTTGCTCAGCCTTCAGCGGCACGCCCCTTGGGCAGCCCTCAGCGGCATGGCCCGTTCAGGCTTCAGCGGCGCGCCCTCCAGGCCGTTCAGCGGCACCCCATTTGGGGTTTCAGCGACACGCCCTCAGAAGCCTCCAGCGGCACGCTTGTTCAGCCCGCCAGTGGCACAGCGTTGAAGCTTTTCAACGGCAAGACGACGTGCAGCCCATGCCCTACGCTTCCTTGGCGCGCAGTGAGCCGTCCGACGTGGCAACCGTCCATTGGGCCACGTGAGCTACCCCCTGACGACCCAGGACGGGGCAGGTCAAACGCCATCATCACCTACCGTTTCCCGCCTCCGACGGCCGGGCTCGAAGGCTTCCCGCTGCTGGGCGTATAAAAGACCCCGGCTTCGACAAAAAGAGGGGGGTCAGAAGGAGAAAAGGGAGAGGAGGAGACATGGAAGAGAGGATCCCACGCAGCCGGAGGCACAGAGAGGAAGGGAAGAGAGAATAGAAGAAGAAGAGCTCCAGCGAGCCTCCTCCGACGACCACCGGGAAGAGAGCAAGAGTAAGGGAGAGGGAGAGAGCTCAATGTAATGGGGGAGAGGGTTAGGGACAGTGGCCGGGGTTCTTGGGCCCCAATGCTTTCTTTCCTTTCGTATTCCATTCCTCCTCCCGTTCTTTGTTTTGGGTTTCTCTTTTTCTTTGTCCATGGCCTCGTCTTGGGCATTTCCTCTGTAATGTGCATATAGGGCTTTGGCCTTTGGCTCCCCATAAATGAAAATCACCCTCTTTGGGTTTCTCTATGAGTTTTATTGGCTTGCGCTAGCTCTCACGGTCTTTTTATGGGGTTGTTCGTTCTCCCTCCGTCTCCCCATTTCTCCGGTGTTTTTGGGGTCTTCATGTCGAGGTGATTTCTCCTATGAGCTTTGGCCTCATGAATCCTTCAAGCCCCTACATAGCCTTCCGTTGTGCTCACTGGCCCAGGGGAGGGGGAGACCCTTGCCCTCTCTTCGAATATCCAGTAACCAAGTGGCCTACCCCTGGCCTTGAATCCTCTTTCTTTTTCCTGAATGGCTTCTAAGGCCCCCAGTTTGCTTACACACTCTGTTTGGCCCCTCCAGCGATGCACCTTTCCGGCACTTGGCCGACACACCCAATGGCCTTCAGCGGCACACCCAGCTTTGGCCCTTAGCGGCACGCCCCATGTGCCCTCAGCGGCACACCCCTTTCTGCCCTCAGCGGCACACACACCCAATTAGCCATTGGCCGGCACACTTGTAGCCTTTGGCTCTTGGCCGGTACACCCCCCTGTTCAGCCCTTAGCGGCACACACTTTTCAGCCTTCAGCGGCACACTCTCCAGCCCCCCCTTTTTTCAGCGGCACGCTCCTTGGCCAGCCCCAGTCCATGCCCCTTTGAGGCCTTCAGTCTGTCGTTCTCCTTCACGTTTTCCGAGGCTCTATAAAGGTGTTGCTCCCCCGGGGGCCCACCTCCAGTTGTCGGGTTCCGCCACTCCATGTGGGCGCGTTCCCTTTATCTCCCTTACGTCCCGGGTTAAGGGGAGATGCTGTCAAATTTTTGTGAGAAACTAATAAACAATTAAAAGAGGCAAAAGGAGGCAACAAACGAACAGGGTGATTAAGGAAACCTTCCAACTCATCAAACCACTGTCGGCATCACGACGAGAACTGAACCGAACTAATTAGCTACCCGGCAGCCCGAACGTCCGACCCGCAAGACAAGAGACCGAACCGAGCAAAGAGAACAAAACAAGGGAGGAGTTTTATATAAAACTACACAAAAGTCAAGATAAGAAGAAAAGAAAAGCCTTAAAACAAATAATCGAAAACTGATCGAGCCTCCACCATCACGCCCCATTGGCCTTCAGCGGTACGCCCCATTGGCCTTCAGCGGCACGCCCTCATTGGCCTTCAGCGGCACGCTCCCTTGGCCTTCAGCGATACACCCCTTTCAACCTTCAGCGGTACGCCCCATTGGCCTTCAGCGGCACGCCCTCATTGGCCTTCAGCGGCACGCTCCCTTGGCCTTCAGCGATACACCCCTTTCAACCCTCAGCGGTACGTCCCTTGAACCTTCAGCGGTACACTCCCTTGAGCCCCAGCGGTACGCTCCTTTGGCCTCCAGCGGTACGCCCCCCTTTTTGGCCTTCAGCGGCACGCCCTCTGGGCCTCTCAGCGGTACACTCTTACCTTCCCTTCGCCGGCACACTACATCTATGCACATATACAACCTGATAAGGGCATTAACAATAGCAAATAAATTAATAAAAATTACGCTAATTAAAGGACTCCAAATGCGCAATATTAATCATAATAAAAGAGGCGGGAGGGGTAATAAAAAGATAAATAATAAACAAATGACAATAATAAGAATGATCATGAATAAAAGAAGAGAAATTATCCCGGACAAAGGCACGAATGAACAGTAAACATCAAATCAGAAATCCCAGAAGATATAACTAAGAAGGCCCCCCGATAAAAGACGCTAATGCCCACACTGCAGCCCTCTCTCTCCTCGGGACCCGGGGCAAAAGGGAATATCAACGCCGCCCTTTCAGGTCGAGCCCGAGTCTCGGGAATCACCCCGATATGGCCAGGCTCTGATCTAACCTCGGGCCGACATCCTAATCGGACCGGATTTATTTTCTCGTTCCGGATACCTTCTGAATCCTCATTAAAAGTGCCGCATGCTCGGCAGACATTTGAAGGGATCTACCTCGGTTTTCTCATTGTGACTCTGCCACAGACCTGTGTCCGAATACGAAAAGGTCTACGAGTGGCCGACACAGCCGACAGTTTATGGCCTTAATACAACTTTCAGTGTGACCTATTCCTATCTCTCTCGCATAATTAGTATTACTCTTTTCGGCCGCGGGGCCCCTAATTTCGGCAATCAATCAAGGGTATTCCCTCGTATGGGGGATGTAAATGACGTCGTGACCTTCATGGTGCGACGGGATTCGGTCCCGATACGAACCACACAATCGTCTAACGAAATCAGATCGAGCGCACCATGGGCTCTTCGGAGCCCGAATAAATCGTCACTTCGGTGACTGGCACGCCCACGCACTTAATAAACCAACGATCGCGCAGAGATAATTGTTAAACGAAAAGTGCGTCCACAACTCTGGCACGCCCGGTGGGACCAATCCACCCTTCATCTCTTTGCCGAAACTAGGGGTCCCGCGGCCCCCATCTTGTAATACTGATTGTGCTACTTTCTTAAATGCAGAAAAAGAAGAGGAAGCAACAGCATGGAGCCGACAATGGCTATTGTCTGCAGCCCTGAGGTTGTGGAGAATCACGTGCGGGGTGGCTACCTGGCGGTACCCCTCGCTTTCGGGAGTTTCCCTCCCACTGTGGGCTTCCCCAACTTCTTGGGGGTGGCCTTCGCCGAGATCCTCGACGTGGAGACATCCGAGGACGCCCAGATCAACGCCCCCGCCCCGGGGGCCACTGAAGCTGCTGCCGGCCAAGGTGTGGCCAAGAACAATACCAGCGTCCCGACAACGACGCTGAGCTGCAACGTGCACCACGTGCACCAACCCACCGGCCCATCCCACCACGGGTCGGCATCCCACCGAAGGAGGCTTCGGAGGAGCAGCACTGCCGCCGGCTCAGCGCGTCGCATGTCCAACTCCGGAAAGTCCATGACGGTTGGGGCCCTCCGAGTCCGCCTAGACGGGCAGAGGTCCCAGGTGACGCCAGACCGCGTCGTCCCGACCGTCCCAGTCCGCAACTCCTTTCAAGGCCTGGAGAAATTGAAAGGGAAGATGACGCCCGCTGTTGTGGCCACCCCACCAAAGATTGCACCGGCTCACAGGCTGGCCAAACTGAAGCAAGTCTGGGTACCCAAGGAGGCCCAGCCCGCTGCACCCGCCCAGGCAGGGCCCAGCACTTTCCGCCCGAGGAGGGCCCGAAGAGATGACAGGGTCGAGGTGATGACCCCAACTCTTCGACCAGCACCCGTCATCCCGGTGCCGCCTGAGAATGCTCACCGCCGTCGCCGGGGGCACCGACATAACGCCGCCCGCCCGGCACTCAGGGCCTACTCTCCCCCTGCTGCTGTCATCGACGCGCAACCACAGGCCGCTCTCCCTGACCAGGAGTGGGAAGGGATCGAGCAGGCCATGAGGAACTATCTCCGAGGCCCGGGTAGCACCCCCGCTGGCCGCCAGAGACTACTGGGGGCAATGACCTCCGCCTTCCAAGAAGAAAGGGGGGAACCTGCACCTAGTATGGAGTCGAGGACCCACCCGGAGGAGCCGCGCCAGTCCCCTGCACGGGAGGAAGCGCCGCCCCGACGGTCGGTTTTTGACAGGCTGACATTCCCAGGAGGACCGTCCCGGAGGGCGTCAAGAAGAAACAAGAATAAGAAATGGAAGACATTCACCTGCAATATGGCAGAAGTCCATGGTCGGTATGGGGCCTTACCCACCGACCCGGAAGAATTGGCTAGAATGGCCGCCAGGCCGGGACCCCTTACTAGAAGAAGGAGAGCGGCAGGCGGCACGACACCCACGGCCGCCGAAGGAACTTTACCCGAAGAGCCCCTTGCGGCCCTCACGGCCAATATGGTTACTACCGGCGACACGAGTGGCGGACTCTCGACATCATCCGAGGACGCCCCGGCCGAAGAAACAGGCGGCATGACCAGTCTCCCCACAGCTGACCCAGCAATGCTGCTCATGATGCAACGATTCCAGCAGGAAATCGAGTCACTTAAAAAGCAGTTGAATGAGCGAAACACACCACCCCCAATGTCCTGGCAGACCGAGGCCATACCCGAGGTACCCAGGGACAGGGGGCAGTCTTCCGAGGCAGCTCTTCCGGCAACCCTCGATCCCCGCGGGGGCACGCCCCCGCAGCAAGCACATTGCACAGCGGTGACCCCGCCACAGGCTCCGCTTTCACAAGGGTCCCCCATGGCCCCCCGAGCGACCGTGGTAGTCACCCCGAGCGCACATCCCGCTCATTTCTACCCGAGCCCGGTCGACCCGGCGGCAGTCAGCCGGTTGATGCTTGAGCAGATGATAGACATGAAGTTGGCCGAAAGGGGCGATAGGGATCAGACGCCTTTCAACGTCTACCGAGTACCCTACCCGGCTCAGTATGCTGCCAGGAAGTTGCCGGCTGGCGTCACCAAGCCGCCGAAATTTGAAAAGTTCAATGGGCAAGGATCTCCCAGAGAGCATATTGCCTATTACGTGAACGTCATGGGAGACCTGGCTGCTGATGAGGCCTACCTCCTGAAGTTCTTCGGTTCAACACTCACCGGGCTTGCCTTTGAATGGTACTCCGGCTTGTCGCCCGGGTCGGTGGCCGATTGGCCCGACATGCAGAAGAAGTTCAAGGAAAGATTCTACGTGGCCGAGAGAGAAATTACTATGACTGAACTCTACGCCACAAGACAGAAGAATGATGAGTCAGCCCTCGACTACATCAAAAGATGGAGGAACCTTAGTATGAGGTGCAAACGCCCCCCACATCAGGAGGACGCAGTTCAGATCTGCAAGCAAAACTTAAAGAAAGAAATCCTAGAAAGAATGATCGGCACTAAGGTCAAGACATTTGACCGTCTGAATAATGTGGTAGCGGAGATCGAGGCATTCTTGGCCCGATACTCCTCCACCCCAGCCATGTCAAGCCAGAGGGCCAGGCAGGCGGAGAAGAAGCCGGCTCCCCCGGAGGTGCATGCACTAGACTTCCAGGCTTTTGAAAAGCAGAAGGAGAAAGCCAAGGGAGCGGCTAACCCTCTGCCGCCCAGAACCACAGAGCGGCGGGAAGGCCCCTCGCTAAGGGAGAAGATGAGAAACAAGCTATATTCCTTCTCTCGAGACAAATCCAAGCTCCTGTTTGAGTGGGCAACTAGCTACAATAAGATCACACTGCCCGAGCCGAAAAGGCCGGGCGACTTGAAGAAGAAGGATGACCCGCGCTTCTGCATGTACCATCGGGTGCTCGGGCATACCATTGAAGACTGCTACGTCTTCAAGGACGTTATCGAGTCCTTGATCAGGGACGGGGAGCTCGACATGGGGGAGCATAAAGTGGACCCCCCGCAGCCACACGAGCTGCCCAGCATAGCCTCCTCCGTCAATATGATCTCATTATATCAGGAGTTGCCAGAAGAATGGGCGGAAGCCTGTGCCCGTGCCACTTATGAGACCTTCATCATGGCCCCAGCTCAAGACCAAGAAGGGTGGCAGACTATACCCAGAAGAACTAGAAAGACGCGCGCCTCTCGACCTACCCCAGGAATTCACTCAAGGATAGCAGCACCCCTGCCTGCACCGCCCCCGGCAAACCCGGTTTGCCACGACACGGCCCCTCAGCTGGTCATGAGGCGGCCCACTCACAACAAGAAGAGCTCTGCCCCGTTGCGGATGTACAAGAAGACTAGCCCCGCGATTGAAAGACTCCGGGCTATTATTGATGGGCTTGAAGATTATGAGCAGCCCAAAATCCAGCCCGTCGAGCTAAAACAATATGTTCCCTGGGAGGAGTTCGAGTCACTCGAGCTGGCTCTAGGAACAGAAGCTGACGCAGATAAAGAGCCTCCCCTGTGGGGTGAACCTATTCGGGAGCAGCCATCCGCCGCGGCGGGCAAGAAGAAGAAGAAGAGAAGACCCAGGGGCAAGAATAAAAAGGAGGTCGTCTTCGCCTGCAACACTCTCTCGGCGTTGTTCGACACCTCTCTCTCCCTGGAAGAGAAAGAAGAAGAGCCACCCCGTGAGCCGGCAGAGGTGAGTCAAGCTGAAGCATCCACCTCCCAGCATGCCACCAGGTCAGGGAGGAAGTGGGGGCACCCTCCTCAGGGCACCCTCAACATCATGCTCAGGGGGGAACAACCATACCAGGTTCCCGAGCCCGAGGTCCGAGGCGCCGAGATCCCTCCTCCATCAGGCCTCTATCCCGGAGGCACCAAGAGTCAAAGCGCCCCGTCATTCGCCGAGTTCCTGTCCGCTCGAGCAGGAAGGCGGGTGCACCCCCAGGGGTCCGCTGCGACCAGTAAAGCAAGCATTCCTCAAGCTCTACCGGCTACAGTTCCTGCCCAGCCAGAAGAAGAATTCAACGGCATCCCAAACCTCGCCG
Source organism: Amorphophallus konjac (assembly GCA_022559845.1). Taxonomy (NCBI): domain Eukaryota; kingdom Viridiplantae; phylum Streptophyta; class Magnoliopsida; order Alismatales; family Araceae; genus Amorphophallus; species Amorphophallus konjac. Next base: position 2,101,436 of record CM040123.1, read on the forward strand.
AATTCATGCGAGCAGCAGAGGAGGCCCAACAGGCCCCGCCCGCTCAACAGGCTACAACTGATCTCGCAAAGGAGGCGTCCCCTGATCAGACACCCCAGCCTCAGGAGGGGAGCAGGCGCGGCAAGCCCGAAGAAATGAAGTTGCTCAAGGTGCGGGCTGCCGAGCGGATAGTCAGACACCTCAAGAAGATCCCGACCCGGTTCACCGTATGGGAGATGTTGTCCTTGAACGAGGAAACACGGCAAGCCATCATAGCCGCCCTCCAGACGCCAGCACATCTTGAAGCTTGCTTGGCAGAGATGTCACCCGAAGTAGCTGTGGCTTTTACAGAAGAGGACATGCTCCTGCCGACCTGCAGTCACAACAGACCCCTCTACATGAAGGGGCAATTGAATGGTCAGCCCATCAACAGGGTCCTAATCGACCCAGGAGCAGCAGTGAATATACTCCCCTACCGGGTGTACCAGAAACACTATTTCGACGTACACTTGGTTGAGGTTAAGAATGTCAAGATTACTGGCTTTAACCAGAAATGTGAGGTGCCCATGGGGGTTGCAGAGTTCAACCTGACCCTTGATGACTTCACCACCAAGGTCCAGATCCACGTCATCAACTCCAGCACTTCCTACAAGGCGTTGCTTGGCCGGCCTTGGCTACACCAGAATAGAGTGGTGCCCTCCACCCTGCATCAATGCATTAAATACTCCTGTGAGGGGAAGGAAGTCAGGATCTTCGCCGACCTCCACCCGTTCGAGGTGTTTGAGTGTCACTTGTCAGATGCTAATCTGTACTCGGAAGAGGCGAAGCAAGCTCCTCAAGCTGCCCGAGACAAGGGAAAGAAGAAAATGGGATCGGGAGGCTGGTTTCCTCCGCCGCCCCCAGGCTATGTGGCTCCCCCACATGTACCATTTATTGCACAAGAGGAAGGGGTATTTAGGGCAGCCCCTCTCCCCATCTACCCCACATCGGGGGCACCCTGCCTCGAAGACCTGTTAGAAGATGTCAGGGTCCCGCCAGGGATCGTCAAGCCGATAGCGAAAATTGAATGCCAAGCGGCTGAACAACTGAGAACCTTCGAAGTACCTAACCCCGAAGGGCTCCCCACTATCTTTTATGTTGCCGGGGAAAAGCCAGTCAGGGAGGACGAGGACTGCCGGTTCCCTGACGAGTTGCACGACCTGCACGTCCCCATTACGGGACTCCCTCACATGACTGACCGGGCAGCCAGAATGGTCAGAAAGCAGAAGATCCCTCCTTACCAGCCCTCCAGCTGGAAGAAAATGTTTGAAAGAATGTGGAACCCGCCAAACCTGGATCGACGGTTGCTGAAAATCACCAAACACCCCGGTCTGGGCTTTTCACTAGAAGATTACTACGAGGCTGATGTCATATCGGTCTCAACATGGCCCGGCGACGATCCCGCAGAAGCTGCAGATTCGCGGGAAACCCACCAAGACGCATGTCCCAGGGCCCCGGCCGAAGAGGCACAAGACGAAGAAATATTCCTGTGGAAGCCTCCCGGCCGCCGCTGTATGGAGAAGACCCCCTCCTTCTCTGAAGTGTCGACCTCGAGAGGGCACACCGGCGAGGCACCTACACCCCGGTCGGCTGGCGAAACAAGGAGCAGAAGCATGGGCCAGGCTCTGAAATCCCCTCGATACGACCCCGTCATGTACGCCTTGTACCACAGGCAGCAACGGGAGATCGAGACACTAAAAGTACGACTGGCTGAGTTGACATCGCTAGTCGCTGACCTGATCCAGGGATCTCTTCCCCGCAGGGGTGGCCGCGTGCCTCGGCCCCGGGGCACCAGTCCCAACACTCCCGCCTTGTCAAGGCGGGAGATGAGAGACATGGCAAGTTTGCTGACCGAGCGGCCAACCAGGCAAGGGCTAACACTCCAAGAGAAACTGCAGAAGCCCTACTCCTTCCGAGAGAGAAGACCCGGGGCATCTTCGACTGGGCCTGCCACTACGGCAAGGTCTCCCTCCCACGGTCCAAGAGGCCACAAGACACCAGAAGGAGTGGGGACCCACTATTTTGCCCTTACCACCAGATGCTGGGTCACGTCATTGAAGACTGTTATGTCTTCAAAGACATTGCTCAAAGCCTCATTGACAGGGATGAGCTCAGAATGGGGGACTACGTGGTAGCCCCTCCACGCCCCCATGTGGCGGATAGCCCCAGGGCAGGAGCCTACGCGGTGTCCATCCAATGCCAGGTGCCTGAAGATGCGATTACCCCGACCCCCGCAGGAGCGGTCTATGATGAGTACACAGAAGAGCCTGAGATGGACCTACGCCCCTCTGAGCCAGCGGACCTCGCACACCCGGCGGCCACGGCCCAGGAGGAGAGCGAGGTGAATGCAGCCTCCATGCCCAGTCATGATGAGCAAGAAGAGGGAGATGGCATTCTCGAACCCGAGGACAATGAAGACCAAGACTTCGTCGATTTGTCGCCAGCCCCGCCGGAAATTGAAAATGGCGGCCAGGCCACAGTCGACGAATTGGTTGAAATCAACCTTGGCACAGAAGACGACCCCAGGCCGACTTTCTGAGTGCTCTCATGCCCCTACAGGAGAGAGAACAATACACAAAGTTGCTGCAAGAATTCGGGATTGCTTTGCCTGGAACTATAAAGAAATGCCCGGGCTCAGCCCCGAGGTGACTCAACACATCCTGTCCATTGATCCCAAAGTGGAACCAGTGAAGCAACCTCCCCGGCGCATGAGGCCGGAGCTAACCAGCCAGATCTGCAAAGAGGTCGACAAGCTCATAATGTCGGCTTCGTGGCGGAGAATCAATACACCACATGGCTGGCCAATATTGTACCAGTGAAAAAGAAGAATGGACAGATCAGGATTTGCGTGGACTTCGCGACCTGAATAGAGCCTGCCCGAAAGATGACTTCCCGGTGCCTATCACCGAGGTGATGATTGACGCAACCACTGGCCACGAGGCCCTGTCCTTCATGGATGGGTCGTCCGGCTATAACCAAATCTGGATAGCCGACCACGACCGGGTCCACACAGCTTTCCGGTCACCCAAAGGGATATTTCACTACAAGAGGATGCCCTTCGGCCTCAAGAATGCCGGTGCCACATACCAGCGGGCGATGACCGAGATCTTCGACGAGCTGCTGTACGGCAAGGTCGAGTGCTACATTGATGATCTGGTCGTCAAGACGAAGAAAAGAGACGAGCACCTGAGTGACCTCAGGGTCGTCTTCCAAAGACTCCGGCAGTACGGGCTGAGGATGAATCCCATGAAGTGTGCCTTTGGCGTGTCCAGCGGGAAATTCCTCGGCTTTATTGTCCGGCACAGAGGGATCGAGATCGACCCCTTGAAGATAAAGGCCATCCAGGAGCTGCCTCCTCCCAAGAGTCTGGGAGAGCTGAGGTCCCTGCAGGGGCGTTTAGCTTACATCCGCAGGTTCATCTCCAACCTGTCAGGGCACTGCCAACCCTTCCACAAACTGATGATGAAGAATACACCCTTCAGCTGGGGTCACGAGTGCCAGCACGCGTTCGACCAGCTAAAGGAGTACCTGAAGACCCCACCTGTCCTGGGGGCACCTGTCAAAGGTAGACCGCTTATTCTCTACATAGCGGCCACCGAATACTCACTGGGGGCAATGCTCGCCCAGAACAATGACGAGGGAAAAGAGCAGGCTCTTTACTATCTCAGTCGAAGGTTGGTGGGCGCAGAGGCTAAGTACACCCCGATTGAGAAAATCTGCCTTGCCTTGGTCTTCGCGGTCAAGAAGATGAGGCACTATATGCTGTCCCATGAAGTCAGCTTGATATCCAGGGCCGACCCCATTAAGCACACCCTTTTTCAGCCCGTCCCAAAGGGGCGCCTTGGCAAGTGGGCCGTGCTGCTCATGGAGTTCGACATCACCTACGTGCCACAGAAGGCCGTCAAGGGACAAGCCGTCGCGGATTTCTTCGCGGCACACCCTGTGCCCGAAGACTCCCCTCTGGCCACCGAACTACCAGAAGATGAAACACTAGAGGTAAACCAAGTACAGCAAGCCATCTGGCAGTTATACTTCGACGGGGCCTCGAGAACAGAAGCGACCCCGTCCGGGCGCGCCAAGGTACGAGCCGGAGCAGGCATCGTCCTCAGGTCACCAGACGGAGAAGTGATGCACACTTCTTGCTGCATTAGCAAACCCTACACCAATAATGAAGCAGAGTATGAAGCTCTGATCATCGGCCTCCAGGTCGCCCTCCAAATGGAGATCAAAATGCTCCAGGTATTTGGCGACTCGCTACTGGTCGTCAAGCAGGTACAGGGGCAGTTTGATGTCCGGAAACCCGAGCTGCTCCCTTACCACGCTAGGGCAAAAGGGCTCATGGAGCGATTCTACCTCCTCGAGATAGGCCATGTCGCCCGAGGGGAGAACGCCCAGGCCGACGCCTTGGCAAAGTTGGCAAGCTCACTGGCAGTGCCTCCGGATGGATCTCTCAGCATCCAAGTAATAAACCAACGCCAGATGCCCAGCATGATAGAAGGGGAATCAGAAGAAGAGGACCTAGAGGTCACTACAGTGGAAGCCGTCAGCCTACCCGACTGGAGAGGCCCCCTGATGCAGTGGTTCAAACACCAGCGGTTGCCTGACCGAAGAGAAGAAAAGATCAAGCTAGTCAGAACCAAGGACTCTTATGAGCTCCGAAGCGGAATATTATTCCGAATTGTGGCAGATGCCAGACGGAAGCTGCTCCTCCGATGTTTGTCCACTGAAGAAGCTTGGAGGGTCATGAAGGAGGTCCATGCCGGGACGGCGGGTGCACACCAGGCGGGACCGAAAATGAAGATTGAAATCAAGAAACTTGGCTACTATTGGCCTGCAATGTTCGACGACTGCTGCAAATATGCTAAGTCATGCCAGAGATGTCAGGAGCATGCCACCATTCCCAGAAGACCTCCTGCACCATTGCACCCAACACCGCCCAGTTGGCCGTTCGCCCAATGGGGAACGGACGTCGTGGGCCCCTTGCCCGCATCTTCCACAGGCTGCAAATACATTCTGGCGGCGACCGACTACTTCTCCCGCTGGGCCGAGGCCGTTGCCTTACGGGAGGTCACCGGAGAAATCGTGGCCAGGTTTGTCCTCCGCAATATCATATTCCGGTTCGGCGTGCCCGACCGAATTGTGTCAGACAACGGCAGCCACTTCCGTAACCAGAAGGTCTACCGACTAGCAGAAAAATACAAAATTGATTGGAGGACCTCAACTCCTTACAATCCACAAGCCAATGGGCTGGCCGAAGCTTTCAATAAGACACTCTGCACCCTCTTGGCCAAGACTGTCAGCTCTAACAAGAAGGACTGGGAAGAGAGGATGTACGAGGCGCTATGGGCATACTGAACTGTATACAAGACTCCAACGGGTTGCTCGCCCTTTTCTCTCGTATACGGTTCGGAGGCAATCGTCCCCGTCGAACTGGAGATACCTTCCCTCCGGGTCGCCATTCAGCATGGGCTTGTCCTTGAAGGGCAGACCAATGTCGAGCGAAGACTCGATGAACTCTCCAGCCTGGAAGGAAAGCGGCTTCAAGCCCAACAGAACATTCAGGTCTACCAGGCCCGGATTGCACGCGCCTTTGACAAGCTTGTCAAGGAGCGCGAATTCAAAAAGGCTGACCTTGTTATGGTCAAGAGAAGAGACCTCATGGCTGCCAATCTTAAGGGCAAGTTAAATGAGATCTGGCTCGGACCTTACGTAGTCCAAAAAGTCTACCAAGGTGGTGCCTATGTGATTGTCAACCATCGCGGGGAAGTTCAGTTCCCGCCCCTTAATGGAAGGCACTTGAGGTTGTATCATGCTCCGGCGCCCCCATTCAATTAATAATATTACCCTCCGCCCGGTTTCGGGCGGGTTGTCTCGATTAATGGCCCAAATAAATTAACCACTATCCCCGCTTTCAAAAAGGGGGGCAAAAGAAGAAAAAAGGGAATAGAGAGAAGAAAAAAAAAGGAGAAAGAAGAAGAAGAGAAATAAAAAAAAAGGGAGAGAGAGCAAAAGAGGAGAAAAGAAGAAAAGAAGGAAAAAAAAGAGAGGAAAGAAAAGAGAAGGAAAAGAAGAGAGCAAAAGAGGAGAAAAGAAGAAAAGAAGGAAAAAAAAAGAGAGGAAAGAAAAGAGAAGGAAAAGAAGAGAGAAGAAGAGAGAAAGAAAGAAAAGAAGGGAAAAGAGAAAAAAAGGGGGAAAGGAAAAAGAAGAAGAGAAAATAAAAGAGCAAAAAAAAAAGAGAAGAAGAAAAAGAAAGGAAAAGAAAAGAGACAAAAAAAAAATAAGGGCAGAATAAAAGCAGAGAAGGAAAGGGGGGAACGCCCCCCATTTCCAGCCGCCGCCCCGCATCAGCGGGGGTACCAAAAATCGATTAAAAAAAAAGAGGGAAAGAAACAAACTCTTCTCTCCGTCCTCCCCAGGCGGTGAGTACCTCTTTGGCTTGGACCTCCCGTCCGGGTCATTGACTAAACAAACTCTTCTCTCCGTCCTCCCCGGGCGGTGAGTACCCCTTTGGCTTGGACCTCCCGTCCAGATCATTGACTAGACCAGCTCTCTCTCTGTGCTCGCTGAGCGGCCAGTAAACGGTCTCCGACCGAGGCCCCCCTGAAGCCAGCACTAGCTTTCAACCTTGCGGCGAGACTAGGAAGGTGCCCGTCCGGTACGATGGAGTGGTCCCCTCGCCCTCCCCCTGGGAAGGCGAGCACTCTCCCGTGCCCTGGCATGGGCTCCTGCCCGGATTTCTCGAAGCAAATCATTACGGGAACCTACAGCCTGCCAATGTGTCTCGGCATGGAAGCATGGGAGGGAGCATAAAAAGAGGGGAATGTACACAAAAGAAAAGAAGGGGAAGGAAGGTCTCTCTGGGACAAATCCATACACAAGAACACGCGAAGCCATAAATGGGGTTTTTCTATATTCAAAAAAAAAGGAGCCGGACTACAAGCACTTCGGGGCATACCCCTGTGTTACAAAAAAAAGAAAAAATAAGGGAGCCATGCCTAGTCAAGGCCCCTGAAGATGTCTTCGAGAGGCAGAATCCCTACGCAAGGGAAGTTCATCCGGTCGCGGAGCCGCCCCCTCCGCTCCTCCAGCTGAGTGAGCTCCGCCTCCATGGACTCCACCTCGGCTTGAGCAGCACCGAAGGCTTCTCTCTCTCTCTCGGCCACTCCCTCGTTCACGGCGAGATCAAGCCTAGCTGCAACGAGGTAGCCCTCCAATTCTATAATTCGGCTCTTCAAAGACGGGACCTTGCCCTCGCTCCCCTCCCAGGCCTCTCTATGGCGCTCCCTGTCGCCTCGCCGTGTTTCCAAGGCTTGCAGATACTCGTCCGCCTGGGTATCCAACGCGGCACGTTCGTCAGGAGCCTGGGTCTCGAGGAAGTCGCGGCGCTTGATGTATTTCAATAATAGCAAGATTCGCCGCGACCATTCCCCCAGCGGGCAGCCGAGCACTTGCAACGCCCCGGTCAGCTGCGTCACTATGGTGTGCACCTCCCGATACGACAGAGAGGGATCGGCGAGGAGCATCGCCCGTAGGGTGATCAGCATATGGCGGACCGGCGCTTCCGACGAGGTGTGGCCGGCCGAAGGCAGGGCTGGGGGAGTGAATTCCACGGTGCTGTCCACCTCCGCCCACAAGCCGGCATCCACCGTGACTGAGGAAGATGGAAGAGCCAGAGTCAAGTCGCCCGGCTGGCGTGGCTCGACAGAGGGCTTTTGGCCAACCACCGCCAAGGAAGTGGCTGAAACCAGCGCCGAAGCATCCGATGTCTCTATCATCCGCTGCTCCCCTGTTGCCTCTGCCCTGGCCCCGTCCGCTTCGGCCGCTGGTTCGGCAGGCGAGGGTGCAGCCGTCTCTACCCTGGCCGAAGGAGGAGCCTCGAGCAGAGCTGGACCCGAGGATGCCATCCACGAACTTCTTTCTCGCGTCTGGGATCCCTCCAGATGTGCGCGAAGCCCCGTAAATATTTGCCTCAGGAGCGGGTCCTCCATCTGGGCCGGAAGCTTCGGGAAAGGCGGAAGTGGAACCATCAGTCAGGGTAGACGCCCCGCTTCCACCAGTGCAGCAAGACTCGCCGCCCCTAAGTCGGAGATGCGAGCCGGCCCCTCCATCGTTATCGGGGCGACACTCGGTCGCCGCTTCGCCACGGCCTTTCGGACACGACCAGACGTCTTCTCCGGTCTCGGTATCGCCTGACCAGGGGAATGGGAATCAGCTATCCACCAGCTGGAATAAACCATGCGAAAAGGGAGACCGTGGAGCCCGCATACTCACCTCAGCCACAGGAATGAGGCTACCCTCAGGCGCGATCTCCCCCTCCTCCAGAGGCTCTCCCGCTAGGGGCCCCGTCGGCACATCCTCCTGAAGGGCCTCGAACAGAAGGGCCAGCCTGCCCATGCCGACAGCGACCCCGGGCCGGTCAACTGGCGCAGTTGGAGCAGCCCCTTTCGCGGCCTCCGGCCTAATTGATTCCTGCGAAGAACCGACACAAAAAAAAACGGCGTCAGTAGGCGACCACCAAGGCAGCCCTGCACCAACATAAAAATACACGCCTACGGCAGCAGCCTCTAGCAAGCCGAGCACATTAGCAAATGAAAAGCCTTAAAGACCGGCTCGGGCGGCCCGGTGCCTCAAGGCGCTACCTCAACAGGAGCTGCTTCGTCGGAAAAATAGTCGTAGTCTACCTCTTCCCCGGACGAAGACTCGACTGCCGCTGGTTCGGCCGGAGCCGGCAAAGGGGCCTCCACCTCAAGCTCGATGACCGGCGCCTCCTCTCGCGGACTGGGTGAGGCTGGCATCCCAGGCTTCAACCTCTTTCGCACATACAGCTGCGTCACCGGGGGGTACATTCGGAGGCCAAATAGCCCGGTAACCGCTCCAGCTGCACCTGTCAAAAAAAAACGGGGGTCGTATGTTGGCACTCAAAATATGATCCCTGGCGACCAAGCCGCAAAGACGAATGATACGGCCCACTGAAGCACAGAAGCCGATGAAAATCAACTTATCAAGGGTCCCTCGAGCTGACGAAGCCCCAAGCCACCTTGAAGGGAACACCGGGGACCTCACCTCAGGAGAGTCAAAGTCAACCCGCAACCAACCGGCAGTGCGATCAAGCCTGCCCAATGATCCGGCATCGACTCTGTCATGCCGCTACCCCACATCCGACGTCCGATCAAGGACGACGGTCCACCTTATGATTCTCCGAAAGAGGAAGAATGCCCTCGGCCATCCACAACAAGGGGCCGGAGGTTCTGTCAGCAAGAAGATCCCGATCACCCGACACGGGTTCGGCTTCTCGCCCTAGTGAGGCCATTAGCGGCCGATGGATCGCCGTTCAAGGCGGAATTACCCAGGATGCAATGCCATCCTGCAAGGAAGCTTCGGACACAGGTCCGTCTTGATGAGAGGCACCAATCACAGTGCCGAAAGTCGTACCGACGGGACACCCGTGTGTCCGGACCGGAAGCACACGAAGTTCTGATCAAGGCCGTTCGTCACGTCAAGAGCTTCGTCAACACTCCGTCAAGGCTCCCCGAGAGCCAGGGCGAGAGGAACAGTCCACTGGAGTCTCCGGAACCATCCCCGGACCCATCGGCCTAGCCGTGCCTGGAGAACGGGTTAAAACGGCGCCCCTTAATACGGCGCCGTCGAACCGGCGCGCAAAAGCCAGAAGGGGCCTTTCCCCGGCGCCGTTAAAACGGCGCGCCAAAAGCAAGGGGGCTGCTCCCCGGCGCCCTCAACCCGGCGCGCCCCTCTCCACCGCGCCGTTTTAACAAAAGGGCTATATATGCCCTGCCTTCATAAAAAAGAAAAGAGGAGGAGATCAAGGGGGATTATCCGAGAAGAGGGCCAACAGAAAAAGAGAAGAAAAAAAAGAGATCGGAGAGGTCTCGGAATCCAAAGAGAAAAAAAAGAGAATTAGAAGAAAGAGAGAGGTCCAGGGAAAAGGGGAGGAGGTCTTCGTCTGAAGAGGTCCCCCGTCTGGGCTTCCCGGCGGCCGACATCCTGCTCCATCCGAGCCCCCCGGAGTCGAAGAAGAAGACCGTCTGCTTGTTTGCCGAGGTCGGGTCTCCGTTTTTTTTCTTCCGGTTAACCCCTCTGCTCTTCTTTGTTTTTGTTTTCTGGCACAATGTAAGTGAGAGATCGGGGGAGGGGCGATGATACGAGCCTTTCCTCCCCCCTTTTTTCTCTCACCTTTTCCTCTGCTATGCTTTGGCTTCAACTGTAATAGTTCCTTTTCTTCTGTTAATGAAACGGCTGCCGATCGACAACGACGGCGTCGGAATCCATGTGCTCTGCATATGTATGAATGTGGGTTGTACATGAATCAATGAAAGTCTATCGTTGCTAATGTCTTCTGCCCCGTGCGTACCCTCTCTCATCCTCTTGCGAGTGTACCTCTGATCGCTCTATTTAATATGTATCTGCATTCACTCGTAGTTGGTTTCCTCCGATGCTGGGTGTGCCTTCGGGCTATAGAAATCATCTGTCCCCCCCCTTTCCCCGGGGTTCTCTCCTGCTTTAAGTCCGATGCAACAACCGGATTTCGTGTTGAACGCTCCACTGGCTCTGCGAACAGAGATGCACTTGTGTGCATATCTCTGTCTGTCTCCGCCCAGAGATGAGGACCCTTCACTGTCCCCTGTGTGCCCTGCTTCATAGGCCAGAGGGGCAGGGAGAATCTCTCGGATTGTCCCTAATGGTCCAACGGCCAGCCTCATGGGGTTTGTTTCTGAATGCCGTATATATGTATACAGAGCTGTACCCCGGGCTATGTGCTGGTCACATATTGTGCCGGCGATTGACATGCTCGACCCGACGGGCTCTATCATTCTAATGTGTTTATAGACACTTCGTGTGTTTGTCTGTCGCCGTCAAACGATGTTCATACCGCTTCCTGTCGTGTCATAAGCATCTTGATGGGAGTATGCTACGTAGCATCATTCCCGCATCCGGGGAGGGGTACATTCCTCATATTTCTCTGCCAATCATCCGACTCACGGGGGATTCATCTGGCAATGATGAATATCCCTATGAGCCATAGGATGCACAGCAATGGGGCTAAGCCCTACACTTTAAATCCACAGCCCCTAATGGACTTTGTGGTGACCGTGGGTCGGGTGCCCCTTGTAGGCTTGCCTCGGGGTTTCCCTCCCATCTCGGTCGTCCCGATTCGGGTGTTGTGGTGACTCGGGTCGCGTGCCCCTCGTAGGCTAGCCCTCGGGGTTTTCGCTCCCAGAAATGAGTCGTCTCACTCACTCACTGTTACCCACGGATTCGGTGCCCCTAGCAGGCTATGCCTCGGGGTTCTCCCTTTCCGTCCGGGTCTTCGCCGGCCGCCGTTGTGCCACCCGGCATTTAGGGGTTTGCTCCGCCACGTGAGCATCCTCCGCTTCTCCCCGACAAATCCTTTAGGATGGGGAGATGCTGCCGAAATTTCGGCTCAAACGAGTGTAAACTCGGAGCAATTGCTGCGCTCGAGTGTGAACCTCGCGCGAACCCGTGACTTGGCTTTGAACGGTTTGGGACCGATCCAATGAATAATCAATTCAATAAAGTCCTCAAAACCCCCAAAATAATCTAATAAATCCATAAATAAATCAACAGAATCTCGGTTTCCGCGAAATCGGGCTAAAACGGCGCGATCACGCGTTAAAACGGCGCGGCCTAAAGCGGCGCGCCCTATCCGGCGCGCCCTATCCGGCGCGCCCTCCCCGGCGCGCCCCTACCTTCCACCGCGCCGTTTTAACGGCTTTTCCCCCTTTTACCTACGTTTGACCGCGCCGTTTTAACCCCTTTTACCTACGTTTCAGGGCGCCGTTTTAACCATTCCAACCCGTTTCTTCGCATGCACTGCACCGGTTTCGTTCCGAGTCGTGTCATCGCATAATTCTAATCCTTTTTCCTATTCATGGGATGATTTCTCATACTAATCATGGAATTTCATAAGCTCTTTGATTGAATAAATTGAATAAACTAGCTTTTCAAGCTTGAATTGATATGTCTCGAATCTTTGGCATCATGATTTGGCCCAAGCATTCGTGTCTCATTAATGTATGCCCGAGTGGGTGCACCCTTGGTATATCAAATGACATTGTCAGAAGGCCGGGTTATGCCTGACCGGAAACCTTGTCACGCGTGAAGGCGGCTTTCGGGCCTAAGTACTCCGCCATGTACCAGGCCCCACCTCAATAAACCCTGCGTATTCGGTCATGACATCTTGCATGATTGTTCGCATGCTCTGTATCTTTTATTCCGGCTTCGACAGCCCGCTATCTCGGCAACTAATCAAAGGTGTTCCCTCCTCGTGGGGGATGTAATTAACGCCATAGCCTTTACGGTATGGCGGACTGCTGGTCCCGACCGAACCTCACTCTCGCCCGATAAGGGTCAGAATGAGCGCATCATAAATCGTCACTCATGTGACTGGCACGCCCGTGTCGTCAATCAGTCAGTTGATTACTAGTTAGTCAATTGATTGATCGACCCGCGAAATAAATGAATGAAAAATACCAACGAAAAGGAGCGAAGGAAGAGACGGTCGAAACAGTCTGGCACGCCCGGTGGGACCAGTGTCACCTTTCATCTCTTTGCCGAGATATTCGGGCTTCGAAGCCCTTTCAAAGACTACTGATTGTTTTCCTGTCTATCTTTTCAGTGCAAACAATGACGACTCATGGAATAGCTGGCGTCGACTTCGACCAATCGATAGTCGCCAGACACGCGCAAGGGTACCTGGCGGTGCCCATGGAATTTGGTAGCTTTCCTCCTGCTGTGGGCTTCCCCAACTTCTTGGGGTTGGCCTTTGTCGACATGCTGGAAGTCGAGGCAATGGAACCCGTCAAGGAACATGTGAAGGAAATGGAGCCTCTGAAGGCCCCCTGCCGCGGTGATTCGCTCAAGAACCCGGTTCCGGCCGCTAGCTGCCTGGTGCACCACCTTGTACGGGTGATGCATCCCACTGATATCAACAAGCCCCCTGGAGGACGTCAGCGTCGCCAGGCTCGCAAGAACCCTGCCGTGATCACCGGAACTGTCTCTCAGTCCGGAAAATCAATGCTGGTGGGAGGTATGCGTGTCTTCCTCAACGGGCGCACGGCACGGGTGACCCCAGATCGCGTCATCCCAAACGTCCCTGTCTACAACAACTATCAAGCTCTCGCTGGAAGGAGGGCAGAAAGAGAAGAAGCCGGCCACCATGGCCAAGAAAACCCGGCGCTCAGGCCGAGGAAATTCAAACAGGTGTGGGTTCCCAAGCGGACCCAACCTGCCTACCATCCAACGCCCACCCGCCATCGTCCTATGAACGACGAGGCGAGAGCGAGAAGAGAAAGGGGCTTGTCCCTGATGAATGAAGAAGAGGTGGTTGCGGATCCTCCGCGTCACAGAAGTTTCCGGGCTGTGGCCCGTCAAGCCAACGTCCCTGCCACGGGGCGAAGGTTCCAACAGCCAGCTGACAGAGCTCGACTGGCCTACATTCCTCCTGCTGGAGGTCGACCACTCTCCCCCATGCTACATCAAGAACGGGGTCAAGAAGAAATGGCCTGCCTGGTCAGAAGCTATTTCCGAGGATTGGGTAACACCTCACTCGGACAGCAGCGGCTGATGCAGACAGTCGCCACTGAAGAAAATTGCTGCCCATCAACGGCAGATGAAGAAGAAATAGAGGATATAATAAGGATGTCGTCGGTCGATGACAACGGACACAATGACGGCTCTGAGATCAAAGCCGATGAAGCCTTCCCCGAGCGGGAAGAAAGAAGAAGAATTTCTGTGTTCGAGAGGCTGACCTTCCCGCAACAAGCAAGGCGGAGGGTCCATCGACGAAGAAGGAGGATGCAGGTTTTCACTTGCAACATGGCTGGCGTGTCCAGCCGATATGGGAAGCTTCCTGAAAACTCTCAAGAACTGGCTCAGTTGGCCGTACGGCCGGGACCAGCTACCCGCAGGACAGAAGCAGCAAGAGGGCTTCTGACAGCGATGAAAGAGAAACAGCCCCAGTCATACCTCCACTGGGATGACAAAGCCCCCGTCTTGACCGCTAATGTGGTAACGACGGAAGAAGAAGACGACGTACTCCTCGATATCCTGCCCGAGGGTACGTCCGGGGAAACGACAGAAGGTGTCCCCACCACTATAGACCCATCAGTCTTGATGCTGCTGCAAAGATATCAACGGGAAATAGATTCCCTGAAGAAACAGCTGATGGAGAAAACTGAACACTCATCAGCCTCCAAACCACCCGAAGTCCAAGGTGAATCATCCCGGGGAGCGGCTCGTCGAGACGACCCTCCACCACTTTGCACACTACCCCAGCCGTCAGAGCCAACTGTGACGACAGCACAACAGCGGCCACCACAGCCTCAGTCGCTGCTGCCTCCGGTGCTTCCTCAGGTGCACCCAACACCCCCGCTGCTGCATCCTCCACAGGCGACCACCCTGGTCACCCCGTACCTGCAGCCAGCACACTTCTATCCGGAGCCAGTCGACCCCACGGTCGTGAGCCGGATGATGGTGGAGAGGATGATCGAGCTGAAGCTCGCAGAGAAGAGCGAAGGCGACTACGTCGCATTCGATGCCTACCGGGTGCCCTACCCGCAACACCATGCGGCTAAGCGACTTCCCCCGGGAGTCAACAAGCCGCCCAAATTTGACAAATTCAACGGGAAAGGTTCCCCAAAAGAACATATTGCATATTATATGACCGTTATGGGTGATCTGTCCACCGACGAGTCATATCTGCTGAAATTCTTCGGGTCCTCGCTGACGGGGCTCGCATTTGAATGGTACTCCAGCCTCTCGGCCGGGTCAATCAATGACTGGTCAGATATGCAGAGGAAATTCAGGGAAAGATTCCATGTCACAGAGAGGGAGGTCACAGTGGCCGAACTCTATTCGACAAAACAAAGGGCAGATGAGACCGCCCTTGACTACATCAAGAGGTGGAGGAACCTCGGAATGAGATGTAAGCGGCCCCCGCATCAGGAGGACGCTGTGCAAATATGTAAGCAAAATCTCAGGAGGGAGGTCTTGGAAAAAATGATCGGGATGGAAATACGGTCGTTCGACCGGCTGAATAATGTGGTGGCCGAGGTAGAGGCTTTTCTAGCCAAGCCCGTCCCGCCGTCAGCTACCAGCACAGCCCAGAAAGGCAAGGCGGCGGAACGGCGCCCCACACCTAAAGAAGCGAATGCGCTTGATATCAAGGCGTTCGAACAACAGAAGGAGAAAGGCAAGAAAGCGGCTCCCCCGCAACCTGCGAAAGCTCCAGATGACAAAGAAGGTCCTTCGTTGAGGGACAAAATGAAGAAGGCTTATTCCTTTCCTAAGGATAAGACCCGAATCCTATTTGACTGGGTAACAGAATACAGTATGGTCACTCTGCCTGAGCCAAGAAGACCAGAGGACCTCAAAAGAAGAGACAGTCCAAGATTCTGCCCCTATCACCAGATGCTGGGACATTCAATCGAAGACTGTTATGTTTTCAAAGACATCATTGAAGGGATGGTGAAGAAAAATGAGATAGAGCTGGGAGAGTACAAAGTAGACCCTCCTCAGCCACATGAAGCTCCTCCCCGAAGAGCAGCAGTCAACATGATCTCCCTCTACCAGGCGTTACCTGAGGAGATCTCTGAAGCAAGCACACGGAGCACCTACGAAATCCATTTCCTGGAGCCCGTGAAGGAACAGCAGGGTGGCAGCAAGTCCCTGTGAAGCACAATAAGAAGAGGGCACCCTGCCCGAAAGAGGGGGCACTTATCCGTGGCGTCACGCCCCGGCCTGCTCCGCCAGTGATAGCGCCTACGTGGATTACTCCATCTGCAGCTATCAGAATACATGCACCCAACAGAAGGAGACAGACTCCCCTGCCAGTGGTCAAGGAAACCAACCCCGGGGTCCTTCGACTGCAACACCTGATTGAAGGGCTAGATGAATATGTACAGCCCGAATTGAAACCCCTGCTCGTACGGGACTACGTCCCATGGCAGGAGCTGGAGCAACTCTCACTCAAGCAGACGGAGGAAGCTGAAGCAGCACCCCCTGAAGCGAGCAGTCTATTCTGGGGGCAGGTGCCCGCAGAAGCAAAAAGGAAAAAGAAGCAAAAGAAGAAGAAAAGAAAGGCCGTTGGCGCCAATAAAGCACAGGTTGTCTCCTGTAATACACTATCAGCCCTCTTCAACCTACCCGGGGAAGAGGAAGAAGAAGAAATATGCTTTACACCCCACACTGGGGAAAGCAAGGTCGAGGCCGCCACTGCTGCACATGCCACGCGGTCAGGCCGAAAATGGGGGCGCCAACCCCCACCAAACCACAATATTGTGTTCAGAGGGGAACAACCCTACAAGACACCTCCGCCGGAGGTCAAGGGAGTTCAAATCCCTCCTCCGTCAGGTCTATACAACAAGAGCGGGGGCAAGGCTAGTCCCCTCATTTCTTGAATTTATGAAGATGTCAAAGGGGAAACAGCCTTGTCAAGACGCCAACCCTACACCCGGGGTCAATCACCCTCGGCCAGTGCAATCTACTGAGGATGCAAATGCAGATGGGGCTTGCCCTGCAGCAACCAATAAAGAAGACTCGACAGTCGGTGCCAGTCGAGAGGGTGCCGAGTCCGAGGAAGATGAAGCAGGTCCGTCTGGACCCACAAATCAAAACCTTCCTAAGCCCAGATGGGTTGAGGAGATGAAGCTCTCCAATGTCCGGGCTGGAAGCCGAATAATGAAGCTGCTCAAGAAGCTCCCTGCTCGTTTTACGATCTGGGAAATTCTCTCTTTGAGTGAAGAAACTAGACAGGCAATCATCACTGCTCTGCAGACGCCTGCCCAGTTTGAAACCTGCATAGCTGAGGCTATACCAGAAGCCAGTATGACCTTCTCTCCAGAAGACATGCTACTGCCTACGGCCAGTCACAACAGGCCGCTATATATGAAAGGGCACCTGAATGGAAGAGAACTGAACCGGATTCTGGTCGATCCTGGCGCAGCAGTCAACATCCTGCCATATAGAATATACGAGAGGTACCACTTCAATGTGCATCTCGAAAAGGCCGGGGATATGCGTATCGCGGGCTTCAACCAGAAATGTGAAGTATCTATGGGGGTGGCAGAATTCACACTGACTCTGGCAGATTTCACTACAACGGTGCAGTTTCACGTCATTGACTCTCGCACCTCCTACAAAGCACTGCTCGGCCGCCCATGGCTGCATGAAAACTTGGTGGTGCCCTCCACGCTCCACCAATGCATCAAATACAGCCTCCAGGGGAAGGAGGAAAGGATATTTGCTGACATCCACCCATTCGAGGTGTTTGAGTGTCACTTGGCGGACGCCAATCTGTATACGGGGTCTCCCCGGAAGACTTCTAAAACTGAAGCCCCCGTAGGGGCATCGAAGAATAGATCGGGTGACGGTTGGTATCCACCACCGCCGCGCGGATATGTCAAGCCGAAGGTGGTCTCCCACATCACGGCTTCTGGAAATGTCGGCAGGGTGACACCCCCAGCATTATACCCCAAAGCTAAGGAAGTGCATGTTGACCGACAACACGACCGCATCGGAGTCCCGGCCGGCCTCACCAAGCCTGTCTCCGGCCTCGATGGTCCCACCGTCGAACCTTTCAAAGCTTGGGAAGTGGCACAGGAAGATGGGCACAGCAGCTTATTCTATACAGCTGAGGAGCATCCTACTCAGGAAGACACGGATTGCAGCCTCCCTGAAGATCTAGCCAACCCACGGGTTCCTGTGCAGGGCCTGGCATTCACCACTGATCGGACGGCCAGGATGTTTCAAAAGCAACACATCCCTCCCGATCAGCCTCAAAAACGCAAGGAAGCTTTCCAGAAGATGTGGTATCCTGTAAATCTGGACAAAGAAATGAGACGTGTCTCTCAACACCCGGGTCTGGGTTTCACCCTGGAAGACTACTATTACAGTGGGCGGTACGAGGTGGACACCATCTCCACCTTCTATCCAACTGAAGACAGCCCTCTGGGGGCAACCTTTGATGAATATCCGGCGGAAGCCGAACATGCTGAATTAACCCTATCCGGGAATCAACAAATGGAGACCTTGATCTCATGCCGATGCTGGGAGCAGGTCCATCCTGAAGGAGCGGCCTTTCAGGCCGAATTTGATACGGCTAGCAGCAGCGAAGCCGAAGATGCTCAAGGAGCAGAAGTCTCTCCCTCCGCAGGGGTCATGCTAATGACGACTTCAACACCCTTTCTGACAGTCAACAGAGCCTCGGTTTACTCCAATCAAGGGGAGCCGGCTACCAGAAAAGAAAAAGCCACTTCTGTGGAAGACACAACTGTCCCAGAAGGCGAGACTCCCTCAACTCCTGCTACCAATCCAATAGGCTGTCCGAGTCCGGCGGCAAATAACTGCTGGCCTGTCATGGCTGCAACCTCACCTACAAGCACTGAAGCTGTCCTCTCGCCCTCGGGAGCTGCACCGGCAATGGATCTTCTAATAGAACAATCCGCCCAGCCGCTAGCACAAGAGATCAAGAGACCCCATGAAGCTCTGGCGGTGTCTGACGAGGAAGTCGAAGTACTCGACCCTCAAGATGGTATTCCAGACTTCGTCGACCTCCAGCCGGCACCTCCGGAAATAGAAGACGGAGGCCAAGCCACAGTCGATGAACTAATAGAAGTCAACCTGGGAAATGAGAAGGACCCTAGGCCTACCTTCCTCAGTGCCCAACTGTCCCCAGAAGAACGGGAGCTGTACATCCAGCTGCTGCTAGAATACCGGGATTGCTTCGCCTGGACTTATAAAGAGATGCCAGGTCTAAACCCTGCTGTCTCACAACATGAGCTAACAATCAGTCCCGAAGCCGAGCCGGTGAAACAACCACCGCGGCGTATGAGGCCAGAGCTCATCACCCGAATCTGTGCTGAAGTTGACAAGCTCATTGATGTGGGATTTGTTGAAGAAAATCAGTACACCACATGGCTGGCAAATATCGTCCCTGTGAAAAAGAAGAATGGACAGATCCGGATTTGTGTTGACTTCCGGGATCTAAATAAAGCTTGCCCTAAAGATGACTTCCCGGTGCCAATAACCGAGGTAATGATCGATGCTACAACCGGCCATGAAGCCCTGTCATTCATGGATGGGTCGTCCGGCTACAATCAGATTTGGATTGCGGAGCACGACCGGGTCCATACTGCTTTCCGAACTCCCAAAGGCATTTATCATTACAAGAGAATGCCATTTGGACTGAAGAATGCTGGCGCAACCTATCAGCGCGCAATGACTAAAATTTTTGATGAATTGCTCTACCACAAGGTCGAGTGCTACATAGATGACCTGGTGGTCAAAACCAGAAGAAAAGAAGATCACCTGCAAGACCTCCGGATTGTTTTTCAGAGGCTGAGGCAGCATGAGCTAAAAATGAATCCTATGAAATGTGCGTTCGGAGTGTCGAGCGGAAAATTCTTGGGCTTCATCGTCCGACATCGGGGAATCGAGATAGACCCCGCAAAGATCAGGGCGATTCAGGGGTTACCTCCACCAAGGAACATCTCCGAGCTGAGGTCACTACAAGGCCGCTTGGCTTATATCCGGCGGTTCATTTCCAATTTGTCAGGGCGATGCCAGCCTTTTCACAAGTTGATGATGAAAGATGTTCCCTTCTATTGGGATGAAGATTGCCAGACAGCCTTTGACAAACTAAAGGATTATCTGAAGACTCCTCCAGTATTAGGCGCACCGGTGAAAGGACGGCCGTTGATGCTGTATATAGCAGCTACACACAACTCTCTGGGGGCAATGCTAGCCCAGAATAATGAAGAAGGGAAAGAGCAAGCCCTCTATTACCTCAGTCGGAGACTGGTCAGAACTGAAGAAAAATACACTTATATTGAGAAGATTTGCTTGGCACTAGTCTTCGCAGTTAAGAAACTCCGACACTATATGTTGTCGCATGAAATCAGCTTGGTATCCAAGGAGGATCCCCTGAAATATATCATGTCCCAGCCAGCACTCAGAGGCCGTCTGGGCAAATGGGCGGTGATCCTTATGGAGTTTGATATCTCCTACGTCCCGCGCAAGGCCATTAAAGGTCAAGCTATCGCAGACTTCTTTGCTGCGCATCCGGTACCCGGAAACTGCCCGTGGGAACCAGAACTCCCCGAAGATGAAACTTTGGAAGCCGCTCAAGTACAGCCTTCCCCGTGGCAGCTATATTTTGATGGCGCTTCTAGAATTGACATCTCTGCCACTGGATCGGTCAGAGTCAGAGCAGGGGCAGGCATAGTCCTGAAATCCCCAGAAGGAGAAGTGGTGCATACATCCTGCTCCATAAATAAACCATGCACCAACAATGAAGCAGAATATGAAGCCCTGATAATCGGGTTACAAATTGCTCTGTCCATGGGAATTCAGATGCTGGAAGCATTTGGAGACTCCATGCTAGTTATAAAACAGCTGGAAGGAGAGTTTGAAGTGCGAAAACAAGAACTCATCCCCTATCACCAGTTGGCAACTTGCCTGATGTCAAGATTTTACTTCATCAGCATCAAGCACATCAAGCGAGGCCAAAATGCTCAGGCGGACGCCCTCGCTAAGCTGGCTAGTTCGTTGGCAGTCCCGCCAGACATAAGCCTGAATATAACAGTAATCAACCGCCGACAGGTCCCCAGTGTAACAGAGGATCTGACCGACGAACGGGAGATAGAAGTAGCAGTCGCTGAAAGGGTCCAGCAACCCGATTGGCGGGAACATCTTCTACGCTGGTTTCAACACCAGCAACTTCCAAAAGAAAAAGAACAGAGAATGAAGCTCCTAAGGATCAAGGATTCTTATGAGATGAGAAGCGGAACTTTGTTCCGGATTATGGCAGACGCCCGAAGGAAAATCCTACTCCGTTGCTTGTCGTCAGCAGAAGCGGAACAAGTAATGCAAGAAGTTCATGCAGGATCGGCTGGAGCACACCAGGCCGGTCCGAAAATGAAGATAGAAATAAAGAAATTGGGCTATTATTGGCCCACTATATTCAATGACTGCTGCAGGTTTGCCAAAGCCTGTCAGAAATGTCAAGAACATGCCAATGTGGCGAGGAGACCTCCAGTGCCGCTGCATCCCACTCTACCAAGTTGGCCGTTTGCTCAGTGGGGCACGGACGTGGTGGGGCCACTACCAGCATCTTCATCAGGGTGCAAATACATCTTAGCAGCTACAGACTACTTTTCCAGATGGGCAGAGGCAGTAGCACTAAGAGATGTGACGGGAGAACTAGTTGCAAGGTTCTTCCGACAAAATGTAATATTCCGGTTCGGGATTCCCAGCCGAATCATCTCTGATAATGGCAGCCATTTCAGAAATCAGAAGATTTATCGGCTAGCCGACAAATACAAAATTGACTGGAGGACATCGTCCCCCTACAACCCTCAAGCCAATGGATTAGCAGAAGCCTTTAACAAGACTTTATGCACGTTGCTGGCAAAGACTGTCAAGTCTAATAAGAAAGATTGGGAAGAAAGGATGTACGAGGCACTTTGGGCCTATCGTACCGTCTATAAAACCCCAACCGGCTGTTCACCTTTCTCCCTCGTCTATGGGTCGGAAGCTGTGGTGCCGATCGAACTTGAGGTGCCTTCATTGCGAGTTGCCATCCAGCACGGACTAGTCAGTGGTGAGCAAAACAATGCAGAAAGAAGACTGGAAGAGCTCGCTGAGCTCGAAGGGAAACGCCTCCTAGCGCAACAAAACATCCAACTCTATCAAGCTCGAATGGCCCGCGCTTTTGACAAGTTAGTCAAGGGTCGAGAGTTCAAGAAAGGAGACCTGGTAATGGTCAAAAGAAGAGAAGTAATGGCCTCTAACCCCAAAGGGAAGTTGGTCGAAAACTGGGTCGGACCGTATATCGTCCGCCGAGTATATGAAGGAGGAGCCTACGTCCTTGTAGACCACAAAGGAGTCATCCAGTTCTCTCCCCTCAATGGAAAACATATTAAGCTGTATCACGCAGCGCAACCAACCCTCCCCGAGTGATCGGACGGAGCTACCCTTTTCCTTGATTAGCAGCATTCCGCCCTAATCAAGCTACCTTTCCTTGGTTAATGGCATTCCGCCCTAATCAAGCTACCTTTCCTTGGTTAATGGCATTCCGCCCTAATCAAGCTACCTTTCCTTGGTTAGCGGCAGTTCCGCCCTAATCAAGCTACCCTTATCTTGGTTAGTCGGCACTCCGCCCTAATCAAGTACCCTTAGCCTCCCCCTAATCGAGCTCCTCTTGTGGCATTCCGCCCTAATCGAGCTACCCTTTATCTTGTTAGCGGCACTCCGCCCTAATCAAGCTACCTTATCTTGGTTAGCGGCACTCCGCCCTAATCTAGCTACCTTTTCCTCGGTTAGCGGCACTCCGCCCTAATCGAGCTCACCTCATCTTGGTTAGTGGCATTCCGCCCTAACCGAGCTACCCTTTCCTTGATTAGCGGCATTCCGCCCTGATCAAGCTACCTTTCCTTGGTTAACGGCATTCCGCCTTAATCAAGCTACCTTTCCTCGGTTAGCGGCACTCCCCCTAATCGAGCTACACTTTTCCTTGGTTAGTGGCACTCCGCCCTAATCGAGCTACCCTATCTTGGGTAGTGGCATTCCGCTCTAATCGAGCTACCTTTCTTTATCTTGGGTTAGTGGCATTCCGCCCTAATCGAGCTACCCTTTATCTTGGTTAAGTGGCATTCCGCCCTAATCAAGCTATCCCTGCCCTTGGTCAGCGGCATTCCGTCCTGATCGAGCTACGTTTTCCTTGGTTAGCGACACTCCGTCCTGATCAAGCTATCCTTCTTTGGCTCTCATTCCGAATAAAAAAAAATAATAAAAATAAATAAATAAAAAATAATAATAATAAAAATAATAATAATAAATAAAATAAAAATGGGGTTAAAAAAATAGAGATACCCCGCCAGACTTGCTCCTCTATCGGGACGAGTGCAAAAATGGCTATAACCCAGCTGTGGCGAAAACCCGAAAGGGCGTCGCAGGCAAAATCGGGTACCCCGTCACGTGAAAACCCGAAAGGGCGCGTGGGCAAAAGCAAGAGGGGGCTGGCTTCGGCGAAAACCCGAAAGGGCGCTTGAGTCAGTAAAGTGGTAACTTCCAAATCCCTCTCCTATTCTCCACCTAACAAACCCGAGAGGGACAATCATCAAAGTCTCGCCGGTAATCCGTGAACAAACCATTTTCGACCCTCGTCATCATCGGCGAGATCGGTCGATCTCTACCCTCAACTTGGACCCTACGTCCCTGTTGACAACCCCATCCTTGTTTTGGCAATATCTCATGTCGACGAACAAACCCGTGGTCGACCCTCGTCATCATCGGCGAGATCGGTCGATCTTCATCTTTGACTCGGATCTTACATCCTTGTTAACAAACCATATCCTTTGCTTCGACATCTAGCCAGTGTCGACGAAATGAACCAAAATCCGAGCCTTGTCATCATCAACAAGGCCGATCAACACTCTCGCGGTCCAGCTCTTCTGCACCTCGAACTCAAAAAAAAATAATAAAATAAAAAAGGGGTTAAAAATAGAGATACCCCGCCAGACTTGCTCCTCTATCGGGACAAGTGCAAAAATGGCTATAACCCAGCTGGGGCGAAAACCCGAAAGGGCGTCGCAGGCAAAATCGGGTACCCCGCCACGTGAAAACCCGAAAGGGCGCGTGGGCAAAAGCAAGAGGGGGCTGGTCTCGGTGAAAACCCGAAAGGGCACTTAGGCCGGTAATGTGAATAAAAAGAAAAAAAGAATGATGAATAGTGATGAACCATCCTCCATCCGGAAGGCCATTCACAAGGTCAGGGCGAGGGTCTTCATCCGATATCCCACTTACACACATCCATCTACCATTTTCGACCCTTGTCATCATCGGCAAGATCGGTCGCTACCCTTCCGGTTTTTGTCATCATCGGCAAAACCGTCTACCTTTTCGACCCTTGTCACCATCGGCAAGATCGGTCGCTACCCTTCCGGTTTTTGTCATCATCGGCAAGACCGTCTACCTTTTCGACCCTTGTCACCATCGGCAAGATCGGTCGCTACCTATAACGGTTTTTGTCATCATCGGCAAGACCGTCTACCTTTTCGACCCTTGTCATCATCGGCAAGATCGGTCGCTACCCTTCCGGTTTTTGTCATCATCGGCAAGACCGTCTACCTTTTCGACCCTTGTCACCATCGGCAAGATCGGTCGCTACCCTTCCGGTTTTTGTCATCATCGGCAAGACCGTCTACCTTTTCGACCCTTGTCACCATCGGCAAGATCGGTCGCTACCCTTCCGGTTTTTGTCATCATCGGCAAGACCGTCTACCTTTTCGACCCTTGTCACCATCGGCAAGATCGGTCGCTACCCTTCCGGTTTTTGTCATCATCGGCAAGACCGTCTACCTTTTCGACCCTTGTCACCATCGGCAAGATCGGTCGCTACCCTTCCGGTTTTTGTCATCATCGGCAAGACCGTCTACCTTTTCGACCCTTGTCATCATCGGCAAGATCGGTCGCTACCCTTCCGGTTTTTGTCATCATCGGCAAGACCGTCTACCTTTTCGACCCTTGTCATCATCGGCAAGATCGGTCGCTACCTATAACGGTTTTTGTCATCATCGGCAAGACCGTCTACCTTTTCGACCCTTGTCACCATCGGCAAGATCGGTCGCTACCTATAACGGTTTTTGTCATCATCGGCAAGACCGTCTACCTTTTCGACCCTTGTCATCATCGGCAAGATCGGTCGCTACCTATAACGGTTTTTGTCATCATCGGCAAGACCGTCTACCTTTTCGACCCTTGTCACCATCGGCAAGATCGGTCGCTACCCTTCCGGTTTTTGTCATCATCGGCAAGACCGTCTACCTTTTCGACCCTTGTCACCATCGGCAAGATCGGTCGCTACCCTATACGGTTTTTGTCATCATCGGCAAGACCGTCTACCCTTTTCGACCCTTGTCATCCATCGGCAAGATCGGTCGCTACCTATAACGGTTTTTGTCATCATCGGCAAGACCGTCTACCCTTTTCGACCCTTGTCACCATCGGCAAGATCGGTCGCTACCCTTCGGTTTTTGTCATCATCGGCAAGACCGTCTACCTTTTCGACCCTTGTCACCATCGGCAAGATCGGTCGCTACCCTTCCGGTTTTTGTCATCATCGGCAAGACCGTCTACCTTTTCGACCCTTGTCACCATCGGCAAGATCGGTCGCTACCCTATAACGGTTTTTGTCATCATCGGCAAGACCGTCTACCTTTTCGACCCTCGTCACACGGCAAGATCGGTCGCTACCTATAACAGTTTAGTTTTTGTCATCATCGGCAAGACCGTCTACCTTTTCGACTCTTGTCACCATCGACAAGATCGGTCGCTACCTATAACGGTTTTTGTCATCATCGGCAAGACCGTCTACCCTTTTCGACCCTTGTCACCATCGGCAAGATCGGTCGCTACCCTTCCGGTTTTTGTCATCATCGGCAAGACCGTCTACCTTTTCGACCCTTGTCATCATCGGCAAGATCGGTCGCTACCTATAACGGTTTTTGTCATCATCGGCAAGACCGTCCACCTTTTCGACCCTTGTCATCATCGGCAAGATCGGTCGCTACCCTTCTGGTTTTTGTCATCATCGGCAAGACCATCTACCCTTTTCGACCCTTGCCACCATCGGCAAGATCGGTCGCTTTCCCCCCAAACCTGGCAAAGGCCCTGTCCCAGGAACGGCTACACCGCGGTGGAGCGAACACCTCATCCCTTCCCTGAAGGCGTGAGCGCTCTCCTGCGTTATTGGCACTCGTTCCCGGGTTCAGGTGATTAGCCGAAAGAAAGAAAAGACGAAAAGAAGTCGTGGTCAAGACTACGAAAAGAAATGCTTCCATTTAATAAAAGTGGAGAATACATTCTTTTGCCCAGGGCATCCCCCAGGGTACATAAACTCCAAAGACAAAAAAAAAGGAACAGAGCTTCCAAAAGGAAAGGAAACAAAAAGCAAAGGGAAACCAAGACTACGGCAGAGGACGCCGGAAGATGTCCCCTAGTTCCAAAAGGCCCAGCGAGGGGTACTGGGTCAATTCCTCCAGACGAGTCTCGGTGGCTGTCAGCTGCAATAACCTCTCGTTGAGTGAAGCAAGTCGTCCTTCAGCCAGGTCGGCCTCCTCTGTCGTCTGGACTTCTAGGCGCTCGCCTTCCTGCAGCTCGGCCTCGGCCTTAGCTAGTTCCGCACGCAATTCATCTATCCGTGCCCTGAGGAGCAGCTGACGTTCCGAGATATTCTCAGCGGCGTCCCTCAGCTGTCCCACCGTCACCTTCAGTGAACTGACGGCAGTGCGGCAATCTGCCCTCTCCAACTTCACAGCAGCGAGCTGATCGGAAACCTCCCGATTCAGGAAATCCCGCCTGTTGGCGTGCTTCAGCAACATCACAACCCGTGGGGTCCAATCATCCATGGGGCAACCAAATGCCAGTAGCGGCCGGGAGAGGTGGTCCACCAAGCTTCTCAGCTGCGCATAAGTCAAGTCTGGAGAAGCTGACATGGCCCGCTGGAGATTATCCAGAGATTGCCATACCATGTCTCCAGAAAATTGTAAGCCCAATGGCGAAGTCTCGGGGAGCCGAAAGTCTACCCTGCTGTCCACCTCAGCCCAGATGTCGTCGGCCACCCCGAGGGACGTCGACGGCATAGTCTGCACGGCACCCACTCCCGGTCCGACCACTGCAGCCATATCAACTGGAGGGATCTCCATAATAACAACTTCTTTGCCCGCCCTTTGGGGTGAATCTGCAATAGCCGTGTCGGCAACAGAAGGCACATGCTCCTCTTGAGTAGTTTCGCCAGCCGCCAAGGGAAGAGACCCCTCTATAATGGACAAGGCCTGAGTAACATCGGCCTCATCCGCAATAATTTCTCCGGCCTCTATGTCTGAAAGACCACTAGGCAACGACAACGATTCTGCACCAGTTGCCAAGGCTTGAACCCCTGCAACCTCAGTCGGAGCGCTAACTTCGGCAGCCACGCCGGACTCCTCTGATACCGCTGCAGCAGCATAGGTCCGTGGAAGCCGCAGGGCAATGGGCCGCACAACAGGCGGGAACGCTGGCTGGCTCATATCCACGCCAGGAAGAGGCATACGGATCATTATAGCTGGCGGTACCACCTCAGCCTGCAGTACATATACAAATATCAGCCAGCTGGCTTGGAAATGAAAAGAAACGTTGCAGGCGGGAATCAAAAGGTTTCCTACCTCGACCGGCACTATGTTCAGGCCTCCCAGAGTTGCCTCTGAAGATACTGGCCCTTCTCCTGCAATCGGGTATGATAGCCCATGCTCGGCTACCAATAGCCTCGGAGGGCTAAATGTTGAGAAGTCGCTCTCGTAAGCTGAAGAAGCCCCGGCATCCTCAGCCTCGGTTTCCGCCATCGGGAACCCCTCATCATCGCCGGAGCCGCCGCCATAATCAACTTGTTCGGAGGAAGAGGAGTCTTCTGCTTGCTCTCGAACCTCTGATACCAGAGCGGGAACCAGGCTGCTAGGAGGATGCCCTCTAGCCTGAACCTCCTCAGGGGTCTCCGCCTCGGGGACATCCGTTGGCGGAGTATCTAAGGGTTGGTCCCTCGGAAGCCCTTGCTCGCCGACGACAATCCTTGCTGCGGCACCCACCTCGGGAAGTAGCGTGGGTCGAACATCGACTGAAGTCAAAAGATAGCAAACAGTCAGGCCTTGACTGAAAATAGAATATGCCAACAAGCCCTGCGGGCGAACTACAAATTACCTTCTACTTCTCGATGGGGCGTCGGCGAAGGCAAGTCGCGCTCAATAGGGAGCGAGGGGGCCTCTTCCCCTCTCTCCTCAGTAGCAGCTCCAGGTGCCGCCTCCAACCCGACAACGGCAGAGGTAGCACCAGCAGCTATTGAAAAGAAGAATGATCAGCCACATTGGTGAAAGTAAACAAACAAGCCAAGCAAGAATAAGAAATCACCTTCGCCCTCGGACCCTTGCGTCCGGGCGGCCTCAAATTCAGAGAAAGATGGAACCCGAGGAAGCGGAGTGGCGGACTCCTCCTCAGCAACCTTCCTCCGACGAGCTCTAGTAGCACGGGACTCTGCTCTCTTGGCCTTCTTGGCCCTACCAATAGCCTCCCTGACCTGGGATCTGGTTCGTTTTCGCGAGTCCCCAGGGGGTAATGGCGTTGTAGTCGGAGCTGGCTCCGGAATATTAAAATACGAAGGCTTCTGCGCCTTCGATATCAACTCCCTGCAATGCCGGGTCCCCTCCACTGAGAGACGAGCTGCAGAAAGCATATAAGTCAGAAGATGCACACTGACTGCAGAGAAAACAGCCCCATGGCTGAAGAAGAAAACAAACATTACCTGGCAGCCCCGTATATCGAGGACTAAGCGGCCAGTAAAGCAATACTGGCGCCTTGTCCCGGGAAGCCGCTTCATGGATCAGCCAGCACACGTCCCCAATTGTTTCACTCTTATCCGCTAGCTGAGCCAAGTCCTCATGGCCACAGGATGATAAGTGATGATATAGACTCAAGTAGTCGAACCCCCAGCCGTCGACATACTTGAAAGATATCAGTAACTGATGGCTCCAGATGGCTTCTAACGGACCAGAAACTGAAAGCCCATGAGAATGAAGCAGGGCGAATATCCAGGGGGTGTTGGCATACAAGTCAGCCCGCCTGTCTTCCCTCCTAATGAAGGTCCGATAAGGATGAAATCTGTCAATCTCCGGGCGCCAGCTCGCCACAGTAGGAAGAGGTTCTTCCACTGGAAGGGGAATTGTCTGAAGAGCAACCCGGTCACTGCTGACCCGACACAATCCCCAGAGGGTCTTCACATAGTCATCCTTCCTGATTTCAGGCATCTTCGGGTCGGACTTGGATGACTTGCCCTTCACAGCTTTCCTGGCCTCTATATATGCCGTCACCTCGGCATTGGACCAGGACTTCAGCTTCTTCAGATATGCGGGATCAATGTCCAGAATGGGCTCCCGCTGGGAATCTAGAAAGCGGCGTTCGGCAACGTGCCAGCAGTCTTTCCGGGAATTCCGATAAAAACCCGTTCGTGCATTCCACCACTTGATGAAGTCTGGAGTCACTCGGGGAAGACGAGCCGGGGTTGGCACCCTGAATGATACATCCTCCCGGCGATGAAAGTAATCCCACCATGTGCGGGCTTCCTCTGTAGTCGTCTGACCGGCCCGGTGCCTGTTTGGAAGATTGAACTGGGCCGCCGAAGAGGGAATTTGTTGGTCATACCCAAAATTCCGACTGAAGCGGAAAGGATAATACGGCTCCAGCCACAGCAAGCCGCTCTTTCTAAAAACAAGAACACTCGGGCGGATAGACAACGCCCAATCAACCAGTTCCGGTTCCAGGATGGGCCTTGTGCTCTTGCGCCCAGTCAACTCATGAATGAACTCCTCTGTCTCAAACAATCGGCACTGCCGCATCCTGTTTACCAGAGGACTAGAGCTGGCAGCCAAGCTCCAGAAATGAAGAACTCCCGGGGAATCTACTGGAACTGTAGTCAACTTCCCCCTGATGGCAAAAAGCTGATCCGCCAGTGAGGATGCTTCAGCACTGGCAAATTCAATCATCCGCGGCAGCGGGCGATCTGACTGCATTGACCGGGGAGCCGCTTCCGGGAATAGGGTACAGACCCAAGCATTAAAGAAGTGGAGGGGACCAACTATCCTCGAATTCCGGGGAATACGTGATTTGTGCAAATCCCCCAACATTTTGTATATGAGGCATAAAGCCACGGGGCACAGGGACAGCTTCGTCCCCCAAGCCATCAAACAGGCGGGGTAAATCGCCTCCGGCCTAATCACCGTCTCGTCCCCTTGGGGAAGGGCGAATGAACAAAGCCAATATGTTAAATACGCAGCACAATGCGTGACTGCGTCAACTCCTGTGGGGTTCGGGCCGGCCTGCCTCTCTCTCCCTGCGACAGCTGGATACGTTGCTTGGCGCCGGGCCCTCTTCTTCCGCGCCACTGCTGTCGGAACTACCGTGGGAAAGTCTTCATATTGCTGCTCCCCACCAAAGAAATACTGAAGCCACGTGCCCATCCGCACGCGTCTCTTCTCACCCGGCTTTCGCGCCTCCCGCGAGTCCAGCGTCAGGCGCAGCAAGGTGCGGTACGCCTTCATCAGATAACGATAGGCGAAGCCCGTAAAATATCTACCTTCGCCGTTCGTCTGATCCTTTAGCCAGTCTGGGAAGCAAACTTCTTCATACGGCTCTCCGTCTATCGGTAGGCCGCTCAGCTGAGAGAGGCTCCATAAATCCAATGAAGTCTCACCTTCCGCTGTGTAGAAGGTGTTGTACTCTGGGCAGAAGACTTCGATCATCCCACAACATAGACCTCGGGAGATCGGATATCTATACCGCGAAGCATATATGCTTTCGTAGACCCCGGCATGTACCAGAATGGGAGCATACTGTCGCAGCACAAAATCTGTGAATTCAACTGCTCCTGGTCTGAACGCATGAGCATCGGTGGCTTTGAGCTCTCCAAACCACCCCACTGAAATCTGATGCTTGAATCGGACCGCCAAGCAGTCCAAAAGAAAAGGCTCGTCCCGGTATCCCCAATGCAGCGGGCCGAGGAATAAACCATATACAGGCTTCTCCCTGTCAACACGGCCAGCAGTTTCGTTCCAGCGAGCTGGTGTGTACTGTGGTGCTCTCGTCAGCATCCCGGCCTCCGGAGACAGTTCCTGCACCCCTAGCACTGCTCCCCACTTCCTGGGCTCACCCGGGATGTACATGGGCGTACCGCAGATGACAGATTCGGCCAAGCTGTCTCGCTCCGCCAGCAGGGCCCCTTCAGCTCGGCGAACCAGGATGAAGTCACGCTTCCCACGAAGGTTGAAGCGCTCGAGAAAGGCCATCAGATGTTTATCTTTGGGATGATCCCGTCGGATGTCGTCCCTTCGATCATACTTAAACTGGTTGCCGTCTAGAATGAACAAGCGACTGGTGTCAACTGTGTCGGTCTCTGAGTCCGAAGATTCGGCCACTGCAGCTATATGTCTCAGCCCCCGCTCAAGGGAATGGACGTTCCCCCAGGTCACAGCAACCCGGGATGCGGAAGAAGAAGATCCAGATGCCATACTATCTACAAACCAACAAACAAAGGTCAGAAATCAGTTGATCAAAACGACATTTCTGACAAAATTTCGGCAGCACCTCCTCAGCTCGAGGGATTGCCAAAGAAGAAACGGAAGCCGTCCACAGAGGGAGCAGCCCCTAAAAGCAGCCATAGGCATTAAGCCAAGGCCAAATGGGACACCCGAGGGATCTAGCTCCGAGGACAAGTCCTACAAAGAGCCTCCCGGAGCCCGAAGAATGGGTTCAAAACCCGAAGCAATAAACCACTCAACTCACCTACTCACAGGCGAAAATCGCCCGAGCTCAGAGCTCACTCGGCGCCGCGGGAGGGAGAGAATGGAAGAGAGAGAGAAAATTTCGTCAAATGAAGGACTGTGAAGAAAAAAGGAAGAAGAAATGGACTTATAGGGGGGGCTCCACGGTCGTTAAAACGGCGCGCCCTGGGGCGCGCCGTTTTAACTGTTTGGCGCGCCGTTTTAAGGAGTTCTGGCGTGCCGTTTTAACCCTTTAAGGCCGCGCCGTGTTAATAAGCTCATTTGCGCGCCGTTTTAACGGCCGCGCCGTTTCAATACGGCCGAACAAGTTTCCCGCCTCGTCCGACTGGCATCCGGAGCCAGAATTGAGTGCCGTTCGAGCTCTCGTCATCACACGAAGCTCATCCGTAGGCACTGCTGCACTCCTGCCTCGTTTGCACCACCCACGTCTGGGGGGCATTTGTTGGCACTCAAAATATGATCCCTGGCGACCAAGCCGCAAAGACGAATGATACGGCCCACTGAAGCACAGAAGCCGATGAAAATCAACTTATCAAGGGTCCCTCGAGCTGACGAAGCCCCAAGCCACCTTGAAGGGAACACCGGGGACCTCACCTCAGGAGAGTCAAAGTCAACCCGCAACCAACCGGCAGTGCGATCAAGCCTGCCCAATGATCCGGCATCGACTCTGTCATGCCGCTACCCCACATCCGACGTCCGATCAAGGACGACGGTCTACCTTATGATTCTCCGAAAGAGGAAGAATGCCCTCGGCCATCCACAACAAGGGGCCGGAGGTTCTGTCAGCAAGAAGATCCCGATCACCCGACACGGGTTCGGCTTCTCGCCCTAGTGAGGCCATTAGCGGCCGATGGATCGCCGTTCAAGGCGGAATTACCCAGGATGCAATGCCATCCTGCAAGGAAGCTTCGGACACAGGTCCGTCTTGATGAGAGGCACCAATCACAGTGCCGAAAGTCGTACCGACGGGACACCCGTGTGTCCGGACCGGAAGCACACGAAGTTCTGATCAAGGCCGTTCGTCACGTCAAGAGCTTCGTCAACACTCCGTCAAGGCTCCCCGAGAGCCAGGGCGAGAGGAACAGTCCACTGGAGTCTCCGGAAGCATCCCCGGACCCATCGGCCTAGCCGTGCCTGGAGAACGGGTTAAAACGGCGCCCCTTAATACGGCGCCGTCGAACCGGCGCGCAAAAGCCAGAAGGGGCCTTTCCCCGGCGCCGTTAAAACGGCGCGCAAAAAGCCAAGGGGGCTGCTCCCCGGCGCCCTCAACCCGGCGCGCCCCTCTCCACCGCGCCGTTTTAACAAAAGGGCTATATATGCCCTGCCTTCATAAAAAAGAAAAGAGGGAGGAGATCAAGGGGGATTATCCGAGAAGAGGGGCCAACAGAAAAAGAGAAGAAAAAAAGAGATCGGAGAGGTCTCGGAATCCAAAGAGAAAAAAAAGAGAATTAGAAGAAAGAGAGAGGTCCAGGGAAAAGGGGAGGAGGTCCTTCGTCTGAAGAGGTCCCCCGTCTGGGCTTCCCGGCGGCCGACATCCTGCTCCATCCGAGCCCCCCGGAGTCGAAGAAGAAGACCGTCTGCTTGTTTGCCGAGGTCGGGTCTCCGTTTTTTTTTTTCTTCCGGTTAACCCCTCTGCTCTTCTTTGTCTTTGTTTTCTGGCACAATGTAAGTGAGAGATCGGGGGAGGGGCGATGATACGAGCCTTTCCTCCCCCCTTTTTTCTCTCACCCTTTCCTCTGCTATGCTTTGGCTTCAACTGTAATAGTTCCTTTTCTTCTGTTAATGAAACGGCTGCCGATCGACAACGACGGCGTCGGAATCCATGTGCTCTGCATATGTATGAATGTGGGTTGTACATGAATCAATGAAAGTCTATCGTTGCTAATGTCTTCTGCCCCGTGCGTACCCTCTCTCATCCTCTTGCGAGTGTACCTCTGATCGCTCTATTTAATATGTATCTGCATTCACTCGTAGTTGGTTTCCTCCGATGCTGGGTGTGCCTTCGGGCTATAGAAATCATTTGTCCCCCTTCCCCGGGGTTCTCTCCTGCTTTAAGTCCGATGCAACAACCGGATTTCGTGTTGAACGCCCCACTGGCTCTGCGAACAGAGATGCACTTGTGTGCATATCTCTGTCTGTCTCCGCCCAGAGATGAGGACCCTTCACTGTCCCCTGTGTGTCCTGCTTCATAGGCCAGAGGGGCAGGGAGAATCTCTCGGATTGTCCCTAATGGTCCAACGGCCAGCCTCATGGGGTTTGTTTCTGAATGCCGTATATATGTATACAGAGCTGTACCCCGGGCTATGTGCTGGTCACATATTGTGCCGGCGATTGACATGCTCGACCCGACGGGCTCTATCATTCTAATGTGTTTATAGACACTTCGTGTGTTTGTCTGTCGCCGTCAAACGATGTTCATACCGCTTCCTGTCGTGTCATAAGCATCTTGATGGGAGTATGCTACGTAGCATCATTCCGGCATCCGGGGAGGGGGAACATTCTACTGATTTCTCATAATAATTCGCTCGGTCTGTAAGAGCCCATTTGCCGGTAATGGGTCTCTGAGAACCAGTGAGCGCACATCAATTGGGTTAATCCCCTACACTTTAAATCCACGGTCCTTTATGGGCTTTGTGGTGGCCGTGGGTCGTGTGCCCCTCGTAGGCTTGCCTCGGGGCTTTCCTCCCATCTCGGCCGTCCCGATTCGAGCGTCGTGGTGACTCGGGTCGCGTGCCCCTTGTAGGCTTGCCTCGGGGTTCTCGCTCCCATATTGAGCCGCCTCATTCACTCACTGTTGCCCACGGACTCGGTGCCCCTAGTAGGCTATGCCTCGGGGTTTTCCCTTTCCGTCGGGGTCTTCGCCGGCCGCCGTTGTGCCACCCGGCATTTAGGGGTTTGCTCCGCCACGTGAGCATCCTCCGCTTCTCCCCGACAAATCCTTTAGGATGGGGAGATGCTGCCGAAATTTCGGCTCAAACGAGTGTAAACTCGGAGCAATTGCTGCGCTCGAGTGTGAACCTCGCGCGAACCCGTGACTTGGCTTTGAACGGTTTGGGACCGATCCAATGAATAATCAATTCAATAAAGTCCTCAAAACCCCCAAAATAATCTAATAAATCCATAAATAAATCAACAGAATCTCGGTTTCCGCGAAATCGGGCTAAAACGGCGCGATCACGCGTTAAAACGGCGCGGCCTAAAGCGGCACGCCCTGTCCGGCGCGCCCTATCCGGCGCGCCCTCCCCGGCGCGCCCCTACCTTCCACCGCGCCGTTTTAACGGCTTTTCCCCCTTTTACCTACGTTTGACCGCGCCGTTTTAACCCCTTTTACCTACGTTTCAGGGCGCCGTTTTAACCATTCCAACCCGTTTCTTCGCATGCACTGCACCGGTTTCGTTCCGAGTCATGTCATCGCATAATTCTAATCCTTTTTCCTATTCATGGGATGATTTGTCATACTAATCATGGAATTTCATAAGCTCTTTGATTGAATAAATTGAATAAACTAGCTTTTCAAGCTTGAATTGATATGTCTCGAATCTTTGGCATCATGATTTGGCCCAAGCATTCGTGTCTCATTAATGTATGCCCGAGTGGGTGCACCCTTGGTATATCAAATGACATTGTCAGAAGGCCGGGTTATACCTGACCGGAAACCTTGTCACGCGTGAAGGCGGCTTTCGGGCCTAAGTACTCCGCCATGTACCAGGCCCCACCTCAATAAACCCTGCGTATTCGGTCATGACATCTTGCATGATTGTTCGCATGCTCTGTATCTTTTATTCCGGCTTCGACAGCCCGCTATCTCGGCAACTAATCAAAGGTGTTCCCTCCTCGTGGGGGATGTAATTAACGTCATAGCCTTTACGGTATGGCGGACTGCTGGTCCCGACCGAACCTCACTCTCGCCCGATAAGGGTCAGAATGAGCGCATCATAAATCGTCACTCATGTGACTGGCACGCCCGTGTCGTCAATCAGTCAGTTGATTACTAGTTAGTCAATTGATCGATCGACCCGCGAAATAAATGAATGAAAAATACCAACGAAAAGGAGCGAAGGAAGAGACGGTCGAAACATCGTATCAAGCCCAATCGGCTCCCAAAGGATGAAAGAGGCAAAATAGGCCGACAAAGGCAGATACCTTCTTCGACCTCGGCAGACAAAGCCTTCTTCGGAGCCGCAGCCTCGCCCCCAGAGAAGAAACGCATCGTCTCCGCACGGGGACGCAAGGCCAACTCAGGAGGGAGATCCACCATGGACGACGTAGGCGACCGCCGAGCCTCACCAGTATCGCGGCTCGGCCCGGTCTGCATGGCCGCAAATGCCTCGAAGGACAGGATAGCGGCCGCCGGTGAGGCCACTGTCGTACCCAGGGCTTCCTTAGCCTGCCTCCGCTTGGCCGCCTGTTCTCCGGCCACCTTGGCAGCAGCCAACGCCTTCTTGACAGGCGACTTCGCTCGAGGCCTTGCCTTGGCCTGCAGTGAGGGAGCCAGAGCCGCCACCGAGGCCGCCTTTGCTACGACCGCGGCCGCACCCATGACAGGCGCGGGCATAGGAGCCGGCCCCTCCACATCAGGGACGGGCGCGGACACGGGCTCTTCCACAAGGGCTGAGACAAAAAATACATTCAAGCGTCAAGGCCCTGCTTCAAAAAAAAAGGGAGAGAGAAAACTTAAAAGGGGGGCGCCGACGGTCGAAGGCACTGACCGGCAGGCGGGCTGGGCTCGGGCCGAGCGACTTCAAATTCCTCGAAGGTCGGGACCCGAGGCGCTGAAGGAACGGCGGTCGAGGCTTCGGCCGCCTCCGTCTTGCGTCGCTTCGTATCTCGCTGTTTGGCCGCCTTCGCGGCATCCATTGCTTTCTTCACGGGGGATTTCGCCCGGGGCCTCTTCGCGGCCTTGGGCAAAGGAGCCGTGGTCGGAGCCAGCGGCGCTGCTTCAAAATATGCAGGCTTCTTTACCAGCCGGAGGAGATTCCGGTACGTGGCCATCTGCGTGCTGTCGGGATGGTCTGCAAGGAAAAGAGGGGAAAGAACGAACATGCATACACCATTAGTACTTAACTCACCGCAACAGCCGCAACGTTAAGGGACAAAGTCAAAGAGCAAGAGGGAACTGAGTACCGTGAGGGCCAGTGTACAGCCGCAGCGTGATCGGCCAGTAGCTCAAGGACGTCTCCTTGTCCCGACGTGCCGCCTCCCGAACTAGCCAGCAGACGTCCTCAATAGTTTGACACCGGTCCGTGAGGTTGGCCAGATCCGTGTGCTTCTGGGAAGAGAGGTGACAGAAAAGATTGAAGTGGTCCATGCCCCACCCATCAGCATAATAGTAAGGGACATGCAGGCGCTTGCCCAGGATGGAGGCCGTCACATCTTCTATCTTCATCCCATTCACCTGGAGGAGAACATAGAGCCATGTGGTATCCTTATAGTTCTCAGGCCGCCTCTCCTCCCGCCTCATAAACGTGCGATGCGGGCAGGCCACGTCCCTCTCTGGGTGCCAGCTCTTGGCAGGAGTCCCCTCTTCCTCTATGGGGAATGGGTAGTTGATGAGCTCCAGACGGTCGCTCCCCACCCGGCACAAGTCCCGCAGCGTCTTCTCGTAGTCATCCTTAGCCGCTGGGGGTAGCTCCACCTTCGGCGTCGGCCTCATGTCCCGGGCTTCCCAGCGAGCCATCAGATACGCTGCCACTTCCTTTTCCTGTCTGTTCTTGAGCCGAAGAAGATGGTCTGGCTCAATATCAAGCACTGGCACTGGCTGCCGGCCAAGGAATCTCCTTTCGGCGCCATCCCAACAATCGGTCTTGTGCAACCGATAGAAAGCCGTCCGGGCATTCCACCACTTTATGTAATCTTGGGTCACTCGGGGAACACGACCCGGGGCCGGTACTCTGAAAGAGGCGGAGTCCGCTCGGTGGAAGAAGTCCCACCAGCTTTTGGCGTGCTCGGCAACCGAACTTCCCCGGACATTCCGCGAGGGCAAGCCGAATTGCGCATGATAAGCAGGGATATGCTGATCATACCCGAAATTGCGACCGAATCGGAAAGGGTAATACGGCTCCAGCAACACATTCTCCCCCTTTCTGAATACCAGCACGCTCAGGCGAATTGACAGCGCCCAGTCTCGCAGTTCCGGCTCCAGTAGTGGGCGCACCACGTTCTCCTGGCTGATAGGATGAACGTACCTCTCCACCTGGTCATCTCTGCACTCCCTCTTATTATTCACAAGGGGGCTTGAATGTGCGGCCAGCGTCCAGAAATGAATGGTCCCGACCGCATCCCTGGGGACCGTTGTCAACCGGCCCCGGATGTCATACATCCGCATGGAGGTAGAGGCCGGCTCCGCACTGGCAAACTCCAGCATCCTCGGTATTAGTCCCCAATCCTGGAGAACTCGCGGGGCAAACTCCGGGAACAGCGAACAGACCCACGCGTTGAAGAAGTGCAGTGGACACACATACCGGGCCTGCCTCGGAAACTGATGGGTGCTGATATCTCCCAGCGCCTTGTAGATCAAGCAAAGGGTCGCCGGGCACAGGGACAGTTTGATACCCCATGCCATCTGACATGCCGGGTAGATGGCATCCGGCCGGATAACTGTCTCGTCGCCGTACGGCATGGCAAATGAGCATAGCCAGTACGTGAGATAGGCGGCGCAATGGGTTTGGGGATCCAAGCCCATCGGGTTAGGCCCACTCCGACGCCCTCTGGACG
Organism: Amorphophallus konjac; assembly: GCA_022559845.1. Taxonomy (NCBI): domain Eukaryota; kingdom Viridiplantae; phylum Streptophyta; class Magnoliopsida; order Alismatales; family Araceae; genus Amorphophallus; species Amorphophallus konjac. The sequence goes on from CM040123.1 coordinate 2,139,565, forward strand.
GGATCTTCACGTCGAGCTTGGGCTTTGCACGCTTCTTAGGGGCCACGGCAGTACCGACGCAGGGGAATTCCTCGTACCTCTTCGGCCCGTCGAAGAAATACTCTAGCCACAGGGGCATGCGCACCCTCTTCCTATCCCCGCGGGCAGGCTGTTTCCCCCTGTGCGATGCCTGGTACAGTTCCCGGTACGCCTTCATCAGATACCGGTATGAATACCCCAGGGAATAATAGCCATCCCCGTTAGTCTCATCCTTGATTAGATCGGGGAGGCACACTTCTTCATAAGGCTCCCCGTCAATGGGTAAGCCGCTCAGCTGACTGAGACTCCATAAGTCAAGCGAAGTCTCGCCCTCCGCCGTGTAGAAAGTGTTAGTCGCTGCGCTGAACACCTCTATCATGCCGCAACAGAGGCCCTTGGAAATGGGATAGCCATATCGGGAGGCGTACACGCTGTGATAAACGCCGACCCGGACCAGCAAAGGAGCATAGTTGAACAGCACATGCTCCGTGAACTCCACCGCCCTCTCCCGGAAGGTGTGGGCGTCCTGAAGCTTTAGCTCCCCGAACCAGCCCAATGACAGATCATACTTGAATCTGATGGCCAAACAATCCAAGATGAAGGGCTCTTCTCTGTAGCCCCACCTCAGGGGAGCCAAGAATAGACCGAACCGAGGCGCCTCGTTGTGCACCTTCCCGGCAGACAAGTCCCATCTGGCCGGAGTAAACTGAGGCGCCCGCACCAGCCTGTCTTCAGCCGGCAGTACCCCTTCGATCCCCAGGACCGGCTTCCATTCCCGGGCGTCTCCCACCAGGTACATCGGAATACTCCGGGGAACGCTGTACAACAGGCTATCCCGGGCCTGCAGTATAGCCTGTTCAGCCTTCTTCACGACCCGGAAGTCTCGCCCTTCCCACGAGCGAAAATGCTTCAGAAATCGAACCAGGTGTCTGTCCTTCGGGAAGTCCTTCCTGTACTCCCCGGTGACCCGGTCAAATGTGAAGCCGCTGTCAACTCTAGCAAGCCTCTGGAAATCCATGGTCTCCCCGTCAGACTCGGAGGACTCTGCCAAAGCGGCTATCTCCCCATGTTCACGGTCCAGGTCTTCTACGTTCAGCCAGGTGACCGCCGGCACGGGACCCCGCGGGATGAGGTCGGCACCGATAGTAGCAGCGGGAACAGAGGAACTACTTGGGGCAGCCATTTGTCTGCAAAGATATGCAAATAAGAAGATCAGAACAAATCACAAGCAAAAGGACTGCAAAGAAGCTTTACTACAAGTCAAATGAACAAAGTATTGCCAATTTCTGACGAAATTTCGGCAGAGTTTCCCCTAGGCCACAGGCGTAAGGGAAAACACGGGTGCACGTCCACAAGGAGTGACGGCCCCAACAAAGCATGGTGGGCCCCGAGAGGCAACACCAGAAGTCCACCGGTCAAAAGTCTTCTTCCCTTGGCTTAAAGCCTCTTCACCGGTACGCTGCTCAGGGCCTTCGCCGGTACACCCAGTGGCAGCCTTCCCCGGCATGCCCTGGAATAGCCCTCGCCGGCACACCCTATCGAGGCTTCACCGGCACGCTCCTGCAGCCTTCGCCGGTACGCCTAGGGGAAGCCCTTCCCCGGCACAGCCCCTGGGATGTCTTCCCCGGCACACCCCCAGATAGGCTTCCCTGGCACAGCCCCGTGGCACTTCCCCGGCACGCCCACGGAGGGCTTCCCCGGTACACCCTTAGCCCCCCTTGTCGGCACGCCCCCAGCGTCGCTCCCCTGCACGCTTCTGGCTGCCTTCCCCGGCGCACTCTTAGGAGCCTTCCCCGGCACACCTGAAAGCGCCCTCGCCGGCACGCCCTAATCACCTTTCCTCGACACGCTCCGGCACCGCCCCTCCTCGCCGCCTCGATCACACAAAGGAAGGAGGAAAACGAAAAGAGGAAGAGAGGAGGGGAGAGAGGGGAAGAAGAAAAGAGGAAGAAGAGGGGGGCTAGGGCCCCATCGCCCTCACGGTCGAAGAGGGAGACAGGAGGAGAAGAGGACGACAGGAGAAGAAAAGGGGAAGGGGAACAAAAGGAAAAGAAAGAAGAGGAGAGAGGGGGGGGAAGACCCCTACGGCGGTTGCCTCCTCACCCCGGCGACGGAGAAGACGACGACGGCGGCGCTCGACGACGGCAACGCCCGGAGACGGAGAAGGAAGGGAAGAGGGAAGGGGTCCCGCCCGTTTGTCCGCCGAAGAGAGAGAAAGGAAGAGGGAATTCGAAAGGGGGGGTGGCCATTCAAACCACCCCCGTCCTTATATGTAAAAAAAAAAGAGAAAAGAGAGAAGGAAAAGAAAGGAAGAAAAAAAGAAAAAAAGGGGGAAGGAAGGAAGGAGAAATAGAAGGAGATAAACAAAGGGAGAAGAAAACAAAAAGGGAAAATAAAAGAAGGAAATGAAAGGAGGGAAATAAAAGGAGAAAATAAAAAAAAAGAGGAAGCAAGAGTATATGTAAGATATTAAATAGATAAATATATATATACCTACATATATGCCTACGCTCATATGCTCATCCACTCACGTGTGCGAAGGAGCAGGTCGGCAGCGCACAGCAATAAGTGTCCCTCAGGAAACATTCCGTCCTCGCGATCCCAGTCGGACGAATGTCTACAGAAGCAAGGACGACTCTACCCCTGTAACTTTACCCCGTCAGCGGCACTGTTTCCCATGCTAACAAACAAGCCCGTCCCTGGCACATCACCTCAGGCCTCAGCCATCGCCCATCATACGAAATTGCCGTCACAGGCCTTACGCCCGGATCGGCAGAACTCCTATCCTTGCGTTGGCATTAATCTCTTGCCAACGAATAAGTCCCTTTCCGGCGCAAGGCCCCGTGCCCTAGCCACCCACTCCGCACAATATGGCCGTTACGGACCTTACGTCCGAATCGACACACATTCTCCCGTTGCGCTGGCATTATATTCTTGCCAACGAGTGAACCTTATCTTCCGGCGCAAGGCTTCGTGCCCTAGCCTACACACGCATATCACTCACTCGTCAAAAAAAAAAAAAGAAAAAAAATAAAATGGGGTTAAAAATAGAGATACCCCGCCGGACTTGTCCCGACACGGGGACAAGGGCAAAAATGGCAACAACCCGGCTGTGGCGAAAACCCGAAAGGGCGCTACAGGCAAAATTGGGTACCCCGCCACGTGAAAACCCGAAAGGGCGCGTGGGCAAAAGCAAGAGGGGGCCGGTACCGGCAAAAACCCGAAAGGGCGCTTGTATCGGTAATGTGGTACAAAAAAAAAGAGAAAGAAGAGACTAAGAGACAACAAACCAGGTCAGTTCCCGGCATCCCGTCGGCACTGACGAAGAGACCAAGAGACTAAGAGACAACAAGCCAAGTCAGCTTTCGACACCCCGTCGGCGCTGACGAAGAGACTAAGAGACTACAAACCAGGTCAGTTCCCGGCATCCCGTCGGCACTGACGAAGAGACCAAGAGACCAAGAGACTAAGAGACAACAAGCCAAGTCAGCTTTCGACACCCCGTCGGCGCTGACGAAGAGACTAAGAGACTACAAACCAGGTCAGTTCCCGGCATCCCGTCCACACTGACGAAGAGACCAAGAGACCAAGAGACCAAGAGACAACAAGCCAAGTCAGCTTTCGACACCCCGTCGGCGCTGACGAAGAGACTAAGAGACAACAAACCAGGTCAGTTCCCGGCATCCCGTCGGCACTGACGAAGAGACCAAGAGACCAAGAGACTAAGAGGCAACAAACCAGGTCAGTTCCCGGCATCCTGTCGGCACTGACGAAGAGACCAAGAGATTGAAAGATCAACAAGCCAGGTCAGCCCCCGACACCCTGTCGGTACTGACAAAGAGACCAAGAGACAGCAAACCAGGTCAGCTTTTGACAGCCTATCGGCGCCGACAGAGAGAGAAGAGACGAGTACACCCGCGGGCACCGCCCGGCTCATCCTTCGCCCGCGCTACCCATGGGTGGGGGGCATTTGTGGACACCAAAAAATGCATGCCTTGATATCCTGCTCGGCCTCGCGTCAGCAACGGCGCCGAGTGAAGAAACCCCGGAGAAATCAAGCACAAAAGGCCCCACAGCCCATGGGCCCCAAAGGAAATCAAACGGGCCACGACTCGTGCTCGCAACGGGCTCAGAACGGGCCCCATATACACACCCCGTGGGGAGCCCTTCAGCGGCACGCCCAGCCCCCAAGGGGCCTCAACGGCACGCCCTGATGGAGCTCCAACGGTACGCCCCTTCAGGGTCCCAGCGGCACACCCCATGGGGTGCTCAGCGGCACACCCCCTGGGGTGCTCAGCGGCACACCCATTGGGGCCTTCAGCGGCACGCCCTCAACAGGCTTCAGCGGCACGCCCCTTGGGCAGCCTTCAGCGGCACGGCTTGCTCAGCCTTCAGCGGCACGCCCCTTGGGCAGCCTTCAGCGGCACGGCTTTCTCAGCCCTCAGCGGCACGGCTTGCTCAGCCTTCAGCGGCACGCCCCTTGGGCAGCCTTCAGCGGCACGGCTTGCTCAGCCCTCAGCGGCACGGCTTGCTCAGCCTTCAGCGGCACGCCCCTTGGGCAGCCCTCAGCGGCACGGCCCGTTCAGGCTTCAGCGGCGCGCCCTCCAGGCCGTTCAGCGGCACGCCCATTTGGGGTTTCAGCGACACGCCCTCAGGAGGCTCCAACGGCACGCTTGTTCAGCCCGCCAGCGGCACAGCGTTGAAGCTTTTCAACGGCAAGACGACGTGCAGCCCATGCCCTACGCTTCCTTGGCGCGCAGTGAGCCGTCCGACGTGGCAACCGTCCATTGGGCCATGTGAGCTACCCCCTGAAGACCCAGGACGGGGCAGGTCAAACGCCATCATCACCTACCGTTTCCCGCCTCCGACGGCCGGGCTCGAAGGCTTCCCGCTGCTGGGCGTATAAAAGACCCCGGCTTCGACAAAAAGAGGGGGGTCAGAAGGAGAAAAGGGAGAGGAGGAGACACGGAAGAGTGGATCCCACGCAGCCGGAGGCACAGAGAGGAAGGGAAGAGAGAATAGAAGAAGAAGAGCTCCAGCGAGCCTCCTCCGACGACCACCGGGAAGAGAGCAAGAGTAAGGGAGAGGGAGAGAGCTCAATGTAATGGGGGAGAGGGTTAGGGACAGTGGCCGGGGTTCTTGGGCCCCAATGCTTTCTTTCCTTTCGTATTCCATTCCTCCTCCCGTTCTTTGTTTTGGGTTTCTCTTTTCCTTTGTCCATGGCCTCGTCTTGGGCATTTCCTCTGTAATGTGCATATAGGGCTTTGGCCTTTGGCTCCCCATAAATGAGAATCACCCTCTTTGGGTTTCTCTATGAGTTTTATTGGCTTGCGCTAGCTCTCACGGTCTTTTTATGGGGTTGTTCGTTCTCCCTCCGTCTCCCCATTTCTCCGGTGTTTTTGGGGTCTTCATGTCGAGGTGATTTCTCCTATGAGCTTTGGCCTCATGAATCCTTCAAGCCCCTACATAGCCTTCCGTTGTGCTCACTGGCCCAGGGGAGGGGGAGACCCTTGCCCTCTCTTCGAATATCCAGTAACCAAGTGGCCTACCCCTGGCCTTGAATCCTCTTTCTTTTTCCTGAATGGCTTCTAAGGCCCCCAGTTTGCTTACACACTCTGTTTGGCCCCTCCAGCGATGCACCTTTCCGGCACTTGACCGACACACCCAATGGCCTTCAGCGGCACACCCAGCTTTGGCCCTTAGCGGCACACCCCATGTGCCCTCAGTGGCACACCCCTTTCTGCCCTCAGCGGCACACACACCCAATTAGCCATTGGCCGGCACACTTGTAGCCTTTGGCTCTTGGCCGGTACACCCCCCTGTTCAGCCCTTAGCGGCACACACTTTTCAGCCTTCAGCGGCACACTCTCCAGCCCCCCCCCCCTTTTTTCAGCGGCACGCTCCTTGGCCAGCCCCAGTCCATGCCCCTTTGAGGCCTTCAGTCTGTCGTTCTCCTTCGCGTTTTCCGAGGCTCTATAAAGGTGTTGCTCCCCCGGGGGCCCACCTCCAGTTGTCGGGTTCCGCCACTCCATGTGGGCGCGTTCCCTTTATCTCCCTTACGCCCCGGGTTAAGGGGAGATGCTGTCAAATTTTTGTGAGAAACTAATAAACAATTAAAAGAGGCAAAAGGAGGCAACAAACGAACAGGGTGATTAAGGAAACCTTCCAACTCATCAAACCACTGCCGGCATCACGACGAGAACTGAACCGAACTAATTAGCTACCCGGCAGCCCGAACGTCCGACCCGCAAGACAAGAGACCGAACCGAGCAAAGAGAACAAAACAAGGGAGGAGTTTTATATAAAACTACACAAAAGTCAAGATAAGAAGAAAAGAAAAGCCTTAAAACAAATAATCGAAAACTGATCGAGCCTCCACCATCACGCCCCATTGGTCTTCAGCGGCACGCCCCATTGGTCTTCAGCGGCACGCCCTCATTGGCCTTCAGCGGCACGCTCCCTTGGCCTTCAGCGATACACCCCTTTCAACCCTCAGCGGTACGTCCCTTGAACCTTCAGCGGTACACTTCCTTGAGCCCCAGCGGTACGCTCCTTTGGCCTCCAGCGGTACGCCCCCCTTTTTGGCCTTCAGCGGCACGCCCTCTGGGCCTCTCAGCGGTACACTCTTACCTTCCCTTCGCCGGCACACTACATCTATGCACATATACAACCTGATAAGGGCATTAACAATAGCAAATAAATTAATAAAAATTACGCTAATTAAAGGACTCCGAATGCGCAATATTAATCATAATAAAAGAGGCGGGAGGGGTAATAAAAAGATAAATAATAAACAAATGACAATAATAAGAATGATCATGAATAAAAGAAGAGAAATTATCTCGGACAAAGGCACAAATGAACAGTAAACATCAAATCAGAAATCCCAGAAGATATAACTAAGAAGGCCCCCCGATAAAAGACGCGAATGCCCACACTGCAGCCCTCTCTCTCCTCGGGACCCGGGGCAAAAGGGAATATCAACGCCGCCCTTTCAGGTCGAGCCCGAGTCTCGGGAATCACCCCGATATGGCCAGGCTCTGATCTAACCTCGGGCCGACATCCTAATCGGACCGGATTTGTTTTCTCGTTCCGGATACCTTCCGAATCCTCATTAAAATTACCGCATGCTCGGCAGACATTTGAAGGGATCTACCTCGGTTTTCTCATTGTGACTCTGCCACAGACCTGTGTCCGAATACGAAAAGGTCTACGAGTGGCCGACACGGCCGACAGTTTATGGCCTTAATACAACTTTCAGTGTGACCTATTCCTATCTCTCTCGCATAATTAGTATTACTCTTTTCGGCCGCGGGGCCCCTAATTTCGGCAATCAATCAAGGGTATTCCCTCGTATGGGGGATGTAAATGACGTCGTGACCTTCATGGTGCGACGGGATTCGGTCCCGATACGAACCACACAATCGTCTGACGAAATCAGATCGAGCGCACCATGGGCTCTTCGGAGCCCGAATAAATCGTCACTTCGGTGACTGGCACGCCCACGCACTTAATAAACCAACGATCGCGCAGAGATAATTGTTAAACGAAAAGTGCGTCCACACCGTCAGACCAAGGATGGGGTAGCTCGGCTAGGGCGGAGTGCCGCTAAACCAAGAAAGAAGGTAGCTCGGCTAGGGCGGAGTGCCGCTAAACCAAGGAAGAGGTAGCTTGGTTAGGGCGGAGTGCCACTAGCCCACGAAAGAGGTAGGTTGGTTAGGGCGGAGTGCCGCTAGCCCAAGAAAGAAGGTAGCTCGGTCAGGGCGGAGTGCCGCTAGACCAAGGAAGAAGGGTAGCTTTTGGCCCGATTACTCGGAGAATGTCGGTTGTGCAGCATGATACAGCTTTAGGTGCCTACCGTTGAGTGGCGAGAATTGGATCTCCCCTCGATGGTTGACAACCATATAGGCCCCGCCTTCGTAGACCCTTTGTATCACATAGGGACCTTCCCAATTAGCATTTAGCTTTCCTTTTGGGTTGGACGCCATGACTTCTCTTTTCTTGACCATAACGAGGTCACCTTTCTTGAACTCTCGTCCTTTTACGAGTTTGTTGAATGCAGTGGCCATGCGGGCCTGATACATTTGGATATTCTTCTGAGCTTGGAGGCGCCTCCCCTCTAATTCAGCCAGTTCTTCTAATCTTCTTTATGTATTAGTCTGTTCGCCAGGGGCTAGGTCATATTGGACCGCCACTCTGAGTGACGGGACTTCCAGCTCCAGCGGGACCACTGCCTCTGAGCCGTACACCAATGAGTATGGTGAGCACCCTGTAGGTGTTTTGAAGACGGTGCGGTATGCCCATAAAGCTTCATACATTTTCTCTTCCCAGTCCTTCTTGTTGGAACTGACGACTTTGGCCAGCAATGTACACAAGGTCTTATTAAAAGCTTCTGCCAATCCGTTTGCCTGTGGATTGTAGGGCGTGGAGGTTCTCCATTCAATCTTATACTTCTCGGCAAGCCGATAGATTTTCTAATTTCTAAAATGACTTCCATTATCAAATATTATTCGGTCGGGGATCCCGAACCGGAAGATAATGTTTTGCTTGATGAATCTGGAGACCAGCTCACCAGTCACTTCTCTTAATGCTATAGCTTCCGCCCATCGGGAGAAGTAATCTGTTATGGCCAGTATGTACTTATGTCCGGCCGAGGAAGTTGGCAATGGCCCGACTACATCAGTTCCCCATTGTGCAAACGGCCAGCTAGAGACTGTAGGGTGCAGAACGATAGGTGGCCTTCTAGGCACAACATCATGCTCCTGACATTTCTGGCATGACTTTGCAAACTTGCAACAGTCTTCAAACATAGTGGGCCAATAGTAGCCCAGCTTCTTAATCTCTATCTTCATCTTGGGACCGGCCTGGTGGGCACATGCTGTCCCAGCATGTGTTTCTTTCATTGCTTGCCAAGCTTCCTCAGTAGACAGGCAGCGGAGCAAAATCTTCTTGCGTGCATCTGCCATTATTCGGAACAGAGTTCCATTTCTAAATTCATAAGAATCTTTGATCCTTAGAAGTTTCATCTTTTCTTCTCTTTTCTGCGGCAGCTATTGGTGTAAAAACCATTGTAGCAGGTGTTGTCTCCAATCAGATGCCTGTTCTGTACTGATAGTAGCAACTTCTTCTTCTTCGGGGCACTCTTCTAGCATGCTGGGGACCTGCCGCCGGTTTATAACAATAATGTTCAGTGTTTCATTTGGTGGGACTACTATTGAGCTGGCTAGCTTTGTCAGCGCATCAGCTTGGGCATTATGTCCACGGCCCACATGCTTGAGCTCAATATGATAGAATTTCGCCATGAGGCGCACAGCTTTTTGGTGGTAGGGGTTCAACTCCGGCTTTCGCACTTCGAACTCCCCTTGGATTTGCTTTATTATCAACATTGAATCACCGAATACCTGAAGCATCTGGATACCCATGTTGAGGCTTATACATAGCCCGATTATCAGAGCTTCATATTCGGCTTCATTATTGGTGCAGGGCTTGTTTATAGAACAGGAAGTATGCACAACCTCCCCTTCTGGTGATTTTAGCACAATACCGGCTCCGGCCCGTATTCTGGTCTTTCCATCGGAGTCCGTCTCTGTTCTAGATGCTCCATCAAAGAATAGCTGCCACATAGTTGACTGAGCCTGGCAGGCTTCTAGTGTCTCATCATCGGGTAACTCAGTCCCCAACATATCATTCTCTGGCACAGGATGCTCTGCGAAAAAATCGGCCACGGCCTGTCCTTTTATTGCCCTCTGGGGTATATATGTGATATCGAATTCCATCAGAATTACTGCGCATTTGCCCAACCGGCCTTTCAGTACTGGCTGAGTCAATATGTATTTGAGTGGATCTGCTGCAGATATCAATCTGATTTCATGTGATAGCATATAGTGCCGGAGCTTTTTAACGGCAAAGACTAGTGCCAAGCATGTCTTTTCTATATAGGTGTAGCTTTCTTCAGTTCTAATCAGCCTCCGACTCAGGTAGTATAGAGCATGCTCTTTGCCTTCTTCATTTATCTGTGCTAGCATTATCCCCAGGGAACAGTGTGTGGCTGCAATGTACAGTATCAGGGGTCTGCCCTTAATAGGTGCCCCCAGCACTGGAGGGGTCTTGAGATATTCTTTCAGCTTCTCAAAGGCTTCCTGACAGCCATCGTCCCAGAGGAACGGTACATTTTTCATCATGAGCTTGTGAAAAGGGTGGCATCTCCCCGACA